>CM053143.1:174464899-175141328 GCA_028571685.1 Heterohyrax brucei | reverse complement strand
ATTAGAAGTCTGTTTCACATCAATCAGCACAATTCCACTAAAAGGCAATCCATTAGAGTGTTGTTTCAAAAACGCTTGTATCATATTAATGGATTACAAAGTCAACTTAATGGGTTCATGGCCAGTAATATTTTAGAAAAAACAGTACAGAATTTAATAAGCTGGAGAAGAATGGAATTGAGTGAGCTGACATAATACTGGCTGGAATAGGATAGGGTAGAGTGGTGGTGTCAGACAGAATAGGACAAAATAGGGGAGGAAAAGTCAGGAAGGGAAGAAGGAGAGGAGAGGGAAGTGGGGGAAGGAGGTGATAAGTAAGGAAAGAAGAAGAGGAAGGGAGGGGAAGAGAGAGAAGAGTATAAATGAATTCTTCACAACCACAAAGGGTATGTGTCATTTTGTAAAATCCCTTTTCCAGTAACATATATTTGTGTTTTTTGCTGTTTTGGGTTATGGTGAAAAATGAATTTGTTACTATACTCATGATCATTTTTTTCTTTTTATAAATTATGTAGTACAGTACCAAGAGAGTAAGGGATCCCATGGTATACAAAATATCTTAGTGAAATTGGAAATTTGTGGCCTGAAATGAACTAACACATTAAGCTAGTACTCCCTTATAGACACAGCAAACACAATTTCATTTTATAAGTTTGATAACTTCAAGAAAGCAAAGCCCTGGGAAAATGGCATTCTAGATGAGTCAATTCTGATGCTAGTTTAAGGAAATAACACGAACTTTGAGTGGTAAACTGAGTCAGATGTCCTGACATGGAGATGCCTGGCTAGGCAGGAATTAGCATTATCAGGGCTCTAGGAAACTCAGAAGAGAGAATTCAGGAGACTACAGAAATAGAATTTGGCAAAGGTAGGCCCCTTGTTCAAAATAATTCCACTGTTCATGGCTTGTGTTGAGTTGACTTGATAAAGAGCCAAGATGGCAACACGTTAAGTTTGTCTCTGTCTCCACATTTTTCAGAGCATTTCACAATTTATGTATTTTTTAATTTTACTGTTTTTTAATTTTTTCTTGAAAATGCATACAGCAAAATATATGCTCTACCAACATTTTCTACTTGCACAATTCAGTGACATTGATTACAGTAATCAAGTTGTGTAGCCATTCACCCCCTTCTTTTCTGAATTAGTCCTTCTCCAATAAAATAAACTCATTGCTCTGTAAGCATCCTATCTAAACTTTCAAATCGTACTGTAAATTTTAACCCATATATATAGTTCTTTAAAAGAGTACAAAGCATCAGCCAGACATTCTTTACTAATTAAGCTGAACTACTGTCTGGTTTAAAGATTTTAGGGGACAGTTTTGGTTTAAGATTTAAAGATTACCTCACAGTAAGAGTTTGGGGAGTTCATCCAGCCTCAATGGCGCTATAAATTCTAGATTCAATGTAAATTGAAATTCTGTTCCATATTTCCTCCCTTTTGATCATGATTTTTTATAGTATCTTTGATCAACAAATTTAGCAGTATTAGTCATGTGTCACCCAATTCTTCTGGCCTCCCAGCAAAAGAGGCAGTTGCTCCTGAAGGCAATTAGCTGCACATTGCATTTCTTGCTCCAGTTCATGACGCTCCTTCTTCTACTGCTGCTCCAGATAAGTGGGAAAAAAACTGGCACAGCTTGGATTGCTGCTTGCAAGCTTTTAAGATCCCAGGCATTAAGAGATAAACAAGGAGGTAGAACAGCAGTGCTAAACGTGATACTAGGCCAATTAACCGAGATGTTCCATGAAACTGTGTCCTTAAACCTTCAAACCAAGAAACTGAATCCCATGACATGTTTGGTTATACATAAGATACCTCAGTAACTAC
Source organism: Heterohyrax brucei (assembly GCA_028571685.1). Lineage (NCBI taxonomy): Eukaryota > Metazoa > Chordata > Mammalia > Hyracoidea > Procaviidae > Heterohyrax > Heterohyrax brucei. Next base: position 175,139,495 of record CM053143.1, on the reverse strand, counting down.
TCTTCTTCCACTTCCCCTTTTTCACGTGTGTTTCTATAAAAATATGTCTCACATATTTGCAAACACACCTATAATCTCTTCTCCTCGAGATGGGCTGGGACTAAGGTGAGGTCATTGAGGCACCCAGGTAACAAACTTTAAAGAGTTGTTCATTTTAAGGGTCATAGAAGTGCCCCAGTCACCCCATTTACCTCACCCCAGCCTGGACCTTGCTTATGAAAGCAAATTAATTCTGTATTAGATAAAGGGAAAGCAAGTTACACAGAACTGAGTGGAAATGTCACAAATAGTGATGAAATTGTGTTTAAACTCTGAGAAATAATGCATTATTCATCTACAGATTCTGCTGCCTGGGTATTTCATACAGCTTCTGTAACAAAAAAATTCTTTGCACTAAAATGGCAAAATAAAGAATCACCTTGTAATTGTTTGCTATGGAATATTTGCTCAGAAGAAAAGAATGGCAAAATGCAGCCAGTAAGATTTTAGCCTTGAATTCCAGAATTCAGTTTGAGACACATCCACTTAAGAAAGACACAGACAAATTGGAAATTAGCTAGAGAAAGAGGGGAAGAAAATGATGAGGAAGAAGAAGGGTTTGATTTATGAGGCCAGATTAAAGGAAATAAATGCTTATAACTTGGCTAAGTGACAACCAAGGGATATGACAGAAATCTACAAATATTGGGAGAATGAAGTAACCACCGATAGAGGGTCCCTCCAAGTATGCTATGAGACAGTACCATCAGGAATGAAATGGAACAAGTAACAATTGTAGACAATAAAAGTAGGACTTTTTGTCCGAGGGATTCGAGTCAGGCAATAACTCAATATAAAATAAGGGGGAAGAGGAAAGTAAAAACACGAGGAGTGAAAATGTGAGAAGGGAGAGGAAAAAGGAAGAAAGAAAAGAACTAATGATCAAAGAGAGGGAAGGAGGAAGGGATGGAGGGAGACAGAAAGGAATTTTCATTGTTTCTCCTGTGTCTATTTCTCTATAAAATACACCATTGTATTGATGCAGGTTTCTTATAGAATTTTTCCTTGAAATGACATGCATCATTATCAGATTCTTAATCAATAGATATTATTATTCTTGTTGTTGTTAAAAATACAAGCCAAAGAATGTAAGAAATGCTTCCCTAAAGCAGCTGTGTTAGTAATGGAAGTTACCAGAAAGAGAGAGAGAGAGAGAGAACTATCTCTTTTTCCAGCAGGAAGAGGAGACGACTTCTGGGAAGTCTCAGGCAGAATAAACAACTCCCAGCAACCCGAGCCAGTCAAGGAGATGGCAGCAACATCCTCCCTCTGTGCAGAAGGCTGCCACTAAATCAGAACCTGGCAGTAATGGGGACCTGAAGTGTCCACACAAGGCCATCACTGCTATTAAATGCAACGCTTGGGGCACAGGGTATCTGCCAACGCTTGGCAAACCTGCTACGCAGAACAGTTACTATAATTGAAAGTGAATTATAATAACACTGTCTTGGCATCACATCCTCTTTAAAAAAATTCATCACATAATATTTCATTATAATGAAGCGATCTGGAAAACAGCCAATAGCCCCATTGTCTCTTTATAGCTAGCACCTACCTTCTTCAGGATTCCTTCATGTTTCTTTCATCTACTAAAACAACGGAATGGCGGGAGGAAGCATTTCTTTTAAAATCATAAGATTGACATTTGTTGAGCACCAAATAGATACCAAATCCTGTGCCAGTTCTTTCTCTTTTATAATCTTCTACTTGTCTGACATTTTTATTTTCTATTTCACACATTGAAAAAATAATTGAAATGAGAGGGGATGAGTAATCTTCTCTAATCCAATTGCACTGTAAGAGTAAATCTGGATTAAAATTCTGGTCTGCTGCTCTTCAAAGTATTTCTATTATACCCAACATTCACCAACTCGTCCAATGCAGAAGACATAGTAAACATTCAATTAATAAGTGTTGAAACGAACTGAAGGCAATTGATGGTCTGAGATCTGGAAACAATCACCAAGGACTTCTGGCCACAAGTTGATGAAGTCTTGCCAAAAACTTCACCAACTATTGAATTATGTGTGAGCCAAGTTTGGGTGCATAACTATTAAATGGCATCTCTCAAGAGCAAGGTGCCTTTTCCTTCTTTGGTACTTATATTACCACAACTAAATGGCATCCTCCTTTTGTCTCATGTAAATTTGTTTACATACGGAATACTCATATGTCAATGAACCCTAAGTTGTATAAAATAATCTATATAATCATTTCATTTCTGATTATTTGCTGACTGATTAAATAAGACTGATAATCAATGCACAGCATTTCTTACCCACAATATACAAAAAGCACTACGTTATGTTCTCCTAAAGGAACACAGAGAAACAGGAGACCCAGTCCCTACATTTACCAAAAAAAACAAACCCACTGCTGTAGAGCTAGTTCTGACTAGAGATCCTATAGCCCAAAGTAGAACTGGCCTATGGAGTTTGAAGGAGTGCCTGGCAGATTTGAACTCCCAATCTTTTGGTTAGCAGCTGTAGCACTTAACCGCTATGTACCCAAGAGAGTTTATAATTCTTTTAGAAGGCAAGTTACAAATGCATGAGACGATCAAAGCTTAAACAGTCAATTGATATCTTTCCAGTAGATTTCATTTAGGAAAAATATATGTGTATATATATCTATATGTGTGTATGTATGTATGTATAATGTCTACTATGCACCAAAACTTTTGTTAGGCATTATCACACAAAAAGAACAAGATGGGGTCATTGTACTTAAGAATCTCAAGAACTTTACCGTCCAGTGGGTTAAGAGAAACTTAGGAACACACAATTCCAAAGAATGCAATTACCACTTTAGTGGAATACAGATAGAGCCTTGTAATGCAGCCAGGGAAACACTTCATTCTGGTGACAATGAGTTTGAAGTTTTGTCAAAGAAGACTTCATAACAGAGTGAAGAATAAGGTGGATTCTGATGAATGAATAGCAGTATTCCAGGAAAAGGAAAAGGAATAGCACTCCAAGAAGAGAGAACAGTATACAAGTGGATGCAGATATGAAAATTATAGAAAAATGTGATAACATGTAGTAAGGAAATATTAATAATAATAGTTGATGGTGAGAATGATATAAAGACAATCTAAAAATATAAATTGCATATTTTCTGAGGTCCACTAAAATGTCAGTAAATACCAATATGAATTCAAGTCCTGTATGGGTAGATTCTTACATTACAGTCAACATTTGGCAAATTTTCCTTCTTCATTGTAGAGAAACACACACAAAAAAATATATTTAATCTACACATACTAATGCACGTCTGTTTTTTTTTAAGTATGTTTGTTCTTCTTAGCTGACCTCCAGCTGGCCTCCACTTATGGAGACCCCAGTGAACAACAGAATAAAATGTTTCTGGGTCCTGTATCACCCCATAATCAGTTGTGGATTGCATCCTGCTGAGCCAGAGGATTTTCATTGCTGATTTTTCTGGTGGAGGGAGGCTGGGGAATCACCAGACTTTTGTTCCTAGTCTGTCTTACTTTGGCAATGCCACTGGAACTGGTTCAGCATTATAGTAACACTCAGACCTCTACTGACAGATTGATGCTGACTGTTCATGAAACGCATTGATCAGAAATCAAACCTGTGTCTCCCACACGGAAGTTGTCCGTTCTGCCACTGAACCACCAGCATTCCTCTCCCCTTTTACTATTGTTGCTGGATATTATCAAGTCAATTCTTATTCATAGCAACCCTATAGGACAGGGTAGAATTGCTCCATGGTGTTTCCTAGACTGTAATCTCTAAGGAGTAGATTGCTGGAACTCTTCTTCTGTGTATCAGCTGGTGAGTTCTAAGCACTGATCGTCTAGGTAGTAGTCAAGTTCTTAACTGCTGGGCCATCAGACCTCCTTCCTTGTAGGATAGGATACCTAATTACCTGGAGACCTTCACTAACATTGTATAAATCACTTATTATGTGACTTAAATATTCAACAGTGTTCAAAGCACATTCACTTTCTGAAAACTAATTCCAATTACAACAGATGCATTGTAGTGCCTTGGATTAGTTCAAAACTAAGTCATGAGAATCTTTTCTTTTAAAGGCACTATTACAGAGGTGTATAACCTAATCAGTGTAGATGTGCTGCAAAGATTTTTGAATCTGAATAACTCTTAAAATATAGGGATACTGGCATGAATTGTTTTTTGGAAGTACTGACTGTGAGGAACACAGTGGAACAAAAGTTAGAAGTCTAGACAGAAATATTTATGGCTACAGAGCTTGGTTATGTGAATTCCAGGAATTCAATACTTACACTTTCCACTTTCATATAAAAATAAACTAGCAAACTGAGTGATACTATTCGTTTTGCCAATTTATAAGATTAAGAAAAACATCATGTATTAATTCTCCCAAAGTGAAATAAGGAATGATTGCACATTTAATCCTGAGTAAACAACTGAAACCTCATAAAGCATTTCAATTGAATGGTTTTCAACAAAAAGTGATGTCCTTGAAGAATAAAGAACTCTGTAACTTCTTAAAACATAACTAGTATTGTCATTGAACTTGGCCACTCCTACCTTAAGTGAATGATCATTTTGGCAAATAAGTTTTAGATGAATCTCCCCACCAGCCTCATCCATGTCTTTACTTCTTCCATGTCTTTTGCTGCTTTCTGAAAAGACCTCAGCCTTCTATTAGCTGTGCTTTGGCCATCACTTCTGGAAGTTATCAACTGTACCTTTAAGATACCAGCAAATTATTCAGAAAGCAAACACTAATCACTTTATACTCAACCCTGAATTAATTATTGCAGTTACAATGGATTAACTTCTGACCTGCTCATGTGTCATATTTTTGTATTGCCTTCCTTGCTTCCACAGTTTCTGGTCAACTGTCCTGTTTCACCCAAAGACTGCATCCTCCTCCTCCTTAGTCTATTGATTCTCTCATTTTGACCTCCTATTACAAATTTTGACTTCAGTTGTTGATTTTTTTTATTTGTTTGCTTTTATTAGTCTAAGACCAAGGTCCCTTGGTGGCACAAATGGTTTGTACTCAATTGCTAGCTAACCTAAAAGCTGGGATTTTGAATCTGCCCACAGTGCTGTAAAATAAGACACCCAGAGATGAACTCCCATTAAGATTCCAGCCAAAAAAATTCTTATGAGACATGTGTACTCTGTAATTCATGGTACCACCATGAGTCTGGTTCATCCAGACAATAATTGCCAACAATATAACACTGATTCAGCTACTATTTTCCCATCCTAAGCTTAATTGTTCTGCTGTTTTGTAGCCTGCATACCCTGGGTCACACTGGAGTAATTTTCTTTAATGCTCATTTTTCTCAACATACTATTTTTTAATTATTATTTCCATCCTCCCTGTCTTTCCCCTTGCCTTTTTTCTTATTTTTCTCCAACACATGCATGTATATACACTTTGACCACACTATCAGATATCTATGTTGTCTTTAGGAATTTCATATCAACTATATTTATTTGTATCATTTCATATCAACTATATATATTTGTATCATCTGTGCCATCAGGATGGAAACCCTGGTGGCATACTGGGTTAAGTGCTACGTCTGCTAACCAAAAGGTTGGCAGTTCAAATCCGCCAGGTGCTCCTTCGAAACTCTATGGGGCTGTTCTTTTCTGACCTCTAGAGTCACTATGAGTCAGACCCAACTCGACAGCAGTATTTTTTCTTTTCTTTTTTTTTTTTTTGTGGAAACACGTGTCTGTGTACAAGAAGTCAGCTTCTTTTGCCCCCAATACAGACTTCAACAAAATGTATTGAATAAGCAAAACTATTGGGTCCATCCATCCATTCTGTTACTTAACATACATTTATTGAATGTCCGCTATGTATCAGACCTTATAATGTAAGCTACTCCCAGATCTTGATTTAGTTACACGAGATTTCTCATGTGATGCCACCAATTGTATGTTGCACATATCACCTTGTTGGAGTGCTCTCTCTCATCTTGTCTTCCCAGCAGTCTGTGCTTGTATTTCATGATTCAACACAGGTTTCCCATAAAATATTATCTAACTTTTAGAAATAAATATGTCCTTCCTATTTAATATCATCTTAAAAAAACAAATAAACAAACCCATTGCTATCAAGTCAATTCCAACTCACAGCAACCCTACAGGACAGAGTGGAACCTCTCCACAGGACTTGGCAGACTTTTGGTTAGCAAACAATTACTGCGCCACCAGGGCCCCAACATCACCTTAAAATATGACATTTATCACATTATGTAGTAATAGCTTGTTTACATATCTATTTTCTCCCACTTAGACTAACTTTATGGAAAAAGATATGATCTCTTCTCCTAGCACTTCTAACTATGCATGGCTCATAGCAGGTCTTCAATCAGTAGTAAAGCAAAAAAGAATTTGTATATATGGAATTTAGTATAAAATCAGTATCTTGCAATTCAACAGCATTACCTTCCCTCTTTCTGTAAAAGGCACCATATAATATCTCAATTTGGAAACCTAGGCAGAGTAATCTTACTGCCATATTACCTCCTCCTCTTCTCCCTCCACTCTCATTCAATCTCTAGCAAGCCTTGCTTAGTTAGTAAAATGCTTAGTCTCTACCCAAAATAAAAAAAGACCTTTCTTTCCATCTCCAGTGGTATTATATTAGTAAAGGCTGCCATTACTCCTTACCTTTAGTACTGAAACAACTTCCTATATGGTCTCATTACTTCTACTATTGTGCTTCCCAATTCAAGAGACTTTCTTAGAACGTATATTAGACCACCATATAACTTAAATCACAGCCAGTTGTACTCTGAAATATGTAGGAACCAACTTGATAGCATCTATACCCAAAACTCACTGTTGTGGAGTCAATTTCCACTCCTAGAAACCCTACAGGACACAGCAGAACTGCCCCATTAGAGTTTCCAAGGAGTGCCTGATGCATCTGGACAGTCAACCTTTTGGTTAGCAAACACAGGACTTAACTACTATGCCACCAGGGTCTCCTTCACAGCATTGGATATTCCTTAATCACTGAGTGCTTAGAATTTCATTTAGAATAAAATTTGAAATTCTACTTATGGTTGTTCAAGTGTTATTTCCCTTTCCAATAGTTTTTTTCCAATGCTTTAGCTTCAGTGATCTTCTGTGAGCATCTATAATGTACAGTAATCTCTTTACCTGCTCAGAATCTTTGCAAATGTTATTCAGTCTCCCTGAAATGTTCTCATCTATCATTCTTTTTACTGTTCCTTTTTCTCAACATTCAGGTTTCTGTTCAAACAAGTTCTCCCAGAAAATGAAATTTAATAGCCATACTCTTACTCTCACAGTTACGCCCAAACTCTCAATTATTCTGCTTTTTATCATCTTATTTGTTCTTTTCTCTCTTTTTATTGTTAGTAAAATGCTTACTATACTGTCTACTTAATGAATTAGCTGAACATTAGCAGACTGAAGATTCCATGTAGTAAAAAGACTTGTGCCAACTCACTTCATCCAGGACTTCTCAGAGTTATTAGATTATGAAAAATTACTTTTAGTTTAAGTCAAGCAAAGATACCAAAGAACAAATGAATTGATTAGATGAATTTATTGCATTATTAGAGCCCTGAACATCAAAAAGAAAATTGAAAAATTGAACTGAGAGACAGAAAAGGCAGAGTAGGTCCAGGAGTATCTAGGACTGGCCAGAATTGACTGGGCAGAAACTGGTATTCTGCAGGCAGGTAGCAACTGTAGTGAGAGGAGCAGTGATGTTAGGAAAGTATTTACTTTAGCAAGGGAGACTAAGTGGTGGAGAGACCGCTCATGACTTCAGAATTAGTGAAAAACAGCATTCAATTATCAAAATGAAGTTGCATCCATTTGACCTACCATACGTGGATCTAAAATTTGCCTCTGGGATAAACCTTTCTCTGTTTTATAACCACTTCTTATAACCATCTCTGTTGTATAACCTCTTCTATGGCAGAAACAGGTCCCTTGACCTTGAATACCTCTACCTCACAGATATTCAAACCAGCCATCAGTCCCCTGCATTTTTCAGCATGTGCAGCCAGATACCTGTGCCTACACCAAATACCCCTGCACATCAAGGACTGTAGAGAAGAGCCTGTAGCATACACTTGATGACTGATTACCTGGACACATTGTGACTAACTACATACCAAAAAAGTAAATGGATTCTTGTGGTCACATGCCTATTAACAACTCTAATCACTCAGTGACAGAATGTTACATCTTCAAAGATATCAATAATCAAACTAGCTCACATGACCAGCCTCTTTAAACATTTCAAAACAAAGCAAAACAAGAAGCCAGAAGACAGTAAGCAAACAAAATGAATAAAAACAACAACTTACTGATGGTATGGAGACAACAGTTAATTTTAAGTCACTTAAAGAGTGATTTAAAGAGGCAGACCAAGATGGCTTCAGAAAGCTCCCAAAACAAAGAATCAAGAAATTTTCCAGATGAAGAGAATTCTCTGAAATTATCAGAGATAGAATACTAAGAATTAATATTTAGGAATCTTCAGGAGATCAGGCAAAACTTAAGGACAAACTGAACAGGCTGAAAGAAAGCAATGAGAGATAAGAAGCAGAAATTGACAAGATTCATAATAAAACTACAGAATTAGCTCAATAGGAAGTAAAAGAAGCAGAATTGAGGCAATGAAAGGCTGAATCACTGAAACTGACACCAATATACATGAGAAAAAAATCAGATAAAAGAATTTTTAAAAATGAGGAAACACTAAGAGAATTACATGGAGCTGTATCAAGAGAAATAATCTGTGAGTGATTGGAGTACCAGACCAGGCACAAGATAACAGAAAATACAGAGAGAACTGTTAAAGATTTATTCACATAAAACTTACTTGGTAATACGAAAATTGAGAAGATACCTATGTACGATGCTCACCAAACACTATTCAAGGTAGATCCCAAAAGAAAGACACCAAGGCATATTATTATAGAACACATTAAACCTGAAGATAAGGAGACAATTTTAAAAGTGGTTAGGGACAAACAAAAAAATAATCTACAAAGAAGAGTCAAGACTAAACTTGGACTGCTCAGCAGAACCCAGGTAGGCAAGAAGGTAACAGGATGACGTATACAAAGACTTGAAGGAAGAAAAAAAGTGCCAATCAAGAATTATATGCCCAACTCTCTAAAATACTATGGCAAAATTAGGATATCTCCACATAAACAGAAACTGAGAGAATTTGCAAATAACGAACTAAAATTACAAAAAAATACCAAATGGAGTTCTTCGGTTAGAAAGTCCTTGACATCAGATAACAAACCAAGACTAGAACACAGGGCACAGAAACCAGACATGAATTTAAACAGGGAAATCAAAAAAAGAAATCAAAGCTAAAACTGAAAATAGGGAAATATAGATGTCATTATATAACAGATGACAACATTATAACACCATCAACAAATTGCAATCAAGCCAATTCTGACTCATAGCAATTGTATAGGACAGAATAGAACTGCTTCATAAGGTTTCCAAGAAATATGGCTAGTGGATTTGAATTGCCAATCTTCCAGTTAACAGCCAAACTCTTGTAAACACTGTGTCATTAAAAAAAAAAAAAAAGACACTGCAGTTGAGTTGATTCCAACTCCTGTGCCAACAGGGTATCTTTATTCAAGTCACATTTTTTAATAACTAATGAAAAACTACATTCTAAGCAATATCTCACTCATGTGAAATAATGGGTGAGTATCTAAGGCATCTAAGGACACAAGTTTTGGTGTTTGTATGTAAATAATACAGTGACCAAGAATCATCACTGTAAAATGCAAACTGTGTGTAAGAAAGAGTTAGTAATGAGTATGAGTTCTACGGTTACTCACAAGGAGCTTCTTAAGGAAAATTGTCTTTGGACAGCATCCTTTTTCTCCTCAAAATTTTGCTGTTGCTGTTAGTTGCTGTCGAGTCAGTTCTGACTCAAAGAGACTTTATGTATAATACAGTGAAACACTGCACATCCCTGTGCTGTTTGTATGATCATTGCCATCTTTGAGTTAATTTATTGTTTCTGCTGCACTGACAATCTGTCTTGCCAAGGACCTCTCCTGACTTCACCTTTCCTTCCCTTTACCAAACATTATGTACTTTTCTAGAAATTAGCCTTTTCTGATGATGAGCCCAAAGTGAGAGGGCTGAAGTCTCCTGATTCTTGCTTCTAAGGAGTATTCTGGTTAGATTATCTCTAAGACTGATCACTCCTGGCAGTCGTTAGTGTAGTCAATATTCTTCCCCCAAACCACAGTTTGAATGAATTAATTATTCTTCTCTCTTCCATTTTCATTGTCTAGTGTTTGCATACATACAAAAATCCATTGCCATGGAGTCAATTCTGATCCTTAACGAACCTACAGGTCACAGTAGAACTTCCCCATAGAGTTTCCAAGGAGTGCCTGGCAGATTTAAACTGCCAACCTTTTGGATAACAGCTGTAGCACTTCGTTACTACACCACCAGGACTTTCTTACATATGTAGGAGGCAGCTTAAAAGACCATCGTTTGGATCCGTTCTACTTCATTCACCCAAGTCACATCTTTGCCTTTTAAAATTTAACAAAGGTCTTTTGCAGCATATTTGCCTAAAGCAATGTGTCCATTGATTATCTTTAGAAAACATCTTTCTTCTTCCTCAAAATTTTAGGTTGTATGATATAAAATTGTTGACATTTGATCATTTTTGACCTATGGAAAATCAACTGCATATGGCTTCACATAATACCATTACAGGCATATGCCTGTGGGTCTGATACCTTTTACTGCTGTCATTTACTTCATAAATTAATTGACAAACTTTCTTGAGAGAACATTTATTGCGTGCTTGTTTCTTATTTTTTTATACAATTAGTACTCTCCCTTGAATAATGCTTTTCTTTATTTGTTTCATACTCATCTCCCCCACAGCAGAGGCCGCCTCTCTTATATGCATTTTATCCCTATAGGTAAGCACAGAGCAAAGCAGTTAAAAAAATGTGTATGTTGACTAACAATACAGTAAAATAATAATTAAAATAAATGAACTCAATAGCAATTTATTGAGCACATATTCTCTGCACATAAGTATTTCCTGTATTAACATATACTTGATTTTCTCAATAGCTCTGTGAGGTAAACAGTGTTTTTCTCATTTAACCAAGAAGAAGTATCTCTCAAAGAGTAAGCATAATTCCCACATTTTAATCTAAGTTCATGAATCTAATCCCAGTGCCTGTTTTCTTCTACTCTATACTATCAAGCCCATTATTCAATTTAAATTTAAATTTAAAAATAATGTCTACCTCTTAGTGATGTTTTGTGATAAAATTTTGTAAGTAAAAAAATAAATAAGAGGAAATGACCCCACTAGAAAATACACTGGTGTTCTGTCTATAAAACAACCAAAAACCTATCAATGAAAAAATAGACTACATAAATCTGCCACAGCAAATTAATGACATGTTAAAGACAACAAATGGCTATTTCTGGTAAAAGGCTCATGGCTGTTGGCCAAAGGCAATTGTCTCCTTGCTCTTTAAAAATGCTGTCAAAAAAACTTGAGGTTTTATGCCTCCACTTTATCATATCACTTTAGAAATAAATTTCAGGAAATAATAAGGATGTTAGTTTCCAAAATGTAGTAAAATTGTGACAGAAAAAGTGCTTAATCAAATGCCCACTTCCCATTATGCAGCTAGTTTAGAAAAGTAGTCATAAATACCCATCTTTCTTTCCTCTGAAAAGTGTTCACAAAGCATTTAATAGGTGAACAGTCTCATTGTGGTGAAGAGTTTAATGTCTGGAGATTCAGCATTCAAATCTCTTTCCAGCTCATTATCAACTGTGTGACACTGAACAGATTACTCAACTTCTTCATTATTAAGATAGGGTTAATACTTGTGCCTATCTCATAGAGTTGTGGTGAGGAATTAAAAGGCTAATAATAATAATAATAAATAAAAGCCTACAGAATGAAGAGTCCTAAAAGAGTGTAGATTTAAGAAATACTGTTTTTATTAGGTGCCTGCAAGTCAATTTTGACTCAGAGTGACACTATGTGAAGCAGAACTATCTGCATGAGGTTTTCTAGGCTTAAATCTTTACAGAAGCAGATCACTGGGTCTTTCTTACTGCCAACCCGGTGGGTGGGTTCAAACCACCAACTTTTCAGTTAGCAGCTAAATGCATGAATGTTGCCACCACAAGAGCTCTCTCAATTACAGTGCTGGCAAAAATGTTGACTATAGTGTGGACTGCCAAAGGAACAAACAAATCTGTCTTGGAATTAGCTGTACAACTAGGCTGCTCCTTAAAAGCAAGGATGGTGAGACCACGTTGGACATGCTATCAGGAGGGATCAATCCCTGGAGAAAGACATCATGCTTGATAAAGCAGAGGGTCGGGGAAAAACCAGGAAGACCCTTAGTAAGATGGGATGACCCAGTGGGAACAATCATGGGCTCAAGCATAACAACAGTTGTGAGGATGGTGCAGGACCAAGCAATATTTTTGTTCTGTTGTACCCGGGGTCACTATGAGTTGGAACCCACTCAATGGCCCCTAAAAGCAACAATTCATCGTTTGATGGACATTCCAGTTTTAGATTCCAACTCACTGATAACTGTTGATTGGCTGGCTCAACAATGAAGCAGAAAAAGCATGTTTGTTCTAATCTGTCTTTTCCCCCCTAAATCCACATGTGACCTTGGGAGAATTGTGTTCCTCTCAGCATTCAAATGTCTCAGCTTGTGAACCAAAAGCAGAAATAGATGCCCTCTGCCTTAAAAAGTTTATAATTATTTTACTTACTGGAGAATTTAAAAACCAAACCAAACCAAAAAAAAAAAAAAAAAACAGTCAATGAATCATTTCTCTTCGCTCTGACATTTTCTGGGCATAGTACTCCTGGGAAGCCAGCAGTAGTTGCAAAAAGAGCAATACAGGAATGATTCCCATACTCTCTTGCCTGCAGAAAGAATTTAGAACTAAATCATTGGCGCTCTAAAAGCACTTCCTTTGCTTTCCGAGTTCTTCGAGCATGTCACTCTACTCCTTTAACCATATTCATATTTGGTTAATAGAATCATTTCTTTCAAAGTTTACTGGACGTAAAACAAACACTGCTACAGAAGAACCGGGATGATCATTTTTCCAAACATTTCAGAAAGTATAAATCCATGAAACTACCATTCCCTTCAAAACAGTCATCTCAGTGGTTATATATTTCTTCCATTTATTCTAAGATTGCACAGAGCATATTTAGGTTTCTCATTTTGTGGTTACCTTACAAGCCATTGCATTTTTTTAAATGAAATTCTGTGATAGCTATATATATAATGTTCGTCATTTTAACGATTGTAAGTGTATAGTTCAGAGGCATTAATCACAGTCACAATATTATGCAACCATCACTGATGACTCTTTCCAATTTTTTTTACTTCATCCTAAACAGCAGCTATGTGTTTGCTAAACTCCTTCTGTTAAGTCTCCGATAACCTCACACCTAAATTCTGTCTTTGAGTTTGCCTAGACTAGATATTTCCTAATAAGTGCAATAGTACAGTCTTTGCCCTTCTGTGTACAGTTTATTTCATAAACAATGTTTTCAAGTCTCACTCCTGTTGTAGCATGTATCAGAACTCCACCTCTTTTTATCCCTGATTGATATTCCATTGTATGTATACACCATATTTTGTTTATCCATTCACCTGTAATGCACACTTGAGCCTCATAGTCAATTTTGAAAGTTTTTGTTTTAAATTCATTACTGAATATTTAAGGCATAGCAAGCAATATGGAGAATAATAAAATAAGCATGCATGTACTAATCACAGAGCTGTACAAGGTTGCTTTACTAATGCGCTGGTTCTTTGAAGCACCATCAACTTTATCCTTTTACCAAATACTCTCTCCATATGTGATCATTATCATCCCAGTGCATATCATTATACTTTGTTGCATTTATATGTTACCTTAAATAATGCATACTATTATTTTGAAGGCTTAAAACATTAAATGTCATCACTCTGTGTAATATTTAGCAACTTGTTATTTTTCTTCAAAGTGTTGTTAGATTTATCCATAGTGGTACATGAATTTTACTTCGTTCGTATTCATACTTAAGAACGATTTTTTTTCACTGAAAACCAAAACTCATCTCCATCAAGTAGATTCCCACGCACACGGACCCTATGGGAGAGAATAGAACTGCCATATAGCATTTCCAAGGAGCACCTGGTAGATCTGAACTGGTGACCTTTTGGTTAGCAAGCTGTAGCACATTACTACTATGACATCAGGGTTTCCTATTTTTGCTTATGCCACAATTATTTATCCTATTTCTTGTTAGTATATATTTAGGTAACATCTAATATTTTGCTACTGCAAACATGTTACCTATAAGCATCCATGCCAGCCAGCCAAGTGCCGTCAAGTCGGATCCAACGAGTGTGTATATATACAAATCAAGGAATTTTCCTGGTGTATTTACCTAGGAATGGAACTTATGGACTGTAGGAAAAAGATACCTTCACCTTTATTTATTATTTTTAGTATTACTCCTAAGTGTTTGTATTCATTTTCACTCCACCCTTCAGAGCATCAAATTCACATTTCTGCAGCCTCCTCAAATGCTTGCTATTGTTAGACATTTTTAATTTTTGCTAGCCTTCAATTTGATGGAAAACAAAAGCAAATTTAGCAGACCTTCAGTTAGTCTATTCTAGTCCACTAAATGTCTACTCTAGAAAAATCACTGTGCTTCTAAAGGAACATAAAGAGAGATAACCTGGAATTACACTGGAATTAGAGGGATGTAGTTCTCAGTGGTCTCTCCTCCCATTTGAGGAATCCTGAGCAAGTCACTCAATTTCTTTAACCTGTGCCTTCTTTATGGGTGATGTCAAGTGCTTGGTCAGAATGTATACAAGTAACTCAACCCCAGAAAACATATAAATAAGGTATGTGTAGGTACACTGTTGCTGAGTGCTCTTAAGTCAGCTCCTACTTACAGAGATCCTACAGGAGAGAGCAGAACTGCCCCACAGGTGTCCAAGGAGCAGAAGCTGGATCCCAACTGCTGACATTTTGGTTAGCAGTGGAACTCTTAACCATTGTATCAACAAAACCTAAAGCACACCTGTTGTTGCAGAGTCAACTCCTACTCGTAGAAGCCCTGTGGGACAGAGTAGACCTGCCACATTGGGATTCTAAGCAGTGGCTAGTAGATCTCAATTGCTAGCCTTTTGATTAGCAGCTGAACTCTTTAACTACTGTGCCTCCAGGGCTCTTTCAAAAGGAGGGAGGCATCTGGGTGGAGTCTTAAAGGAGGAAGAAGGAAAGGAGCCACCACAGAGACAGACGTGGGTGTGGCTAAAGCAGATGGCATTAAAGTAAGTGGTGGGAAGGGTTCTAGTTAAGGCCAGATGTATTGCACTTTTTTAATATGTCAAAGTGCAATAAATATTATCATTTTGTTGATGATAGGTTTTTTGAAATCCCAGAGACAATTTGGGAATCAAATTTGTAAATAAGACAGGTGGTCATTTCACTTTCACTTTAAAACAAGTCCATAAAACGAATTTCTTGTGCACCCCATAAACTGACTGTGTACTCAGTTCTCAAACAAAATTCCCAGGAGTTACAAGAAACAGGAATAAGCTCTGCTGAAAGAAGAACACGTCCTCCTAAGATGAAGGTTTTGAAAGAACATTCTTTGCATTTTTAAATGTTTGTAGGTTGTTTTAAAACAGTTAATTATTTTAGTTACATATGGTAAGTAAGCTCTCAGTACCTGAGGGAACCTGAGTATTCCTATGCAGAATTTTACAAGTAAAATAATGATCATAATCATAATCCTAGGAGAAAAAAACAAAACAAAACACCTTATAAGGAACTCCAACTTTTTAGGTTAGCATGGCTGAGAATTGCACTTTGGAAAATAATTAATGTGTCATATTATAGATGAACTAACCTATTATTATCTCTGTTTTTTTTTTGCTATTGATTTCAACTTCTATGGCTTTATGATCTGAGAAGATGCTTTGCAGTAATTCAATGGTATGGATTTTGTTGAGCATTGCATCATGGCCTATCACGTGGTCAATTCTGGAGAATGTTCCATGTGCACTGGAGAAGAAGGTGTAGTTGTCTGCTGATGGGTGGAAAGTTCTGTATATATCAATGAGGTTTAGTGGTTAATTGTGTCAATGAGGTCTTTCATATCTTTACTGAGCTTTTTTCTAGATGATCTGTCTAGTAATGAGAGTGGAGTGTTAAAGTCTCCCACTGTTATTGTGGAGGCATCTAACTCTCTTTTGAGCGTAGTCAGTGTTTCTTCGACATATTTAGGTGCTCTGGCATTAGGTGCATAAATATTTAATACAGTTAAGTCTTGCTTGTGTAACTGAACCTTTCAGCAATAAATAGTGACCACCTTTGTCCACGATGGTGGATTTGACATTAAAATTGATTTTGTCTGAGATTAGAATTGCCACCCCTGCTCTTCTTTGTTCATTGTTAGCCTGATATATATTCTTCCATCCTTTAATTTTCAGTTTGTTCCTGTCTTTAGGTCTCAAGTGAGTTTCTTGTAGACAACATATGGATGGGTCGTGTCTTTTGTTCCGAGATGACACTCGGTGTCTCTTTACTGGAGCATTCAGTCCATTCACATTCAATGTAATTATTGATAGGTATATGTTCACTGCTGCCATTGTGATATGTTTATTTTTATGTTGATGTTTTCTCTGTTGTTCTGATTAGTCTGTTCTGGGACACTCTTTTTTGTGAGTTGATTTTTCACCTTTTTCAGAGCTGGTTTTATAGTTGTTGAGACTCGTGTGTTAGATTTCTTGAAATGGTATGATACATCTTTGTTGTGCTTTATAGCTGCCCCTATGAACCCCCTTAATAAACTATTTATAAACTCAATTTTAATTACTACCAGTCTTGTCATCTTCCTCTCCATCTGGAAGGACTATAACGACTGTAGTACATCCCTCTTTTTATTATGATGACACCATAGTTTTCATGATGATCACTGGATTGCTTCTTTCCGTATCAAAGCTGTGATTTACTTTGGAGCTTTCCCTAAATGAGTAGAGTATTGAGTAGTGTGTAGTTCTAAAATACAGTTAGTGGTTTTGTTCTTCTAAGCCAAAGTCAAGAACTTCTTTCAGTATTTCTTGTAGTTTGGGAACTAACCTATTATTAGAGCTCTGGTGATACCATGGTTAAGAGTTATGGTTAGCTGTGTATGTTAATAAAAAGGTGTTCTCAATCTGAATCTACCAGCCACTCCTTAGAAACACTTTGGAGCAATTATACTCTATCCTATAGGGATTTTATAGCCTGCTATTAGTTAGGGGCATGTATCTAGCATAAAACACGCATGGGTTCAGATCTTGACTCAACCATTTATAAACTGCAAGATTTATTGAATCAAATTTTTTAAACTAAGTTCTCAACTATTACAATTGGTGCACATGTAGAAAAATAACTAAATCAATCAACTTGTGTTAAAGTCATTGTTATTTTTCTTATATAATAGGAAGTCCTAAGGTAAGTGGTACATGGGCAATACACTGGTTTTGTGGCATCATCAAGGACTCAAGCTCTTTCTCAACATTACTGATATCAAGCTTTTGTCCTCATGGTCTCAACACAGATCCTTTCCCATTAGTCACTGCCTCTTATTTTGACGGAGGGATAACAGAGAAGGGTCCAAAACAATTCCTTTCCTAAGACTTTGTTTTTTTTTTTTTTTTTTCAGAAGTGGAGAAGTACTCAAGGGACTGGTACATAAATGCCATTGCCTAAAACTAAGAAAACTGGTTACAACTTGCCTCATGGAAACCCAGAAGATGAAATAGTTTTTGATGAAAATATTGTTACTCTAAACAAAACTAGGGAAGTTGGGGCATGAGGCAGGAGACCATGCTCTTAGGCTAAATTGAGGCCAATTGGCTCAACTAACATTTTGCTAAGAGGGCTCTCTGAACCCCACATTGGTGAGTAGCATCTGGGGTCTTAAAAGCTGCCAAGCTCCCATGTGAGGACACAGCAAATGGTCCCAACTCAGCAGGAACGGATTCTTACCGAGGACCAAAATGACATGGGTTAAAGACAACCCAGAAGATAGAAAGACCCACATGAGTGGGTGCCTACATAGACTTGGGACCGGAAGAACCGGATGGCGCCCAGCCACCACCAGTGATAGCTGCGACAGAGCTCACTAAGTTGAGTCTCACTGGCAACACAAGAATAAAAAGGGGTGCACCGTGAGATCTCCACTAAAAGACCTCAAATGATGATCCAGCGGCTTCGGGGTTCCCCTGGGAGCATGGCCCCTGGCCCTGATGCTGCCCTTGCCCACAAATCATAATGAAGGTTCACTCTTTGGACACGAATGGATTGGACTTGGCGATGCAGGGTGACCGTATATTGGATGCACTTTATGGTTCTATGCATCTATAGGATATCATCCTGCTAACCTCTGATTGGAGGAAGGGGAGTGGGTACAGAGGAGAGGAAAGGAGACTACTGGGAGGATGAGACATGTATGGAGCAGAGAGGAATAGTGTGCTATCACTGGGTAGGGAGAGCAGTGGAAGCTGCATATAAGTGGGCATGTAAATTTACATGGGAATGTACATTTTCATCCAGTCATAATAAAAAAAAAGATTCTAGCACATGTAATCATGCCATATCTGTTAACAAAATGAATTACATTGATGTATAATTAACAGTGTTGTATCTATTCCAATACCCCAAAGCCCACTGCCATAGATTCTGACTCATAGTGACCCAATAGGACAGAGGAGATCTCCCCCATGGAGTTTCAAGGAGTGCCTGATGGATTTGAACAGCTGACCTTTTGGTTAGAAGCTGTAGGCCTTAACCAGTACACCACCAGGGTTTCCTCTGTTCCTGCAAGGGTATGTTAATTCTTTATGGACCAGATCAAATACCACCCTTAACCAAGATTCTTCTCTGTTTCTAGTACTTGGATCTTATAGTACTTGGATTATATCTGAATAAGCAAACTAGTGTTACAAGCAGGGGAAAAAATGACTGCACTGGAAAGATACTCCCAACCACTTACTATCCAAACAGTTTCAAATTAGGGCAGTCTTATGTGTGTCAGAGTAGAACTCTACGCCACAGAGTTTTCAATGGATGATTTATTGGAATTAGACTACCAGACCTTGATTCCAAGGTATCTACAGGTGGACTTAGCCTCTGACCTTTCAGCTGTCAGTGGAGCATGTTAACTGTGTGTACCACCAAGGACTCCAAGGGGAGGATGAAGAATTGTTGAACTGCTTAGCAGTCAATCACTTTAACCACCACACCAGCAGGGCTCATTTGAATTGAAAGGAGGACTAGAGAACTATTGCGGGCAAAAGGCGGGGAGAAAGGGAAGAGTTGTCGGCAAGAACACCAACTCAATGCCAAAGAAGTTGGCTGGCATGGACACTGCCCCAAGTGCCACAGCCACTGGGCAACATTAACGTCATGATAGTAGAGTACAATTCAGTTTTTTGTTATATTGCCATATATCAAATCCAACTTGGAAATGGCTAACTGGCTAACACCAGGTTATGTGCCTAAATATTAACCACCAGGGAACAGGAAGAGGAAATTTCAGCTTCCCTCTTCCCACCAAAATCTACACAATGGAGTTGCCTCTGAATATGTAATGTCCTTCACCCTTAGGACAGTATCCATTGTCAGTTAATAGATTATGACTCATGGCAAC
This sequence comes from Heterohyrax brucei, assembly GCA_028571685.1. Classification (NCBI taxonomy): domain Eukaryota; kingdom Metazoa; phylum Chordata; class Mammalia; order Hyracoidea; family Procaviidae; genus Heterohyrax; species Heterohyrax brucei. The sequence goes on along the minus strand of CM053143.1, from coordinate 175,119,707 downwards.
CCTATGGAACAGAATGAACTTGTTGTTCTTAGGTATCACTGAGTCAGTTCTGACTCATAGCAACTCTATGCACAAGAGGACAAAAACTGCCTAGTCCTGCACCATCCTTGCAATTGCTGTTGTGCTCGAGCCCATCCTTGTGTCTAAGGAGCATTCTGGTGGTACGTCATCCAAGACAGATTTGTTCATTCTTTGACAGTTCATGATATATTTGGTATTCTTCACCAACACCACATTCAAAGGCATCAGTTCTTCTGTCTTCTTTATTCCCTGTCCAGCTTTCACATGCATATAAAGCTATTGAAAATACCATGGCATGGGTCAGGCACATCTTAGTTTTTGCTTTTCAACACTTTAAAAAGGTCTTTTGTGCAGATTTGCCCAACGCCACACATCTTTTAATTTCTTGACTGTGGCTTCAGTGGGTGCTGATTGTGGATCCAAGTAAAATTAAATCCTTGACAGGTTCAATCTTTTCTTCATTTATCATGATGTAGCTTATTGGTCCAGGCGTGAGGACTTCTGTTTTCTTTATGTTGAGTTGTAATCCATACTGAAGGCTGTGATCTTTGATATTTATCAGTGTTTAAAGTCCTCTTCACTTTCTGCAAGCAACATCCTGTCAACTGCATAACACAAGTTGTTAGTGAGTCTTCCTCCAATCCTGATGTCCCATTTTTCTTTACGCTGTCCCGCTTATCAGATTATGTGCTCAGCATACAGAATAGGTATGGTAAAAGAATATAAGCTAGATGCACATCTTTCCTGATTTTAAATCATACAGTATCACCTTGTTCTGTTAGGATAACTGTCTCTTAATCCATATATAGATTCTTTGTGAGCACAGTTAAGTGTTCTAGAATTCTCCTTCTCCACAATGTTATCCATTATTTGTTATGATCTACAGAACAGTGATAAAACATAGATAAGCATCTTTATAGTATTCTTTGCTTTCAGCCAGGATCTATCTGACATCAGCAATGATATCCCTGGTTCCACATCCTCTCCTAAATCCAGCTTGAATTTCTGGTATTTTCCTGTTGATATACTGCTTTAGCAGCTTTTGAATGATTTTCAGCAAGATTTTGCTTACATGTGATACCAATGATACTGTTTGACAATTTCCACATTTGTTGGACCACCATTCTTGGTAATAGGCATAAATATGGATGTCTCACAGTCAGTTGGCCATGTAGCTGTCTTCCAAATGCTTAGCACACTCGAGTGAGCATATCCCGCACTGTATCCATTTGTGGAAACTTCTCCATTAGTACTCCATCAGTTCTGAGAGATTTGTTTCTGCCCGTGCCTGCAGTGAAGCTTAGACTTTCTTCCTTCAGAACCATTGGGTCCTGATAATATGTTATTCCCTAAAATGGTTCAACATGTACCATTCATTTCTGTTAAAGTGACTTTGAATCCCTTCCACCTTCTTTCGAAGCTTCCTGCATCATTTAGTACTTTCCACATGGAATCCTTCTGTATCACAACTTGACGCTTGAATTTTTTTTTTGTCTGTTCTCTTGGGTTGAGAAATGCTGAGTGTGTTGTTCCCTTTTGGTTTTCTATCTCCAGGTCTCTGCACATAGCATCACACTACTTTGTGTTCCTGAGCCACTCTTTGAAATCTTCTTTTCAGGAGTTTTACTTCATTTTTTCCTTTTGCTTTACCTACTTGATGTTCAAGGGAACATTTGAGAGTCTGTTCTGACATACATTTTGGTCTTTTCTTTCTCTCCTGTCTTTTTAACGACTTCTTGCTTTCTTGATATATGATGGCTTTGATGTCATTACACAATTCACCTGGCCTTCAGTCAGTGTTTAGTGTGTCAAATCTATTCTTGAGCTGCTCTCTAAATTCAGGTAGGATGTACTGAAGTTTGTACTTCAGCTGTCATGGACTTGTTCTAATTTTCTTCAGTTTCAACTAGAAAACTTATATGAATAATTAATGATCTAATCCGCAACTGGCCCCTGGCCTTATTCTGACTGACTGTATTGAACTTTTTTCATTGACATTTTTCACAGATCTAATCCACTTGGTTCCTTTGTGTTCCCCCTGGTGAAGTCCACATGTGTAGGTGTCTTTTATGTTAGTGAAAAAAGAACAGAGCGCTTGGAAGACAAAACATAGTACTTTTCCACAATAGGTTAGCCACATGTTGTTGTTGTTAACTGCCATTGAGTCAGCTCCGACTCTTAGTAACCCTATGCACAACAGTACAAAACACTGCCTGGTCTTGTGCCATGTCCACAATAGATTTTATGCTTAAGCCTATTGTTAAGGCTACTGTGTCAATCCATCACATCAAGGGTCTTCTTCTTTTTCGCTGACCCTCCACTCTATCAAACATGATGTCTTTCTCCAGTGTTGGCTACATGTACAAGGCTAAATGGCAGTATGATGGATCAGTGTTATACAGTTCAGGTACCTACAATAAGAACGAGGGATGTCACTTTCAGGGGAAAAAAAAAGATCATGTGAACCAACATAGAAGCCATAACACACAGCTCTTTCATAGAATGATTAGTTGAATGGTTTATTTCAAACACAAGATATGGAAAGAGAATTACTAGCAGCTTAAGAAAGATTGCTAAGCAAAATGTTCAAGAAATCAAAGCATTTTAAGTGGTAGCATAACAAAATCAGACCCCTTCTTTAGAAGACTTCATCTGATACTTTGAAACAAGTATGTTAGATAAATAAGAAGAAATAATGATTTCTGAATATAGATCTAAAAACCAGTTGCCATCCGGACCATTCTAATGCATGGTGACTCCATGTATGTGTTACAGTAGAACTGTCCTCTATAGATATTTCAAAAGCTGAGTTTTCAGCAGTAAATAGCCACAACGTTCTTTCAAGGGTATTAGTAGATAGACTTGAACCAGTAACCTATGGGTTCGTAACCAAATGTGTCCAGTGTTTGCAGAACCATGGGACTCTGAATATAAGTATTACATTTGAATACAGATTCTAAATTAGAATGGAGAAAACTGGAATGAGTGAGAGAATCAGAGAGACACAGCACAGAGGAAATGATGGCTGAAGATTATTTTCAGAAAAAAAGGGTGAAGTGTTCAAGATCCCCTGAGATTTCAAGCTTGGTTATGACTAAATTGATTCTATCAGGAAAATGAATGGCATATCAAGGGGCAAAACAGCCCTGAGAAAGAAGACAAGCAGTTTCGTTGTGCACATGTTAAGCATGATACGTCAGCAGGATGTTGCTGAGGAAATACACAGAATTTGCTATTGCATACAAGATACTCATGAGAGCCCAGGGCCGATCACAGAGAAAATCCTTTGCTACTTTTCAGAACGTCCTAGATTTTTTCCTACCTCTGCTGTGCTGTCATCTTCATCAGTCTTCCCGTTCTTTTACATATGTCTAGTTCTTTGTAGTTTCTACATCCTTCGACACAGTGTTATCTCATGACCCCCTCCAACAAGACATCACTAAGGCATACACCCCAGGCAGTATTATTCTTGTTTTATAAAGATGATACTGAGGCTTGGAGAGAGCCTGCATCATTTCTTAATTTTGATTTTCTTTTTCCCCGTTAATGATGAAGCAAAAGAAAATGTCAATCACTTTTTGTTTTCCTTATTCAGTGAACAAGGGATAAAATTTGAGTTCACGCAAATTCATTATTTTATACATTTATTTTTTTTAACTAACTCTCAACAGATTTACGAACTGCTGAAACTTTTCAAGATTCGTTATATCACCTGTTGGTACATTATCTGTCTCTCTATCTGACCATCTTCCCACCTACCTACATATCAATTTCATCTATCTGTCTGTCTGCCTGTCATCTATCTATCTATGCATCTAATGAATTCCCTCCCATTTAAAAGTAGTCAAGCTAAATTTCAAAAATCCTAGCAGTATTAACCAGATTATTCTTTCTAATCATTCTTGTAAGCTGATCTAGAAAACTATTCAAAACCATCTGTTATTGAAATGTAAATGTGTTTCACCTGAAAGAACAGAACTTGATTTATATTAACTCTGGTTTGCTCTCATATACACAGAATAATAACTTGGCAGCGTCTCACAAACAGCATCTCCAGCACGGTGCGAGACTGCAGTATTACTGAAATTGAGATGCATTAGCAGGTGCATCTTCTAAGGGTATGCAGATTCTCTCTAAAATCAGTAAACACCCTGCTGATAGACCAGGAGGAAAACATTCTACTTTTAGAAAAATACACTTGGCACTAATCAAGTTGTTGCCTTTGTTACTTCATACAATGTCTCATATACACAGACAAAGGTCCAATCCAGGTAGTGACTAGTCACATTTGTTGGTGGAAAGTGAAGCTTTAGTAGAAATAAGCCTAAAATGGATTCACCAGGTTTCCCTCAGCATGGCCAGCTTCATACACTGAACTGAACACATTCCCTTTGCCAAGACAGAAGAAAGATTAAATAAATGATACATCAACAAACTCTAACTTTATTTACTTCCTTGGATAAGCTGGGAATCATTTAGCGTGACACCACACTTACACTGACCACGCACCCCTGTATTCCAGACTAATAGGTAATTTTGCAAACACACAGAGAAAGCGTATACATTTTGATATCCTCAGACAATAATGTTTGGAAAAATAGAACTGAAGTGGAATTATTAATTGCTAATAATAATTAACAGCTTAAAATGCCATTTAAAACAATTTTCTTTAGTTAAAGTTCTTATTCATCCTCAGATGCACAAAACATTGGCACCTAGAGGACCAGTAAGAAGATTAAGAACTAGTAACAATATTTTTTTCTTCAAACAATTTAGTTAAAATAATCAAGATCCTTTGTTTCTTTCTGACCACTCCGCTTTTTCAGTGCCACTAAGTTCTATCACGCCTGGAATATAAATCACCTTTGATTCAGTGTTCGACTTTCAAGTCTGGCCCCTGAGCTGACTTCTTGGTGAGCATATCTTCCCTCCTGGTTTCAGCTACCACCATAGTTTTGACAGGAACAAGTCCATAATTTTCTTTATCGTTGGCATGAAGCAAAGTCTCCTATCTTTACCTGTTTTAAGTAGTAGATCAATCTGTCACTTCAAACTTAACATTGTATAGGATACAACATGTGTGCTCAACAAGGTGGTTATTTGGCAGTAGAACTGGGTTGTTTCCTTTGTGTTTTCACTCTTTCACTAGCTTCCTTCCCTGTCCCATGCCAATCAAAAACATGGATTCAAAGAAATCACAGGCCTCAGTGCGGTGTTAAAGACACGCTTGAAAAGTGGATTTTCTCCTTGCAAAACTAGCTAAGACTAGGCATGGGGGAGAATGAAAAGAGGAAGGACTGGTGCCTCTAAAAGACAGAGGAAGGATGCATCAGAGGACACAGGCTAAGGTGGGTCTCAGCAAGCTAAGAAAATAATCTTCCCTCTAAGGGTGAAGGAACAGATAGAAGAGAAACAGAAGGCTAACTCATCGCTTACAAAACCAAATACCAGACTCATTGCCATCTAGCTGACTCCGACTCATAAAAACAGAACAGAGCAGAATGACCCCATAGGGCTTCCAAGGCTATTAATCTCTACAAAAGCTGACTGCCACATCTTTCTCCTGAAAAGCCGGTGTTGGGTTCAAAGTACTAACCTTTCAGTTAGTAAAGAGTGCTTAAATCACTGTGCCACCAGGGCTCCTTCTCATCTCCTATAGATAAATGTATATAATGATTTGCATCTTTGTAACAGATCGTAAGAAGGATATTATTTTACAGTTTACAAAGCCATCTTCTCAAAACAGCCCTATGATTCAAGAATTGCCACTATTCCTTGTGTGAGAAACTGAAAGCTTAAATAACAAACCCCAGGACACTCAGTTACTAACTGCGAGAGTTAGAGCTAGAATGCATTGCCTTTGACTATAAATCCATCATCCTTGCTCACTTCACTATTGCATATGACCTTGATTTATTGGTTACTTTTTGTGCTCTGTGAAAGTTTGATAAATGTAAAATTACAAATGCCATATCCAACCACTCAAAGATTTTTCACAGTAGGACCTAAAAATTCTATTCTCCCCTTTGACTATATTAACCTCATATAAGAAACCTCTGTTTGGGCTGCTATGCTTGCCGGTTGCTTTGTCTTCTACAGGAAAAAGAAAAAAAAGAAGAGAAAAGAAATCCTTGTTCATACATGTACCCCTATGTTTTCTCCTTCCTTTGGCAAGTACCTGTCCTGTTTCAAGTCCTTCCTAACCATCAAGGGTCTTAACAGAGAGGTAACATAGTCTAGGCAATGGTATATTCACCCTAGAGCCAAGAAACCGGAATAAGTAACTTCATAAACTCCAAGTAAAAATGTTCATCTTTTCTGAGCTTCAAGTTTGCCTCTGAAGTTCTGCTTCCTGCCATCCACTTACACTGGGCTATGCTTTTGCCTCTTTGGAATGAGCAACATGAGAATAGAGAAAGGATTTTTGTTTTTTTTAAATGGACCCAATTATAGCAGTCCACATTTTCTTATAATACTGGAGACAACAGGGAGGTTGAGAAGTTGCTCTTAAGTCCCTAATAAATGGACTTAAATAGAAAGAGTTCTGCAGGTCCCAAGCCTATAAAAATGTACACAATATATTTGTAGTTAAGGTGAGAAGGGAGGTCACAAATGCACAGAAGTTGAAAGGATATTAAAAATCAAGGGGAAGATTTAAAAACAAATGAAAGAACAGTTAAAGGACATTCAGAAAAAAGAAATCCATATATTACATAAACCTCTGCCTCTTCAAGGGACACAAGTCTTCACGGCAGTATACATCCCCTTCTTCCAAGCACATGACCTTTCTTTAGTCAGGAATGTTGTTTGTACCATGACAAGTCCATTCTTTACAGTACTTGGAACAAGTCTATCATTAGAATGAAAAGGTAGCTTGCCTATGAATCTCTTTACCAAGACCCAACAGCCTATGACATTTCCCTGGCAATAGTAATTCTTTTACTGCCCATGAGAGACAACTAAGAAACTTATTTAAAATGCATGCTCTCAAACTATACCCTTAGATATTAAATATCATCTCAGGAGGAACTTTAGGAGCATACATTTTAAAGACCTCCCCCCCCCCAATGTCATTAATTCTAATGCAGGCAAGTCCTCTTTGCCTCAGTGGACACATATAAACCATAGCCTTGCAGTTGATTCAGACTCATAGTGACTCCAGGTGGCACAAATGATTTGCATTTGCTTACTAACCTAACTTAGACTAGCTAAAGTGGATGAAAGAAATGATGAAGTAAAAGAGCAGAACAGAAGATTTCAAAGAGTGATTCGAGAAGACAAAATGCTATAATGACATGCACAAAGAGCTGGAGAATGCCAAAAGGGAAGCACACATTCGGCATTCCTCAAGCTGAAAAACTAAAGAAAAAATTAAATCCTTGAAATACAACAGTGAAACATTCTGTGGAAAAACATTGAATTACACAGGAATCATCAAAAGCAGATAGAAAGAATACACAGTCACTGCAGCAAAGACAATTGGTCTATATTCAGCCGTTTCAGGAGAGAGCATATGGACAAGAACTGACCGCATTGAAGAAAGAAGTCCAAGCTTCACTGAATGCGTTAGCTAGAAACAAGGCTCCAGGAACCGACGGGATATAAACTGAGGTATCTCAACAAGTGAGTGAGGTACTACAAGCGCTCCTTTTCCTATGACAGGAAATACAGAAGACAGTTACCTGGCAAACAAACTGGAAAAGTGATCCAAAAAAATGTGATCCAACAGAATGCAGAAATTACTGAACAATACCATCAACATTATACTCAAATATAATTTTGCTGAAAGTAGTTCACAAATGGTTGCAATATCATACAGCAAGGAACTGCCCTGCCAGAAATTCAAACCAGATTCTGAAGAGGATGTGGAACAAGGTACATGAAAGCTGATGTCAGGTGGATGACAGTTGGAAATACAGAATACCAGGAAGATGTTTACTTGTGTTTTATTGACTATGCAAATACATTTGACTATACAAACCTATAACAAATCATAGATAATATTGTGAAGAATTGGAATTTCAGAACACTTAATTGTGCTTATACACAATCGATACAGAGACTAAGACACAGTCTTTCAAAGACAGCGTGGAGATACTGCATAGTTAAGATCAGGAAAAGTGTCTTAGTCACCTAGTGTTGTTGTAACAGAAACATCAAAAGTGAATGCCTTTAACAAAGAGAAATTTATCTTCTCAAAGATAAGTAGGCTAAAAGTCCAAACATGAGGGCATCAATTCCAGAGGAAGTCATCCTCTGTTGGCTCTGGAGTAAGGTCCTTGTCATCAATCTTCCCCTGGACTGGGAGCTTCTGAGGCACAAGGAGACCAGCTCCAAAGATGCACTCTGTTCCCAGAACTGCTTCTTTCCTGATGGTATGTGGTCCCTGACTCTCACCTTGTTCTCCTTTTCTTATATTCCAAGAGATTGCCTCAAGAAACAACATACTCTTATAGACTGAGTCCTGCCTCACTAATGCAGCCACCACCCATCCTCCCTCACTAACATTGAGAGGTAGGATATATAACACATAGGAACATCACACAATACTGGGAATTATGGCCTAGCCAAACTGCTACACATAATTCAGTACATGACATTGTGTATCAGGGTTGTATCCTTCACCTACTTCTTCAGCCTGTATGCTCAGCAAATAATCTGAAAAGCTATATATAGGAAGAAGAATGGAACATGAGGATTAGAGGAAGACTTTTTAACAACCTGCAATATGCAGATGATACAACCTTGCTTACTCAAAGTGAAGAGAACTTGAAGCACTTACTGATAAAGATCAAAGACCACAGTCTTCAGTATGGATGATTTTTCAACCTAAAGAAAACAAAAATCCTCACAACTGGACCAATAAGCAACATCATGATAAACCAATAAAATACTAAAGTTGTCAAGGATTTGATTTTAATTGGATTTAAAATCTATATCCATGGAAGCAGCAGTCAAGAAATTAAATGACCTATCTTACTGGATAAATCTTCTGAAAAAAGACCTCTTTATAGCACTAAAAAACAAAGATGTCACTTTGAGGACGAATGTGTGCCTGACCAAAACATGTTATTTTCAATTGTCTCCTATGCATTGAAAAGCTGGACAATGTATAAAGAAGACTGGAGAAGTACTGATGCTTTTAAATTGTGCTATCAGTGAAAAATATTGAGTATACCCATAGATTAGTAGAAGAACGAACAAATTTGTCTTGGATGAAGTACACAAAATGTTGCTTAGAAGAGAAGATAATGAGACTCCATCTCTTATAGCCTGGCCGTGTTATCAGGAGGGACCAAAGATTGGAAAAGTACATCCTGCTTGGAAAAGCAGAGGGTCAGTGAACAACATCTTTAAGGAGACAGATTAACACAGTGGCTGCAATGAGCTTAAACACAACAACAATTTTAAGGATAGTGAAAGACCAATCTGTTTTATTCTGTTGTACACAGGATTGCTATGAATCAGGATCAACTCAAAGGCGCCTAACAGCAACTAACTTAAAAACTGGTTATTCAGATCAACTCAAGGGTTCTGGGGAAGAAAGACCCGGTATTCAGTTCTGTAAAGATTAGAGCCAACAAAACCCACCAGAGCTCATTTCTACTCTGTAACATAGGAGGTCTCCAGGAGATTGAAACTTATAAGGAGGAGACATCATCTTGACTTGGTATGTCCTTTTCTCTTGTTATTTTTTACTCATTAAATTTTCACAGCAGTTCTTGGACATAGATGTCATTGACCCCACGTTATTGGTGATAAAACTGGTAAATGTCACAGCCATTCAATGACCAAGCTTTACTTCTCTGATTTAGTTGCCCAGTGCCGTGTCCTTTCCACATTGCCACATGAAAATGTGACTGTCTAAGACAACAGACTGGAAGAGGAAGAAAAGAATTTAAGAAGCATATAGTTGTTTGGAAAGAAGATACACTGACAAAAGACCAGAAGTGTAGTTAATCTGAAGAAGGGGGACATTTTTCTGTAAAACAGAATCTGGCAAGTCTGAGGGGCCAGCCTACAAAGGAAGCTTGAGTGTTTTGCGAGGGGTCTAATACTGGAATCCATCTAATGTGGATTATGAATGGAACATCATATTGCTGAAGAGACTAAGTACTTGAAGTGACGTGTTCACTATGGGAGGTAAAAGGTCAAGGGAAGGGTGGGACTTCCAAGTATAAGGGAAAAATAAGCCCTAAGGGATCTGTGGATTTGGTATGAAATCCATAAGCACATACCTTAGTAGATTTTCAGTAGCCAAATATCTTGGAAACCAAATTATAGGATTAGGAGAGGGTTAAAACAACAACAACAAAAACAAAAAAACAGTGTAACAGTGAAGTTAACATTTGTACAGTCTAAAAGAAGCATCCACTAATAAAAAGGACAAAATAGGGAGTGTACTCAGTCCCTCTGATTCTGAGAGAGGACACTTTGATGTGAGAAGGAAAGGAGATGGAGTGAGCCAACTCCAGGCATGATACGACTCTGGCACACCCCAAAGGAGTTTTATTAGAGCATTGAGAAACTCCTGATGTATATGCAGAGTACAGATGGACATTTCAAATTTCTAGAAAAGGAAATACAGTCATCTGCCACACAGTACCTGTGAGGGCAATGTTTTACTGCCTCTCAGTCTGTAGCTCCCAAGTTATGAATGTATGATTTATGTACGACACAGAAGTAAGAACCAACCCCTCTAGAGTCTATCATACTTAAAATTCGAGGTACATACAGTGGTTTGTGTCAACAGATGATCACCATGTTGTGATGTGTATCAAAGCATCATCATTACTATTATTACTGTACTATCATGTTAAAGATGTTTTAGGGCATCTGGAAGTGTTTTTTAAATATTTTTTATACATAGAAAGGTTATGTTAACCTTGCTGCTGTTGAATGGATTCTGGCTCACAGAGGCCATAGAAACAGTGTAGAACTGCCTCGTAGAGTTTCCAAGGAGACTGGTGAATTCAAACTGCAGAACTTTCGGTTAGCAGCCACTGCATGTAGCCACTATGCCACCAGGGTTAAGTGTGGTACACTACACACTACTAAACAAAACAATTAACTGACAGAAACTATGACCTGCAACATTTGACTGACGGACGTTAACTATGAACCATACCTCACTGTTCCAATTTATGTACAAATTCACATTAAAGACAAATACAGGAATGAAACTCATTTGTAATCCAGGGACTATCTGTATGTAAGATGTTCCATGAAATAGAACATATTGTGGAAATTAAGCAACACATGACTCTAAAATCCATTCTCTTTCTCCACGCTCAACAAAAACAACAACAAAAAGATAATCCGGTAATTTTGAATTACGGAACGCCTTTACAATGAATGATTTGGTCTTTTGGTCCCGGTTCTAAGAGTAGAACCACACCAAGGGCCACTGAGTAGAGGGTGCACAGGCTAAGAGAGACCACATAGAGACCTCATAATGACTAAGCCTCAGGAAGCCTGGGAAGGGGGCTCACAGGAGCTTCCTGAAAATGGACACTGGCTGTCAGCAGAGGGGTCAACACGTCTTCTGGGTACACTAACACTCTTCCTGAATCCCCCCAGCCCCCAACCCAAATCTTTGTCTTACAGTGGAAATAACAGTCTTGGGAATAAGAAACTCAGGATTTCAACAGAAGGGACTGTGATGGGTAGCAGCAGACACCCTGGACCAGGGAGAAACAGCAGAAGCAGAAGAAGAAGCCAGTGGCAGCTGAACAGAGAAGTGGCAGCAGAGCACTCTAAGAGCTGTTATACATGTTAAGCTTCAACAGTAAACACAAACGGGCAAGGCAGTAGACAAAGGGAACCTATCTGAAGAGCAAGGTAGCCTGTCAACAGAGCCTGGGAACACCCCCACATAGGAGGTACCCTTAGAGCAGTTTTGCTTTGGACGCTCTCATGATGCTGGTCCAGAACTATCCTGAGTTTGTCGGCTGAGAGCTAGACCAGCAGTGAGGAAGGAGAGGCAGCCAAGGGAAGTGCCAGCCCAATGACACAAGTGTAAACATCATTGTCTCACCATGAAACTGTTTAGAATGAAGATAGCGTTCTGTTCACTGGGTATTCTATGTATTGTTTGCTAGCTACTTTCCATATGCTAACATTCAGGGAATGTCTTATGTGTTCTGGTTTTGACTGGATGAATGTGATATTATTAGTGAATAACTTGTATGTGTATACAATAATATATTTGTGTTGTTTAAAATGCTTATGATGGGTGAATCACACATACACAGTATTGCTTAAAGTCACATTGATAGCAAACACATGAAAGTCAGACTAAATATAAAGCTTCTGAATCCTTTGTCAGAGTTTCCTTCAAACACTGACACACACCGTAGCAAAAACACTGTACAATTCAAGTCGGATCTCAAGTTGTGACATCCCCTGCACCTATGTATTATGTAGATGTGGTGGTTAAAGATACATCCACAAATTTTTCTGTATACTCTTTCTCTCAAGAGGAAACCCTATGGAATAGTAGTTAAGTTCCAATCCACAAGACATTCCTTGAAACTTCAACAGAACAGTTTTACTCTGTCCTATACGGTCACAATGAGTCAAAACTGACTCCATGGTAGCGAGTTTTTCTTTGACCATACACTGGACTTAGTGACTTGCGTCTAATGAATGGAATATGGCAGAATGTATGGTGTGTTCCTTCTGACATAGGTGGTAAAAAGGCTACAGCTCTTACTTTCAGTTGTTACAGAGATCCAAAAACAAACTCATTGCTGTTGACTTAATTCTGACTCATAGCAACCCTACAGGACAGAGCAAAATTGTCCCACAGAGTTTCTAAGGAGTGTCTGATGGATTAGAATTGTTGACCTTTTGGTTAGCAGACGGTCAGGCTCTTGACCACTGTGCTGTATATGGTTGCTATGAATTGGAACTTATTCTATGGTACCTGAGGACAAGAATAACAGCAATAACTATGTATTTAAGCCACCAAGTCTGGGGTTAATTCTTCCTTAGCAATATGTAAGTAATTTAGGAGGAAACCAAATAACTTGTACATTCCAGGTAATTTTGATTATTAAGCAAAGCACACATTCAAACAGAGAATATTTGCCCTTCCCCAATAGAACCACCGTTGAAAGGAAAAGAAAGTGGTAACAGCAAAGTAAGAGCTGTTGAAAGGGAACAAGTTGTGGCTGAGTGAGAGCAGCTGATCACAAGGCGTGCTTCTGAGGAAAACTGACCTCCTCACCGAGGCACTGTTCCTAAGATGTTCCCCAGTCCCTCAGTTACAGGAAGTAAAACTCCACAAATTGGAGACTAAATTGCACTAACAAATATCCCATTACAAATGTAAAAATACCTCTGAGGGAATTTAAATGACTAGCGATCCACTCATTAGCTTGAATTAAAGTCCATTACTTTAGCTAATAAGACCTCATTAAAATGACTTGTGCTGAGAAATGGAGGGTTTGATGAAGGCAGCAAGGAACATTCTGGGGACATGGTTGGCCTGGGGGAGGGACTACAATGGGGTGACACTGGTGTCTCAGTTAGCTAGTACTACTATAACAGAAATACCCTAAGTTGATGGCTTCAACAGACAGAAGTTTCTTCTCTCATAGTCTAGTAGGCTAGAAGTCTGAATTCAGAGTATTAGCTGCAAAGAAGACTTTCTGTCTCTGTCAGCTTTGCAGGAAGGTCTTTGTGATCAGTTGTTCCCTAGTCTAGGAGCTTCTCAGAGCAGGGACCCCGGGTCCAAAGGATGTATTATTTTTCTGGCTCTTGTTTCTTTATTGTATGAGGGTCCACTATCTCTCTGCTTGATTATCTGTCTTTCATATCTCAAAAGATTGACTTAAGATACAACTTGCAACTGTAGATTGATTCTTGCCTCACTAACATAGTTGCCTCTAATTCTGCCTCATTAACGTTATGTTGTTATTAGGTGATATCAAGTCCATTGCAACTCATAGCAACCTTATAAAGAACAAAATGAAACAGCACCCAATCCTGCACTCATTTTCACAATCACCATTATGCTTGAGCTCATTGTTGCAGCCATTGTACCAACTCATCTCACTGAATCTTTTTCTTTTTTGCTTACCTTCTACTTTACAAAGTGTGACGTCCTTTTTCAGGTACTGGTCACTCTGTATAATGTATTCAAAGTACGTAAGATATAACTTTACCGTACTTGCTTCTAACAAACTTTCTGGTTGTACTTTCCCCAAGACAGATCTATTGGTTCTTTTGGTAGTCCATGGTACACTTAACATTCTTCACCAATACCACAATCGAAAGGGCTCAATTCTTGTTTGGTCTTCTCCATTTATCATCCAGCTTTCACATGCATATGAGATTACTAACAACAACATGGCTTGGGTAAGGCACACCTTAGTTTTCAAGGTGACATCTTTGCTTTCAACACTTTAAATAGGTCATTCACACCGATTAGCCCAATATAATGTGTCTTTTGATTTCTTGACTGCTGCTTCTGTGGATAATGATTATGGATCCAAGTAAAGGGAAATACTTGACAACCTCAATCTTTTTTTCTGTTGATCATGACACTTAACACCACAGAAGTAGGAGTGAGAACACATAGAAAAGTCACATCAGATGACAATATTGCAGTCAATCACACAATACTGAGCATCTTGGCTTGGCCAAGTTGAAACATGTTTTGGGAGGACACAATTCAATCCATACCTCTTGGAAAAGGAACTGTGAAGTGGAAGAGGGACATCCTGGATAGGAACAGCATGATGCCAATGTTGTCTCTAGACTAAGGAAAGAGGTTTTTCTTCTATTTTATAATTTATCCTAAGTTTCAATGGGCTAGACTAGATACTTACTCAAGATTTATAACATCGCTCTTATGAGGAAAAACACTCTGGAGTCATACTTAGAAACAGAATTTGGCACAGAACTTTTTGCAGACTGGATAAAGACTGGAGACACAGTGACTATTACATTTAGAAAAGCAGACTCACAAACAACTTTTTTCTTTAATGGTGTTGTCTTTTAAATTTTAAGATTCTCTTTATTCTTTATACAGATCACATTCTTTAGTACATTGCCCTTCAAATTTTATTGTGCAGACTTATCACCAGGAGATCTTGTTAAAACAAAGTTTCTGATGAAGCTTGGATTCTATGTTTCTGCAAAGTTCCCAAATGATATTGAAACTGCTGGAAACCAGATCATATTTTAAGTAGCAAAACATTAACCTACACCATTTAAGAAAGCAACTGTGGATTGATGCAAAAGATACTCAGCACTGTACTTCCTTTTTGTTACAGCCATACTTCATCTTTAATACAAAAGTGCAAAAATATAAAAATACATACATATGCACATAATATTAAATATTACTTTTATTATTAAAATCTAAGTCCCAGGATGTAAGTATAGTGGTTAATAATATAAATGTGAAGTTAGAGACCCATAGATTAGAATTCTAGCCTTACCATCTTCTAGCTGTGTGGCCTAGGTCAAATGAATTAGGGCCAGTAAAGACAACAGAAACTAAATTAGCTATTTAAACAGAAGATATTTATACATGAAGTTTATTACTCAGGTAATGGTAATGCTTGGAAACTGAATGGTGGACAATGAGGGTACCTAGAAGTTGGCAACAGTTAGAGGAAGACATGCTCTCCCCTCTGGCTAGAGGGACAAAAGGAGAAAGTTGCATTGCAAGAGCCCAAGATCAAAGGCCACCTGATGGAAACTGGTACTTCAGAGACAGACTGATCAGCAGCAGCCAGAGTCACAGATGAGATGTCACTAGCAGAGGTGCTGCTGATGTAGAAATGGGGGCCCACCTGGTTATTCCTTCCTTTATACCCTCTAAGCCCTCTCCAGTACATTCTGCAGTCTCAGCTTAGCCAGAAGGCTGTTGGCAAGAAGACTGACAGACGCAGGTCCTTTTAAATTCAAATACAGCAGGAGACTATTACCACCCATTGTCAGTCTCTCATGCTGTGGTGGCTTGTGTGTGCTAGGCTACTGTAAGCTATGCCATCGGTATTCAAAATACCAGTAGAGTCACCAATGGGAAAAGGCTTTCAGGGAGCTTCCAGACTAGGATAGTTGACAAAGAAAGGCCTGGCGATCGACTTCTAACAATTAGCCAATGAAAGCTTTATGCATCAAATGAAGTATTACCCAACTCACTTCATCTGGACCCATCATCAATTGCTAGAGGAAGACATCAAGTTTAGTGAAGCAGGAGAATAGTGAAGGGAAGAAAGAGGCAGACCCTCAGTGAGATGATGGTGCAATAGTCTCAACAACAGATTCCAACATATTGTGAGGAAGATGCAGACCAATGTTTTCTGCAGTGCGTAAGGTTGCCATATATCTGCATCCTCTCAGTGGCAGCTGACAACCACAGAACAAAGGAAGAACAGAAAATTAACCTGAGAGTAAAGTGCCCAATGATAGGCACAGCAAGTTACCAACTGTCTTAAGAAGTAAAACCAGTAAAGTGTATACATTATATATAGAAAGGGCTTTGTATCACACAGCTGTAGAGGCTGGAAGGCTCCAAGTCCATGGATCAGAATAAAGGGTTTTCCTGACTGATGAAGCCAGAGGGGCTGGCAAACCCAAGATTGGCAGGCTGGAGAGCAGCGCTCTTGCTCACAGGTTATGAAGTTCAATGAATCCTCTGGTTGGAAGGCAAGTCGTCAGGTAAGCAGCTAGGTCAGGCCTATAGGAACCAGCTGCAGGAGCCAGAGCAGGCAAAAGTCAGGACTTCTGCTTATACTCAAATGCAGGCCACACACTGAAGGAAACTCTCTTTAAACTGCCTGGCTACTCACAGCAGTAACCACCACAGAGGTGATCACACATCAAATCTCACTAGAGAAGTGATTACAACATTATATGACTGCCAAAATGCTGAGAATCATGGTCCAGCTAAGCTGACATACAATCTTAACCATCACACTGATTGTCTGTACTTTACCGCTGATGACTCTAGCACTCATCTGTGCTATTTAAATCAGGTGATACAGGCAGGGAACCCAGTACCCAACTTAGCACATTATATCACCTTCTTCTTGTGGTGTCACAAACTTTTTTTCTTGCCATCTTTATTTTGGATTGTATCCTCCAAAATACACTGAAGTCCTAACCACTTGGGCTGTGAATATGTCCTTGTTTGAAAATAGATCTTCACAGATGTAATTAAGTTTAGACAAGGTCCTTAGAGTTGTCCTTAATCTAGTTATGACTCTTGTCCTTAGAAGAAGAAACACAGATGGGCTCACAAGGAGACCACTGTGTGATGATGGAAACAGAGACTGGAGTGATGCATCTATAAGACAAGAGATGTCAAGGATCACCAACAACATCAGGAGTTAAGAGAAAAGCATGGACCAGATTCTCCCTAGAGCCGACAAAGAGCCTGACTTTGAAGATGTCTACATTACCGGCTTCCACAATGGCCAAGAATTCCTCTGTTTTAAGCTACTTTGTCGCAATTTGTTACACACACGTATATGTGTTCATCCTATGTAGATTTCAGCAATGTTTAAGATAGACTGGTGATTTGATTGTTTTCTCTTTGGACTAGGACTACTCCTACATGCCTTTCTAGATGTGCTGGTTATAACTGACAGCTTACATTATTATCAGCTCACCTAACAGTTCTCAGTGATGCACAGTTTCCCTGAGTAGACATATTCCCCAAGTTATCAAAACTTTACAGAAAAGACACAGATGTCTCTGCCATGTTATACTGTCCAGGAATCAAAGTGCTGGCATATAGCTTCTCTGTGGAAGAAAACGTAAGCAAACCCATCCATATTCTGACCCATGTTCTTATAGCATATCAATCATGGCATCCTGTCTGGTGGTTCCATCCTGGCTCATCTTGGAGTCAGCAAGCAAAGCCCTTACTGAGCATAACAGCCTTCCCTGCAAACTGCCATTAGGGCCTTAGCCATCTCTTTGCAACTGGAAGCCCATTCATCTTAACATAGATCTGTTTGAATAGCATAGATCTGAAGAAGAACATTAAAGTATCTGTAAACAAGCAGCCAAAATATATACTTCTGGGATATTTCAGCACAGCTTTGTAGTATTTTATGTATTTATCATACATTTATTGAGTTGGAAAAAAATAAATACAAATACTCCTAACGCCTTTACCACCTGGCATATGCTGAGAGCCCAGATAATCACTGCAGAAAGCAACTGTGGTGAGTTCAGATGAAAGAGAGTTACCTCTGGATAAGAAGAGTCAGGAGGTCTCCAGGGTAGAGTAGGGGTAGAATTGGGTGGTATATAACTGGTTGGCACTGGGAAGATGGAGTGAATAAGAAAGGGTAATTCTGTCTAGCTGAACTGTCTCAACAAGGGCACTGTGGTGGGACTGAAGGAGTTGGTCAAGTCTCAGAAGAGTTAAGTATAATACAGCACTGCAGAGCTAGTTTGCTCAAGCTGGATATTGGGTTTTGCCACTGGGTAATTTCACAAATTGGCTGAACATCAGCTGAAACTCTAAACTTCAGGTTTCTTAAATGTAAAATAGAAACGATACTAGTGCATGACTCAGGAGAGCGTTTCAATTATCCAAAAAACCAATGCAGGAGACTGCCTAACATACTGTAAGCATTCAATTACTATAAAAATAAATAAATAAATCTGTTGCCATCGATTCTACTCTGACTCATAGAGACCCCATAGGACCAGACAGGATTGGGCCACAGGGTTTCCCAGGCTGTAATCTTTACAGAAGCAGACTGGCACATTTTCTTCCAAGGGAAGGCTAATGGGTTTGCACTGCTGACCTTTCAGTTAGCGGCTAAGCCTGCAACCATTGTGCTACCAATCAATATTTAGCTGCTATTATTTTATTACTGAAGGAAAAAGTACACTTAGTCTTTTAACAAGGATTTTTGAGTGCCTGCTGTACAGAAGGCACAAAAGCCGACTATGCCAGAGTCTGAAATGTGTTCATCACTGGGTGAACTGTCTATTTCTGCTTTTGAAGGAGAGGAGTTGCAGGAGATGCAGACACTAGGCAGAATATGATTAGGACAATTTTTCAAGGATAAATCTACCAGCACACTGCATGTAACACGTCATTCAGCAACTTCTTTTTAAACTTCTAATGAAAGCAGCAGACCAATTGAGATGAGAACTTTTCTTGGAACCAGAAAATCCATTTAACTGTTTAGCCATGAATCTTAGTCATGGACACTGTCACTAGTGACTAACTGCACCTTGTGAAAATCATGGAATGTAAGCATGGTCGGTTGCCAGAGCTCTGGGTACCTCTGGATTCCTAGGTTTGGAATATGAGAGGTCAGATTACCCACTGTCCTTCCTTGTATTCAAAATACAGAACAACAAATTGCAGTGACTGGAGGAAGTGTTCCAATAAATATCTCTAACTGCTCTGCGGGATTATAAAATATGGGGAAGCAAGTCCATTGTGTGGAATTCTCAGAATATCAACTTTGATCTAAAGAACTACAGCTGTAGTTCTCAACTTTACATTTCTGTGTTAATTCGCATAGCAAAAGAGCTGCTAGGCTAGGAAATACTCCTGTAGGCAAACCAGGAATACATACAACCCTCAGCCAGCTGCGTCTAACTCCTCTCTTTCAACAGCATTTATTAAAATGAAAGTATGATGGCGTTACATTACTGCTGTAATTGAGTGAATAATGAGTACACTATTCATCAATGTTGGTACTTTATCATTAGTAATAAACTATTGTTTGAGACACTGATGGCTACCACAGGTTGAGACTATCTTAACCAAGAATTTTAAATCCAGTGACAACTGGAAAGTCACCTGCTATCCCTTTCCTACCACGTATCCATAATCCCGTCCTTCCAGGCTTCCCTGGCCCCATTTTCCCCATCATTTATCTAGTAAGTACAAGTAATAGAACAGAGAGTTTTCTAATCTGTCCTCCTCAAACACCCCAAATATGAATTATAAGTTAATTCAGACTCCTAGGGAATTTCAGAGATGTAGAACCCATTATTTCAACCAGTGTAGATGAAAACACTCTGCTCCAGCAGGGCAGGTATGGGATCAGGACGGCAGAGTAAAACACCTAGATGTGTTTCTTTTACGCAGACTGAGGTCTCTTGTTCTGTGAAGTGGGGAATTTCAGGCACTTCGGCTCAGGTGACGGCACCTCACGTTCCAATGACTTAGGTGTGGTATAAAACAACCAAGTGCAACTCATTGCTACTGAGTCAATTCCAACTGATAGTGACAACAAAGAACAGAATAGAACTACCTCATCATGCTCCCAAGGAGCACAAGGTAGACGCAAACTGCTGACAGTTTTGTTAGCAGACAGAGCTTTTAACCACAACACCACTAGCATTTACCAAAGTGTCACATGGGAGAAGAAGATCTGTTACTTCCCCATAAGAATCAGCTCCTACATGCTTTGCAGGATGAAAGCCTATCATGATATTGCATACACGTCTTGTATTTTGTGACACGTATTTTCATACAAATACTCTTCTTATGGAAGAAAAATCTGGCAATTACTAAGCAAGGATACGGCTATACCATGGTTTATAAGAGATTTAAAAGATTGTTAAAGATTATTTTGCTTAGGGGTGTGATGCCCATATTATTTATCACATAAATTGGAAATCCTTTCAGTAAAGCAGGACACCAATGATAATTACTGTAACACAAAAGGCATAATCTTCCCTGGCAAGTCAAGATGTAATGGCATTTTAATTACAGAGATGTTCATCTTGAACATTGGCTTTGGACATGACCTTCTCCTAAGATGCAGCTCTGCAGCAAAAGTGGTAAGATGTGTGGCTCCTTAGAGATCTGCGTGCAATAGACCTATCTGCCCCATGAGGCACAGTTTTCCCCTTTGTACCATTGTCCAACATCAGCTGATAGAAAGATCCTAATGACTTGGATTTGGGTCCTATCTCTGTCGCTTGTTAGGTAAAGTGAATGCTTAGTTGTGCTTACTCAAATAAATCCTTTGAGCCTCAGTTTATTCTTTAGTATAATGGAACAATACTTGCCCTTCACTCAGAGAGTTTGACTGCGTAGATCAAGCCAGGTCAAAACAGTGCTTATTAAATGTTACTTTTTACTGTAACAGGAGCTTTTTATTGGGAGCCTATTTTCATGACTGTGTTTCTTAATCATGTGCAGGAGGAGCAAAAGTAGCACTGGGCATGTCACTACCTGGACCATCAAAACCGGTAACTCCTGTCCTCACATTATTCATTCATTCATTCACTCACTGGTTTTTAATTTTGTTATTACTCTTATAAAGCAATTCTACAGATGTATGCATAACTTTTATATCATTAACCATTTTTTCATTAATTCATTTCTCTTATAATTTCTCTACTGGGCATTGACTTCGGCTTTTCAATTAATATATAATTTTACTCCTATTAAAATGGAGGGAAACCCTGGTGGTGTGGTAGGTTAAGTGCTACCACTGCTAACCAAATTGTCGGCAGTTCAAATCCACCAGGCGCTCTTTGCATACTCTAGGGGGCAGTTCTACTCTGGCCTCTAGGGTCACCATAAGTCGGATCCTACTCAACGTCACTGGGTTTGAGTTTATTAAAATGGAGCTTGTATTAGTAAACATTTAATTGATTTTTATTTTCACAGCTATTTGTACCACTTTCAATGTGAATCTGACCTTTTTTTGTTTTGTTTTGTTATTTGTATGTTTGTTTGTTTTGTTTTTTCCCTAGGCTCTCTATGACTTGACGATGCAATTATTCCAGCTAAAGTCAAGAGCAGGCACTAAACACTGAGTCTATTCTACTATGGCATATTCCTGCATCTCAAGTACAAGAATTCTGAAATAGTCTAACCACTGAACCAATGATCTTTACAGCTAGATTTTTATAGCATGTGGGGGCCACTTATCTGGTGAGGGCTGTATTCCTATCATAAACATTGTGTGTGTTTGCATGTTTGTGTGTGTGTGTGTTTTAAAATGCAGTGTATGGTATATACCTTCTTTGACAGAAGTTAGTGATTGGGAGTCTTGTAGCAAATAAGGAAGGCCACCTACACCTGAAGCTGACTAATGAAGGTGCAAGAGGATGTTTTTCATTTTGTGGGCAGGCCACATGCTAGACTGTTTCCTATTAACATCCGTGTCTCAAAGCACACACTGTCCTTCCATGTTAAAATGAGGAAAACCATTTGTGAGTCAATCATTTAACTTTTCTCATTCATTCAATACATATTTACTGCGTGTGCACTATGTGCCAGGTGCTGAGTTCAGGCACCAGAGACAGAAGAGAGAATGGACACCTGAAAAGCTTGGCCCACATGGGCTAAATTCTGTAAAGAAAGTTAGAGTGAAGGCCTGGATGTTTGCAGATCAAGCCTGGATTTAAACGTGGGCACCACCATTTGCTGGTGCTTGTCTTTGTCCTAATTTCTTGACCTGTTTGATCTTCTCCTTCCTGATGTGTTAACATGGACCTGATACTCAACTCACTGGATTGTCAAAAGGATTGCATAAGATAATATATTAGTGTCTGCTGTGTGGTAGGTATTGTTCTTTCTTTGCAGTCTCCAGAGAAATTGATTATACTTGAAAGGTGAGTTTGAAAACATTTTTGTCTGTTTTCTTTTTTGTTAAAGGGTGAGCAATTAGCAGCCTTCTCAATCATTACGTTGTTGCTATTGTTAGGTTTGACCCATCATGACCCTACTGTGTGCAGCAGACTAAAACACTGTCCAGTCCTGCACCATCCTCACATTTACTACTATATTGGAACTCACTGTTGCACCCACTGTGTAAACCAACTTGTTAAGGGTCTTCCTCTTTTCCACTGAACCTCTGCTCTACCAAGCATGATGTCTTTCTCCAGGAACAGGTCCCTCGCAATAACGTGTCCAAAGTATCTAACAGAAAAATTTCATCAGTCTCACGATTCTGGAGTGTTCTGACCCTACCTCTTCCAAGACAGATTTGTTGGTTCTCTGGAAGTCCCTGATATATTCAATATTCTTTCTCATATCTTAACTCACAGGTATAAGTTCTTCTTCAGTCTTCTTTATATATTGGTCATGTAATTATTCTTTATGGTACCATGAAACTAAAAGGGGTCAGAAAAACCATAAGTATTTATATACTTCTCAGGATAGTTATCACTGTACTAAGCACTGTTCCCTTGTTCTCTTTTCATATATTAAAAATCAATCAGTGAAGCATATATAACATTGTAAGCATTCAATAGAATTCAGAGCGGTATCATTGTCTTGAAGGAGACTGACCTTTGAGACAGGACTGCAAAGATTATTTTGCCATGAGCATAGTCAGTTCAGCAATTGTAATCACACTATCTAATAGTGTTCTTGGCAGTCCAGTTGGTCTTGTGTCCAAACATTTTCTTGGAGAGTACCATGAAGAAATCAGATGAATGAAGCATTTCTATTCCATATTTATTGCAATTTACATCAGATAAAGAGAAACAATTTGGTAAATTGTTCATTCTGTAAACAGCTAGCAACACTGAGTTATTAAGAACATAGAGGAACTGAGATTTAAATCTTAAAAGGGATTCAGTACAGGAATAGCACATTTGCAAATAGTTTATGTTACAAACCCATTCACTGAGTTGCTCACTCATTCACTCATTTGAACAATATTTATTGAGCACCTACAATGCATTTAAAAAACAAAAAAAACCCTGCTTCTGTCAAGTTGATTCTGACTTATAGTGATCTCCTAGGACAGAGTAGAGCTGTCCCACAGGACTTCTAAGGAGAGGCTCGTAGATTTGAAATACTGACCTTTTGTACAAGAACTTTTCTCAAAAGTTAAACTGCTCTTTTAAAACCTAGAATTGAAAGCTACATTTCTTACTGAGTGACGACTATGACACTTTATTTATTTCAATCTGCAAGAATAATGCTAATTCAAATAATCAGAAATCACTGATGATCACTCCAAAACACTTTTGACCAATAGTTAAAAGAATGAGCCAAAAGAATGAAGTCCCCTTATTTTATAAGGTCATGTTTTTGAGAGGACTAGACGTAAATGAGGTCAGGTGAATCTAAATTTCAAAAGAACTTTGTGTTAGCTCTGGGAGATTTGATTTGTCGGATCCGACTCGACGGCACTTGGCTGGCTGGGAGATTTGAAGTCTTCAATGAAAAGGTGTATGACTGGACATTTGTATGTCAAGAGATGATCCCCTCAGCAGTTACTCATATAGATGTGACCAAACTATTGTTTTTCTAGAATTTTTCAGCATCTTACTACCATGGTTTCAATAACTACGTATTTATGACTATATACTTTAGAATTTGGGCTATGCTTATTTCAGCCACAGAAATAATTCTCATAAATTACTTATTAATTCTAAACGTGACTACATTTGAAAATTAACATAATTTCATAAGAAATTTGTTTATGTCTCATCTGGCTCCAAAAAAAGAATATGAATTGGTTTGCTTATCTGTTCAAGTGAAAGTATTTCAGTGCTTTTAAATCCAATGTTGATTTTGGATTCTTGATGCTCTGTCTTTTGGAGAATTGGCATGCTGTGAACAAAACTTTTTCATGTTTAATTGGTTTTTTTGTCCAGAGAGTATTCCTAGGCAGTGCATCATTATCTTAAAAATACCTGAACCCAATTTAAACTAATGGATTCCTTTAAACCAACAATGAACCATGTTCAAGCACCTTATTGTGTTTCCTGTGACAGCATCCACTAGAAAGAGGATATTGTTTTCTGAAAATTCCCCATGGTATACTACTATTTCTTTTCTATTAAAAAAATTATATTATTTATACAAATGTAGGTGAAACAATCTAAAAAATGAATCAGCATTTTCAGATTAAAAACATTAGTCTTTGCCTATCTATAGGCAAAGGTTTAAACAAATGGGCAACTACCTCAGATTCTCTCCCAGGGGCCAGATAGCAATATTTCCCAGCACGATTTCCAAGTTGCTAGTCCCCACATTTGCTCAATTTAGCTTTAAATCATCATCTACTGCTGGATTCTGAGAGTCCAGTAGTGGAAATGGACCAAAAGACGTGGTTTGCTTGGCCAGCACAATTGGTTATTCTTTAATTATGTGAATAAATTAATGTGTTATATTAATACCATCATTATAACTCTCATTTTCATCCTCATACTCATCATCTTTGTTTTATTTACTTGATTTACAAAGACACTCTTCAGTTTCCATGTCCCAAAATATTCATTACTATTTAAGAGCTACAGTTGCTAAATAAAACCTTGGCAATTTAAATCTACCAGTTGAGTTTGGAAACCCTACGAAGCAGGTGTATTCTGCCCTATAGGATTGCTATGAGTTGGAATCAACTCTACAGCAGCTTTAGGATTTTCTTCTTTGTTTTTTTTCCTCCTGGCTACTTCAGAAATTCACATCTGTTTCTGCTATGTGAGTTCAGACTCATAGCAACCCTGTAGGATGGAACAGAATGGCCCTATAGGGTTTCCAAGGCTGTAATGTTTATGGAAGCAGATTTCCACTTCTTTCTGTTATGGAACAGCTGGTAGATTCAAACCACTGATCTTACAGTAAGCAGCTAAGGACTTTAACTGCTGTGGGGCAGTTCTGTTCTGTTCCGTAGGTTTGCTATCAGTCAGAATCAACTTGACAACAGTGAGGGGTTTTTTTATTCTTTTTTCTCCCCTAGTAAATACACAGGGCAGAGTCTAAAGCATAGTGCTGAAGACAAGAACTCTGGAGTCAGTTGCCCTGGTTTGCCTATTTTGTTCCACTGTTATGTAGAGTTTGACTCACTTTTTGATGTCTCAGTTTCTCCATCTGTAAAATGATGTTAATAAGAATCCCTACTTGAGTATATGTGGTAATCACAAAATGTAATAGTGTCTCCAACCCTAACTGGCTCAGAGATGATGCTCCAGAAATACTGGCTGTCGGTTAGTTCCTGAAAGCATTTACATTTTCAATCTCTGCTATAGTGAACTTTTGCTGGTGAAAAATACTATCTGGAACCTAGTAAATACTCCGAAACCCAGGTTGCCTAGTAGATAAGTGCTGCAGCCACCAATGAAAACATTGGCAGCACAAATCTACCAGGCACTCCTTGGAAACTCTATGGGGCAGTTCTATTCTGTTCTATCAGTTTGCTATGAGTCAGAATCAACTTTACAGTAGTGAAGATTTTTCTTATTCTTTTGTTTCCCCCTAGTAAATACACAGGGGAAAATATATATATATATGTGTGTGTGTGTGTGTGTGTGTGTGTATTTGCTGTTATTACAGTCTGGACCCTAAACAGATTTGAGTTGCAACATCTGCTAAAGTTCATTTTGTTTAGAGAACAAAGTATAATTTTAAAAATGGACAGGATCTGTACCCCTGAGGTCTCTCAGACTGGTTTTTCATTTTCCTTTTATTTCTTTTTTTTCCTTTTGCAACTGAATCGTGTTCCAAGAATTACAAAAGGAATAAAAAATGAGCTACAGAAAAACCTAGTGCTGTAGTCATATAGCACTTTCAAACTAACATATTTAATAATATGCATACCCAATGTGTGTTGCACTTGTCATGATCACAAATAGCCCATATTTATAACTAAAATTACTGTAACTTTAGACTCTCCCTTTAGGAGTACAGATAGCTGTGCTACAAATGCCCCTTTCCCTTAGTAATATTTCTCCTAACTCCCTCTCATGCCCACAGAACAACCTTACTTAGCAAAGCCCAAGAGGGGTGTTTTTCTGAGTTTCACAAACTAGATACGTTGTGGAGTAAACAAGAGCACACACACGGAAGAATGAAGAGGAAGATGACATCTACTATGCAGACAGCAGATTTTACTACTGTTTGTTTAACAAAGGAAACTGAACTTGAAAAGTACAACCTGAAATACCGGAGTTGCAGTTATAAACAGTTTTGCAATGGAGCTAAATCACTTATCAGGAAATTATTCAGATGAGCCACCACCTAATAAAGGAGAGGGCCAAAGAACAGCCAAGGGATGGTGATGCCAGATGGAGACGGATGTTATGGTCGTGAAAACAAGGAACCATTATTTCCTGGCTCAGAGTTTACATTTCCTGATAAGGATTAAAGACAAGAAGAAAGAATTACTGGGCATCATTCATTTTGCAAAAGCAATAGTATAGTAAAAGCACGTGTTTTGTTCCTAGGTTGTGCAAGCAATTTGAGCTTGACAACTAAGGGAAAGGTTTGGAGTTCGAATCCACCCAATGGCACCAGCAGTGAACTTCTGTAAGGAAAGACCTGGAGCTCAATTCTACTCTGTAAGACAGGAGTCACCATGAGTCAGAAACAATGCAATAGCAATAGGTTTGATTTTGGGTTTGGGGTCTACTAGGCCTGATTTGAATTCTAGACCTGTGAATTTCTGGCTAAGTGATCTTGGGCGGATTACTTCTTATATGACTCGAAGTTCTGTCATCACGAAAATGAGATTATCGATATCTAACTTTTAGATTGACATGAAGATTAGGAGAAAACCTCCCATCCCAAACAAACACACATTCGGTCCTTTTCTTCCACTATAGCTCCCACCTTGTCCCCTTGCAAAAGTGAGCTCGCTGCCTCAAGAACAAGGCCAGTTAGAAAAACATCTCTCTAGTGAAGCAATGTAGACATCCCACGGCAGAAATGCTCTTGTGGATCATTTTACTGATGGGTAAATATTGAAGTTAAAATCACACACCAGGTCCCAATCTTCTGGGTCCTGACTATCAGTGCAACACATATCTGAGGGAAGAAAACCACTTGCAATGGAATGACACATAGGAAATTGTTGTTTCTTGCTCTCTTATTTAGTCACATCCCCAGCTCACCTATTTCATTATAACTGATGCTGATGATACTAACTGTTACATCTATTGCACTAATGTGGTAAACAGGAGTTGGACTTGACTTTACCTGGTTCTTTACTAAAGCATCACCATCAGGAAAGACCAGTTGCTATAAAAGGACATCATGTTTGGTAAAGCAAAGGGTCAGTGAAAATAAACAAAACCCTCTATGAGATAGATTGACACAAGAGTCCCGATAATGAGTTCCAACATAGCAATGATCATGAAAATCGCCCAGGACAGGGCAACATTTGGGCAACACTTGGTGATATAGAAGGCTGCTGTGAGTCAAAGCTGACACGAAGGCAGGTGAAAACAACAATTATCTAATTCTAGCTTCTCTTTTCTTATTGTCATCCTTCTTATCCCTCTGATCTTTACATTTGCTCTATTATAGCTGCGATATCCTCAAAGCCATCTTTGGTCTAGCCATCCATTTGTATATACTTTTTGGGCTGTAGGCCTGAGCCTCCTCTCTTGAACATTATTCCAGGTTAGCTTTCTACTTCCAAGTCTACATGACTGTGGCTATGAAATACTCCCCAACTCTTGCCCTTGCTCTGAGGGGCCAGTCCTCTAGCAGAGACGTAGCTACACGGCAGGATACACCAGAAGTGTCTGAGGCCCTCATTTGTCATGATCTGTCCCATCATTAGGAGAGTTGCTAGATGCTTCCATTTTTCCATCTGTAAAATACAATTTTCAGTATGCTTACCAGCTACATAGCTTTTTTCTGAAACAGGCAAATTCAATTTTCCAAATTCTTGGTTGCAAACTGTGCTGTAAAATACCATTACTGATTTGTTATATGTACTTTCTTGTCTTTGCAGTTCAAAGATGAGGGTTTTGACTATTATTATTATCAGTGTGAACAACAGGAACATAAAGAGAGACCAAAACTTGATAAAGCCTCATCTCTCACCTAAGGGCTGAAGTAAAATGTCTTTTGGGGAGTTTGAAGAAGATGTTTTGGAATTATCCACATCTTTTATGGTAACCCTTCGGAAAGTGTAAGGAACCAGGCAAAGAGACCCTAAATGCTGATACAGGTGCTTCTCAAAGTGGAAAGCAAATACTCAGAACATAAAACAGAGCTCTTCTGAATGCATGGCCTAGATTCCTGATAGAATGTGATTCCTGATCATAAGGGCAGCTGGGAGGATGGAACGAGGTAAAGTCTGTGTGGCAGCAGCTAGTCATCTTTGTTGTTGTTAGTCACTGTCAAGTGAATTCTGAGTCATAGCGACTCCATGTGACAGAGTAGCACTGTCCCATAGGCTTTCTTAGAACTGTCCCATAGGGTTTAATGAGGCAACTGTAAGAGCACACACTCAAGGATCAGAGGGTCAGCAAGGATGAGGGCAAGAGCAGAGAACCACGAATCAGAGAGCTGATGTTGTCAGTTGCCGTCATGTTAGCTCTGAGCCCCTTCTGTATATTGCACGGTCCTGTGCCATCTTCACGATGGCTGGGATATTGGAATCCTTAAGGCAGCACATCACCAGGTCTTTCCTCCCATAGAGCTGTTAGTGGGTTTGAACTGCTGACCAAGACAAAAATGAGGCCCACTAGGTCTCTACATCTTAATGATCCTTCTTTGCAAGTCCCGTTATTAACACTCAAGTTCTCATTACCTTAAAAGAATTATCCTTTCAATTAGCTTCTCTAGTCTAAGGACAATACACCCCCACCAACCATGCTGCCTCTGAACAATTCGTTCATCTGTTCACTCACTCTTCCACCTAACAATATACCCAGTCACATATGTTTATTAAGTGGACATTTCTTGAGGACCTATTAAGTGCGAGGTGCTGAAATTTTAAAACTGAATGACATGGTTTCTGCCAAGGAGAAATACATGAAAGATTGAAGGGACCAAAAGCTATCATAGAAGGTGATAAGACCTATAATTATATTTTGTGGAAATTGCTTTGTGAAAACCAATTTGAGCAGAGTGTCTCATACACAAGAGAAGAAAGAACTCTTCAGTTGGATTCCATGAGTTAGAAATATTTTAATTAGATAGCTCCTCCTTTTAAAAGTACATACAAATTTAAAATATGATGTATATGTACTTTATATGACATGAGTGGATGAACATATCAGTGGCAGCAATCACATCTCTACCATGAGATCCACAGTTCAATTTGTTGTATTTCGGAAACTTGTCCATTGCTATGATGCTGGAAACTATGCCACTGGTATTTCAAATACCAATAGGGCCATTCATACCAGCCAGGTTTTAGCAAAGCTTCCAAACTAATACAGATTGAGAATAAAAGCCTGGAGATCTATTTCTAAAAATTAGGCAATCTAAACCTTATGACTGTCCAATTCACTTCCTTTTAATGGGATCAATTACTGGAGGAAACCATTAAGTTTAGTAAGATAGAAAGCCAGAGACAGTGAGGGAGACCCTCAGGGAGATGGATTGGCAAAATAGCCACAGGGAGGGCTTTGAACACGCTAATCATCACGAAGATGGTGCAGGACATGGCAACGCTTCACTCTGTGGTACACAGGTCATCGTAAGCTGAAGTTGACTACAAGGCCACCCTCTAATCTAAAAGGTATTAGAGAATACCAATGAGAATCTTAAGAGTTATGTCATCTTGTAGATTTTGACAAGAAAGGAAACAAATTAAACAACCATGGATCCGACTCAACGGCACTTGGCTTGGCTTAGACTAAATATAAATAGATACAAAATCAGGTAACACAAACCAAATGTAAGATAGCATGAGAAAAGTAAAATGAGAAACATATAAATAAAGAGCGAGGTGATTCCAATGTACAGAGCAATACTGGTGTGGGGCATACATCGTGAGACCTTGGAGGATGGTGAACATTTGCAAAGGCAACAATTGAAGAAAGGACATTGTAAGTACGTGTAAAATAAAAGAGCAATGACTAGTTCCTTAATCTGTTGCCATCTAGTCAATTCCAACTCCTAGTGACTCTATAGGGCAGAGCAGAACTCCACATAAAGTTTCCAAGGAGGACTGGAACTGTCAACTTCATGGTTTGTGTACAAATGTTTAACCACTGCACCACCAGGGCTCCAAAAATGGGAAACTTCTGTGTCTGTTCAGTTTGACAGGTTGCCAGGATAGAAGGGAAATACAGAAAGGTAGACTTTTACCAAAGGACAGGGGAGTCCTTTCCTAAGAAGTCAATCCTTATGGTGGGCACCAGGGAGATGGTAAAGTATTTGGGCCAAAGACTGCTAATGATTCTCTCTAAAGTACCAATATGGAATTATATATGCAACACTGTGTTTTCCTGAGTATAGGACAAATAACTAATTAAATAAGTAAAATCTTTTGCATACTTAAATAGCTGTATCTTCATGGCTGTATTTAAGTGTGATTAATTTGAAACCTTCTGCAATTTGTTTCTTATTCTTATTCACCCCAAAGCTCTTTATTCCATTCCTGATGTTTTTAGTAACCTTGACAGCTAGCATCTATCTAAACAGACCTTCAAAAGAGAAATTATTCAAATTAGTAAGAATATGAAGACTGAGATATGGATGACCCATTTATGTCTATTAAGGAAATGTTTATAACTAGCTCATGTATGTCTACCAACCTCAAGAATACTCACATTCTGAATTATCTGAAATTACAAGTGATTTTTACACTGACTGTTCTGTCATTGCTTTTCTCCTGCTGACCACACTGGCTGCCCCCCAGTCTGTGAATGGATGGCCACTTGGTTCAAATTGCCTGATCATGTTCATGTTCATAAAGATTTGCACTTGGTGGATTTGAACTGTCAACCTTTGGGTTAGCAGCTATAGCTCTTAACTACTACCCCACAAGGGTTTCTATAAGCATTAGATTCAGTTTTTAAGAAACATATTTTACATGCATATCTTTAAATATAGTCAATATTTCTCTCTTGGAACACTGCTATGCCCCGCAGAACTGCACTGTTTTCCTTGGTAGTTGCTCTCAAGGCAATTTCATCTCACGGTGACCACATGTGTGCAGCACAGGACTGCTCCTTAGTGTTTTCAAGGCTGTCATGTTTTGGGAAGCCGATTGCCAGGTTTGTCTTCAGAGGCAACTCTTGGTGGGTTCTAATCACAAATCCTTCAGTAGTGGGGTGTTTAACAATCTTTTCCTCCCAAGGACTGTCATTGTTTCTTGTAACAGCAAAAAACACCCTCTGATACATAAGGTTTGAATACTGTTGGTGAGTATTAAGTTCAGCCAACTGTCTTAGGTGTGACAAGGAGATGACAATGACATGTTTGTCTTGCTAGATAAGGAGGCAATTTTTTATTTTACAAATATTTAAAACATTTGAGCCTAAATCATGATAAATGGAGAAAATATTGAAGTCTGTCAAGGATTTCATTTTACCCTGACCCACAATCACCCACAGCAGCAGTCAAGAAATCAAACTATGCATTGCATTGAGTGAATGTGCTGCAAAAGTTCTCTGTAAAGTGTTAAAAGAACTAAGATGTCCCTTTACAGACTAAGGTGCACCTGCTTCAAACCATGCTATCTTCATTCACCTTACATGTATATAATAGGTGGACAGTGAATAAGGAGGACTGAAGAAGAATTGATGCCTTTGAATTACAGTCTTTGCAAAGAATATTGACTGTATCATGGATGGCTGGAAGAACGAACAAATCTGTCCTGGAAGAAGTACAGCCAGAATAGTCCTTAGAGGTGAGGATGGAGAGATTTCATCTCAAGCATTTTGGATATGTTATGAAGGGGACCAGTCCACACAGGTGCACATCATCCTTGGTAAAGTAGAGTCTCAGGGAAAAAAGAGGAAGACCTTCAATGAGATGGATTGACACAGCAGCTGCAACAATGAGCTCAACCATGACAATGACTGAGAGGATGGCAAAGGACCAGGTGGTATTTTGTTCTACCGTACATAGTGACTGCAAATTGGACCCGCTTTACTGCACCTGACAATAGCCTACAGCTTGTGTGTAAAGTTTCACTGTAATGCAATTATCACAAATCATACTGAATTTTTAGTCATTCAGGTTGTCATGTTTCCCTCACATAGAAGCATCTCCTAGGTTCACGTCTTCAGAAGAAAAAGCAAAGCCAGAGGAAAACAAGGACCGAATTCCTGAGATTTGAGAGCTCAAGATTCTTTGGCATTGCATTAGCTTTACAAATCCACTGCTGTTGAGTCAATTCCAACTCATAGTGACCTTATGGGACAGAGTAGAACTGCCCCATAGAGCTTCCAAGGAGCACCTAATGGATTTGAACTGCTGACATTCTGGTTAGCAGCTGTAGCACTTAATGAGTATGCCACTAGGATTTCCATTTTATAAGGCTGCCGTAACAAAATACCACACACTGCATGGTTTATAAGAGCAGAAATTTATCGTATGACAGTACTGGAGGCTAACAGTCCAAAGTTTGGGGAATAGGTACAATCAGGCTCTCCTTCTGAAGGCTCTTGGTAAACAATCTTCCTTTTCTCTACCCAGGTGTTTCTTGGTATTCCTTAACTTGCAGATGCGTTTCTCACAGACCCCGTCCCTGTGT
Source organism: Heterohyrax brucei (assembly GCA_028571685.1). NCBI lineage: Eukaryota > Metazoa > Chordata > Mammalia > Hyracoidea > Procaviidae > Heterohyrax > Heterohyrax brucei. The sequence goes on along the minus strand of CM053143.1, from coordinate 175,086,324 downwards.
GTCTCCTGTTCTCTTTTGCAAGGATGACTCTTAGATGGTATTAGAAGCCACCCTACTGTAGTATGACCTCATGTTAATTTAACTGACAATATATGTAGACTCTCTTTCCAAACAAGGTCACGTTCACAGATTCAGGGGCTAAGACTCCAATATGTCCTTTTCTAGGACACAAGTCAATCTACAACAAAGCTAGCTCCTAGTCAAGATAAAACAGGCAGAGCACTAAGGTTGGGAGTGCACAAAGCACTTGAGCTCGCTTGCTCAAGAAAGTGAAAAGCAGAGTTACATAAGCCACCCTTTGAGCTGGTAAAGGGAGGTTTTACGATGGGCTTGAGGAGATTTTCAAGCTTCAGCTTTCTAATACTCCTAGCTATAAGGCTAGGGACAGGGGGGAAAAAAATATCCTGCTTTCTGATTTCAGTTCCTCAGCAATAAGAAAGGAAAAGAACAAAAAATATGATATTCAGTTTATTGTATGCCAATCATACTTCAAAAACAACAGAACAATGTATTCTTACCTTTGGCCAACTTATTCTAAAAATGGGCTTGGAAAGTAGAGTTTTCACCCAGCTTCTTATACCTATTTTATCTTTTCAACCTTGCTGTATCACCCTATCCTGTCCTGTCTGGGTTCTGTCATTTATTTTATTTGCTGTCATGGATTGAATTATCCCTCCTTACCCCCAAAATCAACTCGACAGTACTTGGCTTTTGGCTTACCCCCAAAATGCCTGTCAACCTGGCTGGCTTATGATACCTAGTATTATGTGATTAATCACTATTTCGGCCCCTGATGTGATTTTCCTAGGAGTTCTACATATTTAATGAGATGGGATTATTGGCAGTCATGTTGTTGAGGCAAAACTCAGTCTAGAAGTTCAGACTGTATCTTGAACCAATCTCCTTTGAGATATAATAGAAAACTGAGCAGAGAGAGAGGAGGACCTCAGATCATCAAGGAAGTAGTGTCAGGTATGAATAGAGTATCCTTTCGACCTGGAATCTCTATGCTTCTACTCTCTTCATTAGAGTTTGAGGGAAGTGCTGTTCTGTTGGCTAAAGATGCCACAAAATCAGAGATACTTAATGCCTTTCAAAAGTTCAAAAGATAGTGGTGATTAAAGTCAAGAATGGGCCAAGATACTTATTCCTGGCAAAGTCAGAGATCTTATATTCAGCAGCATATTACAACTCAGAATATATTCCTCATTCCAACAAAATTTTGATTAAAAAATTCACCCAACCAGTGCAGTTCTGTCAAACACCAGACACATAGTGGAAAGCCATGGCTCCCTGGGCAGCTTGCTCTGGTGGAAGTATATCTGTGCAGGGATTCTTATTAAGACACATGGCTATATTCTACCTGTCAGAGATTGTTTAAGTCTACATATGCAAACTCAAACCTGTTTCTCTCTTATAAACACAGAGTCCCGGGGGAACATTCACATCTGACAACCTTCCATGACTGTTGCATTTGATGCCAGGTGGCAGGAAGGCAAAGCTATTCCCCAAAGACTGCCTAGACAGGCATGTTTGAAGCTACTGTTGGTAGACAGCAAAGATTCTGAATTAAAGCACAAGTGTTTTCAACTCTTAAGAATTAATGTTGGGATGAGATAAAATGACATTGCAAACCGGCTGCCCCAGAGTTCCAGAAAGAGGGCCAGATTCAAATTTGGAAAGATGTGAGCTTGAGTCCAGATGCTATCACTGTCACTATGAGAGTCTCTAACTACTATGGTTTAGTTAGACTGGGGTAGTGACATCTCCTGGGGTTACTGTGATGACTAGAAACAATGCAAATGATTACCTTACTGGAGTTAGTACTGGAGTACCCAGAATTTAGGGGGAATTCCTGGTGGTACAAATGATCGACACTTTGGGTTGCTAACCAAAAAGTTAGAGGTTCAAATTCATCCAGAGATATTTTAGAAGAAACAGTGGGTGACATTATTTCTAAAAAATCAGCCACTGAAAACCCTATGTGCACAGTCCTACCAATACATAAGGAGCTGCCAGAAGTCAGAGTTGACTCAAACGCAGCTGATTACTGGTAGAACTCAATGAGCCTCCAGTAAGGAAATGATATGGTTAATTATAATATAAATAATATTTGCAGGAATAATGCTCAAATTCATAGTTTCAGTTTGTTTTCTAAATGACACGATCATTTGTGATTAAATAAAGCATACAAGTGCAAAGCAGAAAAATATCCAAAGTAAAAATTGCGAAAATGTTTTGGACACACATTACAGGCCAGATCCTGTTCTAAACAATTTACGTGCATTAACCATTTACACTTGGTCCAACTGTTACTCTGATATCATGTCTCCTCTGTCATTGGGGTAATTAAGATTCAGTGAGGCTGAGTCATTTTCCCAAGGTTACTCAAGCAGTAAGGGGGGAAGCTGTGTAGACTCAGAAAGCATAGCTCTAAATCCTGTGCACTTACTTATAGTAGGATTTTTTGCATCTTCCTTAAATAGCCAATAATCTTTGCTAGAGCAGAAAGAAGCCCAACGCAGTATCAGTTGAGGTAAGGGACGTGATCCTTGCCCTAACGGATTTTACAATTAAGCTAAATGAAGAAAAAAAAAAATTCTTAAACAATACTGTACTTGCTGTCTGCTTAATTGCTAAAATTGCAGAACATCTTATATTTGTTCTAGCATTATACAGGTGAGAGAGTTAAGACTGGATTGGCTAAGAACAGTCTTAATTTATTCATTCATGCAGCCCTTCACTCATCCTTTATCGATTCAGTAAAATGATACAAAATTTCCAAGTCAGACAGATTTCAACTCCAGTTTCGTTTTATCAGTTGTTAATTGTGTTGTCTTGGTGTAGTAAGCTGATCTGATTGAGTCTCCTGAAGTACAAAATTAAAAAAGAAAAATAGTATTCCTTAATAGGAATGTTGTAAGAATTAAATGAGGTCATGCTTGTAGATGTCTAAGAACAGCTGCTAGTGCAAAATTAACACCCCCTAAATTCAATTCCACTCAATTAACATTCAGTCTTCAGAGCACCAAGTATTGTATATGTTTTGAAGGTAAGCAGATGAATAACTTATAGTCCTTGCACTTTAGGAGATTCCAGTTGTCTAGCAAGGCTGAGTCCTGGTGGCATAGTATTTATGTGTTCAGCTGTTAGTAAAAGGGTCAGCAGTTCAAATCCACAGACGGTTCCTTGGAGAGCCTATGAGGCAGTTCTACTGTGCCCGTGGGGTCATTATAGGTCTGAATTGGCTCCACACCAAAGGATAACAGGAAGTGAGGACATGGAATACATGTAATAAATGAGAAATGCTTAATTCTACCATCGTTTGGAGATAGAGAAATCAGGAAAAGAACAATAATCATCATAATAAAGATTTGTTGTGCTTTTTTTCATTGTGTCAGGCTCTGAAATAAGCACGTAGGCCCTAACTTGGTCTTTCCTTTAACTGTCATGCTAACTCTCCAGTCTAGTTGCCACAAGGATACCTCTGACTCATGACAACCCTATGTGCGTCAGAGTAGAATTATGTTTCACAGGATTTTCAGTGACTGACATGTCAGAAGTAGATCGCCAAGCCCTTCTTCTGAGGCACTTCCGGGTAGACTCAAATCCCTCACTGTTAAGTTGGCGACAAGTATGTTAACTACTTGGTGGTACAAATGGTTGACACTTTGGGTTGCTAACCAAAAGATGAGAGGTTCAAATTCATCCAGAGATCGGGGGGTAGTAGGGATCTGGAACAACCCCAAGAGGTAAGAATTGTTATTGTTGCAACTTCACAAATGAGAGAAGCAAGGCTCTGAAAAAGGAAGTCACCCACTAAGAATCAGATATTTAGAGAGGGAAGCAAAACAAGATAGCTTTTAAACTGAATCTTAAAAGGTGACCTGGCATTCTGGAGCAGACAAGTAGTGCAGGGTATTCAGGACACAGAAATGGTAGGAAAAATAAGAGGATCAAATCATATGATATAGTCAGGGAACTTTGGGTGATTCCATATTCTTTCAAGGACTGTTTATTGAGGGTCGATGATGCGTCAGGTACATTTCTAGCCACTGGATATAAACGATGCTAAAAATAAGACTGAAATCCCAGCCTGCATGGACCTTATCCATTCCCTTAGAGGGAGATACCAAAAGTAAAAATAAAAACACACAAGCAAAATATTACATCTAAGTGCTATCGAGATAAGTGAAGCAGGGAAGAAGTCAGAATATGTTGAGAGGAAGGAAATTTTCCTATTTTAAGAGAATGGTCAAGGAAGTCTTAACCCAACAGAAGATACATGAATCAAGATATGAAGAAGAGCAAGAATGAGCCAATAGGGACACCTATGGGAAAAATTTCCCAGGTAGAGGATTAGTATCTCAAAGGCCAAAGAAGGGGTACTACTGGCATGTTTGATTTGTTGACAGGGAACTCACTGATACCATTGACAAGAGCTTTATGAAGACAGTCATCAGAGAAAAATTTGATCAGATTCCAAGTGACAAAGAAGTGATAAAAGTGGAGCTAATACATGCAGATAACTCTTTGGAAAGAAAGGAAACAGGAATTAGAAGGCGGAGTGAAGTTCAGAAAACTCTGTCTGACTAGAATGCTCTGTAGAAAAAAACCTCTGGATGAAGGAAAGAAAAGGGAGGATTCTAGAGAAAAATCCTGGAATAGAAGGAAGGGTAAGGATGCAGTTCATAACTACAGCTGTTACATAAAATGTGTGGATGGGTATTAGGAATGGGAGAGCAAAATGAGGAAGTTCAGATCAAATCATGGAAAATTCTCCAGGCTCCAATGTTAGACTTTATTCCCTGGGAATAGAAAGTCTTTAAAGGGTTTCAAGCACAAGAATAAGACATTCCAATAAGCTTCGCCAGGAAGGTAAGACTTGTGCTAAGCCTTAAAGAGTTTAACATACTACAGTAAATGAAAGGTAAGAAGAGAACATTCTAGACAAGAATGTCAACAACAGTGACTGATGATCAGGAATGAGAAAAAATTGGCATATGGGAAACCAATAAGAAGTGAATCATTCTGGCACAGAGATGCCCTCTGGGGGAACACTGGAAAGTCAGAATTATATCTGAAAGGCTATGGGAACAGTAGGCTTAGTAGACTCAAACTACACCATACACTATTTCTGTGACCTTGGGTATACTGCCTAGTTTTCCTTTATCTTAATATATCCTTAGTGTGTGTATGTGTATATGTATATAGAGAGAAAAAGATATTAGTGCTTCCCTCGTAAAGTGTTGTAAGGACCAAATTAAGTAATACAGATAAAATACTACCTGTGTGTTTGACACACTATAAATTCTAAATAAATGTTAATGATTGATTTTTATAGGTAGTACATTAGGAGCTAGAAGAGTATACAAGGGATTAGGCAATGTTTACCAAATGTAATAGAAAGAAACATTATGATTTCAGCAGGTTAACTTCATTATGCAAATTCAAATATCCACTGCTGTTGAGTCAATTTCAACTCATAGTGACCCTACAGACAGAGTAGAACTGTCCCATAGAGTGTCCAAGGAGTGCCTGGCAGATTGGAATTGCTAGCCTTCTGGTTAGCAGTCATAACATTTAACCACTATGCCACCAGGGTTTCCAAATCTAAAGTGTTGACAATAGGGTAGCTATGAGTAGGCATTGACTTGACAGGAGTGGGTTTAGTTGGTTTAATATACAAAGACCCCATCCCCCCACTTGTCTGTCAGTTTGTTGTACTGAGAGGGCTTGCAATGTTGCTGTGATGCTGGAAGCTAGGTTACCTAGGGTGGACAGGTTACAGTTGAGCTTCCAGATTAAGACAGATTAGGAAAAAGGACCTGGAAGTCTACTATGGAAAGGCTTAGCTAGTGAAAACCTTATGAATAGCAGCAGAACATCATCAGATATAATGCCAGAAAATGAGCCTCCCAGATGGTAAGTCCCTCGAAAGATGATCAGTGAAGAGCTGTCTCCTCAAAGTAGGGTTGACCTTAATGATGTGGATGAAGTCAAGCTTTCGGGATCTTCATTTGTGGATGTGTCATGATTGAAAATTAGAAGAACTGGCTGCAAATATCTATTAATAATTGAAATGTGGAATCTATGAAGTATGAATCTGAGAAATTAGAAATCATGAAAAATGAAATTGAACACATTAACATCAATATTCTAGGCATCAGCAAACTGAAACGGACTAGCACTGGCCATGTTGCATCGAACAATCACATGGTCTACTATGCCGAGAATGAAAACTTGAAGAGGAATGGTACTGCATTCATGGTCCAAAAGAATAATTCAAGATCTTTCCTGAAGTACAATGCTGTCAGTGATAGGATAATAAGCCACATGCCTTCAAGGAAGGCCAGCTAACATGACTATTAATCAAATTTATCCACCAATTACACACCAACTACTAATGCCAAAGATGAAGAAATTGAAGGTACTTACTGGCTTTTGCAGTATGAAACTGATCAAGCATGCAATCAGGATGCATTGCAATTACTGGTGATTGGTAAGTGAAAGTTGGAAACTAAGAAGGATCAGTATTTGGAAAATACAGCCTTGCGATGCTGGAGATCATGTGATAGAATTTTCAAGACTTAGAACTTCTTCATTGCAGATACCTTTTTTTCATCAGCATAAATAGTGACTATACACATGGACCTCAACAGATGGAACATACAGTAATCAAATTGACTACATCCATAAAAAAAGATGATGGAAAAAAAGCTGAATATCATCAGACAGAACAAGACTAAGTGCCAACTGTGGAACAGACCATTACTCATGTGCAAGTTAAAACTGACACTGAAGAAAATTATAACAAGTCCATGAGAGACAAAGTATGACTTTGAGTGTATCCCACCTGAATTTAGAAACCCTCTCAGGAAAAGATTTGATGCATTAAACACTAATGACTGGAGACCAGATGAGTTGTGGAGAGACATGAAAGACATTATCCATGAAGAAAGCAAGAGGCTATTAGAAAGACAGAAAAGAATGAAAAGACTAAATTGGATGTCAAAAGAAACTGTACAACTTGCTCTTGAACATTGAGTAGCTAAAACAAAAGGAAAGAATGATGAAGTAAAAGGACTGAACAGAAGATCTCAAAGAGTGGCCCAGGAAGACAGAGTAAAAGTACTATAATGACATGTGCAAAGAGCTGAAGATAGAAAATCAAAAGGGAAGACCATATTCCGTATTTCTCAAGCTGAAAGAACTGAAGAAAAAAATGAAGTGTTGAGTTGCAATTGTGAAGAATTCTATAAGGAAAATATTAAGTGACTCATGAAGCATGAAAAGAAGATAGAAGAATACACAGTTATTATACCGACAGAACTGGTCAATATCCAGCTATATCAAGAGGTAGCATACGATAAGGAACTGACAATACTAAAGGAAGAAGGAGAAGCTGCACTGAAGGCACTGGTGAAAAAGAAGACACCAGGAATTGATGGACTATCAATTGAGATGTATCAACAGATGACACAGTGCTGGGAGCGCTCACTCATCTGTCAAGAAATTTGTGAGAAAGCTACCTGTTCAACCAACTGGAAGAGATCTCTATTTATGCCTATTCTCAAGAAAGATGACTCAACCAAATGTGGAAATTATGAAAAAACATCATTAATATCACACACACATAAAATTTTGCTAAAGATCATTCAAAAAAGCAACTGCAAAAGTGTACTAACAAGCCAGCCAGCAAGGAACTATAAAAAATTCAGGCTGGATTCAGAAGAGGACATAGAACTAAGAATATCATTGCTGGTGTCAGAAGGATCCTGGCTGAAAGCAGAGAATACCAGAAAGATGTTTAATTATGTTTTATGGACTGTGCAAAGGCATTCGACTGTTTGGATCATAACAAATTATAGATAACACTGAAGAAAATGGGAATTCCAGAACACTTACTTGTCCTCATGAGGAATCTGTACACAGATCAAGAGGCAGTCGTGTGAACAGAATAAGGGAACACTGCATGGTTAAAAGACAGGAAACAGGTGTGTCTGGGTTGCATCCTCTCACCATATCTTTTCAATCAGTATGCTAAGCAAATAGTCTAGAAGCTGGACAATATGAAGAAGGAGGAAGACTCATTAACAATGTCCATTATGCAGAGGACATAACCTTGCTTGTTGAAAGTGAAGGGGATTTAAAACACTGATGAAAATCAAAGACTGTAGCCTTCAGTACGGATTGCACCTCAGCATCAAGAAAACAAAACTTCTCACAACTTGACCAGTAAACTATGTCATGATAAATGGAGAAAGGGTTGAGGTTGTCTATGACTGATGCATTTTACTGGGGAAATCTACTGCAAAATATTTCATTAAAGTGTTGAAAACAAAGATGTCTGCTTGCTGACTACAGCGTGCCTGACCCAAGCCATGGTATTTTTCAGTGGTATCACAGCATGCAAAAGCAGGATGATGAACAGGGAAGACAGAAGAAGAATTGATGCTTTTGAAATGTGGTTTTGGAGAAGACTATTGAAGGTACTATGGACTTCCAAAAGAACAAACAGATCTGTTCTGGAGAAGTACAAGTAGAGTGGTCCTTGGAAGCAAGGGTTGGGAGACTGTGCCTCACGTGCTTTGGAATGTCAGGTGCAATGAATTCCTGGAGAAGGACATCGTGCCTGGTAAGGTAGAGAGTCAGTGAAGAATAGAAAGACCCTCAACAAGACGGACAGACCCAGTGTCTGCAACAATGAATGAAAGCATAAAAACTATTGTGGCACAGGACCGGATAGTGTCTTACTCTGTTACACATAGGGTAGCTGTCAGTCAGAACCAAATCAACAGCACCTAACAACAACAACAATATCCAAAGTCATAATTTAAAAAGCCAAAGCTTATAACAGGACTCTTCTAGACTAACTCTTTAGATAAAGCAAAGCTTGGAATAGCTCTCAAAAGGAATTAGATGTTTGTGCTCTGAAAATAGAAAGATATTCATCAGCAGCTCTTATGACTGAAAACAAAATGCATTGTATTTTAAGTAAGCAAAATGTGCATCTCCATAACGCTGTCAAAATTTCATAATGTATTAACCAAAATAGGATAAAAAGAGAATTCAGTGCTTTAGAAGAACATTTGCTTGCTAGTCATTTCTCTGAAATGAGGGTAATTTGAATGTGAGTGGCATCAGCAACACAGTGATGGATTCAGAAAGCAGAACATTGTGCTTCCATCTACTTTAGAGCTTCAGAGGGGGTAAGGTAGAGAGTCAGAAGCCCAAAATATAGCTAGAGACAAGTGCCCCCCAAATACAAGCAGAATCATGTGTCACCTATCACAAGAAGAGATAGTTACCTATCTATTTTTTTATTGTATCTTAAAATTCCCTTACTTTGAAGTTAATGTATGTTCAATGAATTAAAATGGACTGAGTTATTTTTCAGGTATTTCAGTTTGGTAGGAAAAACATATATATATGTTTTTCTCTGAGAAACAGTCTCAGTTATCCAGCTCTGTTTTATGCATTAAAGATCATAGCAAGCAAGTTTTTAAATGTAATCATAAGATTCTCCTCTACTTTGGGTCAGTTAAGCTAATGTCTGCAACTAAAGTAGAAGTGAGAAAAAACACTGTTTTGGTTTTTCAATAACAAATTTAACTCCCAGCAATAAGAACTTTCATCAAAGAAATATTGACTAGTATCAAGAAAATTCACAAAATGTCACCCTTTGATCAAGAAGAACAAGAAATATGAACAAAAAAGTTATAAGAAGTGATCCTATAAAGAAGCAGGTATTGGTTTTTCAGGTAGAGTCTTTGTTAAGTTGATACAACACTGGGTATCCTGAAATGTTGAGGAGTGAGATTTTCACAGAATACAAGTGTTTCATCAAGTTTGCAAGTAAAATTTTATTTCCAAATTGAGAGGTTCTTGGGTTAAAAATGAAAGCTGTGGAAATAGACCAAGTATGGTTGTGTTGAGAGGATTCGATTTACATGAGTAGAAGTCTGTCAGGTTATTAGCGAGAAAAAATGTCATTTTTCCATGAATTTGTCATAATTAATTGAATAAGATGGCTCACTACACAGATTATCTTGAAGAGCAGTTTTCTGTCAGCAAGTTAGACTATGATGTTACCCTTAGGTACCCAAAGCCAAGTACCATTGAGTCGGATCCGACTCATGTCGACCCTAGAGGCCAGGGTAGAACTGACCCCCAGAGTATTCAAGGAGCGCCTGGTGGATTTGAGCTGCCAACCTTGTGGTTAGCAGTGGTCCATACACAGGTGTAAAATAAAACTTATTAAGCAAGATTTTAGAATCTAGAGACAGTCAATTGAGTATAAAAGGCAACTAGAATGACTTGGGGGAGCTACAGATGTCTGTGTAATGGGTCTAATGGTATGTTTTTCTTAGCATCTGTTTCCTTTTCTCCTGGCAGCAAGAGTTGGATGTTCCTTTGTGCAACTTCCCCTCCTCCTTACCCATTATCTTGGTATCCAAGAAATGGCTGGTGTATTTGAACCACTGACCTTTTGTTTAGCAATCAAGCTCTTAACCACTGCACCAGCAAGCCTCCATCGCTGGAATAGGAAAGGTGATATGAGGGCCATGGAATTCAAGGCCAGTAAACTAGGCTTGGTTCCTGAGCAAGTCACATAATCTTTGGGAAGTTTTGATTTTTCATTTTTAAAATAAAAGTAACAGTGATAATAATAATCACCCATTACTAAAACAAATACCTTACAGGGTTATCAGTAAAATTGCATATAATAATGCAAGAAAAAGGATTGCTGTGCAGGCAGTAAAAATTCCCAGGAAACACTTGTCTAAAGCAGACCAACATGATCAATCCTCTTCAGAAGCTTTGTCATAAGTTTTGTTTTAGAATAAATAAATAAAACAAAGGAAGGCAACACTGGGTAAAATATCTGGTATGTGCAGTAGCCCTCAATAAACTTTTTGTAAAAAAAAAGATGGCAGTTTATTTTTACCAGCTGATAGTCTCTTCATTTTTGACTCAGAAATAACAAATTTATCCTAAAGACAATAGCCAACCCACAACGAAAGATCATATTAATGGCCAACTGACATTGTCCATTGTCTTGGTTATCTCATGTCGCTGTAATAAATTACTATGAATTGATTAACATTAAAAAAAATCTATATTCTCATCATTCTGCAGTCTCTAAGTCTGACTTCAGGGCACTGGCAGCGCTATGCACTCCCAATACCAGCTGTAGGGAAAGATCCTTTCCTGTTTCTGTTATTTTGGCGTAGCTCGGGGCATTTCTTGGCATTCCACGTGCTTCCTCATTCCTGGATGTGTGCATTTGCTTCCTTGTCTCTCCTTCTCTTATATAAAACACCACTTAGAAAGGGTTAGGATTGGGACATGTCTACTCTGATACGTCTTAACAGATAATATCTGCAAAGAAAAAGGACAGTCTCCAAACAAGTTAACATTTACTAGGACTTCAACATGTCTTCTTGGAGAACACAATTCGATCCATAATACCCATGAACTACTCTGACATTAGAAGGACCTTCCATACTCGTAGATATGCTGTCTTTGGCTCATTAGAAATGGAGTCAGCCTGGGAAAGTTCTGGACAGGGAGCTCCAGAGATGCTCACCATTCCTGTGTAGTGGAAGCTTCCATGGAAAGCATGACTTAGAGTTATTTATGCCTTCAGAATCAATTTTGTTTTCCTTTCATTAATGAGATCAATCAACATGCCAAAGCACATTTACCTTAGAATCGCACAATGTTCTCATGCCAGAGGAAACAGAGCTTATTTTATACTCAGTTTTCAGAAATTACTTTAAACATTATACACACAAAATAAATGATATGGAAGTCAGAAACAATGGAGACTAAAAGCATTTAGTGTGTTAATTTAAGGAGTGTGCAGAACTTCCTACAGATTTCAATTTCCCAACAGCTTGCAAATAGGTTACTCAAGTATTCAAAATTAGATGTTTCTGGAGGTAGATTAGTCATAAAAAGACCACAGAATGTAAATTTTTGGGCTTATTGTTTTCTTTAATATTTTGTTCAGCCCTGAGCCATATAGTCTAACAAAATGATGTGTATGTGTTTGAATACATCCAAGACTGTCTGTTGACAGCAAATCTCTCACAATAGAATGATAATAAGCACTTTGAAATTAAAAAAAAAAAAAAAAAAAAAACACCTTGGCTCAAATACCCAGTTCACCTCTTCTCACCAAGGGTATTGCCTTGATCTTGAGTCAGGGTTGTGTTCCGACATTTCTTCACCTAGGTGAGGGAACTAGCAATTCCCTCACAGTGTGCTTGTGAAGATAAAATGGGAAAACACAGCTAAAATGCTTACTTCAGATGTGATGTATTTTAATAAAACATGGCAAAATCAGTTAAGCACTCCACTACTAGCCAAAAGGCTGGCAGTTAAAATCTACCCTGAACTATCTTGGAAGACTTCTGAAAATCATGGCTTTGATAATCCTATAGGGTGGCTCTATTTTGTGTTTTCATGAGTTTAACTGTCTGAGTAGTTAGTTACTTGATGGTAACTAACAACAATAATAAATAAATAGGTAAGTGACATAGCCATTTCTGTCTAGTTCTTTCTGACTTATAACAACCCTACAGGACATAATACAACTGCCCCATAAAATTTTCCAAGGAGCAGCTGGTGGACTCAAACTGTCAACAATAGTAATTTTGATTTTAGATTTTTCCACAGAGTTGAGATAGGAAAAGAGAAAGAGAGCCACATTCCATAAAGCACTTGCCAAGGCAAAATCTCAGCAGAGCAAAGGGTTGTTTTGAACGATAGTGACAAAATACAAACATTTAGGGGTGGAAATATTGAGAAGACTGAGTACCCAAGCACTATGAATACATTTTCTCATAGTCAAGACCATATGATGTAAAAACTGAAGATCTTTCCAAACCCCTAACAACAATTTTATGTACTAGGCTTTGCCTTCATATAAGAAAAGCAAAAAATCTTCCAAGTCTTCAAAGAATTAAAATGCTAAATCTAAAAAATTAATAATCTAAGAGGAACTCCTATAAGAAGTAGGCAGATAAACAAACATACTTATTAATGTTCAGCCTCCTAGAAATTGTGGTGTAATCTTCCTACTTCTAAGTTCTACCCAGGAAGCAGGGGAAAAATTTATGTCATCTCACTAATAGAAAAGGACAGAAACTTTTGGTCTGCATTATTATTGTATAACTTTTTTCTTTCTTCTGGAATATTGTTTCCAGGTTGTTTTTTTAAAAAAAAAAAAAAAAATTTAAACTACAAAGACTTTAAAATAATAAACTTTCCAAAATTTCGCTATTTCAAGAGTTTGCTTAACATAAGTTGTGGACTGAATTGTGTTCCTCCAAAATATGTATTATAAATCTTTATCTGTGTAGTCACTATTCAATCATAAGTAAGTATCAATGTATCTTGTCTGCTTGATCAATTGAAGAATGCAAAAATTACTAAAAAAATGTTAATTTTTTTCATCCTTAACGTTAGTGGTTTGTAGCCACATTAACTGACTTTACTTGTAAGTGAATGGGTATTATTCTTATCATTGACAGCATTAAACTTCAGGATAGATCTTGAAAAGCTTTTTTTGAAGATGAATGTGATACTGCTCCTCTTCAATCTGTCACTCCCAGCAGAGAAGAATTCTATGGAAAAGGATTGGCTGACGTTCAACTATTCCAGGTCATGTATGGTCAAGAACCAACGATACTGAAGGAAGAAGGCCAAGCTCCACCGGAGGCATTGGCAAAAAACAAGGGTCCAGGAATTGACGGAACACCAGCTGAGATGTTTCAACAAACACATGCCATACTAGAGGTGCTCACTTATTTATGCCAATAAATTTGGAAGACCTACATGAATATGACATTGACTGTCTTCTGTCGGTCACTCCTAACAGAGAATTCTACGAAAAAGAATATTTTGGAACCCTTTTTCTGGAATGGCCATCAGCGCTGTCATCATTATTATCCTTGATGTCCTGAATGTCATCAAATGTCTTCCTTTCAATATTTATTTATCTTTTTTGTAAAGAGAAAGGTCATTGGGGGCCAGATCAGGTGAGCAGGATGGGTGTTCCAATACAATTATTTGGTTACTGGCTAAAATCTCCCTCACAAACAACTAGACAAATAAATTTGCAAACTTGCCACCATGCCACTATGTACAATGGCCATTCCAGAAAGAGTTCCAAAACTGCTTCGAAAGGTAGACTAGATGCTGGCATTGGCACATAGCTTCCCAAGGGTGCACTTTAAAGCAGAAATAGTGATACTCAGCAAGGAGGTAAATAGCATTTAGAACAATTAAGTTTGCAGACTTAATTGTCAGACCTTGTGTACCATACACTAATATTGTATAATTAACATATCAAATAAAATTCAAATGAACTTATAGCCACTGTTTTGTTTTTGTGGTTGTAATGTATTTTTCAGTTGGTTCTGACTCATAGGGACCCACTGTACAGCAGAACAAATTACTGCCCAATCTTTTACCACACTCACAATTGCTGCTATGATTGAGCCATGGTTCCAGCCATTGTTTCATTTCTTTGAGAGTTTTCCTCCATTTTTGGTGACCTTCACCAAGCATAATGTCCTTCTCCAGTGACTGTTCCCTCCTGACAAAGAATGTAAGATGAAGTCTTGTCATCCTTGTTTCTAAGAAAATTTCTGGCTGTACTTCTCAGACAAATTTGTTCATTCCAATATGAAGTTGTTTTATTATTGTTGTTGATGGCTGCCATGGAGCTCCTCTCTAACTCATGGTAGTCTTATGAATAATGGAACTAAATGTTGCCAAGTGTCCGGAATTGAATTGTGTCTCCCCCAGCAAAAAAAATGTACATGTTGATTTGCTTTGCCTATGAGTCCCAATATGGTGCCCTTCCTCCCATGTGTTGTGAATCCTGTCTCTGAGAGATTGATGATGGAGAATGGGCTGCAGTTGTGTTAGTGAGGCAGGACTCAAGCTACAAGTTTGTGGAACATAAGGTGAGGCGAGGAAGTTGGGAAACTCATACCACCAAAAGAGAAGCACCAAGAGCAGAGCACGTCCTTTGGACCCAAGGTTCCTGTGCTGAGATGCTCTCACTGGATTTGGACTTACCCTACTGGATGGACTGTGATAAATTCTCTTGCTGAACAGACTTGTAACTCGTAAGTGGATTTGTGGTTCACTGAACTGTGACAGTAAAAGCTTATGTTCATGAAACCTTCCACTCATGGTATTTTCTGTTTGAGCAGTGCCAGGTGACTAAGACACCAGGTCCTGTGCCAAACCCATGATCAGCTGTGGATCAGATCATCACCATCCATAGGATTTTCACTGGCTGGTTTTCCAGAACAGATCACCAGGCTTTCCTTCCTAGGAAGTTTCTCTAGGAAGTGTTAATGCTAAAATAGCATCAAAGAGTAACTGAAGAAATGCACACAGCTGATTATTATATCCACAGTAGTTATTTTGAGAACTACTATTTTGTGTCTTTGTAAAGATGGAATATCAAACACAATTTCTTTACAATCAAACAAAGTTTATTTCCAAGATAGAAGAGACTTATTTTTTTCAGTAAGAAATGTAATTAGAAATAGCATTTGCATTTTCACATTAGTCTGCTCTGAATATGCATGGCTGGTTGAATTCCGTCTGACACCTTCACAGAACTCACTCAAGTAGGCTTTCCATGCTAAATAAATTACATCCATTCTAATTAAAGACACCCAGAGAATACTACCCAGGCAGAAGCTAGGTGCAAAGAGAAGCTGGAGCTTCCATGGTAACTCAGCCAGGGACAATGTAATTGATTCACATGGTCTCCTTTGCTGTGTATTGATTCCATGCCAACAAGCCTTGAAAACTGTCCATCACTTCACAGAGCTATTTATAGACCAAGTCCTGCTGCAATGAATGAATGCTGATAGGGTACACAGGGATGATAACTAAAAAAGAATTATCAAAGAGACTCCTCATCAAAGAGAAGTTCCTGCTTTCTAGTTTATTTGAAATTCACTGCTTATCAACAGGGTTTGTATAATTACACGTCAAATACTTGGGTAACAGAAAGAAAACTAAGTGTGTAAATCAGATTTTTTGTGAAAGAGTTCTGTAGAGGGGGGAAACAACTAAAAATCCAAGTTCAATATTAGAAGCATTACATTACGGCACAATTGTTGCATCTTTCTGTCCCATTGCTGGTTGTTAGTATGCAAGTTTCTTGGGGATTTTGTCAGAATGTTAAGTACACACAAAAAGAAGTGATAAATTAATGTGACATGGAAACAAAGACTGCCAAAATGATACAAAGCCTGGGAAGCACAATCATTTTTTCACGCACTTTCAAGTATCCTACAGCCCTTTTGGGTGGGATACAGGTAAGATCAAGAAGTGAGTTACATAGCTGTCCTTTGATTTCTGTGAATCAAATTTCTAAATTGTAAGTACTCATATTCTTGACATTCGGTTTAGTGAGGGAAGAGGTGGTGAGCTTGTGCTTGCCATCTAGTCAGGATATCACTTGTACTAAATCAATTATATTGATATTCTGGTTTAGCCACCTAGTTCAAGCCTTCACTTCATTCCAGATATTTCAACACTTGAGAATTGTTCTTGAATTGCTGCTTAGGTAACCCCAAATAACCTGCCAATTTAGGAACCAGTCTAGCAGATAACTGTCAAGTTATCAGGCAATTCTACTTATGAAAAAGCAAATTCATTGCCATCTCGTCGATCCCATTAGAGGGCAGAGCAGAATTGTTCCACAGGGTTTCAAAGGAGCTGCTAGTGTGTTGAACTGCCGACCTTTTGGTTAGTAGCCAAGCTCTTAGGCATTAACTATTGTGCAACCAAGGGCTCCAATTCTACACACACACACACACATAAGTATGTATATACTGCTGTGACACGTTATTGTTGTCAGGTGCCATTGAGTCAATTCTGACTCATTGAAACTGTCTGCGTGACAGAATGAAACACTGTTCGGTTTTGAGGCACACCCGCAGTTGTTTCTATGCTATCCACATTCTAATTATTAACAGATGCTTGCAGCTAGTTCTTCTCATTTTGAATCATGCCACCTCAGTGAATGAAGGTCCCAAAGTCTTTATTCTATCCGTGTCATTAAGGTCAATTTTACTTTGAGGAGCCAGCTTTTCCCCAGTCTTCTTGTAAGTGCTTTCCAGCCTGGGAGGCTCATTTTCTAGAACTATATCTGATAGTGTTCCACTGCTAGTCATAAGGTTTTCACCAGTTAATTATTTTCAGAAGTAGACCTCCAGGTCCTTCTTCCTAGTCTGCCTTAGTCTGGAATCTCAGCTGAAACCGGTCCACCATGGGTGACCCTGCTGGCATCTGAGTACTGGTGGCACAGCTTCTAGCATCACAGCAACACACAAGCCCCCACAGCATGACAAACTGACAGACAAGTGTGAGATCATTGGTATATATACATATGTACACATACACATATATGTATACATACACATACACACATGTACATACATACATACACAGACATATATCACATACATATATGTAGTCTAATAGTAAGTAGTTTCATTTTCATTTTTGAAAATCTATGTATGTTTTCAAAATTTCATGTTCTGTTTTTTCATTAACAGAATTAAACAGTTTTTAAATAATATATATTAATTTTTGTTGTTGAAATCAACAGCAGAATATCTACCAATCCAACAATTTCTGCATATGTAATTCAATGATGTTGATTGTGTATTTCTAGCTGCACAGCCATCCTGTGTCCTTTTCAGAACTTGTCTTCCATTAACGTAAGATCATTGCCCCCTAAGCTTCCTGTCTAACCTTCTGATTTGCTGTTCTCTGTTTGATCTTATATCAACAGCTCTTTAAAAGAGCATAATACTCAAGGCAGACGTTCTTTATTAATTAAGCTAAACTGTAGTTTGGTTTAAAGGAGGCTTCAAGAGATATTTTTGGTTTAAAGTTTAAAGATTATCTCAGGGTAATACTTTCAGGGTTTTATCCAGTCTCAAAGACTCCAGAAATTCTAGATTCCAGGAAAATTTAGTATTTTGTTCAACATTTCCCTCCTTTTGATCAGGATTCTGTTATAATGTCTTTTATCAAGCAGTTTAGCAATTGTAGTTGGGTACCATTCAGTTCTTCTGGACTCATTCTTTACAACGATCATTCCTGATTCTCACAATTCCACTGTTTCCTTGGTAAATAGAAGGAAATTGTTGTATGCTGGCTGGCTGCTTAGAAGCTCTTAAGACCCCAAGTGTGACACAGTGAAGTAAGAGTTACAACAGAAGCACTGAACACCATATTAGGAAAGTTAACTGAAATGTTCCATAAAACCATGACCCTAGACCTCCAGACCAAGTAACCAAATCCCATGCAACCAAACACCTCATGGGACTTGGTTACAGATAAGCAGCTTCTCTTTTGCTTTGTTGTAAAAATTTTCACTCTACTTTCAAAATACGTCTAGAATACATTTGCCAATTCAGCTTTTATAAGTGCACAACTGACTAATGTCAACTACATTAATAGCCTACATATGATGTCTCACAATTAAGTCAATGAACTTAACTGTTCTAAGTGTCAGATACCTCACTGCTGAATATCACTATGTCACCTCTAAAGTACTCCCCTTGGGCAGCTATGTACCAATGCCAGTATCTAGTCCACCCTTCAAAGCAATTGTGGAACTCTGTCTGGAATGGCTGCTGCTCACGGTGGCAAGGTGGCAGGTTTGCAAACTTAATTGTCTAGTTGTCTGTGAGGGAGTTTTTAGCCAGTAAACAAATAATTGTATGGAAATATCCTCCCTACTCACCTGATCTGGCCCCCAGTGCTTTTTTCTTTACCTAAAGATAAAGGAAATATTTAAAGGAGGATATTTTGTTGACAATCAGGACATCATGGGTAAAATGATGACAGCTCTGATGGCCTTTCTCAAAACAGAGTCCCAAAATTGCTATGAAGAATGGATAGGTACTGGCATTGGTGCATAGATTCCCAAGGAGAATATTTCAAAGGTGACCACAGTGATATTCAGCAAAAAGGTATGTAGTACTTTTTATAGGATGAGTTTGCAAACTTAATTGGCAGGCCTTGTGTTACCCTTAATAGATGAGAATTTTCCATCACAGAAACTCTAGCTCCTGGTAATTACTAATAAACATTATAGTGCTTTTATTACCCCCTACACATCTTGTTATCAAAAGTCACAATGAACTCCTTTAATAAAAGGGCTTTTTTTTTCTTTTCCCTGCAAAATGTTATCTAAAACGTCAGTAATGGAAATCTCTCTTTCTAAGGTGGGGTGGGAACAAGGAGGGTACAATCAATTAACTCTAAATTCTATAAGCTGAAAATCAAACTTCTCAAAAAACTGGTTAGACACACACAACCACTGCCATCGAATCAACTTGACTCATAGCAACCTTATAGACAGAGTAGAACTGCACCATAGAGTTTTCAAAGAGAACCTAGTGGATTCAAACTGCCAGCACTTAACCACTGCACCACCAGGGTTTCCAAAAACTGGTTAGTACACACTTAATGGTCTAAACTGAGACTGGAGGAACCATGTAAGACATGGCCCCTGGTCTCTCTACTAACCCAGAGCTGAAAGCATACAGGAAGCTAACTCTTTAGACAAAGAACAGACTGGCCTATAAAACATAAAACACTACTCATCAACAGTGAACTTCTAAGTGGATACACCACACTAAAGTGGCAGCTCCTGTCTGAAGCCAGAAGAGAAGGCAGAAAGGGGCAGGAATTGGTTAAGTGAATGTGAGAAATCGAGATGCAAAGGAAGAATACACAGACAACCTATAAATATAACATTTAGGGTCACATAACAGTGTGTGTATAAGTGTTTGCAAGGTAAACTAACTTGACCTGTAAACTTTTACCTAAAGCACAATTTAAAAAAAAAAAAAAAAAAAGCCTAGGTAGAAGCCTGGTTAGTGGCTTCCTGTTTTCTTTTCTTTCTTTTTTTCCAATTGTGCCTTTCCAGTTTTATCTGTTAAAATGTTACAAAATATTTAAGAAAAATTTGAAATCTGCTTTCCTTTTCCAACTACAGAACTTTTTAAAATAATGGTCCTTGAAATAAATTGCCTTGGATTCATATTATTCATAATTGATGACAGAGATTTGGCCTCATTTATATCTAAATCTTTTTGTATTTATATTTGATATGTTTTTAACTAGAAGACTATAGTAAATCACTTGTATACATATCACACAGCTATCCTCATGCTTCTTCCCCCTAAAGTATTTTTTCAAGACATAAAACAGAAATAAAGTTGGCATCACACTGTCTTCTCCTCCACTGTGCAGTTTCCAGCCCCTCACGCCTGCCTACAAGTAAGAGCACTCATGAATTTATGAGCTGTCCTTCTAAACCATTTTGAAACTTTCATCCACCTGTGTCTATCCATGCATAATAGAGATCATTACAAGGTTTTGTATATTCACATAATCCTATCATTGTATATTATTATTGTGAACCTTATTTTGGTATCTAATGTTATCTGTCCAGTTTCCTTTTTGGGGGGGATGGAGGGATGATTAGCCTTGTTCATTCTTTTTACCTGCTGAATAGTATGTCATCAAATGAGTTCTCTATAATTTAGAAAAATTATGGCTCAACCTTCAAAATATATCCAGAATTTGAGTACTTGTCATCACTTACACTGCTACAATGCTGGGCAAAGGCAATGTCCTGTCTTGAGTGGATTACTGAACATTCTCCAAGTGATCTTCCTCTGAGGAGACCCCTATTCTTAATACAGCTGTCACAATAAGCCTTTTAAGATATAAGTTAGCTGTGTCACTACAAACCAAAAAAAAAAAAAAAAAAAAACATTGCCACTGAGTTGATTCTGACTTATAGTGACTTACCTTATGTAAAACCATCAGGTGGTTGCAGCTCTCAATAATTCAAAGGATGCTGCAAGCAGCCTCCATTTATGTCTATATGGGAATTCACCTTAGGCTAAATTCCTATAAATGAAAAAGTATCTCTATGACACTGAATCACATTGTTTTCAATTTCACTAAATTCTTCCATGTCGTAATAGGAATTTATGATCATATTCTTAATGTATAAGCCATTTTTATGCCTTAATAATATACTAACATATAGTGTTGTAGACAATAGATAGTAATGTTATTTAAATCTTTTATCCTTCAAGGAATAACTCCTTTATCACCTACTCACTTCACTTCTTTTATATCCCATCCATAGAAACTTACATTATTGCATTTGCATTTCATGTTGTAATTATATATGTCTGGGTTTCATCCTTATAAAACTGATCTTAGTGGCTGGTTCCTCGTTTCATCCTACTATCTACAAAAGGAAAATAAAAATTTCTATTTGTGGACCATCTAATAGTGGATCAATAGAAACAGGGCAAGTTTTCTTTCATATATAATCTCTTTTCAGACTTACATTTACTATCAGTGATGCTAAGTGTTACTATTATACCTATTTAACAGATGAGAAAATTGAGAATGGTAATTTGCCCAACATTATGGAGCTAATAGAAGACAGACTCTGTGCTGTAAAAATGCCAAACTGTAAAACCTAAGTTCATCCTGTCATTTCATCTGCCCCGTCTCCATGTCTAGTGTACAAGAGATGCTTCTTAAACAGTTGTTGAATAAATTCCTAAGAGTATGAAAATATTGGAAGAATATATTCTGCTTAGCCAATATTATATTTTGCTAATGCATTGCATCAATCAGATTCTTAAGTAAAGATAGCCTACACAATTGGAAGAAAAAATAAAGTTCATCTGCTCCCCAATATTAAACATTTGTGTGTGTGAGAGAGAGAAAGAGAAAGAGAGATTCTGCTATTTGAGATTTGAGTTCCACGGCAAAGTATAGATTGTTTTTAACTTGGGTGGTTGGTAATGGTTATTGATGGTCTGTCTTCTAGGAATGAATCACTAAAATACTGCAAAAGAGAAAGGACCCTGAAACAATCCAGTGAAACACCCGCAAGCAAATCAAGATCAACATTTCCAATTTGAATTCACATAGTTTTTGCTATACATTAACTACTTATAGTTCACAGTATTGGACAGATCTATTTCATTCATATGTAATCCCCTAAATTCATTTTCCTTCTAGTTCAATAACTATCACCATCTGTCAACACATGCTTTATACTTCCAAAGGTCAGTGACACAAATAGACATTGATTGACTGGAGTAAGAGCCCATTGGTATTCTCAACCTAGAAGCAGCCACTTGATAAGTCTGGATCAAGGCACATGTTTTCAGCTAATTATAATTAGTCCTGGGATGCAAGATCTAGTGCATTCACTTTTTTGTTTATTTATTTATTTATATATATTATGAGTGAAAATGTACATTCCCATATAAATTTACATGCCCACCTCTATGCAGCTTCCACTGCTCTCCCTATCCAGTGACAGCAAGCTATTCCTCTCTGCTCCATACATGTCTCATCCTCCCAACCGTGTCCTTTCCCCTCCTCTCCACTCACTCTCCTTCACTTTTTTGTTTTTTGAATGTGAAGGAACAAAGCTTTTGTTTACCTCCAGTCAGAGGCAGCTGTGGGTAAGATCTGTGGCATCAGTGTCTACAGACTTCGGCATTGGTTTAAGCAAACAACTAAGAGGTGTTGTGAACCTTTATTAATAACTAAATGTCAGATTGAGGGAAGGTACAGGAGGTCATTTCTTCCAGCTATCCCACCGGCTTTATTAAAAACTCTGTTTTAAAAAATAATCCCCTGCTTCTTCTCTGTCACCCAATTAAGCAGGAAGCTTTCATTTGACTTTTTTAAGATTACTATATCTCTCTGGAAGGAAAGCCACACAGACTGCAAGCAGATAGTAGATCTGTAACGATTAGCAATAGCACATGACATTTTGGGGCTAGATTTATCATTCATACACATCTGCATTCCAAGTCATATTTTCACCCAGCTTTTTAAAGTACTTGGCATTCTAAGCCAATTCAAGTACATAGAGAAGATATTCAGCACTTTTGCCACAAAATCCTTTTTAAGTTCATTAATCATTGTAATAGAAATCACTGAGATTCAGAATTTAATCCCACTGACTTCAGAGATTTTTTTTTTCTTTCACATTAAGTGTGAACTTTCAGAAAAAAAAGAAAAATCACATGTCTCCCCTGCAAAGTTGATGTTTAGTGCAGGTGAATTAAAGTTTGAGTTCACTAGAGGTCATCTGTAAAGCCTGGTGGTGTAATGGTTAAGTGCTATGGCTGGTAACCAAAAGGTCAGGGGCAGTTCTACTCTGTTGCACAGGGTCACTATGAGTCAAAAGAGACCTAATGGCAACTGGTAGAGGTCACCATGAGTTGATGTATGATGGTACAGACACAGAGGAACACTATGCAACGATAAGGAACAATGACAAACCAGTGAGATGTCTCACAACATGGATGAATACGGGTGGCATGACGTTGAGTGAGATAAGTCAGTCACAAAAGGACAAATACCGTAAGAGACCACCACTATAAAAACACATGAAAATATGTCCACACAGAAAGAAGTAAATAATCTTCAATGGTTATAAAAGAGGTGAAAAGGTTATAAAAGAGGGGAAAACTGTTAACTAGACAGAAGATCAGTGGTAACTTTGATGAAAGGTGAGACAATATGCAATACTGGAGAAGTCTGTACAACTTGACTGGGCAAAGTTACAGGATCTTTACAGACACATTCAAACGCCCCCAAGGGACCCAGCTACTGGGCTGAGGGCTGGGGCTATAGTGTCAGAGGACAGTTTAACTCAACTGGCATACCAGTCTATAAAGAAAATGTTCCACTTTCATCTATGGTTAAAGTAGCTACCAGCATTTTAAAAGCCTATTAGTGACCATCTGAGATGCATTTACTTGTCCCATCCTGGCTGGAGCAGTGGAGAATGACGAAAAACAAAGCCACAAGGGAACGATTAGTCCAAAGGAAGAATGAACTACAACTGCAAATTCCACCAGACTGAGCATAGAAAAATTGGGTGGTGGCCAGATGCCACCACTGACTTGCTCTGGCAGGGATCACAGCAGAGGGTCCTTGGTGGAACAGGAGAAAAATATAGAACAGAATTGAAATTACACACATACACATACACACAAGACTTTGATAGAAACTCTGAGAATACAGCCCCTGGATACCTTTTTAACTCATTACTGAAGTCACTCCTGTGGTTCACCCTGCAGGCAAAGATTAGACAGATTTATTGGAGGCAATAGTGACAGATGTGAGGGACAGGCTTCATAGTTCTATTATGCGTATAAGATCATTAGGCACAGCAGCCCCAAAGCAAAGATGAGGAAGCAGGAAGGGGCAGGCAGGAAAACGGGATGACTGGAAACAAGGAACCTGGGGTGCAGAAGGGGAGAGTGTTAACACATTGTGAGGTTGTCAGTCAACGTCATAAACAACGTGTATATTAACTGTTTAATTAGAAACTGATGTATAAACTTTCACCTAAATCACAGTAAGAAAAAGAGGGAGAGGGAGGGCAGGAGAGGGAGGAAGAGATGGAGAAAGGGAGGGAGGGAAGGATGGAGGGAGAGAGGGAGGAAAGACAAGAGGAAAAGATGGAGGCCAGAGGAAACCATATAGAGCACAGGTCTATTCAGACATACGTGGGTTCACCCGGGGTCAAAGTCAAAGCTACGATGACTGTTTTGTTTTTTTTTTTCTTCTTTTGTTTACTTTGTATGAGGCCAAGAGGTAAGCGCAGCTAAAATTCAGGCTCACTCCACTTGTCATGCCACATGGCCAGTGGAGACACTGGCTGGTTTCCAGAGACAAGTCTGGGCTTTCTGGAGCCTAAAGCTTCCCAGGGCTCCTCTTTAAGAAAAAAAATTAAGATGTGTGACTACAGTAAATAAATAGATAAATAAAAGCTTAGAGATGAAATTTATCAACACATTATTGCATGTTCTCATTGTTGGTATATTGTTGGTATATAACAAAGAGACCCTGGTGGCATAATGGTTAAATGCTACAGCTGCTAACCATAAGGTCTGCAGTTCAAACACGCCAGGCACGCCTTCCTTGGAAACTCTAGGGGGCAGTTCTGCTCTATAGGGTCACTGTGAGACAGACTTGACTACATGGTAGTGGGTTGGGTTTGGTTTGGAATATAACAGGGACAAAACTATAGACCTTTCTTCATGCAGCTTACAGTTTGGTGGGGAACAGAGAATGACAAAAATACAAAAGAGGAGAATTCTGAGACAAACGGAAATTAGTGTGCTATTGGGTGATTCATTTTGGCTTCAGGTCAGAGAAGTCTCCAGGGAAGATACTGGTATCTAGGTTGTTGGCCAAGGAAGAGGAACAAGACAAAGAAGAGTGTTGCATGAAGAAAAGAAAGCTACAATTAAGGGTATAAAGAGTCAGAGGAGAGTACAACGAGTGTGAGGGCTTCAATGCCTTGCAGACAGGAGGCAGTAAATGTGTATTTATTTGCTGATTCTTTCATACACTTCCATATTGCGCTGTGATTAAAACACCCTCATATTTTACAGGAATTAAGGCAAATGTTTACTGATTGTTCCCTGGGCTTTCACTCTTGCACCTCTGCTACACTGTCTCATCACAGCTGCTAGAAGAGCCTTTTAAAAACCTGAATTATATCACATCACTACTTTCTTTAAGGAGTCTAATGTGCTTCCCATAGCATTTACAAATAAATAGATGAATGAATGAGCCCTTACCTGCAAAGCTCAATGTTATCAACCCCTTGAGTATCTCTCATTCTTTCCTTAAAACTACTCTTCAGTTCATTCTGCTCTACCAATTTCCCCACTACACTACATTTTAGGCACACTGGCCTTTTAATTGGTCTAAATCAGCATGCCCTCTCCCTTTTGTCTCAGGACCTTTGCAATTGCTCTTCTATCTAGAATGCTCTTTCATCAGGGTTTTACATTTCACCCTGCTTATATTTCGCTTCTCAGTAATCACCTCCACAGAGAAATCGTCTCTAATTTGTTGATCTCAATCCCTCTTCTCCTCAATGACACTACCAAAACCAAACCCACTGCCGTTGAATGAATTCCAACTCACAGTAACCATATGAAACCAAAATCAAACCCATTGCTCTCAAATCAGGTCTGACTCACAGTGACTCTACGGGTCAGAGTAGAACTGCCCCATAGAGTTTCCAAGGAGCACCTGGTGAATTTGAACTGCTGACCTTTTGGTTAGCAGACACAGCACTTAACCTACTATACCACCAGTGTTTCCAGAGTAACCCTATACCGTAGACAAAACTGCACCACAGAGTTTCCAAGGAGGATTCCAACTGCCGACCTTTTGGTTAGCAGCCATAGCACTTAACCACTATGTCACCAAGGTTTCCATGACACTATCATATCACCCTCAGTTTTTTTTTTTCTCATAGCACTTATCAGCATATTAAACCATATTGTTTATATATGTTACTTCTTTTCCTCTTTTTCTAAATTCTCTGTTTCTCTCCATGCTATAATTGAAGTTCCAGGGGAGTAGGGGCCCTTTATTCATCCAGTTTTCTCAAACACACTAACTGGTACACTGTAGACATTAAATAAATATGTGTTGAATGAATAAAGCAAAATTATACAGGCTGATCCTGGTTGTAAATTCTTATCATCCATCCTTAACACGAAATGGTGAATAGTGATAAAATTTTGAACCATTTCCAAAGAGTAGCAACAAAGTTAACATTGTGATGGGGGAGGTAATCTCAACCCAAACTGACATGACATAGCATCTAGTGTGCTGTTAAGCCTATGCCTATTAGTGCACGTTGGCTGTTTCCCATGTGCCCAAAACTCATAGTGAATCAAAAAGAACTGATTCTTAGGATTTGCAAACTAGTATTGCAATTTGACTATCAGCAAGACGTTTAGTCATATAACATGTTTTCTGAATTATGATGACAACTCTGGTCACCTCTGTGTCACGTAGAGTTAGTTCAGGAGGTAATGGAATTTTTGTTTGACGCCATTGGGCTCCCTGGGGAGACCGTTGGGAATGATGATAAAATAGATTACAGCCAAATACCATTAACTCTGTATGTCTGCAACACAATTTTCCGTGATTTACTGAGTTATTCCTGGAACTAAGGAGAGGTGTTTGGCTCTTTCCAGAAGATGCTCTCCCTCGGTATGTCATCAGAGTTTTAATAAAGCAGGGCTAGCTGAGACTTATCAATACAGGTTTCAGGGTTAAAAGAGAATAGTGAGATAAAGTGAACAGAGGAGAAAAAACAAAACTGTCTCAAAATTCCAAAGGCACAGCTGTTCCAAAGAGTACCAAGATCTAATAGCATTCAAGATATTTGGAATCATAGTCTTAGATGAATCTCTTGGCTGGAAATAACAATGGTAGCTGATGTTTTTCTGGACAAGTGGCATTTAGGGCAGTTCGCATTAAGACAAATATGGGATCAAGGGCTGCAGTGGCTGAGGCAGGAGGAAAGATACAGTATCAGTGGGAGGTGTGATGTGAGTTCAGCAAAGAGTTTCACACAAGGCTCTGAGGCTTCAGGAGGGTTCCGGCTCTAGGAGGAAGTCAGAGCACCTGTAGGAAAAGTATGCACTGAGGGGTCTGGGCTCTGCTATCAGGGTGCCAGCACTGAATCTTGTCTCCTCCATGTGTCATTGAGGTAACCTCAGGCAGTTGACTTTACTTTGTTCCAACGTGCTTTCTATATCACCATAAGGGAGTAACACTAGAACCTATAGGATAGATGTGAGGATTAAGATTAGTCACACTTTCAAAGTATCTAGACCAGTTCTGGGCACCAAGGAAGTGCTAAGTAAGCACTGGTCCTCCTCCTCATCACCATCACCAAGCTGCTGGGTCAATGCCATAAGGCTGAGAGCCGGTGGGTAGGTGGGACACGGTCTGGCTGGGTCAACCAGAAATACTACAAATCAGCTATCTCTAGATTCTTCTACAGAATGTCAGGTACAAAATCTATTGAAGAAATGACTTAACCCCAGGGCCACTGACATTGAGTCAATTCCTACTCATAGCAACGCTGTAGGTCAAAGTAGAACTGCCACATAGGATTTCTAAGGAGTGGGTGGTAGATGAGAACTATTTACCTTTTGGTTAGCAACTGAGCTCCTAAGCCCTTTGCCACCAGGGCTACGATCTAAAACCATGCACCACTAAATAATTAAGTCCATTTTCTTAATAATCTAATCATATTTTCAACCGGGTCAATTCTGGCCCAAACAAGTAAGATTAAATAGTACAACTTAAGGAGAAGGGGTGCAAACCACACCAAAACTGGTGCTTGATAATCTAATACTCATATAGAAATGGGGGGAAGAAAAACAACCTATTATTTATCTATCTCTAGGTCAATATTTTAGTCAGTAATGGGAGACGCAAAATCAAGGGAATGACTTTTTAATAGCAGATATTCTAGAAACAAAAAAAAAATAGCTGACTTATTTCTTAAAAAGCTAGTTACTTGCATGCATATTACATTTTGATTCTTAGATTCTTGCTGTTTCTTGAAGACATCTTTCCTCTTAGACAATAACAGGCAGTTGAACAGATGGTAAGACAAGGACAGTTCCTCAATAAATAGACATGTAGCTTCTCAAAGAGTTGATGAGAGTTATTCTTTCTGTTCTACTGTATATACTCCCAGTTACCTGGCCCCTAAAATCATCAGTCATGAAGAGTTAAGATATGACTGCTTTTATATTCCAACTAAATACCAGTGAAACTATGAGAGACTTCCCTGAAAAAGTGGGTAGTAGTGTCCACATTCTCTGTAGCTTCTGTTGGCAAATCACAAACAGTTCCACTAGTGAGATACACTGTGTCAAAGAAACACAGTCATTCATCCCTTAATTCACAAAATATGTATGAGTATTTATGTGTGCTACACATCAGGGGTGACAGTGTGGAGGTGGAAGTGAACAAGGCACGTATTCAGCCTCTACATGCATGAATGCTACTTTCTAGTAACTCTAATACTAAGCATTGACTTCCACGTGCTTTGATTTTCAGCCTTCAAGGAGGGGAGAAGGCTAATGTTTCTCAAAGTGTCTGCTGTTGCAGGCACCATGCTACACACTCTACAAATCTTTGAAGGGTAGCTTGCCTCTTAACCAGCACATTTAGATAACTAGCACACAACTGTATTTGCCTTTCTAGTCACATTTATCTTTAAAGAAAGTATTGACACACACTTTGGTAGAAACAATCTTCAGAAAACTCACTTCTTAGGTACTGCTCCTTATCTTGGTAGGGTCTAAACTTCAAATTGTCATTTTAGCAGACAATCCCAACGGCAGATAACTACCTCTGGTATAAGATATAGGGGGCGAAGATAGAAACTGCACTTTGGAGGCCAGAGCCTGAAGATAAATTTCACGCCAGGACTCAGACCAAGTTGTCTTTAAATAGAACAGACACAAGAGGAAGGCAAAGAATATGAATCGATGGCACTACTTTCACAAGTCCTTTATGGACAGCTCAGTAGGAACTAAATAATTGGTAATAGCTACTGTGTTTTTCTGTATCACTAAACCAGAAATGAATGTTCATGGAAATGTCACTCCACAGCCCAGCAAAAAATAAGAAACAATGATCAGTTTGACATTTTAAATAGGGACATACTTTATTTTAGTTCAGTATAAACATTTCTGTGCAACGCAAAATTATATTTTATGCCAGATTTCAGGTGTGTTTAATTACTGTATCAACTCTTTTGTTGATGTCTCCTAAAATACACTTGCTTGCAATGCTGAGAATGTCTTCAACTTCCCTTTATTAAGCCCAGTGAGCCAATCAAAGATGATATGACATTAAATACAACTTGTAAATGCCAGTGCAATGAGAAATTCTACTTGGGGCTGGGGGTGGGGTGTGGATATCTCCACTTTTAGAAAGAAGAATGATGTACACTGTCACATTCCTGGTTCAAACTATGAGTCAATATGAATCCTCTCTAAAGGGTGACTAGCCATCCTGGTTTCTATGGGACGAAGGCACTTCTGGGACATGGTACTGTCACTGTTAATTCCAGGAACATTACCAGTTGACACAGGATTGACTTCAACACCTGATGACTCTATGTATGTCAAATCAGAGCCATGCTCTGTAAGGCTTTCAGTGGCTATTTTTTCACCAGCAGATCATGTGGTCTTTCTTCTTCTGAGACATCTTTGATTGGCCTTGGCATGAATTGAATGTGTTCCCTAAAAAATCAGTAACAATTTGACTATGCCCTAATTCCTGGTGTTGTGTGATGCTCCTCAGTGTTGGAATTCCTGCCTCTATGGTGTTAATAAGGGTGGATGGACAATAGTTGTGTTCATAGAGCAAGATTCAATGTGTAAGTTTGTTTTGTGCCTTGAGATGGTCTCTAGAGCTAGAAGAGGAAAAATCTGGTAGAGAAATTTGGGAACCTCATACCACCAAGAAAGCAGCACCAGGAGAGGAGTGTGTTGTTCAGATCTGAGGTCCCATACCAAGATTAACAAAGACTGGTGTAACACAAGCACTTTCCTCCAGAGACGGTAACAGGGAAAACGTTTCCTTGGAGCAGACATCCTGAATTTGGACTTGTAGGATACCAGACTGTATAAGAAGAAATTTTCCTTTGTTAAAGCCATCCACTGGCAGTATCTGTTAGAGCAGCACTAGCTGACTAAAACAGGACTCAAACTCCCAAACTTTCGGTTAGTAGCCAAGGGTATTAACCATTTGCATCACCCGAGGAATCCTTGAAACCAGAATGTCCCTGGCAAACCAGGATTAATTGGTCACCCTATCTGTCTCCCCTATCTATTTGTTTTCTTTCATCCCTCATCCATTCTCACAAAAGAGGACCAACACTGTAGCAGCAGAGAACACCATGGTGGCAGAGAGTGGCGTGGAGGGAAAGATGAAACTGGACTTGAGTGTTGGATTCCCCACGTTTATTGTTGTTGTTAGAATTCACTTTGAGTTGACTCCAACTCACTGAATGAAATGTTAAAAAGTCCTGGACAACACTCACCATCACTAGTATGTTTGAGCCCACTGTTGTGGCTAATGTTTCTATCCATCTCATTGAAAGCTCTTCTTTTTACTGATTTTCTACTTGGAATCCTTGATGGCATAGTGGTTCAGTGCTACAGCTACTGACCAAAAGACCAGCAATTCAAATCCATCAAGTGCTCCTTGGAAACGCTATACAGCAGTTCTGTCCTGACCTGTAGGGTCCCTATAGGGTTGTCGTGTGCTGGAATCAACTCAATGGCAATTGGTTTTCTACTTTACTGAACATGAATTTTTTTTTTTTTTTTTTTTTTTAATGATTGGTCTTTCCTAATATCACATCCAGAGTAAACAAGACAAAATCTCACCATTCATTTTTCTAAGGAGAATTCTGGTTGTATTTCTCCCACATAAAGCCTACATAATCTTGAGCTAATTACTTAAGGTTTCTAAGCTGCCACTATTTTCTTTCATTTGCAAAATTCAGAGAAACACATGTACTTTACAGACTTGTGTTGAATGAATAAAATCATGCTTATTAAATGCATATCAGAGTACTTCGTACTTATAAGTGCTCAAAATATTAGCTATTATTAAAGTGCTTGCTAGGGGCAGGCGTGCTATGCAGTTATTTCTACATGAGGCCCCTTTACTCTTGACTATATCAGTTTCTATAATTGCCATCAGGAACTAATTCAGAAGGAACTATGTAGTCAGGAATAGTGGAGGGGCAACGCGGAAGTGGATTCCTGAGCAAGAATAAAGTTACACAGAATCAGCTACAGGTAGGTAAGACACACTGCTTAATATTAAAAATATATTTGTATTTAAAGTGTCATGTCTTCCTCCCCGCCACCCCCAAAAGTGTATGTAGCAATTTGACTGGGCCATAACTCTAAGTATTAGGTGATGTTCCAAAGTCCTATAAATCCTTCCTCTATGATGTTAATGAGGAAGGATGGGTGGTGGTTGTATTGGTGAGGTAGGACTCAGTCTGTAAGGCTGCATTGTGCCTTGAATCAATCTACGGGAATGTAAAGGAACAGTACCATGATAGATGTAGAACTCATTCATTGAATTCAGGGTCCCTGAGCCTCAGAAGCTCCTAGTCCAAAGAAAGACTGATAACCAAGACCTTTCCCCAGAGCGAATGGAGAAAGAATTCCCCTGAATTTGGATTTATAGTCTACTGGATTGCAATAGAATAAAATTTATCTTTCTAAAGCCACCTAAGGCTTTAGATGACTAAGACATAAAGGTATATTTCATGTATGTGATTCAGACTCATAGCAGTCCTGAGTATATCACAGTAGAACTGTACTCCAAGGCTGACTTTTTGGAAGTAGACTTCTAGACCTTTCTTTTACCTCTGGATGAACCTGATCCTCCAATCTTTTTGTTAGGAGCCAAGTGCATTAACCATTTGCACTACCTGTAATCAATGAGGTCTCCAGATTGTCTACTCACTAACTACTTTTAAGTGTTTCAGATTCCTTGCCTGTAAAGTGGTGTTAAAAATGTCTTTATTTCATAAGGAGGGTTGACTCAGAGAGTAAAGGACATAGTTTATGTGTATCACTTTTCATGTAGTTAGTATTTATTATATGTATCAATTATTATGCTTTCTTTTTTGTAACAGCTTTATTGATATTTCTGTACTGTATAATTTCCTGTTTTAAAGTATGGAAATCAATGGTTTTAGTATATTCATGAAATTAGGCAACAAACAACACAGCAAATTTTAGATCACTTTCATCAACTCTTTGTTACAACATATCATTGTTATAATAGTGGGTGTTATATAGCCCTTGACCCTAGAAAACTTAAAATGTAACCAGTGACTGTTTTCACAAGTAGCCTGAAAATTATCTGAGTCTATTATTTTGTACACCCTTATCACCAGGCACAAAACCAAATAAAACCAAAACTCTTGCAGTCTAGCCAATTCTATCCATAGTAACCCTGCAAGACAGAGTAGAATTGGCCCATGTGCTTTCCAAAGAGCTCCAGAGAATTTGCACTGGTGACTTTTTGAATAACAGCCGTAGGTTACTCGGGTAACCTACCACCAAGTAAGTATAACCCAATTTCACTGCCATCAAGTCAATTCCAACTCATAGCAACACTACAGAACAGAGTAGAATTGCTCCACAGAGTTTCCAAGGAGAACTTGGTAGATTTGAACTACTGAACTTTTGGTTAGGAGACAAAGCACTTAACTGCTATGACACCAAGTAAGTAAATTCCTGAAAAATTTGGACTATAAGCAAAGTAACTCTGATATTTTACTGAAGCCAAAGCCAAAGCCAGCCAAGTGCCATTGAGTCGGATCCGACTCATGAGTCAGAGTGATTTTACTGAAGCTGCCGATTATTGTACATCTTATAGCAAGAAAGACTGTTTTGCTAATAGCAATTAATGAGAATGTGGCCCAGGAATACACACAGTAGTGCGGCCAAGCTACCTGTCCTCTAAATAAAACAACGAAACCTAAATGCAAAAGCGGCAGTGCACAATGAATACACAAAACTATAAACTAAGTGATGATTTTTTGTCCGAATTTATAAGCTAACTAGTAAGACAATTATAAAGAAGGACAGATTTCTTACAGTAACAAGCATTGTAGTCAACCTCTACAGCATTAACTCCAATTACCATTAGTAAACTAGCAGGATTCTCTTTTAAATTGCAGTGAATCAATAAATCAAGACAGCAGTTTATGGGTGAATGTCAAGAGGACTTTATCATTTTTTTAAGAAGTTCACTTAAGTTATGGATACAAGGGCTGTATTGAGGCAGAAACAATAATAAGATATAAGATGAGCTATTGCATTTCACAGATGGTATTCATCCTCTGGTAGGAATCACAAAATTATTCCAAGGAATTTGTATTATTTCATTGATGAATTTTAGCTTTGTCACTTAAAAGAAAGACTGTTTATTTAGCTACATGAGCTAATAGACTAACAAACTTAAAATAAAGGCAGATAAACAGAGTCCTTTGCAACTCTCATATTAACTTACAATATTTGCATAAATTTGAACAAAGATGGATGGCTTTAAATGACTGTCACTAATTAAGAGATTGAACAAACAAAAGACTAATAAAACATTATGTAGAAAGACAGGCACATTAGCATATTCTATCCCATATTTCCATTGAAATGACATGAAGACAAATATTCCTGATTATACCTGAAGCAATAATGTAACTAAAGCAATAAATCATTTGAAGAAATCTAAGGGGGCTTCTTTTGAAACACATTGACTTAGGTATTAGGGCTGGCATTGAAATATAAACATAAAATGGAATCAAATTTATTGTGAGCAGGTATTATTCAAAGATTGTCTTTCCTGGTAAGAGTTAATCAGTAGGTGGTCACAGGAATGTGTCTGAACTGTATTTGTTAAAAAACAAACAAACAAATCCTGTCAGACTGTTACTAGAGAATTCTTTCAAATGTCCACCAGAATAGATATTTATCCCCAGTGAGGCATGTCACAAGATCTACAGAGAACACCATGTAGTTCAATGCTTAGATGTTGCCTTTATTTATTTATTTATTTTCACTCTTAAAAGAAGATCTAGAAGATAATTTTTCGATTACTGCTGAAGTCTTATCTTCAACGTGCGTAAAATTTCACATTTTGGAGGAAAACTTGATTGTAGGGAAGCAAAAGGAAGAAGGGCAGGATGGGGCAGAGCTGTACTGTAAGCAGACAAGGGTGCCCATACGTGCTGTCAGAAAGTAGGAAAGTCACACGAAGAGAGGGCTGGAAAGAATGAAGATCCTTCGTCCCTGAGCTTCAAGAAATCTATGATGTAACGTGACCCATATTATGTAGGTAGACAAAACAATGCTGGCCTAAGGACCAATGACGATTCTTGATTTGAATCTCAGAACTTTCAAGTTATTAAGAATTGAATTTATGAAGAAAATCTTGTCTTAACCTTTCAAACCATTTGTCATGGATCTAATTCTGTCATCCAACAAACACATGTAGCAGTTAGGCTGGGACATGATTCCCAATCAAAAACAAAGGAAACCTGCTGCAGTATAGTTGATTCTGACTCAGGTACCCTGTGATTGTCCCCCTGTGTTGTAAATTCTGTCTTTATTATGTTAATGAGGGAGGATGTACTCTGGGTTGTGCCAGTGAGGTGGAATCAAACTGTAAGAAGGTATTGTGCCTTGAGGTCATCTTGAGCTAAAGGAAAGGGAAGCCAGCAGAGAAATGGGGGCCTCATGCCACCATGGAAGAAGCAGTGTCAGGAGGAGGCCCCTGTGCCTGAGAAGTTCCTAGTCCAGCGGAAAACTGACAACAAGGACCTTCCTCAAGAACTAACAGAGAAAGCCTTCCCCTGGAGCTGACACCTTCAAAGTAGACTTTTACTGTATTTTTCTGTGAGAAAATAAATTTCTTGGTTAAAGCCATACACTTGTGGTATTTCTGTTGTAGCAGCTCTAGATGACCAAGACATCATTGGAATCATGTTGTAACATCATTTTTTAGAATATTTCATATTCTTCTGGAATTGTGATTATCAGGTTCCTTACTGCCATAATTCAAATTTTCAAATGTTCTTACACATAAAATATTTTAGGCTTGGGTAGATTTAAAAACACCTTAGTAGAGTGTTGATTAACAGTTCAACAATTTGTCATATCAATATCCAGAGTCTAGATGAAGAAATTACATCCCCAAATCCACCAGTCAAAATACTGGATTGACTGAATTCTTACCTTGCTACTCTGTGAAACATTTTCTGTTGTGGGTACAAACAATATCGTTTGACCTGAGGCAAGCTATTTATTTCTCTTGAAAGAAATATTTACTTTTATCTACTACCTTGCCTTAAGAGAATTACTTATTATGAAGCTATAGAAAATTTCAGATCCTTTGAACAAGTTTGGAGAAAGAAAATTAACAATCTAGGGTTTCTTAATAGCACTGGGCTACTTTAGTGTTACTGTCATTCAGATAAAGTAATCTCTTCATATATATATATGTATATCATCAAGTCAGTTGCTTCAACCACATCTCATAGTGACCTGACAGGAAAGAATAAAACTGTTTCATAGGGTTTTCAAGGAGATACTAGTTGATTTGAATTGCCAGCTTTTTGGTTAGCAGTTACACTCTTAACCACTATGCCACCATGGTTTCCTTCTACTATATAAGGAGGAAAAACAATTATTTGTCACGAGATAAAAAATCAAATAGTTTTCCAGAAAGTGAATCTTGCACCAGATTTGAAACTGAACTCCTTTTCCCCACAATGCTTTTTGGTATAGTAATAAAATAGCAGCAGACTAATGTTAAAGAGCCACTTGGTTTTGAACTTTTCAGACCGTGAGGCTGGTTGGGTTGCAAAGTCATTGTCATTTCTTACAGGTCTGGGTGTGAGAGCCATTTATGACTTCTGTGATAGGGAAAAAAAAAAACCCTAAAACGATCCAAATCTTAATCACAGAGATTGTGTTAATTTACACTGCGGCAAAACAGAGCCCTGGTTTTGCAATGGTTAAATGCTCAGTTGCTAACTAAAAAGTTGGTGATCCCAATTCACTCAGGTGTTCTGCAGGAAAAAGATCTGGAAATCTGCTTCATAAATATTATACTCCAGAAAATGCTATGAGGCAGTTCTCTGTTACAAGGGTATTATAAGTTAAAAATTGACTCAACAGCACCTATCCATCAACAAGAGCATGGCAGAAGAGACTATGCAGATGTGATTAAATGGAAGATGTTGAGATGGGAAAAGTATTCTGGATTATCAAGGTGGGCCCATCAAACTCTAGTGGTGCTTGGTTAAGAGCTCCAGCTGCTAAACAAAAGGTTGGCAGTTTGAATTCGTCCGTCACTCTTTGAAACCCTATGGGTGTCTCTTCTGTCGTACAGGGTTTCTATGAGTTGAAATCCACTCAAGAACAACAGACTTGGTTTCGGCTTTCACAAGGGAACAAGGCAAGAGGGTTAATGTCAGAGCAGGCATGTTGATGGAAATAGAGGTTGTAAGAATGAAGGGTTATGAACCAAGGAATGTGAATGGACTCTGGAGTTGGAAAAACACAAGAAATCAGATTTGCCATTAAAGACTTCCAGAAGGAACCCAATCTTGCTGACACGTTGATTTTAGGCCAGTGAAACTGATTCAGATTTCTGGCTCCTGTACTGTAATATAATAAACATGTGTTGTTTTAAGGCATTAAGTTTGTGGTGATTTATTTACAGCCTTAATAGGAAACGAAAGGTTTCCCATGATGTTTTCTCGGTGATGGAAATCAAAACCAATTATTTACATTACATTTGCCTGTGCAACTGGGGCTGTTCCTGCATCCTTTAGCTGAAGCAAGCAACAAAAAGCAGCTAAGAAGAAAGAGCCTTCTATTCAAGCCTCATTAAAATTTAAATCTGAAACACAACTAGGTGACAATTTCTAGAAAATCTTCAAATGGGCTGGCTGTCTGGCATTTATTTCAAAGCCTCCCTTGCCATTTCAATCTCACAAAGGGTCTTTGGAGGCCTGGAATGAGAGAAAACTTAAGATTTATATTTCTAACCGTGAAATAATGCCATCACATTTACCAACGACACTAAATCATTGAATTATCTGAATATTTTCCATAAAACAAGATACTGAGTTGATGGCATCATCAGTACAATTAGTCTAAATATTTTTTAGTATAACATTGTATCTGACTTCCTCAATGATCTAGAATGACTTCCATTGTCCTGTAAAAAGGCTATATACGGTAATAGATCAATCATCACTTTAGGTCTTAAGGCAGGGTGGCTGTAAGTCAAGATGAGGTGAGTTTCTGCTTTCAGTAGCTCTCTGCCCTTGGCCACGTCTTCTTTCCCTCAATGAGGCTCTGCTTTGTACCTATAAATTAAAGGGAGGTGATGGACTACTTGATTAAAAGTCATAAAAATGATATGTTATACCAAAAAGGCTGGGTACAGAAAGCCCCAACTCAGTTCTTACTTAAGTTATTTCTCAGAAATTGGAAGCAAACACAATCATATGCCCCCATGGGGGCCATTCCTCACAGAGATGATTTGGGGGATGAGTGGAAGAGTCTGAAAAGCCAGACCCTACAAGAGTAATATGGGCAACTACTTTCTTAACCAAAATCAAGGCTTGTCAGACCCAATTTCTTTGGTCAAAGCTAAGTCTAGTCAAGTCTATTCAGGTCTGTTTTCCCTGTGTTTAAGTTGAAATGATGAAAACTGCATTTGAACTTGAAGGCTCTGTGGTAAGTGAACAAATTAAAAGACATCTAAAGGAAGAAGGAAAAAAGGAAACTGACTTTCTTCTTCATTTGAAGGTTCTGAAAAACTGGTAATTAGATTTGTTATTTTAAAATCTAACTTAATTCCTTTAATCTGAAAGTTTAAAAGGGCTTTCAAAAGCTCCCAAATTACTATTAATCCCAATGGTACAAAGATGATCTATGCCATCTTAATGGTATGTCATGATGAAATAAAAATCACTGAAGTTTTATCATTCCTCTGAGATTTCAGTTCCTTTTAACTCTCTAATAAATTAATATGGCAAAAAAAGCTAACTTGACATCAGTGTTTGAATAGAAATTTCAGTACACACACACACCCACACACACACATATATATATACATCTGTAGTTAAATTTACTTGTTAGGAAAGCTATAGAGACCCTACAGTGAGAGAGAGAATAAACTAACCGGAGTTAACAGTACAGAAAAAACTTATATTCCACTTACACTAAGGCTGCCCTTCCATTGTTAGATGCCACTGAGTTGATTTTGACTCATAGTGACCCATAGGACAGAAGAGAATTTCCTATTAAGTTTCTTAGGCCATAATCTTGAGAGAATCACATCACCAGGTCTTTCTCCCAGGGAACCAGTTACCAGCCTTTCAGATAGTAACCAGGGGCTTAACCCTTGCAACACCAGGGCTCCTGTCATGGACTGAATTTTGTCCTCCTCCCCCCAAAATATGTGTAGCCAAGTGGCTGGGCCATGATTCCCTATATTCTATGATTTCCTCCATCTTGTGATTTTCCTATGCTGTATAGAAAAAAATTAGGGTGGGGCTGTAAATCTCTTTATAGGAGCACCTCCCTGCCCCACTGCAAAGGAAGTTTCCCTGGAATATGGCTTGTTCCCCTCTTAATCCTTTCATCCTACAAGAGATAAAAAGAAAGGGAAACCAGCAGGGAATTGGGAACCTCACACTGTCAAGAAAGCAGCCCTGGGAGAGGAGCATGTCCTTCAGACCTGAGGTTCCTGTGCCAAGAGGCACCCTGGGCAAAGACTGCTGCCATACCAGACTTTCCTCCAGAGCCAAATAGGGGAAAAGCCTTCCCCTGGAGCGGACGTCCTGAATTTGGACCTGTAGCCTACCAGACTGTGTAAGAATAAACTTTCCTTTGTTAAGGCCATCCATTCTGTGATATTTCTGTTAGAGCGGCCCTGGCTGACTAAAACAGCTCCTTATTGGTCTCCTAACACAGGCATTTTGATCCTGAACAAACAAAATGCACTGAAGATCTTCTCTCTCTCCATGTCTTTCTCTGATAATCTCCTTTCCATTACCATTCACAGTACTGGAGATTGTTAGACTGAAACAGATTTCAGAATTTACCTATTGTCCGGTGCCTTCTTTTATTGTTAATAAACATCCACAAAGTTAAAGTCACTTGATCAAACTAGTGGAATAACCATGATTAACAAATGCCTGGAGTTTCCACCACTATCTCTTTTTTTCAACTTATCATCAACAAATAGCAAAGTTATTCAGGAATCTGTCAGAGTCCCTGGATGGTACAAATGGTTAATACACTTGGCAGCTAACTGACAGATTGGAAGTTCAAGTCAAGGCACTTTGGAAGAAAGAACTGACAATCTGTATCTGAAAAATCAGTGATTGAACATCCCGTGGAGCACAGTTCTACCCTGACACACATGGGGTTACCATGAATGAGAGCGAGCTTGACAGCAACTGGTTTTGGGAACCTACAGCAAGTATTGGAAACAATAATGCCGTGGTGGTTAAGTGTGACGACTACTAATCAAAAAGTTGGCAGTTCAGATCCATCAGGTGCTCTTTGGCAACTCTATGGGGCAGTTCTACTCTGTCCTAAAGGGTTATTGTGAGTCAGAATTGACACAACGGCAGTGGTCATGTTAAGTATGGTGAGTAGTTTTGTATGTTTCTTCCTTTTATCACTTAACATCCATTTTGCCTTTTAATACTAGCCCTTCATTTTTCTTTGTAACAAACTGCTCCTTTCTCATCACAAGGCTATGTTTATGGCTCAGGTCTGGCCAAGCAGAGCATGGGGCAACCCTGGCCATGGGGTGGGATCAGGGTAGAATATGGTACCAGTGAGAGCCAGTGAAGAACCAGGCAGCTTCTTCTGGGGTTTCTGGACAGAAGGCAGCTGCTCTTGCCCACTCCACGTCATTGCACGATATCAGGCAGGCCATGTGAAGCAGAAAGTAACCTACTATAGTAGAAGCCAGAACTGAGAGAATGAATGGATTCTTAATCATGTATTAAATTAAGTCCTAACTGAAGCCTAGAATTAGCATTTGGACCTTTCAGTTATATGGGTGAATAAATTGCTGTCGCTGAAGACAGTGTGAGCTGGCTTTCAGGTCACTTGAGTTCTAACTAGGATCGACTGGCAGATTATAGGACAGTCACTCAAATCTGAATTCCAGATAATACTGGAGAATTGTTTAGTATAAATATGGCCCATGCAATATTTGGGGAATCTGACAACCTTAATCATAAGTCATATAGCAAAATATTCATTGATGCAGAGCAAGATCAGTGCAGGAAAGCAAAAAGCCTGTGAAACTCAAGTAGCGACAAAAACAATTATGGACTAGGGTTTTGTACACTTGTTTCAGAGGACTAGGAGCTACTCCTCAGTTACCACGATACAATAGAGAAAGGAAAAAGCAATGTGTTTATCACCTAATGATTCAGGTTTCTCTTTCTGCTCCAATCTTAATTCTACATTGGTTTCAAACACAAGGTCCTGGAATTCATCTAATAAAGAAGGTGGTAAAAATGGTATTGTGACTCAGGTTGACCCTCAGTGAGTTTAGCTTCATTCTTTCCACTTGACCAGCTGTTACAAAGCTTTGGCTATGCCTCAGACATCGCACAGGACACTGAGGGAAAGTCTGGGTGAGGAGATCCTGTTTCTACAATTCAGAATCTCTGAGGTCTTTTCAGAGATGAAAATACAGTCAAGAGCCACAAAGAAATCCTAAAGCCTGATGTACTGGTAGGGGGGTAAGATGGTACTGGAGGGGTAAGATGAATACAGAGGAGGGTGGGGGAAATGGCCATCTCCAGTGAATTCCATCTTTTGATTCTTAGTTCCTTCCTGCATCTTCTCTTTTCCTTACTCTTTTCCCTTCCTCTCTTCCCTCCTTCCTGCTGTTTTTCTAATAATAAGCTGTTACCAAACTAAGTCTGTCAAAGGTAAAGTAATGTCTGGGGTTGGGTGTGGATAGGGAATAAGTTATACTGGTATTTATATACTGCTTAGGAGCCCTAGGAGCACAACAGTCAAACACTGTTTAACTGTTGTTAAACTAACCAAAAGGTCAGTTGTTCAAATCGACTAGCTACTCCTTGGGAAAAAAAACCTGACTATCTAGTGTCTGTAAGGCATCATAAAAGATTACAGCCTAGGAAACCATATGGGACATAAAGGTTACAGCCTAGGAAGCCATATGGGACAGTTCTATTTTGTCATATAGTGACTGTGAGTCAGATTGCATTTAGTGGTACGCAACAACATTGTTGGCTTGATTAGTACTCATGAATATATAATTCAAAGTCTATTAGATTCTCACTCAGCAAATATGTAGGGTTTTAGAGACATAAGAGACCTTTAACAGAACTCTGATGGTACAGTAGTTAAGCACTCAGCTGCTAACTGAATGTTGTGTGGTTTAAATTCAACAGCTGCTCTGTGGAAGAAAAAGTTGTGGCAGTCTGCTTCCATAAAGATTACAGTCTTGGAAACCCTACAAGGCAGCTTTACTGCATCACTGTGAGTCAGAATCTATTTGATAGCAGTGGGTTTTGTTTGGCTTTATTTTGTTTTTTTAAGTGAAAGACAAAAATAGATATTAGGTAACTGAGAGTTGCATATCTGAGACTGGAACCCAGGAAGGTTGACTCAGGAATCAAGCTGTCTCTGCTTTCCTTGAAAGCATTTAACCAGAAATTTATTTATGTCCTGATCCTAGTCTATTCTAAGGTTTACGAGCTAAAAACTCAGCTGAGATTTATTTTGTTTTGTTCTCCATCAGTCTAGGATGATCTCATCTGGATTGCTTGCAAATAAGAAAAGCACTTCCTTTCTCTTTAAGGAATGAAGGAGTGTGAGGACTGTCCCATTTTACAAATCTCATATGCCCATGCTCAAAGAGAAACCCAAGGGGTTTCCAGAACACTTGCACTTGTCCTTTTCTGGGACAGACCTATTAAGGTGTCACTGCTGATAAAATGCAGTAACAAATGAACTTTTCCTCGTTGGACGCAGGTCTGACGAACTTGGGGTCAACTGACATTTCCCTATTTCCACTGTGAATGCAGCAAGAAAAGGGTCACTTTCTGGTTTAAAAAGGAAAAAGAAAAACATATAAAAACACTTGAACTGTATTTGCTGAAGAAAGGCTGGCATTAGAGAATTTAAGGAGCTCAAGATCCTATCAGCTTTTTCTTATGGCAATGAGATGTACGATGTAAAATCAGGTTACCAGCAAAAATGAATCTGATGTGCCAATTCATAACTCATTCTCTCTACTTATGTCATGGGTCTATTATATAAATTAGTGAGATTCTAGGACTTTTCTCTAGGGAAAGTAAGTTCCAGAAAAAGAGAGATGCCGGACAAGCATGAGGGAAGTCCTTTGATAAAGAGAGAATTCAGGTCCCTGCTTTTCAAAAGCCTGTGCTATTTATACTTCCAGCTCCTGATATGTTAATAATGAGAGAATGACACTGATTTTTACTTCCCCCTGAAGTATGCATTTCCATATGTCTGGAAATCATCCCTTAGCATGGCATAGATGAAAAAGCAGGCAATATACCAGTGATTCAAAATGAGGCATTAAAAAATCCTTTGATGCAATTCACTTTTAAAAAATGTACGCTTTATCTTCCAGGTTACTTACAGTGGAGACATTCTTGACTGCTTTGAAATGCAGAGAGGGGAGAAAAAATAAGATATGTCTTCTTCAGATTCATTGGCTAGATAGATGTTCTCCAAACCTGAATGAGGTATTTTTTAAGAGAGTGAAGTAACTGAAAAAAGGTAGCTGCCACACAGTTGCAAATTCAAATTTCTTCGGTGGAAGCATAAATGGTTATTTCTTTCCTGAAGAGTAAATGAATCACAGACAGTTTCTATTTTTAACCTATTACACTGCCACAGTAGTCAAAACAGCCTGGTACTGGTACAAAAAGAGACAGATCAATGGAACAGAATCGAGACCCCAGAGATGACACCATCTGTCTATGAACAGCTGATGTTCAACAAAGG
This sequence comes from Heterohyrax brucei, assembly GCA_028571685.1. Taxonomy (NCBI): domain Eukaryota; kingdom Metazoa; phylum Chordata; class Mammalia; order Hyracoidea; family Procaviidae; genus Heterohyrax; species Heterohyrax brucei. The sequence goes on along the minus strand of CM053143.1, from coordinate 175,042,756 downwards.
CCCTAAGACATTAAACTGGGGTAAAAACAATCTCTTCAACAAACGGTGGGTGCTGGCAAAATTGGATACCCATCTGCAATAAACTGAAAAAAGACCCATATCTTACACCTTTTACAAAAAACCAACTTGAACTGGATAGCCACATGCTGTCAAGTTGGATCCGACTCATGGCTACTGGATAAAAGACCTAAATATCAAATCTAAAATGATAAAACTCATCCAAGAAAAAGTAGGAACAACAATGGAAGTTTCAATACACAAGGTAGACAGACTCCAAAATCTGTCAAACCACAATCAACAGAAGAGAAAATAGATAAATGGGAACTGTTGAGAATCAAATACTTTAGCTTATCCAAAGACTTTATTAATAGAATTAGAAGGTCACCTACAGAATGGGAAAAAAATATTTGACAACTATATGTCAGACCAATGCCTGATCTCCGTAATATATAAGGTACTACAAAATATCAATAAAAAGATAAATCATCCAATTAAGTGATGGGCAAAGGAAATGGACAGACACTTCTCTAAAGAGATGCAGGCAGCTAAAAAACACATGCAGACCCACTCACTACCATTAGCTATTAAAGAAATTCAAATCAAAACTATAATTAGATACCATCTCACCCCAACAAGGTTGGCCATGATCCAAAAAATACAAAACAACAAATGCTGGAGAGGCCGTGGAGAAACTGGAACTCTCCTACACTGTTGGTGGGATTGCAAAATGGTTCAACCTCTTTGGAAAGCAATCTGGAGCTCCCTTAAAAAATGAGTATAGATATACCATTTGACCCAGTAATTCCACTGCTTGGAATATATCCTACAGAATCAAGGCCATTCACACCAACTGATACACACATAAAAATATTCATTGCAGCACAGTCCACTACAGAAAACAGATGGAATCAAGAGACATGCCCAACAACAGAGGAATGGATAGGTAAACTATGGCATGTATATTCAATGGAACACTATACAGTGATAAAGAACAACAATGATTTCAGGGAACATCTCATAACCTGGTTTCAACTGGGGGACATTATGTTGAGTGAAAACAGTCAGTAACAAAAGGACAAATATTGCATGAAACCCCTATGATAAGAACTTAAAATCAGACTCACGCATAGAAGAAAAAACTCTTTCATGGCTGCAAGAGTGGGGAGGGCAGGAGGGCGAGGGGAGGAGGATTTAGATTAGGCAGTTGTTAGAAATTTGGCTGAGTGAAATCGGTGACTGCACACATTAGAAAGAAGATCAATATTAATTGGACTTCAGCACAACTTGAGTACTCCTCCCATCTTAACCCAACATTGCAAGGGCAGAGTAGTTGGGGCAGGGAGCTGGGGACCATGCTGTCAGCTGAAATCGAGGCTAATTGGCACAAATAGCATTTTGTGAATGAGGTCTCTCTGCACCCCACATTGGTGAGTGGTGTCTATGGTCTTAAAAGCTGCCAAGCTGCCAGCTGAGGGTACACCAAATGGTCCTAACTCACAGGAATGGATAATCACCAAGGACAAGAATGACATGGGGGAAAGAGAATCCAGAAGACAGAGAGACCCATGTGAGTGGGTGTCTACATCGACAAGTGATCAGAAGAACCAGATGGCACCCCACCACACCAGTGATAGCCATGAAGGAGCTCACAAAGTGGAGTCTCACTGGCCACACAAGAATAAATAGGGGTGCACCCTGAGATCTCCATTAGAAAACAGTAATTGATGGTCCAGGGACTTCGGGGTTCCCCTGGGAGCATGGTCCCTAGCCCTGATGCTGCCCCTGTCCATAAATCATAATGAAGTTCCACTCTTCAGACAGAATGGATTGGAAGTGGCAACATAGAGTGACCATGTTTTCTGGGCACTTTATGGTTCTATGCATCTATAGGATATCATCCTGCTGACCTCTTACTGAAGGAAGGGTTGTGGGTAGAAAGGAGGGGATAGGAGACTGTTGGGAGGATAGGACATGTGGAGCAGAGAGGAAGAGTGTGCTGTCACTGGGCAGGGAGCGTAGTGGGAGCTGCATATGGGTGAGCATACAAATCTATATGAGAACATACATTTTCATTCAATCACAATAAAAAAAGTTTCTATTTTTTTCTATTTACCACTGTGTCTATTCATATTGTCATAATCATGCCAAACGTTAAGACTGGGTAGGAATATTTCATCATGGGATGCTGCTCATAAAGACAAAGAGATAAGTCTCTCCTAGGCTTTGTCATCTCACTACCAAGATGATTCTTTGCATTGTCTCCCTTTTTTTTTTTTTGGTCAGTTTCCAACAAATGTAATGGCCAGCATAGGAAAATATCTTGCCATTTTTGTCTTGTCTTTTCAACTCTTCCCCAAAATCAGCAACTCTAAAATGAAATCTATATACAAGGTCTGACAATAAAGTCCATGAACTTAATTGTTCTATGTGCCACGTACCTGAATATCACTGTCACCTTCAAAGTGCTCCCCTTGGCAAACTATGTACCGATGCCAGTGGGTAGTCTACCCTTCAAAGCAATTTTGGAACTGTTTCTGGAATGGTCATTGCACATCGTGGCAAGGTGATAAGTTTGTGAATTTAATTATATAGTTGTCTATGAGGGAGTGTTTAGCCAGTAAAAAAATAACTGTAACGAAACATCCTCCCTATTCAGCTGATCTGGCCCCCAGTGACTTTTTTATTTACCCAAAGATAAAGGAAATATTGAAAGAATCCATTTTGATGACATTCAGGACATTAAGGATAGTACGACGACAGTGCTGATGGCCATTCCAGGAAAAGTGTTCCAAAGCTGCTTCAAATGTGGCCTAGGCACTGGCATTGGTGCTATTCTCAAGAGGAGCATTTTGAAGGTGACCATCATTATATCCAGCAATGAGTATGTAGCACATTTTCTAGGATGAGTTCCTGAACTTAATTGGCAGTTCTTGTATGCCCACCACCAAATCGCTCACTTTCACCCACTAGCACAGACTCTCTTCCTTCTGATTAGTTTGTCTTAGTCACCTAGTGCTGCTCTTACACAACTGTCACAAATAGATGGCTTTAAACAGAGAAATTTTGTTCTATCACAGTCTAGGAAGCTACAAATCCAAATTCCAGGGGGTGGGGTGGCTCTCCCTGTTGGCTTTGGAGGAAGATCTTTGTCTTCAGTATTCCCCCAGACTTGGAGTTTCTGAGGTTCAGGGACCCCATGTCCTTTTCTAAAGGATGTGCTGAGCTCCCAGCACTACTCTCTTGGTGGTATGAAGTCCCCAGTTCTACAGCCTGAGAGACTGCCTCAAGGCACAATGTAAACTTACACAATTGAGTCCTGCCCCACCCACACAACTGCCACCCATCTTTCTTCATTAACGTCATAGACATAAGATTTACAACATGGAGATGCGTCATACAATATCAGGAATCATGGCCTAGCCAAACTGCTGTACTCATGGTTACACACAATTTTAGGGGGAACATAATTCAATCCATGTCATAGCTGTATGACTAGGATTGTCTGTCTCTAAGACCTACTCTTCTACTAAAACTCCAGATGTCATCTTCTGTCAATGATGTTACCTATTCTTCTGGTGTTTTCCCTTTTAACTGCCACAGTTAGTCCTTGATTCATTCAATCTTCTTTGCAGTTCTATACGGTTGTTACAAGCATTATTTTTTACCTTTCCCTTTGTTCTGACTCGATGGCACTTGGCTTGGCTTCCCTTTGTTCACTGTCTTTCAACACAACTGATTCCTCATTGTCTTGCTGTTCTATTGCTATTCAGTGTTCATACTATTTCCTCCATGTTACCCCAGAATCCCACCACCTGCTCCTAGCTTCCTTCAGGTTTGTCAGCAAATATCCCCTCCACAGCCCTTTTTCCTCTTCGTATGTCTCACTACCTGAAATTCCTTAATTAAATCGCTGCCAGTTAATTCTGAATGAATGTAAGCTCCATGAATTAGAGAATTCATTCATTTTCTTCTATTTTGATCACTGGTGTTTACTAGTGCAATACCTGAAACATATTTTGTACCTGATAAATATCTGTTGAATAAAATAACCAATTAATGCATAAGCAAATTAAAGATTAGTACATAGCAGAGGGCTTAATATTCTTACAACACTCACATAACTCTTTAGTGGTAAAGCTAGAATTAACATCAACTTAGTGTCAGAACCCAAACTTTTCATTAATACACTGTTTTATTGATTGAACTTCTTAAAAATGTACAAGTACTCATTCTTCCCCCTCCCTTGCCAGTTCATATTCTAGACCAGATGAAATAATTGAGAGATGCCCATTGTGCATGTGTGTGTGTGTGTGTGTACACGCGTGCACGCCTGCTTAATTTAGTATTGTTGTTTGTTGTGTATATGTGTGTAGGTGTGTTCAGTGGTCAACCTGTTCCTCTTCTACTGTAAATAACTAAGGAGAGAAACAGTAAAATGTTATAGCTAGTTGCAAAGAGATCCTAAAGAATCACCCAAGCAAAGGGCATAAGGAGTGCTGAAAATTTGCTTCAGAGTTGCAGAACTGACAAACTGGCCAGTACCTAAAAAACAATAATCAATCACCACAACAATCAAAAACCAAACCTTTTGATATTAAGTCAGTTCAACTCACAGCAACCCTATAAGACAGAGGAGAACTGCCATGTTGGGTTTCCAAGGCTGAAGTCTTTATGGAAGCAAACTGTTACATCTTTGTTCCACAGAGCGGCTGAGGGGTTCAAAGTGCTTTTCTTTTAGTTGGCAGCCGAGTGTTTAATCACTGTGCCAACAAATCAAAACTGAACCAAGAAGATTAACACTGCCCAGCGGAGCCTCCAAAGAGTGGCTGTTGGATCCAAATTGCCAACCTTTTGGCTAGTAGCCTTAGTCTAATCACTATGCAACAATGACACTACCAGGGACCCTTTAATTCTAGAGGATATAATTTTTTTTATTTCTATGGATAATTTACATTTAATTTCTATGATAATTTTCAGATTTAAAACAATTCAAAGATAATGAAAGGTTACAGTAATCCCACAGAATCAGAAAGCCTAGATAATGCTGTAGGCTTTGAAGATACTAGTAATGTTTTGTTTTTATTTCTAAACCTTGTACTTTGTTTTTCTATAGAAATGTTAGCTAAAGACCAAAAGCAACATGTGATTAAGATTTGTCTTATATACTAATATGAAGGGTTAAAAGGAGGAGCTGTAAAATATAAGGTGATGACTCTGAGGCATGGTTAGAGGAGAGAAAGGGGAGCAATATTAGGGACAGAGTCTCCGATGTGTGATGGTTTGAGCACAAAGATGAGTGAAAAGTATTGGGAAGATGTTTTGCTGTGTTTCAATGCAATGTAATTGTTTTTGATGCAATTGTTTCAGTGGAACACAATTAAACCTTTGGACCTTTATTCTGTTGTGCTTTCAGTAGAAGTTTACAATTCAAGTCAGTTTGTCATACAAAAACATACGTGCACATTGTTATGCAAGCCTAGTAGCTCTCACTACAATGTAGCAGCACACTCCTCTTCTTCAGCCGATATTTCCCTTGAGCTATCAACCAGCTACTGTCCCCTGCTGATTTCTCATCTCAACTCCAGACAGGAGTTGCCCATTTAGTCTCATGTATTTAATTAAGCCAGCAAGCACACTCTCACCCAATAACATTTTATTCTTACAGTCCAGTTTAATCTTTCTCTGATGAACTGGTTTGGGGAATAGTTTTAGTTATGGTCTAACAGAGATTCCAGGAGCCACATCTTCCAGGGACCCATCCAGTCAGACCACCATAGTCTGTGGATTTTTTTTAATTTTTATTTTAAGTATTATTAAACTCAAGTTACTTTTCTAAGGTATGGTTGGATTTTATATTTCTTTTAAAAGTAAAAGCAGTGTGAGGCTTCTAGTCTTAAGGAGGGTCCATATAATTCTGGTGGCAGTTATTTGCTAAGGAAATTTCATTAGTGGAGTTTGATTGTGTATAGCATTGGATAGACCCAGAAATGTGTATGCTCCAAAAGTAAGGGATGAGTTATTTTGAGGCCAAGGCAAAGTAGATGCATTTGGCAATGGGAGGCCCTAGTACACGGAAAGAGAGAAGGACTTCCAGGAGCTATACAGGAGCTTTATAGGACAGTCCAACCTGAACAGTAAGTCAAATTTGGATCATTTTCTAAGGACATGTAAATTCTCAAACTCACCTCCCTGTTCAAGCTATATTTCATTCTATTTTTTCACTTCTAAACATTATTTTTAATAAAAACCCCAATGACAGACCACATTAGTTCCTTCTAAGATTTTAGGACTGCCATGCAAAATATGACATTTACTGGCATGTACAGATATTAAATCAAAACCCAGCTCATTGCCATCCAGTCAATTCTGACTCAAAGCAAACATATAGATACTATACACTTTAAATATGACTAATAAAACAGAGCAGCTTAATTTTTTATGCTATTTAACTTTAACATTTAAAGTGAATATTAAGTTATAAAAATTAATAATATTTGTGATGATCTGCATATGTTTATCTACTTTTTGAGCTATACATTTTAAGAATCTAAACGCAGGTCAAACATTTTGAAGTAGTATATGAACTGATATTTAAAAGACACATCAGATTTTGAAAACCTTGTACCAAAAAAGAATGTAAACTATTTTATTAATAATTTTTCTATTGATTACATGTGGAAATAATCATATTTTGGATGACTGGATTAAAAAGAAACTTTTAATCTAATATTACTCACTCATTCAATAAATATTGAATCGGTACTTGTGCTAGCTAGATATAGACATTATTAAAAAATGAAAAGAGGATGGATAAAATTGTGCTGCAATGAATATAAGCAGGTGAAAAGATGGGCATGTGTGTGAGTGGTCACAACCAAGAGGACTATGCAAGAGGTAGATATTAATCATTTCTTCCTGTAAAAGCTGAGACTTGAGATTGCCTGTTACACATGCAGAGGGTCTAGAAATGCAGATCTAAGGAAGGAAGAGTTGACTTGATAGAGTCATGGAGAAATCAGTGAAAACAGTAAGCATTAAGAAGAATGTGAAGACTAGCCTGATAAAACTGAAACATATTTTCAAGGAATAAAAACCAAAATAAAAAATACAGGGATGGGCCAAGATGGTTGGCTAGACACATGTTTCCTTGATTCCCTCTGAGAACTAATAATAGAATGTAGCAGTGTGGGCATTCTGGGATCCCCATGTTCAGGCATACTGTTGTGAGATTGGACTGGGTGACAGGAAGGTGGAAACTATCTCTGTTGGAGGTGAGACGGCAATGAACTGAGTCCCACTTCTGCCAATGAATCAGCTGAGAGGATTAGAAGTATAGACACCTTTTTTTAAATCAGGAGGCTGAGACTGGGACAGCCAAGCCTGAGAGCCTGACATGAGCTGGCTTCTATGATAAACTGCAGTGCCTAAGAAAATAGTGCATCCCACAGCAGAGAGACTGTGCTCAGGGCAGCCAGATTTGGAGAACCCAGCAGTGGCTGACAGCCGATGTGCCCCTACCCCCTCTATTCTGTGAGCTGCACCATAGATACTGTTGACTTACTCACTGTGGAAGAGGTTGCTCAGATGGGACGCTATCTAGGTCAGCTGAGAGATAGAGTCAGCTGTTCCTGAGGACTCAGCTGGTGCCCATACTGACCAACAGTGCCCATCTGGATAGTGGTTCTTCCAGCAGAAAAGCTCTTTTTAAGGCATTTGTACCCACAGAATGCAGGGGCAGCTGACAGCCAAGTGTGGCACTGACTAACTCCTCCCTTCTTTAAGCCACATCATAACCTCTGTAGATGGCTCATGACAGACTCCATAAGTAAGGTGTGATCTTTTTCAGCCAGGAGGCAGGGTTTGCCACCTCTAAGGGGTCAGCTACTTTTCACTGCTGCTGGATGGTGCCCCCCTCAGCAGAAAAGCAGCTTTTAAGATAAGTGCATCTAAAGAATGCAGCAGTCCTTGGTAGCCAAGAGTGGTGATATCCCTCATTCCTCCCTTCCCTGAGCTACATCACAGTCTTGACTGCCATAATGCTGAAGAGTCAGCCCAAGTAACTTCCACCTTTATCACCAGGAGGTGGGACCTGCCACACCTGAGGACCCAGCTGGGACCAGACACCAAGCCAAGCAGCATCACTCGGCTTGAAAGCATCTTTATTGCCAGAGAAGCTACATACGAGTCAACTGCACCTAGACAACACAGCAGCAGCTGGCAACCAAGTCTAGCAATGCCCTTACACAATCTCTTCTTAAAGCGACAACATAGCTTTCATTGGTATAATACCAGAGAAACTGAACAGCTTCTTTATGGTGTGAAGACAACAATCAGTATCTAACCACTTAAAGCAGAGCACCAAGGCTACAGAAAACTCTCAAAACAAAGAATCAGAAAACTCACAGGTGAAGAAGCCTTTCTGAAATTATTGAAGGTAGAATACAAAAGAATTATGTATAGAGCCCTTCTACAGATTAAACAAAGTGCAGGAGAACAAAATGAAAAATTAAGTAAGCTATATGAACTGCTAGAACATCAACAATTTGAAATCCGGCAGATCAATAATAACATTACAGAATTAGACAATTACTGAAGATAAAGCAATGATACTAGCACCCATGAGGAGAAATCAGACAAAAGAAACAAGAAAAATGAAGAATTAAGAAGCATGTGGGACTCTATCACAAGGAATAATCTAGGAATAAATAGAGTTCTGGAATGGTGGGGTTAGCAGAAAACACAGAGAGAATTGTTAAAGAGTTGCTGATGGAAAACTTCCCTGAAATCATCAAATAAGAGAACATAGATATTTGAAATGCTTATTGAACTCGATGAAATGTAGACCCCAAAAGAGAGACACTAAGACATACTATAATCAAGCTTAATGAAATGAAATATAAAGAAGGACTCTTAAAGGCAGTTAGGCTTGAAGCAAAACTAACACACAAAAGGAAGCTCTGTAGGCTGTCCTCTGACATCTTGACAGAAACTATGTTGGTAACAAGGCAGTGCGATGGCACATTCAAAGCCTTGAAGGAGAGAAGCTTCCAACCAAAAATAAAATATCTTGAAAAATTATTTCTCAGATATGAAGATGAAATTAAGACATTCACAGAAAAACAGAAGCCTAGAACTCTGCAAAAGCCAAACCAAAACTACAAGAAATACTGAAGCTCTTCATTTAGACAAATGATACATCAGATGTATACTTAGGGACACCATACAGGACACAGCATCAAAAGTCCCACTCAGGGAAGTTATAAAGCTCAATCAAAGCTAAAACAGTAAAAGTAGGGAACTAGAGATCCTAACATTAAAACTATTACATCATCACACCATAAAGCGGGATATATTACAGTAGTTATAACCTTTTTAGATGCAGAGGAAGTTAAGGAGATATACAGAAGTTAAACATTGGTTTAAACTTAGAACATTAAGGGGGATCAAAGGGATAGCCACAAAACAAACTAATAATATTACGTATCAAAACAAGAAACATTATAAAGGAGTATCAACAGACACAAAATCAACACTGAGAAGGAAATAAAGTAAATCCATAAAGAAAAATTACCCAGAACAGAATATTAAGAGGAACACAGAAAACATCAATGACACAAACATAAAGGCACCAAAATGGCAGCACTGAACACATACCTATCAATAATTACACTGAATATAAATGGTTGTGCCAAGTGCCAAGTGCCGTCGAGTCGGATAAATGGTTAAATGATCAAATAAAAAAACAGTGACAGCTTGGATCAAAAAATACGATCTGCCTGTATGCTGCTTTCAAGAAACACATCTTAGACTCAAATATATGAACAAAGTGTAAATCAAAGGATAGAAAAATATATACCAAGCTAACAACATGCAAAGAAGAGCAGGAGTAGCAATACTAATCTCAGATAAAATAGATTTTAATGTTAAATCCACCACTGTGGACAAGGATGGTCATTATTTATTTCTTAATGTTTCAACACATAAGCAGGATATAACAATATTAAATATTTATGCACCCAATATAAGAGCATCTAAATACATCAAAAAATTGCTGACAGCACTGAAAAATGAGACAGATCACTCCACAAAAATAGTAGGATGTTTCAACACTCCACATTCAATAATAGACAGATCATCCAGAAAAAAGCTCAGTAAAGATACAGAAGATCTTATTGCAACAATCAGCGAACTAGACCTCATCGACATATATAGAACTTTTTGCTCAACAATAGATAAGTACACTTTGATTTACAATGCACATAGAACATTATCCAGAATAGACCACATATTAGCTATTAAAGCACATCTCAACAAAATCCAAAACACTGAATTATTGCAAAGCGTTGTCTCCAACCATAAAATTGTAATCAATAGCAGAAAAACAGGTAGAAATGTCAACTCATGGAAATTGAACATCTTGCTCAAAAATTCCTGGTTTATAGAAGAAATCAAAGACACAATAAAGATACTCATGGAATCAAATGATAATGAAAACACTGCCTACAAGAATCTATAGGATACAGAAAAAGCAGTGCTTAGAGGTCAATTTATCTCTTAAATGCACACATCCAGAATGAAGAAAGGGGCCAAACCAAAGAATTAACCCTACAACTTGAAAAAGTAGAAAGAGGACAACAAAAGAACTCCTTGAGTACCGAAAGACAACAGATGATAAAGATTAGAGCAGAACTAAACAAATTGTAAAATAGAAAAAACAATCGAAAGAATTAGCAGAATGAAAAGCTGGTTTTATGAAAAGATCAACAAAATAGATAAATCACTGGCTAAGCCGACAACATAAAAGCAGAAGAGGAAAGAAATAACCTGAATAAGAAATAGGATGGAATATGTCACAACAGACCCTTACAAAATCAAAAGTATCGTAACAGAATGCTACAAAAAATAAAAATAAAAATAAACTGTACTCTAACAGATTGAAAACCCTAGAGGAAATGGACATATTTCTAGATTCACATCACCTATCAAAATTATCATAAGGAGAAGCAGATAAACTTAATAAACATATCACAAAAGAAGAGATTGAAAAAGTACTCAAAAAGCTACCAACCAAAAACAGTACTGGCCCAGACAGCTTCATCAGAGAATTCTACCAAGCTTTTAGAGCAGTTAATTCCAATGGTACTGAGGCTATTTCACAGCATAGAAAAGGACAGAGTATTCCCAAATTTGTTCAATGAAACCAGCATAACTCTGATATCAAAGCCAGGGGAAGATCCCATTTAAAAAGATAATTACAGAGCAAAATCACTCAGGAACCTGCATGCAAAAATCTTCAAAAAAATCCTAGCCAATAGAATTCAACAACATATCAAAAAAGTCATTAACCATGGCTAAGTTGGACTCATATCAGAGATGCAGGGCTGGTTCAACATCAGAAAAACAATGTGATCAACCACAAAACTAACACAAAGGCTAGGAATCACCTTATTTTGTCAACTGATGCAAAAAAGCCATTGGAGAAAGTCCAATGCCCATTCATGTTAAAAGCTCTCAGCAAAATAGGAATAGAAGGGAAATCTGTCAATGCAATAAAGGACATCTACACAAAGTCCATCACCTACATCATCCTGAACAGAGACAGAATGAAAGAATTCCCCCTGAGAAAAGGAACTAGACAAGGATGCCCACTCTTGAAGTTCTAGCGAGAGCAATCAGATCAGACAAAGAAATAAAGGGCATCTGCATCAGTGAAGAATAAGAAAAAATCTCCCTGTTTGCAGATGATATGATCGTATACACAGAAAAGCCTAAAGAATCCATAAGTAAACTACTGGAACTAATAGAAGAGTTCAGCAAAGTATCAGTATGTAAGATAAACATAGGTAAATCAGTAGAATTCCTTTACACCAACAAAGAGATCATTAAAGAGGAAATCATAAAATCAATGCCATTTACCATAGCCTCCAAGAAGATAAAATACCTAGTACAAAATCTAACCAGAGAAAAGACCTGTACAGAGACAAATTACAAGATCTTAACACAAGAAACCAAAAGAGACATATCAGTTGAGAAACCTACATTGCTCATGCATAGGAAGACTTAATATTGTGAAAATGTCCTGCCCAAAGCAATCTACATATACGGTGAAATCCCAATACAAATTCTGGTGTCATTTTTTAATGATATAGAAAAACAAATCACCAACTTTGTTTGGAAAGGGAAGAAATCCTGGTTAAGTAAAATACTACTGAAGAAGAGGAACTCGGTTGGAGACATCACACTACCTGACCTTAGAACCCACTACATTGCCACGATAGTTGTAACAGCCTGTTACTGGTACAAAAAGAAATACATAGACCAAAGGAACAGAATAGAGACTCCAGAAATATCACCAGCCTCTTATGAACAATTAATATTCGACAAAGGCCCCAAAGTAGTAAGCTGAGGTGAAAACTCTCTTTAACAGATGGTGTTGGCAAAAATGAATATCCATCTGCAAAAAACTGAAACAAGACTCATATCTCAGAACTTACACAAAAATTAACTCCAAATAGATCAAAGACCTACATATCAAACCTAAAATGATAAAGATCTTGCAAGAAAAAATAGAGGCTACAATGGAAGCTCTAATATACAGGTTAGACAGACTTCAAAATCTGACTAACAATGTACAAACAGCAGAAGAGAAAATAGATAAATGGGAACTACTAAAAATCAAACACTTATGTTCATCATAAGACTTTATAAAGAGAGTTAGAAAACTACCTGCAGAACTGAAAAAATATATATATTTAGCAACTACATGTCACATTGACATCTGATTTCCATAATCTACAAGGTAGTGCAAGATATCAACAAGAAAAAGGTAAATAACCTAATTAAGCAGTGGGCAAAGGAAATGGACAGACACTTCAGCAAAGAAAACATCCAAGTGGCCAAAAGATACATGAAGAAATGCTCAAAATCATTAGCTATTAGATAAATCCAAATCAAAACTACAATGAGATAGTATCTCAACCCACCAGGGTTGGCAATAATCCAAAAAACACAAAGCAACAAATGCTGGAGAGATTGTGGAGAGATTGGAACTCTCCTACACTGCTGGTGGGATTGCAAAGTAGTACAACTTCTTTGGAAAGCAATTTTGTGCTTCTTTGAAAAGCTGTAAACAGAAATACCATATGATCTGGCAATCCCACTGCTCAGAATATACCTTAAAGAAATAAAAGTGGTCACATGAACAGATAGACACATGCAAGTGTTTATTGCAGCACAGTCTAAAATAGCTAAAAGACGGAAATCAACCTAGGTGTCCATCAACAGATGAATGGATATAAATTGTTATACATATACACAGCGGAACACTATGCAATGACAAACAACAAAGACAATTTTAGCAAGCATCTCATAATCTGATTTCAACTGGAAGACATGCTGAGTGAAATCACTCAGCTGCAGAAGACAAGTATTATATGAGACCTCTTCTATAAGGACTTAAAAATGGAGTTAATGTACAGAAGGAAATGGCTCTTTGATGGCTAGAAGCGCGGGGAGGGGGGAAGAGGATTGGTCACAGATAAGACAGTCAACAGAAATTTGGTTAGGTGAAAAGAGTGACAACATGTAGTATAGTGCAGCTCAGCATAACTACACCATAAACTAAAAGGTTTTCTAAACCCAAATTTCAAACGACAGAGTAGCAGAGCTGGGGGTTTGGCGATCATGTTTGCAGAGGACTTTGAGGTCAATTGGCATAACTAATCTTTTGGTAAGAGAATATTCTGCACCCCATATTGGTGAGTGACATCTAGGGTCCTAAAAGCTAGCAAGCTGCCATCTGAGGTACACCAAATGGTCCCAACCCATCTGGAACAGATGATGATGGAGAACATCAAAAACATGAGGAAAAATGAAGCCAGGAGACAGAAGGATGTGTATGAATGGGAGACTGCATCAGCATGAGACAAGAAAAACCTGATGATGCCTAGCCACAACAAGGCAGTCATGATTTGAACACAACGTGGAGTCCCTGAGACAACTCAAGGTAAAGATGTATGCAGTTCAAGAACTCTAGTAAACCACCAAAACTGATGTCCAACAGCTTGGGCAGTCCCCTGGGAACATGGATCCTAGACCTGCTGCTGGCCCTGACCAGAAACCAGTACTAAGGTCAACTCTCCAAAAAATAGTGGACTGGACTCAGGGACACAGTGTGACATACGGAGAGAAGAGGTTGGAGAGGAGGGGACAGGTGCTTGTTACAAGGATACTAGAAGTATAGAGTGAAAAGAAGGAATGTGCTGTCACTGGGTGAGGAGAGCAGATGGAGCTGCAGATAGGTGGGCATTCGATACTGATTTGGATTGTGTGCTTTCACTTAATAACTAAAAAAAAAAATTGCCACCAACTTGGTTCTGACTCATAGCAACCCTAAAGGACAGAGAAGAACTGCCCTATAGAGTTTCCAAAGACCTCTTGGCTGATGTGAATTGCTGACCTTTTGTTAGCTGCCGTGACTCTTAACCACTGTACCATTAGGTTTTCCTTTGGGAGACTAGAAGGAGAAAAAAATAAGTACAGGTTATAGTAAATACAGTTGATGAGACTCCTTCTATAAGAGTATGATAAACACACAAAGTACTCAAAAAACACAGGATCACAGGGAAAATAGTATTCTTGTTATACTTTGTTCAGACTACAACGTGAAGACTGAAGAATATTATAGTGGCCATGCTACTCAGACTTTGTTGCGGCATGAAAAAGTGTCTGCAACTATTTTGACAGTTTTTCCCTTTCCTGGAACGTAGTAGCATTTCAGATTTCCTTTCTATTCACAGACTGGGGCAGAAGTGACTTCTGAAACTAGGTCCTCAGAAAGAATATGCTTCTGCCTTGCTGTCTCTTTGGATAAATCTTTTGGGGGGAAGCCAGCTTCCATGCTTTGAAGCCACTCAAGCAGTCCTATGGAGAAGCTCACGTGGAGAGGAACTGAGCTTGTATCAAAAGCCTTGCCAGCTTGTGAGTAAACCATTTTGGCAAGTGGATCACACAGTTGTAGCTGAGCCTTTAGATGACAGAGCCTTAACCTCCCTTTTCCAGCACCCTAATGAAAGACTCTAAGCCAAAACCACCCAGCCAAGCCATTATTTAATTCCTGACTCACAAGGAATAGTGAATTATAATTAATGTTTATTGCTTTAAGCCACTAATTTTGATGGCAATTATTTTTGCAACAATAAATAACTAATAAAAGCAAATTATTTACAGTGAATTTAGCCTGTTTCTTGATTTTTCAGACACATATTCAGAACTTTGGTTATATCATACCTGAAGTAATTGAGGTAGAGAATGTCTTGGTGATTGGGTCATCTTTGCAATAACAGTCTCGCCATATTGACAAAGGGATCACATGACAGAAAGACAGAAGTCACTGAAAGAAGTTTGAATCTATTTTAGTCTCTCAGAGTCAAAGTGACCTGGAGAAGGGTAAGGTCAGGGGAGACAGAGGTATAAAAATAGACATAAACTATAAATGTCAGGAATTATTCATCTAAAGGTGACACTACATTTTTTCAGCTGATTTATTTTAGTGGTTGATGCTGTCTTAGACACAAATCCTTAGATGCTTAGGAAAAGGGTCCTGTTTTGGACATAGTAAAATTTATGGTAATAGATGTCTTGAAGTTGAAGAAGGGGTAAAAGGTAAGTAGAAAGTGAATTTTGGTACGACTGGAGAGAGGTTTGTGTTTTGTCTTTTTTTTTTTTTACTAAATATATCAAGAAGTTAAACTGTTGGAGAGTGGGAAACATTTATCAATATTTGAACAATGATTTGGTTCTTTTATACTAGGATCAGTGATGAGAAATCTATCAATGAGCCATTGACTGATTATTCTTAGCAATTTCACAAACAGTAAATAAAGATCAACATCATTTGTATTATTGTAGTACAGGGAAGGAGATGGAGAAAGGCTTTTCTCCCTAGTTCTAAGGAGCCACAATTACCTTACCAATTTTACTTTCTCTGATTTGTTCTTTTGAGTGGCAAAAATCTGGCCTTCGTAATCATGAGCCTCCTCCTCTCTTATCTGTCATGGTCATCCTCATCAAAAAAGAGAAGCAGGAAAAGCTATAACATATCAATTACCCTTTGATGGAGGGTACGGCAGTACACAATAATGAGGAAGCCAACACAACTTGCCCAAGGCAACAAGTTACTGAGCTGAGAGCTGTGGGGACCATGGATTTGAGGAACATTTGGTTCAAAAGGAATAACACAGTTTATAAAGAAAATGTTCTACATTCTACTTTGATGAATAGTGTCTTAAAAGCTTGTGAGCAGCTGTCTAAGATATTCCACTGCTCTTACTCCATCTGGAGCAAGGGAGAAAGAAGAAAACCAAAGACACAAGGGAAAGATTAGTCCAAACGACTGACGGACCACATGTACTAAAGCCTCCACCAGACTGAGTCCAACATAAGCAGATACTCTCTGGCTACCACTACAGAATGCTCTGACAGAGATTATAATATTCTCAGAGAGAGAAGGAGAAAAATGTAGAATAAGATTCTAATTCATAAAAGATATAGACATACTGGTCTGGCAGACAACATAGGAACCCCGAGAGTTTAGCTCCAGACACCCTTTTAGCTCAGTAATGAAATCATTCCTGAGATTCACCCCTTAGCCAAAGATTAGATAGACTCACCAGCCCAGGGGCAAGGACTAGATGGCAGGAAGGGACAGGAAAGCTGGTAATAGCAAACCCAAAGTTGAGAAGGAAAGAGTAGTGACATGTCACAGAGTAGGTAACCAATGTCACAAAATAATGTGTAGTAATTGTTTAATGACATGTTTCTTTATTCTGTAAATGCTCATCTAAAGTATAATAGTAATAAAAAAGAAGTATTAATCACATACTACTGTCATATACCTGGACACTTTACATACAGGATTGCTATTAGCTCTTAAATCCTCTACCATATAAGAAAGGGATTCTTATCCTCATCTATACATCCAAAAACTGACTTTACAAAAAACAGAGTCATGACCCAAACTCTGGACTGAAGACATTAAAGCTTTGGTCTTGCCATTTGGCACCTCCATGATCACTGTTCATTACATGGATAACCAGTAGCCATTATCTTCTTAGTTCCTGTTCATACCATGCCCTTAACTAACTTTCTGCCTAAAGACACATCTACCCCACCAAGCTGAATATCCTCTGCTTATTCCACATGAATCCATCTTTCAGATTTTCTCTGTGGTCTTTCCTCTTCGCAGAAACCTTCTTCTATACACACAATCTCACAGAACATTTTTGAGCTCTAAACTAAAGTAGACGACATAAAGTCTAACAATGACTCATTCTGGCTATTTGCTTTGTTCTATTTTATTTAACCAATTTGATTGCCCTCATATCTTTTGAACAAGGGACCATATCTTCTGTTCCTGTGTCTTTCTCTATATTGGACTTTATGTGCTTGTTTGATTTAAAGAAACTTCAAACTTCAAATAATTCACAGAATTACTTGTTTATTTCCAGAATGTATGAAAGATATTCCAACTTGTCTACAATCTCATTTTGATTTACATCTCCAGACATTCCATCTGCCACCACGTTGCATACAACTTTTATCTCAACAGTGCATGCCATTTTTTAAGTCCACTTTATTTTTTTTTCTCTTAGTATAATGCTGCTTAGACCTATGACAGTACTTTCCTCCACTTCCTTAAATAAGTCTTTAATCATTATTTAAGATTGTAGGACACAATGAAGTTGCTACCCAAACATTGCTCTGCCCCATTTATTATCTGTCTTTCCATTTGCATAGCTACTCTACAGTTAGGTAGGAGTATCCATACCATTTTGCTGCAGGGGTGGGCTGTCACTGCTACAAGAACATAGTTTCATCCTTCTTGCTCCAATGATAGGTGAAGAGCTGGGCAAGGAAGCAAGTGTACATCAATGGTTGTCATTGTTGTTAGTTGCTAATGAGTTGGCCCTTGACTTACAGTGGCAACAAAATGAAATACTGCCTGGCTCTGTAGCACTGCTAGTCAGATGCAAATCGGATGGTTACGATCAATATGGTTTTCACTAGCTAATTTTTGAAAGGAGCTTGTCAGACATTTTTTCATCCATTGGAGTCTGGAAGTTCTGCTGAAACCTATTCAAAGCAACATGCAATCCTCCAATGACAGGTGGATGTTGGTTGCATGTGAGGTGCACTGGCAGGGAAGTGAACCTAGGTCTCCCATACAGAAGGCAAAATTTCTACCACTGGTGGCCACCAATGTTTCATATGTATCAATTAGCCCATGGAATTTTCTGGTCATAGTAACTGATTAAGGAGTGGTCAGCGACCTTAGGCCGGTTAGTCAGACCGACTATCACAGTTTTGTTCAGTATTTGGTAGAAGGGTAACTCCTGGGTAGGCAGATGTGAGAACTGGGACTGCTGGAGGCATTTCTCGGCTATGACAGAAGCCAGCCTGAGGTGAAGCTGTCACATGGAAGAGACCAGGCCTGAGAAACCCACAGACAAGCAGCCCTGGGCTTTGATCTCTTAAAGCATGTTCTACATCCAGATGTTTTAGCTACAAAAACACCAAACTCATTGCAGTCAATTCCAACTCATAGTAACCCTATAGGACGGAGTAGAATTGCCCTGTAGAGTTTCCAAAGAGTACCTTGTGGATTTGAACTTCTGACCTTTTGGTTAGCAGCCATAACACTTAACCACTAGGCAACCAGGATTTTCCATTTTAACTACTAAACCCATTGTCATCGAGCCGATTCTGACTCCTAGAGATTTTGTAGGAGTGAATAAATTCCCTTAATGCTTATGACCAGTTGAGTCAGCTTTTCCTTTGGAATCTCTATGGGGTAGTTCTACTCTGTCCTACAGACAGGATTGCTTTGAGTCAGACCTGACTTGACAGCAATGGGTTTTTGTTTTATAACTGAAAGCATCTTGAACAAAAATTTCAGTAAAATTTAGCTTCCTTTGCAAAGCCTTCCCAAGTCTCTACAGGCACATTAGCATACTGATCCTTCTTTTCTTCCCCAGAACTTTGCTCAAACAGTGCTTATAACATTGAATACATTGACTTGCAATGAACTGTTTTATTATCTGTCTTCTAAGAAGCTATGAGTTCAATAAGGACTGAGATTAGAGTCTATTTAGCACTATATCCCTAGAGGCTTGCATAGTGCCCAGATAACACAGGAGTCCTCAGTAAACGAATGAATGGAGTTTCATCTACTTTGCCTGTTCCTTGTTTGAGCCCCTGAGAAGATGCCATCTTTTCAATAGCTTGGGAAAGTTAGAGGTTAGGTAAAGTGTCTGGGTTTGTGACTCAAATTGATTTATCACAGGTTTATTATTCACTGCTCTATGTAACCTCTACTATGATTCCATTACACTCAATTTCCTTTGGAAATAACTTACAGCTTCTGAAGCATAGACTGTTTTAAGATTCGTTTATTCATTCTTTGAGAAAATATTGTGTGACCTTCTTCACTGGTCTAGAGCTACAACAAGTAAACAGAATTTTTGGCCTGTCGCTTATTAGACAGAGACAAAATTCATAATTAAAGTAGTGTGTGTGTGTGTGTGTGTGTGTGTGTGTGTGTGCGTGCGTGTGTGTGTTTTAAAGTTGCCCTTGAGTTTATTCCAACTCATGGCAACCCATGTGTTGTAAAGTAGAACTGAACTCTGTAGACTTTTTGGGATCATAGTCATTATGGAAGCAGAGTTCCAGGCTTTTCTTCTGCAGTGCCACTAGGTGGGTTTGAACCATCAATCTTTCAGTTAGTAGTCAAATATAAACTTCTTTCACCACCCAGGGTTACAGGATATGTTAGATGATTATCGATAAAGTCTGTAGAGAATATAGAAAAATAAAAATTAAAGCAGTAAAAAAAAGTCTCCTCAATTAATGATGTTGGCAGAATTGGATATTCATCTGCAAAAAAACTGAAACAAGACCCATATCTCACACCTTACATAAAAACTAACTCAAAATGGATCAGAGAACTAAATATCAAACCTAAAAAGATAAAAAAATAATGCAAGAAAAAATAGGATCAATGATGAATGTTCTAATACACAGCTTAGATAGACTTCAAAATCTAACAAAACATGATTAACAGAAGAAAAAATAGACAAATGGGAAGTACTAAAAATCAAACACTTTTGCTCATCCAAAGACTTTATCAAAAGAGTTAAAAAAAAGAACCTGCAGAATGAGAAAAAAATATCCAGCAACTACATGTTGGACTGTCATCTGATCTCCATAATTTACAAGATTCTGCAAAATATCATTGGGGAAAAGGTAGATAACCCCACAAAACAACAAATGCTGGAAAGGCTGTGGAGAGATTGGAACTCCCCTATACTGCTGGTGGAATTACTAATTGTACATCTTCTCTGGAAAGCAATCTTGAGTTTCCTTAAAAATCTGGAAACAGATATACCATTTGATCCAGTAATCCCACTGCTTGGAATTTATCCTTCAGAAACAAAGGATGTCACACAAACAGACACATGTACACTAATGTTTATTGCAGCACAGTCCACAATAGCTAAAAGATGGAATCAACCCAGATGCCCATCAACAGATAAATGGATAAACAAACTATGGTACCTATAGTCAATGGAACACTATGCTATGATAAGAAAAACAATGCAGATTTTAGAAAACATCTCATAACATGGTTTCGGTTGGAAGATATTATGCTGAGTAAAATCAACCAGTGGCAAAAGGACAAATATTCTATGAGACTTAAAAATAGAGTTATCTACAGAAGAAAAACACTCTTTGATGGCTATGAGGTTAGGGGGTAGTGAGTGTTTATCATAGACGAGATAGTTGATAGATGTTAAAAATTTTATTCATTACTGTAATAAATAAATGAAATTAAAAAAACTTTTACAACAATCACACATATTGGAAATAATATAGCATCTATTCCTACTTGCCTTTTTACTGTCAATAAGTCATTAAAGCTGGAGTTTTATCAAAATAAACAAAGTGGTTGAAAGAGAAAGAAAAAAAAGAAAAGAAAGCAGGGAAGTGGGACAAAGCGTGCAGGTGGTAGAGGATTCCAACTGCAATAGGCTGATCAGGGCAGAGTCACTTATTTGGGGAGTAAAATGGGTGCGCACTTGGTGGGAACATGCTTCAGGGAGAAAAGACTTGCAAAACTTTGGTGTGGGAGAGTGAGTATCATGTAAGAGGAACAGCCAGATCTCAGGGAAGCTGGGACCGACTGAAAGGGGACGAGATGGATGAGCAGGGAAGGCAAACACATAGCTAGCTACTCTTGTACCGGCCCGAATCACAGTGACTCCATGCACAGCAGAACTAAATGCTTCCCAGTCCTGTGCTAACCTGCATGATCAGCTGTAGCCAGGCCACAGTAATCCACAGGTTTACCATTAGCCGATCTTCAGCAGTCGAAGGCCAGGCCTTTCTTCCTAGTTCGCAAGCTCTGCTGAAACCTGTCCAGTGTCCTAGCAACACACAAGTTTCCACTCACTAGAAAGATAGTGGCTGCCCACATGGTTCAGTGACAGGGAATCAAACTCACATCTCCTGCCTGGAAAGTGAGGATTCTACCATTGACCCACCCTTGACCTTTTGGAGAAACACAGGGTAGAGAAATAATGCAGGTTACCAAACAATCAAACACTTCTGAGTTTGGATTTCCAATTGGAGTAAAATGGGACGGTTCTGGAAGGGTTTTAGTAGGCAACACAGAATGACAAATTCCTCATTAGGAGGCTATATGGCACAGCTGTATGCATTTAGTCTGTGGCTTAGGAGAGCAGCTTCTCAGCTTCATGTAGGAAAGCTTTATTTAATTAGTATTTGAATTTCATATTGAATTTCTCTGTTCCTTCTAACAGAGTCCAAAGTGGTTAATTATCATTAAGTATTTTAACTAACTTGTCACTCACACACTTTTTAATATAAGGATGGTGGCATGTAAGCGGAAATGGAATGCAAGAAGAGTTTCGAATTCTGTGTAACTATGTAGGGACTAGGAGGCATCTTGTAAAGATACGGAGTGTCTAATATTTCGCTTTGTTTTTCCTGAGAGAGGACCGCATAATAGAACCACCTTGGTATTTTCTCCTCCGGCAGGCCTGCTGTCTGTGATTGATAGCTATAAAATTAGGTTTTACCTCCCCAGTTTGGTCCAGATTAAATACATTTATAGCACAGCAAGCTACTGAGAGACAAAGGAACAAGTGGCAATTACTTTGTCTATTTTAGTCTTCTTCATTGTTACCCATCACTTAAACATTCAAAGAAGGAAAATGGTTTAAAGACAAGAAGAGAAAGAAAATGAATGAATTGCACTAGAATTAACCATATTTAAAGGTTCCCAATTTTACAAATGCAAATCTGTGCGCATGTGCGCACGCAGACACCTACACATCGTAAGAGAACTGATGGCAGATGCAGACACCAGGGAGGAACCCATGGAATACATAAATTCATTCAGAGTGACTGGTGCCACAATCGTCTCTCCCACCTTATCTAGAGAATACATGTCAGTCATATCATTTGAGAATTAATCCCAAAAGAATTTCACTTGTCCAGTGCCCTTAGACAAAAGACAGAATTACATGTTCCTTAAACACTAATGCCAAGGTTATTACATTTAAATAAATAGAGTCAAAGTCATGTTAATACCAAGAATATACCTTTCCCAAGTGAATAGTGTGTTGCCTTCAGAAAAAGAACAAACTGATACAGGCTTTGGAAAAGTGGGTTTGCCTTTTGGTGTTTTGTAGGAAAAGTAATAGAAGCTCCAGTTTTGGAAAGTCAATTGGAACTGTAGCTAAAAGAAATAAAAACCCAAACCCGTTGCTGTTAGGTTGATTCTGACTCAAAGCCACCACACAGGGTACAGTATAACTGCCCTATCAGATTTCCAAGGAGCAGCTGGTAGAATCAAACTGCCAACGTTTTGGTTAACAGCCGTAGCTCTTAACCACTATGCTACAGGAACTATAGCACTTAAAATTGTCATTCCTTCCCTCCAGAGATCAGAGCTGGCGTGGAAACTGGAAACCCAGGTACAAGGAAGACATATCTAACATTCTGCCCACACGTGAGGAAATAATTTGTAAAGAATGGAAAGGTGACAGAACAACAGAGAATTTCATTTGTACGGTGAATCCAACACCAACAGTTAAAGGCAGAGCCATTGGCCTAGGACGTAGTCTGCTGGGCTTCCTTCTCCCGAAGACTTCTCACTGTAAGTTAGACATCACATCAGTTGAATGTTGTTGTTGTCAATACGTGCCATCAAGCCTGTTCTGACTCATAGTAAACTGAAGCACAACAGAACAAAACAGAGCTCAGTCTTGCATCATCCTCACAACTGTTGTTATGCTTGAGTCTATCATTGTAGCCACTGAGTCAGCTTATCCCCTTGAGGATCTTTCTCTTTTGCTGACCCACCCTACCAACCATAATGACTTTCTCCAGGGACTGATACCTCCTGATAACATGTGAGACAAAACCTGGCTTCTAAGGAGTACTCCAGCTGTACTTCTTCCAAGACAAATCTATTCATTCTTTTGGCACTTCACGGTGCATTCGATATTCTTCACCAGTATATAATTCAATGGTGTCAATTCTGCTTCTGTCTTCTTCCTTATTCTTTGTCTACCTTTCATACGCATATGAGGTGATTGAAAATACCATGGCTTGGGTCAGGTACCCTTAGTGTTTGAAGTGACATCTTTGCTGTTAACACTTTAAAGAGGTGTTGCACAAAAGATTTGCCTAATGCAATGTTATCTTTTGATTTCTTAACTGTTGCTTCCATGGGCATTGATGGCAGATCCAAGTAAAATGAAATCTTTAACAACCTCATTTTTTTTTATCCATTTATCATGATGTTGCTTATTGATCCAGTTGCAAGGACTTTTGTTTTCTTTATGTTGAGATGCAATCCATATTGTAGGCTAATCTTTCATCTTCATTAGTTAAGTACTTAAACTCCTTTTCATTTTCATCCCAAAAGGTTGTATTATCCGCACAGCTGCACATGGAGGTTGTTAATGAGTCCTCCTCCATCCCCGATGCCGCACTCTTCCCACAGTCCAGCTACTAGTGTTACTGGCTCAGCATACACACCAAATAAGCATGGTGAAAAGATCCAAAGCTGATGCATACTTTCTTGACTTTGAACCCTATGGTACTCCCATATTCTGTCTGAATCACTTGATCTATGAACAGATTTCTCACAAACATAATTAAGTGTTCTGGAATTTCCTTTTTCTACAAAGTTGTCCATAATCTGTTATGACCTACACAATTTAATGTCATTGCATGTCAATAAAACACATGAAAATATCTTTCAGGTATTCTCTACTTTCTGCCAGGATCCATCCGACATCCATAATGATACTGTTGGTTCCACATCCTGAATCTTGCTAGGATTTCTGGAAGTTCCCTGACAATGAATTGCTGTAATTGCTTTTGAATAGTCTTCAGCAAAATTTTACTTGCCTGTGATATTACTGATATTGTTCAGTGTTTCTGAATTTGGTTGGATCACCTTTCTGTAGAATAAGAATACATATGGGTCTCTTCCAGTCAGTTTGCCAGGTGGGTGTCTTTCAAATTTTTTGTCATACATGAATGAGCAGTTTCAGAGTTTCATCCATTTGCTAAAACATCTCAAGTGGCATTTTGTCAGTTCCTGGAGCCTTGCAGTTTTCTTCAATGTCTTCAGTGCAGCTTGGACTTCTTCCTTTAATGCCACCAATTCATGATCATATGCCACCTCCTGAAATGACTGAACAGTGACAAATTCTTTTTGGTAAGTGACTCTGAGCATCCCTTGCATTCTCTAAATGAAAAGTAGAGCTGAAGCACAAAACTTTTTAACAATAGTGTTACCTGTATCTTTTTATCCTTCCTACATAAAGTCAAAGAACAAAGGAAGTGCTCTGCAAAGCGGTACAGACAGCATGTTTCTAGCATTAATTTCTTGGTCTGAAAAACCGCTGGGACTGAAACTGTGAGGTGTCTGAAATTGTTATCCAACTTGTACATCTCTGTTTGTCCCCTTGTCACATTCACATGTGTTCTGACAATTAAGTTCAGAAACTTAGTTGTTTTAAGCACTACATACCTCACTGCTGAATATCACTATGGTCACCTTCAAAGTACTCCTCTTGGGAAGATGTGCAGCAGTGCCAGTGCCTAGTTCACACTTCAAAGCAGTTTTGGAAGTTTTTCTGGAATGTCCACTGTGCTTGGTAACATGGTGGCAAGTTCTAAAATTTAATTGTATAGTTGACTGGGAGGGAATTTTTAGGCAGTAAACAGATAACTGTATTGGAACACCCTCCCTACTCACCTGATCTGGCCCCTAATGTTTTTTTTTTCTTTATCTGAAGATAAATGAAGTGTTGAAAGGAAGACATCTGGATGACATTCAGGACATCAGGAGTAATAGGACAACAGCTCTGATGGATGGACATTCCAGAAAAAGAGTTGGCTTCCCAAGGGGAGTACGATGAAGGTGACCATAGTGATATTCAGCAACGAGGTTTGTAGCACTTTTTCTATGATGATTTTGTGAATTAAATCATCAGCTCTCACACATACACTAACAGAAACAAGCTCTTTGGACCAGAGATCAGGCTCTTGATTTACACACAGAGCAGTTTGCTTCAGTTCTTCAGGCATGAACGCCCCGTGAGTCACCATGATAGAAGGAAGATGCACCCTGTGTATACAGTGAGGTCGATACCATAAGACAGGGTTACAAGATGAGCAAATTTGGAGCTTATATAGCATGACTTTTCCATTTTTCCCATTATCCCTCTGGAGAAAGCAAGAAAAACTTTTAATCATCAATGAGAATGAATCATCTCTGGAAAGGAGAAGGGGGAGCTCTACTATGTTGTCCTGGAGAGTAAAATGTGTCTCCAGGTGAGACATGAAATTTTGCATCTCTCTGGATGTCTCTGTCTTTACAGTTTCTATTCAATTATGCTTTTACCCACGTGCCACGGCTCCTTGCTCAGAAGGCCCTGATGGTGCAGAAACATGAAAATATTCACTGAGAGTTATCTCCCACAAGAGCAAAGATAACAAGATCGTTTTGGTATTTATAAGATTGTTGTGAAGTATGGAAGAGATTATTCAGAAGCAAACATATTAAGAAAAGGAAAACAAGGGAAAGTCAAGAAACAAAGCGTTCAGTTTGCGCCAACATTGGCCACTAATCAGAAGAAGCAGTGTCCAAACAGGGCTGTGCCAGGTGTGAGTTTTTTCTTGCTCCCTGTAGCATGCTATTCCTGAGACTGTGGATAGAGACTGCGAGGGAGGAGCACTAAGCCTTCTGCTGAATTTGCCCTGCAGCCCCCTCAGTTTTCCTCTTTCCACATTACAATGGTCTCATACCTGCCTCACACACAATTGTGTCCCAGCTGTTGCATCAAACACAGCATCTGGGCTGTGAAATGTGTTCAAAACTATTTACTAAGTACATTAATACTCTCAAGAGCTATTTCCCATCAGACAGGGAAAAACGAGGAATGAAAAATATATAGAAGATATATAGAGGTGAAAAATAGCATGTCAGGGGACAATGAAGGATATTTCAAATCATAGCCTCCTGATAGTTTTAAAAGTTATTAGTAATTTCCAGGCTGTTAAATATGCACCAGGGGGATGATGAAGATGATTCTGATGCTGATAAGGGTGAAGAAGATGATTTTGTTAGAAGATGGTATAGTACATAGCTGTAAAACCACATGCTTACATACAGTCATTAAGTTATTTGCATCTCAAAGCCCTTCTTTCTTCCTTTACATAACAGCTATCTACCTTTCAGTCAGTTTGTTGTACTGTGGTGGCTTTCCTGTTGCTATGATGTTGCAAGCTATGCCACTGGTATTTCAAATACCAGCAAGTTCACCCATTGTGAATGGGTTTCAGGACAGCTTCCAGGCTAAGACAGAGTAAGAAGAAAGCCCTGGTAATGAATATCCTATGGCTTGCAAGAGAATATTTTTTGATGCAGTACTAGAAGACGACATCCCTAGGTTGGAAGGCACTCAGCATGTACAGTGGCTGCAACAGTGGACTTGAGCATACCAGTGAAGATGCCACCGGACATTTAAGTCTGTTGCACATAGGATCACCATGAGCAAGAGAGTGACTCAATGGTAACTCACAATAACGTAATGGAAATAATAATACTTACTGTAAATAAAACTATATCTATTTTATAAGGATGAAACAAAATGAGACTGGCAAAGCACTCAGCATGATGCCTAGTGCCTAGAAGTATTTGATAAATGTTACCTCTTGTTATTTTTTTATTATTGATTTAAAAAAGAAAAAGAAAAAAGTAGTTAAGGCACAGGAAGAGAAGGAGAGGAAGGAAAAGGTTGAGTTTTTTGGTTTGTTTCTGTTTGGCTTTGTTCGCTGCCAAGTCCTGGCTGTAATGAATTCAAGGAGAAAGGAGATGTGCAGAGACAGAGGTTTAGGCAAAACTCAGAATAAATCCTCCAAATGAATCTCAGTGCAGGCATCGCTTACAGCTGTTAGACTTGGGCAGAGAAGGATGAATAATTACAAAACAACTATAACTTCGATTTTCTTTCTGAATTTGTATCAGGGTCATTTTGAAGTCAAAACTAATCATAAGCAGAGAGATTTCAATTTTGACATTGTTTGGGAGCTCAGTAGACCTCTTACCAATGTCACGGGGTCACTTTTTTCTAGTAGTAGAAGCCTCCCTGTGTGGCCTCGTGAAACAGGCTCCATGTATTATTATTGGTCAGTGTTAGTGAAGTGCCTCAAGTCTCAACAAAACAGAGATTAAAATATTAGCCTAATTAAAGAAAAATTTCTGCCAGACATTGAGTTACTTGTATTTTTCCAACTTAACTATAAAAAATACAATTAAAAAGGCAAGATACAAACACTTAAATGTTTCCCACATCCCAGCAAGACCCCTTGGTGCGGCAAGCAGTTGGCTTTCAATTGCCAGCCTGAAGGTCAAGAGTGACAGCCTAAAAGAAAACGTCTGATAATCTGCTTCCGTTGAGACTGCAGTTGACAAAACTCTATGGGGCAATTCTACTCAGTAACACATGGGAGTCTTCATATCATCTAGTGCTGCTGTAACAGAAATGCCACAGGTGGATGGCTTTAACAAACAGAAATTTATTCTCTCTCAGTCCAGTAGACTAGAAGTCCAAAGTCAGGGCACTGGCTGTGGGGGCAGGCTTTCTCTGTCAGTCTTTGTTGTCCATCTTCCCTTGGTCTGGGAGCATCTCAGCACAGGAATCTCAAGTCCAAAGGATGCACTCTCTTCCAGGAACTGCTCCCTTGGTGGTATGGGATTATTCCTCTCATCTTGGTTCCTTTTCCTTTATCTCTTGTAGGATAAAGGAATAAAAGGTGGTGCAAGCCACACCCCTGGGAAATTCCCTTTACAATGGATCAGGGAGGTAACCTGGTAAGAGTGTTATAGCCAAGGCGGCCAATCCTACCCTAATCCCCTTTAACATAATCCAACCTTGCCATATTAACCATAGGTAGAGATTAGGGTTTACAACATAGGAAAATAAAAAAGTGGAGGTCGGACCACCACACAATACTGGCAATCAATGTCCAGTCAAATTGCTACACACATTTTTGGAAGGACGTAACTTAGTCCATCAGAGCAACTAGCAACAATAACAACATATCCGTACATGTCCCTTCTTCCTGTTGGTTCCTGCTTCTTTCCAGTGTAGACTGCCATTATCTTGTTCCCGACCCACTGTAATAGCTATCTGGAGATCCTCTCTCTTGTCTTAGTCTAGCCCATGTCCTCAGCCAATCTATTATCCTCAACAGTCAAGGTGACACAAATATCAGAAAAAGCCAATAATCTGCGGACAAGCCTTTAATAGCCTCCTATCAAACCAGAATGCCAAACCCATTGCCATCAAGTTGATTCTGGCTCACAGCAACACTATAGGACATAGTAGAATTGCCCCCCCATGGAGTTTTTAATGAGTGCCTGGTGGATTTGACCTATAGACCTTTGGTTTAAGAGTTGTAGCTCTTAATGACTAAGCCACCAGGGTGTCCATCCTCCTGTATGGCGGAAGGTTAAATATTTAATGTAGCTTGAGAGGTGTACTAGTGCTTGGCTGGTTTCTTCTTAGGGTCTTTTACTAACCCCTGACACATGATTCTCTAATTACTCCACTCATCTTTCATTCTTCATTTCCCTGCTATGGAATACATAATTTTCTGTCAGTGAAGTGACTGTTACTCAACTTTAAGAACTGAGCTTAAAGCTCAATGGTATCTTATTCTGGAAAGTGTTCCTTGCTTCTAGACCAATTTAGGACCTGCCCAGTTGTCATCTTCTCTCTTGCAATCCTTTATTTTCTCTATAGAATCACTTTTTACATTGCATTATTTATGTAATGCTTGTCGTCTCTGATAGACTGGGTAACAGTATCAACTCTTTGCACTTAACCTTCGCCTCATTCCAAGAGAAGAGTTTCTTTGCCACATGTAACATTAAAAAAAAAAAGTGACTGTTGAGTCGATTAGGACTCATAGTGACCCTATAGAATAGAATAGAACTGCCTCATAGTTCTATGCCATCGCTTTCAAGGACCACATGATGGATTTAAACTGCTGACTTACCGGACAGCAGCTGTAGCACCTCAGCATTATACCACCAGGGTTTACACAGCTAACCTTAAACCTTATCCACTGCCATTGAGTCAATTCAAACTCATAGCAACCCTATAGGAAACAGCAGAACTGCTCCATAGAGCTTCCAAGGAGTGCTTAGAAGATGTAAACTGCTGCCCTCTTGATTGGGAGACATAGCAATTAACCACTGTGCCACAGGTAAAATTAGAAGGAATAAACAGAGAAAGAGACTGCTTTCTGCTTTTGATTTCATAGGCAGGATCTTGAAGTCCATAGCACTAATATAGTTCTGAAAACTAACACATTGAAACTACAGAAAGAGGGTTTGAAGTTATAAAATTTCTTGTTCTATATCATAAGTCTATGATATTATAAGCCAAAGGGTGCTGAGAATAGACAGGATTAATTTAAGGGAAGTTCTCCTAAGACCACAAGAGTAATCACAGAGGCATTCTATATTGGCTTAGACGCAGGTGAGTGGAATGGAAGTGAGAGGTCAAGTATAAATGCTGAACTTCCTATCCTAGGGGTGATGGTCCAGGTGAGAAAAAGGAAAGATGAAATCAACATCAGATAGCTGGGAAGATGCCCGATAGAGAATGTTTGAGCTTACTTTTCACTTCTCATTGTATCACCTGAGAAAACTTACAGGCCCAGCAGAGATGTTACTATATTTGTCATGATGTCACATACTCTTACCTAGAAGACAGTTTAGAATCAGGTGACCTGATACATTTAAAAAGAAAGCAATGACACATTCCAGAGTTCTAAGAAAGTTACAGAAATATTGTGAGAAGTGGTTGGCCAGAAGAGAATTGAGGTTGGGATGAAGAGGTCAGACAACATAGGAACTTGGGACTGTTATGTAAGACAGTGGACACCAGTACTGAATGCCAGCATACATGCAGAAGAACCAGTTATCTCCAGCTTCATTTTGGTAGGCTGAAGTTCAACATGTTAGGGATTTGGTGGAACTAATCACAGTTCACATACTGTCCCTGAAAATGTAGGAGATAACACAGGGGCCAGCAGCATTTACCCACTGCTGAGATGATAAGTAATATTCCTCTTGTGGACAGTTACTTTCTTAGCAAGGAAGAGGGTGAAGAAACCTCCTTGGATTTGACCTTCAGATTAACAGTGTGTATCAAAGACACTGAGATGATCCAAAGCAACCAATAATACAAAGACAAAAACAAGACTATAAAGTAAAACAGACTGCCAAAAGTATGTTTGGGTTTCTCCTACCTTCATTATGAGTGAGAAAAACATGAATTTGTATATCCAAGTTATTACATTTTCATGTTTCTATTGTCTAGAGAATCTTTGTCTCTCTGGTACTTTTTCTTAATATTTTTTCATAGCACTGCACCTGGCTTAAACAAGTTTTCTGAGAAATACTTGTTCAATGACAAAGTAAACAAACAACTGATGCTAATTTAAGAAAGAAAGCAACTTAGTGATGAATTAATTTACAGTGTATTTCCTTACTTGCTTACAAATCACTATTACTGAACCTGCTCCACCAACCGTCCTCCAGTATATTTTACGTGGCAGGGGTTAACCTGATTTTTCTGTTAGCTTGTTTGCTTTTTTAATTTCATGGAGGTAATGTGTCTTTACTGAAACCGTCAAAAAAAAAAAACATACTACTAGTTTTTGTTGTTTTGAGTGTATGGTGTCATATAGTTTAGCCATGTGATATGTGTATTTTTTTTTTTTTAATATTTTGAGCAGTTCCTTGCTTTACTGGAGCTGAATGGAATACAGATAAAGGGATGTATAAAAACACATTTATCTTCTGCAGTGATGAAATAGTAGGGTAAATCTGATGGTGAAATTGTTAACGGCTATATCTGCTAACCCAGTCTTCCAGGTGCTCCTTAGAAACTCCATGAGTTCTATAGGGTTGCTGTGAGTTGGAATCAACTTGATAGCAGTGGATTTGTTTTTGTGTTTCTCTAATCTAGCCTAATGCCTAGTAAATGGAGTAGACTATTTCTTTTATTTCTTTAGGTTTATGTCAAGACATGTCTTCTCAATATTTACCTAATATCTCTTAAATTTAAGAGGGTTGACAAACTCAAGCACTGAAAAGCAGAATTTCAGGATGCAACATATTCTTTTTTATATACATTCTTGTGTTATTTAATTCACATATATTAATCCGACTCGACGGCACTTGGCTTGGCTTATATTAATCAAATATATTTTAGGCAGAATATGTCTTTTACCAGATTCTGCTATTCATTAAAAGCCAAGTGCCACTATTCATTAAGGTTTTCACTTATTCTTTTCAGAAATAGATTGCCAGGTCCTTCTTCCTAGTCTATCTGAGTGTGGAAGCTCAGCTGAAGCCTGCCTACCAGGGGATACTGCTGTCATTTGAATCCCCGTGGCAGCATCACAGGAACAAAGTCCTATAGAAGGCAAACTGACAGACATTCTGTCACACAGAGGGTCCTTATGAGTCAGAAACAGCTTGACAGCACCTAACAATAACAATATACCAGATGGTGAGAGACAGAAAAACTAAGTAGTAAAGAGTCTTCTCCACAGTGTGCAGACTGCTGTTTTTAGCTACCATTCAGCTGATCGTGTGCTGCAGAGGAGAGTGCTCCATAGGCTTTCCTCCGCTATGATTGTAGCGGAGGCAGATCTCCAGGCTGCTTCTTACACAGTGCCACTGGGTGGGTCTAATCCTGCAACACTTAGGTTAGCAATCAAGCACCAACAGTGAGCCTCATAGATCAAAAAAACAAAAAAAGGCAACAGCCATAGAACTGATTCTGACTCATAGTGACCCTCTGGACAGAATAGAATTGCTCCATAGAGCCATAGAGTTTCCAGGGAGCACCTGGCAGATTTGAACTGCCAAGCTCATGGTCAGCAGATGTAGCCCTTAACCACTACACCACCAGAGTTTCCTTAGGAACATTCAAAACATGCATAGGCTATTTGATTTTCCTTCATTTTTGTTTCTCAACTAATCTTCATAAATTTCCTGCCCATCACAACAAAGTTCTTTTTAAAAAACATCAGTCTGCTTCAAGAAAAGCAAGGGAAGAAAGCTGACCAGTCTAAGATGAGATAGTAATAAAGAGAACATTATTGAAGAAATGAAAAATTACAGCTTTGGGGGAGATATGAAGAAATAGAATAATCCCTAATTATCTTCTTTTGCTTGAGCCTTGAAGGACTGTGATGGTATCTGGTGTTCACCTACGTCTCTCTAACCATTTTAAATTATGAATGAAATAGACATAAAATCCCACCTTTTTCTCATACAACTTCACATTCAATATTATGGAATAAGTAAACAACCAATCATCCAAGTAATTGTATCTCTTGTCAATGATTATTATTACATATTTTTATCTTCCAGGAAACAACTAACCAAGAACTTATGATAATAACACCACAGTCTTTCTCTCCACTCTACCCCTTGGTGTAAGTCAAAAGTCACTAATAACCAAAATATTAAAACATAACTTCTGTCTTTCTAAAATGTACATTTGAAGCAAAACATGTGGTAAACATACAGGCATACATGTAGAGTAATAAAAGATTTACTCAAATAAATTTGAAATTTATTTATAAAATTTAAAAAAAGAGTTCTGAAAGAATGAAACAACTTTTAAGTTTCCCTTTAAGAAAAATTCTGCACAAAAGCCTGTGCTATTTTAAAATACTTCACAACTACCTTGTAATTAAAATACA
Source organism: Heterohyrax brucei (assembly GCA_028571685.1). Classification (NCBI taxonomy): domain Eukaryota; kingdom Metazoa; phylum Chordata; class Mammalia; order Hyracoidea; family Procaviidae; genus Heterohyrax; species Heterohyrax brucei. Next base: position 175,009,357 of record CM053143.1, on the reverse strand, counting down.
TGCTAGTAAGTATATAAAACGTGATGTAAGATGAGACTGATTGTACTTGTTAAAAACAGCAAGCTTGAAACACGTGAAAGGAAAGCGGAGAGCACATTCTTTCCTTTAATACTTTCTCTTTTTTTAAATATTTTATTTAATATAACTGAGTGAAAATGTACATTCCTGTATAAATTTGCGTACCCACCTATATGCATCTTCCACTGCTCTCCCTGCCCGGTGACAGCACACTGTTCCTCTCTGCTCCATACATGTCCCATCCACCCAACAGTCTCTTTTTTCCCTCCTCTCCACCCACTCTTCTCCTTCCTCCAACCAGAGGTCAGCAGGATAACATCCTATAGATGTATAGAACCATAAAGTGCATCCAATATGTGGTCACTGCATCGCCAGGTCCAATCCATTCCTGTCCAAAGAGTGGACCTTCGTTATGATTTATGATCAAGGGCAGCATCAGGGTGAGGGGCCATGCTCCCAGGAGAACGCCGAAACCACTGGACCATCAATTGAGGTCTTTTAGTGGGGATCTCAGGATGTACCCCTTTTTATTCTTGTGTTGCCAGTGAGACTCAACTTAGTGAGCTTCATCACGGCTATCACTGTGGTGTTAATACTTTCTTATACATGTGTTTTTCTCAACAAAAGTAAATTGTCTTCTGTAATCATAAATTTGTAGTGCCAAAAAGACATTACTGTCTTATAAGTGTTAGTATTCTTGTAATGTAAGTATCTGTGTCATGTGTGTCACTAAGAGAAACAAGTTAAGTACTCTTATTTGTACCACACTGACCCCTTAACAAATCTGTCTGGGAAAACACGCAGCCAAAATGCTCATTAAGGGAGGAGGTGAGAGCTTGTCTCACATACTTTGAACATGTTATAAGGAGGAACAGTACCTGAAGAAGGACACTGGGCTTGGTAGAGGGTCACTGGAAAAGAGGAAAATCCTCAAAGAGATGGATGGACCCAGTGTCTGCAACAATGCACACCAGTATAACAATGATCGTGAGGATGGCATAAGACAGGCAACGTTTTGTGCTTTTGTAAACAGGTTTGCTATGAGTTGGAACTGAGTTGGTGGTACCTAACAACAAATAACAACCCTTATTGCAATCCTTACAGATTGAAACTGAAAAAGAAACTCTTCAGCATTTTAAACACACGTTTTCAGGGTTTTTTTCCATGCCAATAAGAAACCCTAAGTCCTACATACGCTAACCAAAAGGTCAGCAGTTCAAGTCTATCAGGCGCTCCTTCAAAACTCTGGAGTACAGTTCTACTCTGTCTAATAAGGTTGCTATGAGTTGGAATCAGCTTGATGGCAGTGAATTTGGGGCTTTAATATTTATTAAAAGCAATGCGTGGCAATATTATTTGGCAATAAAAGGGAACAGAGTATGGACGTATTACACAATGTGCATGAACCTCAAAAATATTGTGCTACATGTAACAAGCCATGCACAAAAGACCACATATTATATGATCCTATTCATATAATATGTCCAGAAAAGGGGCTGGGGGTAGAAACCAGGAGTAGCTACAAACAAAAACCAGGACTCTTTTGGTATGCTAAAGATGTTCCAGAATTAGACTGTGCAAACTCTGTAAATTGTCTCCAAATCACTGGTTTGCACAATTAAAAGGAGTGATTTTTATGATATATAAATTGTACCTCAAAAAAAGCCACTTGAAAAACTATCTCTGCATGTATACTTTGATGAGACAGTGAGTGAGTTTTGTCTCATAGTGACTACAGGAAAGAGAACTGCCCCACAGGATTCCTAAGGAGTGCCTGGGGTCAAACTGCCAATCTTTTTGTCAGCAGCTGTAGCACTTAACCACTACACCACCAAGATTTTCTAAAACTCCAGGTAGGGAGAAAACTGTGCTACACCAGGCCTGTAAAAGTCTGGGCACACTCATTTGCACAGTGCTATTCCTTTAGAACACAACCTTCTTTGCCTGTTGCTGTTGCTGGGTGCTGTCCAGTAGATGTTGACTAATGGTGACCCCATGTGATAGAATAGGAAACCCCGGTGATGTAGCAGTTAAGTGCTAAGGCTACTAACAAAAAGTTGGCAGTCCACATCCACCAGGCCCTCCTTTGGAACTCTACAGAGCCGTTCTACTCTGCCTAATGGGGTTGCTAGACCTGGAATCGACTCAGTAGCAGTGGGTTTGGTTTTTTGGTGATAGACTAGAACTACTTCATAGGATTAGCTAGGCTGTAATCTATATGGGAACAGAAGGCCAGTTGTTTCACCTCATGCAGTCATTGGTGGGATTGAGTTGCCTACCTTTTGGGTAGCAGCTGAGCAACCATGGTGCTGTCAGGGATCCTTCTTTCTTTGCCTATTTATCTGAATTTCTTAGGAATATTTAAGCATGTCATTTGCTCTGTTTAATATGTGACAAAACAGATTTTGGTAAATAGCTCAAGATTAAATATACTTTCAAATATGAAATATGGTTAAAACAAACCAGCTCCCCTGCCAGCAAGTTGATTCTGACTCACAACAACCCCACATGACAGATTAGAACTGCCCCCTAGGGTTTCTAAGTTGGCAAATCATTATGGAAGGAAACTGCCTCATCTTTCTTCTGAGGAGCATCTGTGGCTTCCAACCAAAACCTTTCAGTTACCTGCCAAGGATCTAACCAATGCACCACCTGGACTCCTTACGAATTACTTTCTGTGAAATTTTACTTTCTGTAAAACTCAACGTGGCATTTAAAACATTTGGAAAAAAATGTCTGAATTAAGTATGTTGTGTATATTTAACTCATAGTTTTGTCTCAAGACCCTTTATACAATACTTCACCTTTATCCCTCTTATCCATGGAAGATCTGTCCCAAGACCCCTCCAAGTGGATATCTAAAACAGAAGGTACTAGCGAACCCTATATATGCTATATTTCTCCTATACATAAATACCTAGGATAAAGTTTAATTTCTAAATTAGGCACATTAGTAAGAGATTACCAACAACAAGGAATAATAAAATGGGGCAACTATAACAATATATTGCAATAAAAGTTATGTGAATGCAGATTTTAGCAACCTCATACAATTTTTTTCTTTCCTCATTGAGACTTTTCACCTTTTTACTGAAAAGAAGTACTTTGTACTTTCCCTTCAGCATATATGAATTGTCAGCATTACTGATCTTGCATCTGGGGCCATCATTAAGGAAGTAAGAATTACCTGAACACAAGCACTGCAATACCTTGACAGTGAGCATTTTTAGCATTGCACTTATTTGTAAAATTATCTCAAATAATATTCCTGCAGTTACTAGGGTCTTATTTTTCACCAATGCCTTCAGTGCAGCTTAGATTTCTGTCTCCAATACCAGCAGGTCTTGATCATGTACTACCTCCTGAAATGGCTGAACAGTGACCACTTCTTTTTGGTACAGAGACTCTGTGTATTCCTTCCACCTTCTTTCAATGTTTCTGACATAGTTCAATATTTTGAACCTAAATTTATTTGCAGAATCATTAAAATGAATATTCCTGGGCCCCAGTTCCAGAAGTACAGAAGCACATAGCTAGGAACAAGCTATTTCAGTATTTACACTGTACGCTGTTATATAGTCTAATGGGCTTAAATACAAGGACTGACAATTGGGTTTGTCATATTACCCCTGATGTCCTGAATGTCATCAAAATGTCTTCAATATTTATTTATTTTATCTTCTGGTAAAGAAAAAAAAAAAAAAAACACTGGGGGCCAGATCAGGTGAGTAGGGAGGCTGTTCCAATACAGTTATTTGTTTACTGGCTAAAACGTCCCTCACAGTCAACTACACAGTTAAGTTCACAAACTTGCTGTTGTGTCATGTGCAAAATGGCCATTCCTGAAAGACTTCCAAAATTCCTTTGAAGGGTAGACAAGGCATTGGTGTTGGTGCATAGCTTCCCAAGGGGAGTACTCTGAAAGCAATCACGTGATATTCAGCAACGAGGCATATAGCACTTAGAAAAATGAAGTTTGAGGGCTTACTTGTCAGACCTCATAGTATCAAAGATCATGAAGATGGCACGGGACTGGACAACATTTTGTTGTGTTACACCAAGGTTACCATTAGTCTCAACTTAAACAGTGGCAACTAAATAAAACAACAAAGAACTGTGAATGCACTAAAGGAGTGGGATGAGAGCTATGTTATACCATTGTGTGGATAAAAATTTTCCTGGTAGAGCAGAGAAGAGACAAGAGCAAATGTCTGAATGAAGAGGCAGCCTATCCTCTTTTGCATACTGTTAAGAGAACTTACTGCCAGGAACTGAACATATCAGTGGAAAAAAAGAAAGCAAACCCAGAGCCGTTGAGTTGATTGCAACTCAGAGCAACCCTATAGGATAGAGTAGAACTGTTCCATAGAGTTTCCAGGGAGTGCCTGGAGGATACGAACTGCTGACCTTTCGGTTAGAAGATGTAGCACTTAACCACTTCATCACCAGGAAACTAACCGTAGCTAATCCAAATTATTTTAATCCAAGCATATATTCAAGTGAGGCATAGGAAGGGTGGAGTGTTTAGTGTTGTCTTCAAGTTTGAGGAAAAATGGATACATGTTTGAGCAATAATGGATATGGTCACCTAAAGGGAGGAATTGTTGTTAGGTGACATTGAGTTGGTTTTGACTCATAGTGACCCTATGAACAGCAGGACAAAACACTGTCCAGTCCTGCACCATGCCCACAAATGTTTTTGTGCTTAAGCTCATTGTGGTAGCCACTGTGTCAACCCATCTCCTTGAAGATCTTCTTCTTTTTCACTGACCCACTGCTAGAAAGGAAAGAGTCAGTATTATAATATATATGAGTGGGCTTTTATATACATAGGACCAAATGAATGGGTAGTGAAATGAAAATGATTATTACAAGCAAAGGGCTATCTCTATCATTTCCTCATACTGTTACTTCTGAATCAGAAAAGTGCATTACATTGTCATTTTTTAAAGTAGACACACTGAAAGGGTCTGATTTCATTTGTATGTAGTCCTTGTTAAATGTAATATCCTGTTTTGCCAGTCACACAATTGTCTAGTGGGAACACTAGACCGCTCGGACATGGATAGCAGGCCACAGCCAGAAGAGGCAGACAAGTCAACACAAAGAAAATTGACTTAGTTTTTATTTTTTCCATAGGAAGATTTTACACAACTTATCCTTATTCTGGCTAGTCTTAACATCAGTCTGCACCCTGAAAATTCACGGTTCATGGCAGGGGATGAGGTCTGTGTTTATGCACAGTTCTGGGAGTAAGTCATCAGAGAATCCACAGTGTTTTTAGACAATTTGCCAGCAGGATATTCCCACAGGAATAATTCAAATTTTACAGTACCTAGGTATCACATGGACTGCGAAGAACAAACATATACATCTATGAAGAAATACAGGAAAACTGCTCCTTGGCAGAGAGGATGGCAATAACGGGATTCAATGATTTTTAACATATCATCATGAAAAATGAATCCCAGAAAAGGACACCGTGCTCAGTCAAGAAAAGAGACAGGATGGAAATGAGGGGCCCAACAGGCATCACAACGGGCTCAAATACACCAACGATCACGAAGGTGGCACAGGACGTGGCCCTACTTAGTTGTGTTATAAACAGTGTTGTCCTGAGTCAGAGCCTACAGCAATAAACAACAACAATAAGATATCATTTAGCAGAGCATGCTTGCTGGCTAGTTGACCAAGATGAGAGATGATGTTCTATGGTAGAAATGCTGAGAATTATGTGCCTACTGCCTAGTATTCGGAGACTCTGGTGGTGTTAATTGTTAAGTACTACGTCTGCTAACCAGAAGGTCAGCAGTTCAAATCCACAAGCGCTCCTTTGAAACTCTATGGGGGAATTCTACTCTGTCCTATAGGGTTGCTGACCATTGGAATTGACTCAATGGCACTGGGTTTTGGTTTGGTCTAGTATTAATTTAAACTCACTTTGACTAGAAATAATCTTTAAGATTCCTTTCAATAGTTACTCTTCTTAATTCTGTACATTTATATGTTTACCCCCAAACCATAAATTAAAACACTTTAACACTCATATCTCTTGTTTTTTTCATCATGGCTTAAAAAAAAAAAAGGAAGAAAGAAAAAAAATCAGTGGCCATAACTCTGTTCCAATCAAACTACCTCCAAAGTGATACTAATTAAGCCTTTTCAGTTCTGATTTTTCACTTCATTTAATCCAATATACACTCAGCACTGGCCCTTTATCAGTCACTGTGAAGATTAAGAAAGGAATTCCCATTTCAAGAAAAGTTGTCACTGACAGAAGACCATTCTGCACAGGCCTGAAACACTTCGTTACCACTGACAAGCTGAAAAGAGTGTCTTGCACATAACAGGTTCTCCTTAAGCATGAGATGAATGGACACACTCCCTTCCCCTGCACGTCTCTCTGTTGTTGTCTAGTATGATTTATGCCCCCACTGGCATATGCTTTATTCTAATGAACTAATGTAGAAACAATTCAATAAAACTGGCATCATATATTCTGTACTCACTAGTATGCTTATTTAATTAGTCACACAAATATTTTAAAGTGGTAAAGGCTTTCATGAAGTACTTTTCTTAAGGGGAAAGACAAACAAAGCAACTGGATAGAAAAAAAAAGTTTCTAGCAGCATGGCAGAGATCAGAATGCTATGAGGGAGGTCAAACAAATACCTTCAGAGAAGCTACGCATTATGAACACATAGCAATGATACCAATGACACTGGGAAAGAAACCTCGATTAAGTCAACCTACTGCTGATATAATTCTATGTGAAATGGTTCAATAATTATTTTCTGAATATCTCCAAAGTAGATGGTAGCATCATTTAGCCATCATTCATAAAGGATATTTATACTAGGTAACTGGTATTTTTCTGTTTCTATCTTTAATCCTCACAGTAGCCTGCAAGGACTAAAAGTAATACAAGGGAGACAAAAGGAGATTAATAGGTGAGAATCTGAGGTGTAGGAAGTCTCAGTTATTTGGTTAAAGTCTTATAGGTAGCTAAGTAGCTAACTTCAGATACAAAACCCAGTTACAATCAAATTCAGCTACTTCCACTCTGCTCTACTGTCTCTAAATGGGATCACAAACTATGAATGGGGAGTCAAAGACAAAATTGATCACATGATTTCCAAATAGATACAAAGATCTTCAAGACAAAGTCACTGATTTAAGGTATTAATTATACAAGGAAGTCAAATAAAGCATCACATCAGTGTAAAAGATAGATCATATTGTGTTTGGGGGGCTCATTTCTTATAAGAACAACCTTACTAGATGATAAGGAAATCCAAGGGATGAGGGAGATTGTTGTCAAGTCAGCAGCAGTGTTTCTTCAATCAAATAGGTCGAATTAAAGAAGAATGGAGAAGAGTTAGGGTAGGTGATAAATTTGAAGAAAGGAAGAGAGTGAGGAATACAGAAGTGTGAGTAAAGAGATGTGGTAGAATATCAAAGAGCATGATGAAAAAATTAGGAAAAAGTTAAAAGTCTGTAGAACTAAAGGAAATTCTAAAGGAATTCAAGAAGGATCTAGTTCAGAAAATTCTAAGCCCCCAAATGTAAAATCAGGAACAAGTAATCAACAAAAGAGGATGTGAGCAAAATATCAATCTTTATGACTCCAAAATAACCATAATTCTTCAGTTTTCTTTATCTGTTGTGAATGAATATATGCTATACATAATGATTAAATGCATGCAAAGAAGGGTATTAAGTGATGTACCAAAAAACAACACAAAAATCCACTGTCGACCAGTCAATTTTGACTCACGGTAGCCCTATAGACAGAGTAGAACTTTCCCATCTAGTTTCCAAGAAGGGCATGGAAGATTTCATCTGCCACCCTTCTGGGGAGCAGCTGTAGACTTAAACACAATACTACCAGGATTTCCAGATGATCTGCCCAAACTCAAGCCCACTGCTGGAAAGTTGGTTTTGACTTATAGTGATCCTATAAGACAGAATAGAACTGCTCTGTAGAGTTTCCAAGGAGTGCCTGGTGGATTCACACTGCCAACCTTTTGAGTAGCAGCCACAGATCTCAGTCATTATACTACCAGCATTTTCAGATGTGTAAAAATTCAGAACCACTTCCCCCAAATCACTTGACTATATACTATATTCTGTTTTTATTTCAGATACCATCCTGATAAAGATGGTATATTACCACAGACGAATAGGAAAAATAACTAGCACTGAGATTATTCAGAACAGAAATACTAAAAAAAAATACAAGGTATGCCTCCATCAAAGATCACTTCTCAGGGTAGATTAATGCATTGCATGGGCATATAGTCACTTAATTAGAATGATTAAAACTGATCTATAAACTGTTAGGACAAATTAGCTCTCATGAAGGTAACAGGAAACACTGAAAGGGAAAATAGTAAGAAATGTGCCTGGTATGTGAAATCTTGATCATAACATTCAGTATAAAACCCACTGCCACTGAGTAGCTTTCAACACACTAGGGGTCCTGTAGGACAGAGAGAACTACTCCACTGGTTTTCCCAGGCTCTAAATCTTTTATCGAAGCAGACTGTCACATCTTTGTTCCGCAGAGTGCCTGCCAGATTGTAAGCACGGAGTTTTCAGTCAGCAGCCAAATACTTAACCACTGCATCACCAGGGCTCCTTAATGTTTGGTATAATGTACCCCAAACCATATCAATTATTCATTTAATAACATGTTATTGATAAACAATGTGTGGGTACATGATACACATATGAATAAATGCCCTGTATCTTCTCTCCTGTTGTTCTCAATCTCATTCCAAAAAATCAAAATCCACTGTTTTTGAGTCAATTCTGACTCATAGTGGCCCTATAGGATGGGGAACTGCCCTACAGGACTTCCAAGACTGTAATCTTTATAGAAGTGGACTTCTACATCTTTCTTCTTCAGAGCAACTAGGGATTTGAACTGCTAATCTTTTAGCTAGCAGCAGAGCACTAAATCACTATACCAACAGAGCTAATTTGGGAATGAAAATAAAAGAAAATAAATAATACATTCTGAGAGCTATAGTAGGAGTATACACATACAATCTCATAGAAGCACAACTATCTTGAGACAGGGAGAATGTTCCAAGTTTCTACTGAAACTGTAACAAAACAGATACTATGCCAGTTGAGACTGTATAACTCTAAGCAAGTCAGAAAAGTCTGGATTAGGCTCAAACTAGTCAATAAATAATCAGAATTATTTCTCTGGAGAACCAGCTGATTGATCCAAGGAAACTGAATGCAAGTTGCTTCTCATTCTTTTCCCATAAGAAAGCATTCAATTTAACAGACTAGGAAGTATCTACAAGGCACTTAAACAAATCAGAATGGTTTCACTTACACTGATTTGGGGGAAGCTACATCTTGCAAACATATGACAGAACTCCTGACGTTCAGCAGTCTTAATGACTGCATTTATTCATAGACACAAAACAAGGAGATGCAATCTTACTGAAATTTCACCATCACTGTTCAAACCAATCATCTATGAAAAAACCCATTATCAAAGGTGAAGCAACTGAATTTTTGCAATATACCTACAAATAATGTTCAAGAAAGAGAAACTGAAAACTTAGACCTGAATTTCCTGAAAGAAATATTTAGGAGACACATGGATGTTTAATCAATAACCCTCACAACAGTCTTCTCCTTTCCCATCCGCAGTTTAGCCCAAGCAATATGCTCCAGTAACGTGGTAAGAGCAAACAAAAGCCCAAGTTCAAAGAGACATATTTAAGGGCTGTATTAAAGTAGATGGCTATATGGATCAAATCAGATAAACTGAACCACCATCATAATGAGCTGATTTGTTTTTGGCTACTGTTACCATCCTATTGGAAACCTGATGGTACAGTGGTTAAGAGCTATGTCTGCTAACCAAAAGGTCAGCAGTCTGAATCCACCAGGCCCAGGCTCTCCTTAGAAATTCCATGTGGCAGTTCTACTCACTGTTAGTCAGAATAGACTAAATAACAATGCATTTCACTTTGGATCCCATTCTGTTCCCAGGGCTGATGTTTCTTAACCCCAGCCTAAGATTCAAGTGCAAAGACTGGAACAAGTGTGCATCCTCTACACTGGAAACAGGTGGATCTTTAGCTCAATAGCTCAAAGTTTCAGCAGGGTCAAGTCTTCTTTTCACTCAAATTTTAACCATGTATATTGAAATGTTTGTCCCAATTTTTCATTCATTTCTATCAATGCCTGGCTCCAGGGGAAAAAAAAAAAATGTATGGAGCAGACTTAACTGGAACCTCCAGACTAGAGTCAAGCATAACTAAGACATAGCCCAAAGCACAGCTTCATACTTGAGTACATACTACACCCAGGAAACTGAACTTGGAATATGTACCCTTGTAAGCATTGAATTTTGGAGCTGTTTTGTATGGTTAGTGTTACAATAAATGAGGGATATATGTGAATTTGAGCTCTAATAATTATAATTTTAATTACTTTACCCTTTCAATAAAGCAGAAGCCTTTTATTCCACATCTAATAATGAGGCTAATGCTTCACTATATCCAATTTCCCTCCAAATCTGAGAACTTTTAATTGGATACTTGCCATCTGGTGTCATACTTTTAATATTCTACTTACTTGAAACCTACTGTCCATCCACTTCCATACAGTGACATTATCATTGGCTCTACATTTGGTACAAAAATAATTAACAACAGTTTAAACTATGAGAAACAAGTGTGTGTCAGGCATATTTACATATTTCAATGAATCTTTGCAGCACTACTGTAAGGCAGATTTTATTATTGTCATTTTCTGGATTATAGTCATTCATTATTGGTTACTCTCTATATTTCAAGCCCTCAGCTCAGAAGTAATTTGCCAAAAATATAGCAGAAAATAAATTCTCGTACCAGAATTAAAACTCAGCTGTTGCTTTCTATGGCCCTCCATGTAACATCTTTAAAACGGATAGATCATGAAGTTTTCACGTAATAAAACAGATGTCCGCATTACAGCTGAATGGCTTCTAAAGGTTAAAAACTGTCTACTGTGTAGACTTATAAACATTACTACAGTTGTTGCTGTTGTTAGTTATTGCTGAGTTGGTTTTGACTTGTGTTGATCCCGTAAGTGCAGAGTAGAACTATTCTATAGGGTTCTCAAGGCATTAACCTTACAGAAAGAGAATGTCAGGCCTGTCTTTAGAGATTCCCCTGGGTAGTGTTGAACTGCCAACATTTTGGCTAGTAACCGGGTATTTAATCATTTGCTCCACCCAGGAACACTTAGACCTAGGAATATTATGAAATGTCTTGGCTCACATAAAATATTACATGTAGCATGTCACCTGGCAAGTATAGTAAAAACAGTGAGGATGCCTTGAACCAGATAATAAAATTTTCATAAGATAGAAATATTTTTAATGGTAGCTATTCTAAGAAAGATTAACTGTGAAGTTTTAATGTCTGTGCATTCTCCTACCTTGAACACTGTCTGGAGTCTGATCCTAAGTGAAAGACAAGAATTATATAAAAGTTAAGTGTCTGGGCTCTAAGACTATATGGATATGAGTTCAAAGCCTCATCTAACTTCCCTAGCTGAGCACTGAATTACTTACATTCTAGAAACTGATTTTCTCATCTTTAAGATGAGGTAATAGAAGTAACAACCTCATAGAACTGTGGAGATAAATTAAATGAAAAGGCCCTATAAAATAATTGAGCATTCTATCCTCAGCACTTGTCTGGCATTTTGGCATACTGTGGTAGCTTGCCTGTTACTGTGATGCTGGAAACCATACCACTGGCATTTCAACTACCAGCAGGGTCACTCATGATGGACAGGTCTCAGCAGAGCTTCCAGACAAAGACACAATAGGAAAAAAGTCTTTGTGATCAACTTCTAAAACTGAAGCCAGAGAAAACCATACAGAGCACAAGAGAACTCTGTCCAAGAGAACCCTTCCTTTTGGCATGCTGTTGGGGAGGGATCAGTGCCTAGAGAAGGTCATTATGTTTGGTGAAACAGAGGGCCAGAGTGCCAAGGAGACTCTGGGTGAGGGAGATTGGCAAAATAGTCTCAACAATGGATTGGAGCGCAGTGGTGGCTGTGAGAACGACACAGGTCCAGATAACAGTTTGTTCGGCTGTATGTTAAGGTCTCCATTCATCACAGCTGGCTCAATGGCAGCTATGCATCTATCTGTAGCACTATATTCAAGGTATATAGAATGACTGTCTGAAAATAAATTCACCGAACATCTATAACTTGATGGAGAATGGGACCTGGTCTTTTCTAGAGGACCAAGGACCTTTCCGAGGGCACAGAAAGGCAGGGAAATTATGGGCATGGGGAGGCACAAGAAGACGTGTGAGGAATGGAAGTTGCCTGGTAGCTAGCACAAAACAATGGAAACAAAGGCAGCTCAGACAATGATGTGTGGACAAATGAATATATGGATGAGGGAGCATGGAAGATGAAGGTCTTTGAAGGATATGATGATGGAAAATATTCCACCCCCACAACTAGATGCTAAGATAGTGCCAGAAACTGTGAATGCCATGGTTTAAAGGTTAGTGGGGATAATTTAAAATGCAGCTATTTCTACTTGGTACTTGTGAGATTAATCCATGTTTTGAGCTGCTGTATTCATCTCTCCATTGTTTATTAGGTTTGAGTCTAATTGGGCTTGATTGGAATTGTGGGAAGCCACTAATTAAAATGATTAACAGTATCAATAACAGCAAAAGAAGCCTCTTGTTTTTAATGGTCTGAACACTGATTCTTGCTGGCTAAATGAATACAAGTTAATTGAGGAGTGACACTGGGTAGCAAATTTCTGAAACATCTACTTTCAACTCTTGATAAAGTGGCACATCTTCCAGAAGCTATGAGTTATACAAAAATCACAAATGTAGACAAGATTTTATTTTATATATTTTCTTCCCTGATCCATTAACTGAATTAAAAGTAATTCCTAACCTCAGAATGTTCGCAAGGACCTTTGTTATAGAAGACATATTCTATTGAATGTCGCGCTTAGCTCTGATTATACTTCAGCTTTGCCATTGACCTTTACATTACTTGAATCTACTTTTATTTACAAATGCAGTTTCTCCAAATAGGCTTTGAATAGAACAGATTTTAGATACAATAGCAGGACACAGTGCCAGCTCTGGCAGAGAAAAGGAAGGGTTCCTGCTTTAGCATACACTTATTATTAGTCCTTTATAATGTTGAGATGGCTAATTTCTGGGGCATATTTATCCACTTAAAATGTTAATGCTTTTCTTCAGAGGGAGCTTATCAATACTAATTCCCAACCCTTCCTAGGGGTACCAGTTATTAGTTGCCATGAAGATAGCTCAGACTCATGGCAACTCTAATGTCATGTAACCAAAACACTTGCTGCTGAATCAATTCAGACACACAGGGACTCTATAGGACAGAGTAGAACTGCCCCATAGGTTTCCAAGGAGCACTTGCTGATCATTTTGTAGGCAGCTAAGCTCTTATCACTGCACCACCAGGGCTCCTTCTTCTTTCTACACTTTCTTAATTCCAGGAAAAACAAAACAAACAAACAAACAAAAAGAAACAGTGGAATTGTTTAGGGCACAGGCTCTAGAACCTGTGAGATCTAAACTTATGGGCTGTCTCTGCATTTTCCAGCTGTGTGACTTCAGGCAATTGATTTCACCTCTCTGCCTATACAGCTGTATTAATGTATTATGTACCTAACAAGATTGCCATGAAGACTAAATAAATACAAGTGGTTAGAACACTGTCCAGCCCAGAAGTATTACCTGATAAAAATTACCTAATATACTGCTTAGATTATGTCTTAGGCTGTGTTCTCTAGAGAAGAAAAACCAGTAGAAAGTACATATATGCATTATACTTTACACGCATACACTTTATATGTGTGTGTATATTGTATATATATGGAGGGAGAGAGAGACTTATATCAACGAAATGGCTTATGTGATTATGCAATCTAGAACGTCCCAAGTCTATGGATCAGAATGGAGGCTTCTCACGATTCACATAGCTGCAAGGACTGATGAAGACAAGATCAGCAGATTGGAGAGCAAGGCTTTGCTCTTAGGCTGTGAAGATCAATGAATTCTAAGATTTGAAGATAGACTGATGGCTCAAGTCCCAAAAGCCAGAGATCAGACAAACAGGGGGAAGCTGCAGGATCTGAATCTCAAGATAAGCGTATGAGCCAATAGCTCAAGTCCCAAGAACCAGAGGTTGGATAAACAAGAGGCAGCCACAGAGTACAGATCAAGCAAAAGGCCAGAATGTCTCCTTATATTTGATGCAGACCACACTGCCAAGGAAACTCCCTTTCAATTCATTTCCCACTCAGGGAAGATGTAATCATAGTAGTGATCATATATAAACACTGACAATCATCGTCAAGTCAAGTTAAACACATAATCTTGACTATCACCAATTAGTATCACTATTCTGTTAGCTCGTCCAGGGCGGAGTAACAGAACACATTATCACATTTATCTTTGGATCCCCAAAGCCTAGTACAGAGCCTGCGCATCAACCCAAAACCAAACCAGTCAATTCTGACTTGCGGAAACTCCACATGTCTCGGAGTAAAACTGTGCTCAGATGGTTTTCAATGACTAAGTTTTCAAAAGTAGATCACCAGGCCTTCCTTCTCAGGCATTTCTAGATGGACTCAAATATCCAAATTTTCAGATAGTTCCTGAATGTCTAACTGTTTACACCATCCCCGGGGCTCCCGGAACCTGGCACATAGTGAGGGCTTAGCGAGTAACTTGGCTGCCGATTTACAAACTGCGAAGTCAAAGCTCTAGAAGTGACAGTGACTACAGACCCTTTAGGTAGAGTCAGATCAGAAACACATATTTTCTAATTCAAGTGCCATCTTTTCCCTACAGCAGCATATTTCTTACCTCTCTTTTTCTCCCGGGAACTCTGGTGGTATGGTCGTCAAGATTTACAGCTAACAACTCAAAGGTCAGCAGCTTGAATCCACCCTCCACTTCTTGGAAACCCCATAACACAGTTCTGCTCTGTCTTATATGGTCACTATGAATTGACAGTGGCAATGGATTTTTTTTTTTTATATTACCTTGCAAAGTGGTAAGTGGCTTCTTTTGTGTCACTGCTTAAACATATCAGAAATGGGAATGCTCATTCAATACTAGCTAAACTGAATTTTCTCTTTTAGATCTTGTCTTGTGTTGCAAAACTAAAGCAGGGAATAATAAGTTGCTGTGCTTTATCTCAGTCACGTCACTTGGGCTTTTTCTTTTTACTTTTTTCCATTTAGCATATTCTTTTAGCACAGCTATTTTCACAAACTAAAAAGTTAAAAGAAGGACACTTGCTTCAAACCAAATTTTACATAGAAGTCAAATTATATAGCGAATAAAGAAACAGTGCTGGAGTATCTTCATAGATTTAAAAAGCAAGGATAGTGGAGCCTTGAACTTGCCATGCATCTGCTCCCTCTCCTTCCTATCTACCCTCCCAACCACCCCTCTGCCCCCCCAAGCCTCTGAGGAGGTTTGACTAAACTCTTAAGGTTCCAGGGAGCATCATTTGAAATCTGCTGCCTTGGGCCATGAGCAGTAAGAGTTCATTGGCAGAACTGTCTCCCTCCATGCCCTGGGGGCCCAGGTTTTAACTCTCAACCAATCCACCTACTACTGCCCAGCCACCACCTATCTATCAGTGGAGGCTTGCAAGTTGCCGTAATATTGAAGAGGTCTCCAAGGATCTTCCAGGCTAAGGCTGGCTAGGCTGAAAATGTTGTACATGAGGTCCCAAATAGTGGAGTGCTGACTCTACACTTGTTGTTGTAGGTGCCACTGAGTCACTTCTGACTCTCAACGACCATATGTACAACAGAATGAAACACTGCCCAGTCCTGCACCATCCTCACAATCGCTGCTATACCTGAGCCCATCATTACAGCGACTGAGTCAATTCACTTCATTGAAGCTCTCCTCATTTGCAACTGTTTGCTTTACCAAGCACAATGTCCTTCTCCAGGGACCGGTACCTCCTCCTGATAGAACAACCACAATGTAGGACACATGATCTTACCATCTTCACTTCCAAGGAGTACTCTGGCTGTACTTTTTCTAAGAAATATATGAACATGGTACTGTGTGTGGATTTTACAAAGTGGCTTACTGATAGGGTAGCTGTTATGGATTGCATTGTGTCCCCCCAAAATAGGTGTAGCCATGTGGCTGGGCTGTGATTCCCTGTATTTTGTGATCATGCTCCATTTTGTGATTTTCCTCTGCTGTATGGTAAAGGATTAGAGTGGGAGTGTAAATCCCTTCATAGGATTATCTCCCTGATCCACTGTAAAGGGTATTCCCTGGAGTCCTTTCATTCTGCAAGAGATAAAAGGAAAGGAAAGAAAGCTGAAAATTGGGAACCTCACACCATCAAGAAAGCAGAAGAAGAGCACGTCCTTCAGACCTGAGGTTCCTGTGCCAAGATGTTCCCTGGACAAAGACTTATGCAATACCAGACTTTCCTCAGAGCCAACAAAAGGGAAAGCCTTCTCCTGGAACAGGCATCCTGAATTTGGACTTGTAGCCTACCAGACTGTGTACGAATAAACCGTGCTTTGTTAAAGCCATCCACTCTGTGGTATTTCTGTTAGAGCAACACTAGCTGACTAAAATAGAGTTTGGTAGCGTGAGAGTGGGGTGCTGCTCTAGCAAATACCTAAAATGCGGGAGCCACTTTGAAACTGTAAATGGACAGAAGATTCAGAAGGAACAAAGAAGGTGCAGATGGCGAGAAACAACAGAGGACTGGTGGCGGCAGTGTCATCATCAACAGAACCAGAGGCAGCTCTGGAGCCGACCCACGGAGCAAGAGAGTTAAGTGCCTGTGCACAGAGTTTTCTCGGCAGAGAGAGGTATCTTCGGGCTCTTGAATCAGTGGACCTAGACTTGCTGACCCACAAAGTGAGAGAGCTGAGTACCTCTGTGCAAGAGGCTTTCTAGCAAGAGTGGGGTGCCTCTGGGCACTTGAATCAGTGGAGCTACAGAATTTTAGAACAGTTGCCCCAGCAGGGCAGATATGGGTCTGAGGCCCAGGCCACATGGCCACAGGAAGCAGAAGCTGAAGAGACGAACAGTGTGAGAAGCTGAGCTGTCTCAGTCTCAAAAGGTATGGCCATTACCTCAAGGGGTTGAAAGGGTGGAACCATGACATCCTGTGTTTGTAAGAGTGGAATTGCCACTTAGTTGGGCTTAGTGTGCACCCTAAGCCAATGGGACAGAGTTTCTGTTCAAGTGGGCCTTGAAGGCAGAGTTGTAGTACAGGGCTGGAGGTCTCCACTCAGAATCCAGAGAATGTGGCCAATACCTAGAGTCTGAGGGGCAGGGTCATTGTGTAGAATGTCTCAGAAAATGTAAGAGCATTTTCAAAGCTTTGAAGGCTCATGTAATGAGTTCTGCTAACTTGCCTGTTGCCTGTTAATGTTTTCTTTCTCTGCAACTTCTTCTATTTGTAGTGGAATATCTAACTTGAGCCTGCTCTGCCACTGTAGCTTTGGAAGCAAATGTCTTACATTCTAGGTTTCATAGATGTAAAGGAATTTTGGACTTGAAACTGATTTAAGATTTCTGTCATATAGGATGAATGTGTTAGATGTTTCAAAGACGTGATTTTGGGGGCTGCTAAAGGGTGGGATATCACAGATTGCATTGTGGCCCCCTCCCCCAAAAATAGGTACAGCCATATGGCTGGGTGATGATTCCCTGTATTTTGTGATTGTCCTCCATTTTGTGATTTTCCTGTGCTGTGTGTTAAAGCATTAGGGTGAGACTGTAAATCCCTTCATAGGATCATTTCCCTGCTCCACTGTAAAGGGACCCTTAATCCTTTCATCCTGTAAGAAATAAAAGGAATGGAAAGCAAGCAGAGAACTGGGAACCTCACACCATCAAGAAAGCAGAAGAACACATCCTTCAGACCTGAGTTTCCTGTTTCAGGATGCTCTCTGGACAATGACTGGTGCAATACTGGAGTTTCCTCAGAGCTGACAAAAGGGAAAGCCTTCTTCTGGAGCAGACACCCTGAGTTTGGACTTGTAGCCTACTGGACTGTGTAAGAATAAACCTTACTTTGTTAAAGCCATCCACTCTGTGGTTTTTCTGTTGGAATAGCACTAGCTGACTGAAACACTGGCTAAGACAAATAGCAAAGAAATCTTAACTCCCTCACAACAAAAACAGCTAATAAAGCTTCCTTTACATTTAATTTTCCTTTAATTAAAGCTTTAGTGGCTAAAGTGATCAGTCCATGTGAAGTCAATAAAACTTAAGCTTTTATACATATTTTACACATGGTTTTCAGTACGTATGTCTGTGCTTATTGCTCTGAAGAATCACACTGATAAAGCCCATGAACTTTTATGCTCTTGTCACCGTAGATTACACATATTAACTTAGTGCTCCAGCAATGAACTTATTGGGTTTTATGATGATGATAAAATATTATGATTTGGAATTATCAAGAAATGCACTTTCACAGCTATTTTCAAAGCATGCACCTACTTAAAAGTCCCTGAACTTCACACAATTGTTCAGGAATCTAACTCATAACAACCTGCTAATAGCAGGTAACAGGTACCTCAAAGTTCAGATGAGATCTAGGAAGGAGATGTGTTAGGGTGACTGTGATCAGACATAGGATAGGATTTCTTTTCTAGAGCTGATATTCTCTGAGGATTCTAGATACAATTTTATTCAATTTGATGCTGTTTAAATAAATGCATATGCAGTTAGACAG
The DNA here is from genome assembly GCA_028571685.1 of Heterohyrax brucei. Taxonomy (NCBI): domain Eukaryota; kingdom Metazoa; phylum Chordata; class Mammalia; order Hyracoidea; family Procaviidae; genus Heterohyrax; species Heterohyrax brucei. The sequence continues at coordinate 174,990,553 of CM053143.1, read as the reverse complement.
CTTTATGCAGTATGCTATTACAGCAATACGTTGTTTTTTAAATTCAAGCCAAAATAGTGATTTTTTTTTTGTCATTCTTATTGGCTATAAATGTTTGATACAAATGTATATTACCAGAATTGTTTTTTCTTATAGGGGAATATGTCTCAAATAAGTTCTACTTAGGGCTCCAGTTGCTATAGTCACGAGTTACCATCTCTGTGCACAATTGAGTTTACCTATGTTGTATACTGAAAAAAATCAAGAGGATTTTTACAACAAATGTAGATAGCTATACATACATACATATATATATACACATATGTGAGGTAATCATAAGGTAATAATGGAAGATGGGGTCAAGATGACAGAGTAGTCAGATGCTCTAAAAACAAACACCTAAAGGAATAAATGAATGGAATGCATATGACATTTTAGGAGCCCTGAACATCAAAAGGAAAGTTGAGAAATTAGACTGAACAATGGGGAAAGGAGAATAGGTCCAGAGTACATGGGACTGGCCAGATATGACCCACCAGGAATCAGTCATGACCAGTGGGGTGAGCGAAGCAGCAGTGTTTGCTCCTCAGCAGCAAATAGCAGCAGAAAGTACATTCAAACCTCCACAGCCGTGAAAAGTGGCACTTAGCAGTCAAAAGCTAAGTGATTGGCATCTACCTGTCAAGCATGTGGATCTAATTCTTTCCTTTGAAGTAAACCTGTCTCCATTTTCCCAGTGCTTTCCCTTCCCCTTTCTGCACTGAACCCAGCTATGGAGCCTGATGCCATTAACTGAGCCAGAAGTAGAACTCTTTAAGCCCACCTGAGCCAGTCTCTGAGACTCAGAGAAGGAACAATTTAATAGACTAGGAAAATGGGGTGGGGTGGGGTGGGGTGAGAATCCGCTGACTCTAATGAGTTACAAATTCAGGCCACAAACAGTGATTTCAGTTAGATTCAATCAAAAAGGGACACACCTCCTCATAGACAGTCATGGAAGGCTGTTAGCCCACTGCCTTTCTCAGCAGTTATTAGATACTTGTACCTACACCAATCACTCATGCTTGTGTAGGACAGCTGGGGAGAGCCTGCACCACATACTTGGTGACTGACTACCTGGACACCTAAGCTAAATTTATACAATAAAAGTAAACAGACACCTGGGCTTGCATGTCTAGTAACAGCTCTAACCACCTGGTGACAGGATGATGAAGCTTCAAAGACACCAATAACCAAACTAACACACACAATGAGCCTATTTGGACACTTTAAGACAAAAAAAGAGGATAGAACACAATAAGTAAACATAAATAAACTCAACAACTTACTTCTGGCTTGGATACAACAATCCATATCAAATAACATAAAGAGGAAGACCGTAACGGATTCAGAAAGCTTCCAAGACAGAGTCAAACAATTTTCCAGATGAGGAGAACTTCTTGGAATCATTCTGGATTAATATTTAACACTCATTGAGAAGTCAGGAATCAGATGAGGCAACATGTAGCACAGCAATGCAACAAACTGAATAGGCTACAAGAAAGTGTACACAAGCAAGAATTATAAATTCAGAAAACAATAAAATTACAGAATTAGACAGTTTATTAGAAAGCCTAAAGAGCAGAACAGATGCAATGAAAAGCTAAATTAGCAAGATTGAAGGTAAAGCACCTGGCACCTACATATTTCAGGAAAAATCAAATAAAAGAATTTTTAAAAATGAAGAAACACTAAGAACTATGTGGGACTCTAATAAGAGGAATAATCTACAAACAAAGGGAGATAACAGAAAATATAGAGAGAATTGTTGAAGATCTGTTGACAGAAAAGTTCCCTGATATCATGAAAGATTAGAAGATATCTGTCTGAGAAGCTCACTGAACTCTGCACAGGGTGGATCCCAAAAGAAACACACCAAAGCATATTATAAGCAAACATCCTAAAACCAAAGATAATGAGATAACTTTTTAAGTGGCTGGCCAGACACAAGTAAAAAATATCCTACAAAGAAGAATCAACAACACTAAACACAAACTACTCAGCAGAAACCACGCAGACAAGAAGGTAGTAGGATGCCACTCACAAAGCCTTGGGGGGGAGAATTGCCAATCAAGAATGATACATCCACAGAAACTATCTGAAATTAGGATATTTGCAGATAAAAAGAAATTTAGGGAATTTGCAAAAACCAAACAAAATTACAGGAAACACTAAAGGGAGTCCTTTTGTTAGAAAATCAATAACATCAGCTGACAAACCAAGATTAGAACAAAGCAGAGCAACTGCATATTAAATAAACCAAAGACAAAACACTGAAAATAGAGATGTTATTATGTAAACATTATAGCAAAAAGAGGGATGTGAAAGAAAATGTAGTCATAGATCTTTCATATGAAGAGGAAGTGAAGGTGATATAAAAAGATTAAGACTGGTTTACATTTAGAAAACTAGGGATAAATATTAAGGTAACCATAAAGGAAATTATCAATCCTGTTCATAAAAAAATAATTTAAAAAAAGAAGAACAGGAAACATCAGCAAATTTCTCATCTATGCCAAGAAAGCTAGAAGACAGCTACCTGGCCAACTGACTGGAAGAGATCCATGTTTATGCCCATTCCCAATGAAGGTAATAAACCAAATGGTGGAAATTAGCAAACAATTAACATCACACACAAGTAAAATTTTGCTCAAGATCATTCAAAAATGACTGCAACAGTATATTGATAAGGAACTGCCAGAAATTCAAGCTGCATTCAGAAAAGGACAAGGAACCAGGGTTATCACTGCTGGTATCAGAGGGATCTTGGCTAAAAGCACAGAATACCAGAAAGATGTTTACCTGTGTTTCATTGACTATGCAAAGGCATTCAGCCGTGTGGATCATAACAAGTTGTTTTAGTCAGCTAGGCTGCTCTAACAGAAATACCACAGAGTGGATGGCTTTAACAAAGAAAGATTTATTCTTACACAGTCCAGTAGGTTTCAAGTCCATATTCAGGGTGTCCGCTCCAGGGAAAGACTTTCCCCTTGTCGGCTCTGGAGGAATGTCCGGTATTGCATCAGCCTTTGTCCAGGGAGCGTCCTCACGCAAGAACCTCTGGTCTGAAGGACGTGCTCTGCTCCCGGTGCTGCTTGCTTGATGGTAGCGAGGTTCTCAAATTGTCCTTTGTTTCTTTTTCCTTTTATTCCTTGCAAGCTAAAAGCATTAAGGGTGGGGCAAGCCATACTCCAGAGAAACTCCCCCTACAGCAGGAATTTACAGCTCCACCCTAATCCTTTAACATACAGGTTAGCAAAACCATGCAATGGAGGACAGTCCCAAGATACTGGGAACCATATCCCAGCCACATGGCTGCACACATTTTTGAGGGGACACAATTCCAACCATGACACAAGTTATGGCTAACATTGCAGAGAGTGGGAATTCCAGAACAAGTAATTGTGCTCTTAAGGAATCTGTATACGGGTCAAAAGGCAATCATGCAAAAAAAAAAAAAAAAAAAAGGAAACACTGCATGGTTTTAAAGTCAGGAAAGGTGTGTTAGGATTGTCACCACACATTTTCAATCTGTATGCTGAGCAAATAATCTGAGAAGCTAGATTATATGAAGAAGAACAAGACATCAGGATTGGAAGATAACTCATTCACAATCTGCATTAGGCAGAACACACAACCTTACCTGCTGTAAGTGAAGAAAATTTGAAACACTGACTGATGAAGATCAAAGACCACAGCCTTGAGTATGGATTGCACCTCAATACTAAGAAAACAAAAATCCTCACAACTGGACCAGTAAGCAACACCATGACAAATGGAGAAAGGATTGAGGTTGTCAAGGATTTCTTTTGACTTGGATACACAATCAACACCCACGGAAGCAGCAATCAAGAAATCAAAAGATGCATTGCATTGGAAAAATCTGTTGCAAACTGTCTCTTTACAGTACTGGAAAATAAAGATGTCACCTTGAAGACTAAGGTGCACCTGACCCAAGCCATGGTATTTTCAAGTGCATCATACTCATGCAATAGCTAGACAATCAACAAAAAAGACAGAATTGATGCCTTTGAGTTGTAGTGCTGGAGAAGAATATTGAATGTACCATGGACTGACCAAAGAACGAACAGATATGTTCCGGAAGAAGTACAATGAGAGTGCTCCTTGGAGGCAAAGATGGTAAGACTGAATCTTACATACTTTGGACATGTGGTCAGGGAGGATAAGTCCCTGGAGAAAGACATTATGCTTGGTAGAGTAGAGGGTCAGCAAAAAAGGAGAAGACTCTTGATGAGATGGATTGACATAGTGGCCACAACAATAGAATTAAGGATAAATTGATTTTGGACATGGTGCAAGATGGGGCAGTGTTTCATTCTGTTGTGTGTAGGGTTGCTATGAGTTGGAACCAACTCAACGGCACCTAGCAACAATAACAGCAAATACAAAACTGGCAACATTGAAAAAGATGAAAACAAAGAAAAAAGATGCAGCACAGAAAATTAAATGGAAGAAAGGAGTTGTCTACAAAGCAAAGGAAAACAAAAGCCATCAAAATGACAGAACTACACCCATACCTATCAATAATCACACCAAATGTAAATGCATTAAATGCACCAATAAAGGATAGATCATGGCAGACTGGATTAAAAAACATGACCCATCTATATACTGCCTATAGGAGACACAGCTTAGACAGAAAGACAAAAACAAACATTCAAAGGATGGAAAATAATATAGCAAGCTAACAACATTCAAAAATGAGCAGGAGTAGTAATATTATTATTTTTCTACCTTTTTTTAAAATTATGATTGAATGAAAATGTACATTCCCATATAAATTTGCATGCCTATCTATACGCAGCTCCCACTGCACTCCCTGCCTAGTGCCAGTGCACTCTTCCTCTCTGCTCCATACATGTCCTATCCTCCCATCAATCTTCTATCCCCTCCTCTCCACCCACTCCCCCTCCTCCAGTAAGCGGTCAGCAGGACAACATCCTATAGATGCATAGAACCATAAAGTGCACACATGATATGTTCACTCTGTCACCAAGTCCAATCCATTCCTGTCCAAGGAGCTGACCCCCATTATGATTCATGGACAGGGGCACCATCAGGGCCAGGGGTTATGCTTTCAGGGGAACCCCGAGGCTACTGAGTCATCAATTGTGGTCTTTTAGTGGGGATCTTAGGGTGCACCCCTTTTTATTCTTGTGTTGTCAGTGAGACTCAACTTTGAGAGCTCCATCGTGGCCATTACTGGTGGTGGGCAGGCACCATCCAGTTCTTTCAAACACAAGTTGATGTAGTCACCCACTCTGTCTGTCTGTCTTCTGGGTTCTCTTTTCCCCATGTCATTGTGGTCCTTCATGATCATCTGTTCCTGCTTAGTTGGTACCATTTGCTGTACCCTCAGATGACAGCTTGACAGCTTTTAAGACCCCAGACGCCACTCACCAATATGGGATGCAGAGGGCTCTCTCAGCAAAATGCTAGTTGTGCCAATTGGCTTTGATTTACCCTGAGAGCACAGTCCCTGGCCCCCAACACCAGTTACCCTGTCTTTGCAATATTGCATTAAGATGGGAGGAGTAATCATGCTATGTTGAAGTCCAGTTAAAATCGATCCTCTTTCTAATGTGTGTTGTCACAGATTTCACCCAATCAAATTTCTATGAACCATCTAATCTAAACCTTCCTCTGGTTGTCCTACCTTCCTCCCTACCCTTGCAGCCATCAAAGAGTCTTTTCTTCTATATGTGAGTTTGTGTTTAATTTCTTGTAGTAGGAGTCTCATACAATACTTGTCCTTTTGTCGCCGACTACTTTCACTCAACATAATGTCCTCCAGTTTAAACCATGTTATGAGATGCTTCCTAAAATCATCATTGTTCCATATCATTGCATAGTGTTCCACTGCATACACATACCATAGTTTACCTGTCCATTCCTCTGTTGTTGGGCACCTGGGTTGATTCCATCTTTGTGTTACAGTGGACTATTCTGTGATAAACATTCATATGCATGTATCAGTTGGTGTGAATGTCCTTGATTCTGTAGGATATATTCCAAGAGTGGAATCACTGGGTCAAGTGGTATACCTATATCCAGCTTTGTAAGGAAGCACCAGATTGCTTTCCAAAGAGGTTGCACCAAATTCTGATAATACAGATTTTAGAGTAAAACCCATCACCTGGGATAAGGAAGGACACTATATAAAGACTGAAGGGTAAGTACTCCAGGAGAACATAACCATATTCAATGTCCACTCAGCCAATGACAGGGTTACAAAATATATAAAACAAACTAACTGCACTAAAAACAGAAGTATACCAGCTTCACAATAATAGTTGAGGAATTCAATATGCCCCTTTTAGTGCAGATTAGAACATCCAGACAAAAGCTCAGTCAAGACACAGAATATTTAAATACTACCATCAGCCAACTTGACCTCACAGACATACACAAAAGACTTCACTAAACACAAGTCAAATATATTTTCTTTTCAATGCACATGGAACATTCTCAAGAATGGACTACAAATTAGGCCATAAAGCAAGGCTTAACAAAATTCAAAGTATCAGAATATTACAAAATATCATTCAGACCATAAAGCCATAAGAGCAGAAATAACAGAAAAGCAAGGGAAAAAAAAAAAAAAAAAAAATCAGACACATGGGATCTGAACAACATCTTGATTAAAAATTGCAGAGTTATAGAAAAAACCAATGACAGAATGAAGAAATACACAGTCAAATTAGAATGAAAACACACCCTACCAGAACCTTTGGGACACAGCAAAAGTTGGGCTCTAAAGTCAATTTATCTCAATAAATGCACTCATCCAAAAAGAAGAAAGGACCCATTCAAAGCATTGTCCCTACAACTTGAATAAGTAAAAACAGAACACCAAAAGAAGCCCTTGAGCACCAGAAGAAAGCAAATAATAAAAATTAGAGCAAATCTAAACAAATTATATAATAGAAAAATGATAGAGTTAACCAGATCAAAAAAGCTGGTTCTTTGAAAAGAACAACAAAATCAATAAACCACTGGCCAAACTAAAACAAACAGAACACTAGTAATGAAATGCCAAGTGCTGTGGAGTCAGATCCAACTCATGATAAAATAGATATTTAATGTAACCTGTAAATAAAATAAAATCATTCATTTACGTACTAATTTTATTAATTATTTGTTTCACATAATTATGCTTACTTATAAATGCATTCAAGTCTATAGTATAAAGACCGTTGTGGTTATTCTTTTAACATTGTCTCAGGCAATTCCGAGGGATACAGTCAGGTTGTGGTGAGAATATAGAGAAGTGATACGCAAGCAGAGCAGAAACCAATAGAGGGAGGTCAGCATTCTCACTTTACCTTTACTTGCTGGGGCTTCTGCTATCTTACAAGAATGCACTGGATATCTTCATTGGATCATTTTATTTGATATCTTCATTAATGACTCCCATCTGAATTGCTAGTGGTCTCAGAAACTCTATTTTAAACTATAACTAAGCCAGTAGACCACAACCAGTCTACCACATTTGACATACTGTGGTGGCATGTGTGTTGCCTTGATGCTGAAAGTTATGCCACCAGTATTTCAAATGCCAGCAGTGTCCCCCAGGTTTCAGCAGAGCTTCCAGACCAAGACAGACTAGGAAGAAAGGCCTGGTGATGTACTTCCAAAAATTAGACAATGAAAACATTATGGACCACAATAGAGTACTGTCCAACTCACTTATTTCAAACACATCATTAGGAGTGACCAGTCACTGGAGAAAGACATCATAGTACAGTGAGGCAGAGGGCCAATAAGGGAGAAAGAGACCCTTGGTGAGACAGACTTTCACAAAAGCCACCATGATGTATTCCAACATGTAGCCACTATGAGGATGATGCAGGAGCTGGCACATTTCTTTCTGTTGTACATCAGGTCACTATGAGTCCAAGACAACTCAATAGCATCTATGTATCTATGTATCTAAACAAATAAAACTGGCTACAGGAACTGTTTCACAAGATTCACTCATTGTGGCATATACTGATGGCTGATTAAAGCAACATCCAACTTCACATCTTTGCCTGTCTCCATTGCAGTAACTGTAAAAACTACACTCATCTTCCCAGACTCTCTTGCAACTTGAGATTGTCAAGTGATACAGTTCTGGCCAATGGGATGTAATCAGAAAATTGTAATCAGAAGACTGCAGATAAGTTTAATGCTGTCTGATTAGTGAGCATGCCATGGTTGGAGCTAACACTTGCTTTTCCCTTCTTATCTTGAATATGGGTGTTACACTTCGAATTGTGGAAGTCACCTTAAGTGAAAGATACTCACAAGAAATGCTAAACCATCACTCGAGGTGATTGATCTTTAGAATAAAATAAGCAACTATTCCAAATTTCTTAGCACTTAAGAAATTTAAGCTGTTTTTGTTAAAGGCAATGTTAGTCTGACTTTCTGCTACAGAAGAAGTACCTGCCAAATATACCATTTGACAAATAATGGTCCACTTCTTCTAGTTCATAAGTAAATCTCCCTGTACACTTTTAATTCTAAGGTGCCTGATCTAAGAAATCACATCCTAAACTCTGGGTTCTCAAACACTCAGATATGAAAATCCAATGAACTTTCTCTGATATCAGAGGATAATGAAAGCATTAAATTTAGAACCCTAGCCAAGGCAGATAGAGTGGGAAAAAAAAAAAAATGGAGCTTCTCTAATATCCAGCAGAATTTTTGTGCAATAGCGTTAACTGTAGAAACAATACAAGTTCATATACAACTAAGCCATTTGGGCCATTAATTTGTAATAATCAAATATGTATATTTGTAAGTACAACATTTATATGTGTTCATGATAATGAGAATAACTTTCTGCGAGATAGTCTATTAAAGAAAAGTGAAAATCAATACTCTTAATGCAAAAACCTTTTCAGGAAATACCAGAAGCCCTCAAATGTTAACTAATTGGGAGATTGTTTTCCTAAGTAAATAGCTATAAAATTCTGACTGTTCAAATCACTGTAATCATTTTATTTGTCCTATCTGCTAGAGGGATTTTAAACAAAGCCTGTAGTGATTGCTTTGTTATTTCAAATCTGCCTAGTAATTTTCTGGTGTATTAAAAGACATTCAGTGTTGACACTGGTGGAAAAATTGGGAGTCTGCCTGATGGAATTGCTCATTCTCAGTCAATGTAATTACTCTGTATTAACACATCTGCTATTTAAACAACATCACACTTCCATTTCTTTGCTAATAATTAACATGACAGGATCATACAGCTCTATTCAACTTGAATAAATATAGGAATCATTACTATATCATGAAAATTGTGCAAAGTCAAATGAAATGATAGGGTTTGAGCTATTCAGTGTTAGTCACATAATTCAATTGCATGATTTCCTGCAGCAAAGCAAAACAAATCAAAACAAACAGTCTGGTCCTAGAATGTATAGCAATTTACATTATATTAGAAAAATACACATACACATACACAAAGGGAAAAAGATGAATATAAGGTATGTTTTGTCTCAAGAAATCAAACACTTTTATATTATGTAATGCCCAGGCAGTAACAAAGGCTGTCAAAATAATCTTCTTTATCCATTGTTTGGACTACACTCCTCGGTTTCTCAAACCTCTAGGGCTGTCTGTCACCTTCTGTAGCAAATTTAAATTATTCTTACCGCTTCAGGGGCTTCCGTCTGCCCTTGTTTACAATACCTTTCTCAATTTCCCTTTCCCCATTGTCTCTTTGCCAGCATCTCCTTAATTCATAGGACTTTACACAATGCAATCTAACTGATTGAAAGAATAATGTATGAAAGTCTGAAAGCACGGAACTTGGGCCAAATTGTGTAACTTCTGCAAATCTTTGTGGGTTTTCTTTGTCGTCCATGGAAAATTAGGATGAGCTAATAACATATCTGTCTTCACTGTATATATCTGTTATAGTCGGCCATCCTTCTACCACTGCTTTCAAATCTAATGACTGTCTGTCTTTGTTCCAGATGACTCATCAGAGATGCTAGAAGGAGGCTCTGATGGAGAATGACAAGGTAGGTTTAAGGTTCTATGGGAAGATCTGATATATATCGAGTGTATACTGACAGCTTCATGTCATTACTACATTTGAGAAGTACTTGCTAGAACTATGTTCTGAAAAAGATCAACTGGACAAAACTGTTAAACATCTAATTCCTTATTGATGTATTATCTTTATTTAATATTGTTTATTTTTATTTTTAAAATGCTATGGTTTTTTTCCCCCTGCATTATTTCTGAGACCAGTGAATTATTCTTTATAATGATTTCTTCAGAGTCCTTGGATAATGCAAATGGTTGAGGTGCTCATCTCCTAACTGAAAAGTTGGAGGTTTGAATTCATCCCAAGGCACATCAGGAGAAAGGACTGGTGATCTACTCTCAAAAAATCAGACACTGAAACTGTGCAGAGCACAGTTCTACTCTGACACACGTGGGGTCACCGTGAGTCATTCTGGTTGTTGTCCTCAACCGCAGGTCTTGTTAGTGAAGCACTAAGACTGAAAACTCAAGGCTGAGTCTATCACAGATGGCTTCCTCTTCGTGGCTTGCAGAGAATCCCAGGAAGAAAAGGAGTGGGGCCCTTAATAATTCTCCCTTCTTGACACTTTAGTCCATAATTTCACCATTGATGCCACAAGTCTAGTTACTTTTACTCATTAGAGCTCCAACATTGGTTATTATTCAAATAAAGAATGAGGGCCTTTAGTCCACACCTTATGTTAATTCATGAAATTATTTATATATTTTTTTATGTCCAGTTCCTTTTCTTTCTTGAATTTATTCTAATCAGAACAATTTTTATCCAGGTTAATAATGATGGTCACATTGCCAAATCCAAAAGATCATTCTCAGTCCACACCTTACTTGGTGTATCGGTAACATTTGGACCAGATGACTCCTCCCTTTCTTACTAATTCTTTATTTTCTTATGTCCCAGGACATAGTTTTCTAACTTTCTTCTATTATCACTAATGACTCCTCTTATTCTTCTTTACTGGTCTTTGTCACATTCTCTGTCACTTAACATTGGAGTGTCATGGAGATCAGTTCATACACTTCATCCTTTTTCTACCTTTATTCGTTTTCTTGATGAGCTCATTCAAAGCTTAAATGCCAGCAACATGCTAACACTTACCAAATTCAAGTCTGGCCAAACATCTCTCATGAATTCAAGATTAATTCCAAACTTTTCTTAGATCTTTAATGGCACCAAAGTCTTAACATAACCACAACCAAATTCTTTTTTTTTTTAATTTTTAAAAATTATTATTTGTTTTTATTTGATATGATTGAGTGAAAATGTACATTCCCATATAAATTTACATGCCCACCTATATGCAGCTTCCACTGCTCTCCCTGTCCAGTGACATCACACTATTCCTCTCTGCTCCATACATGTCTCATCACCCAACAGCCTCCTTTCCCCTCCTCTCCAACCAGTCTCCTTCCTCCAACTAGAGGTCAGCAGGCTGATATCCTATAGATGTATAGAACTATAAAGTGCATCCAATATATGGTCACTCTGCATTGCCAAGTCCAATCCATTTGTGTCCAAACAGTGGATCTTCGTTATGATTTATGGGCAAGGGCAGCATCAGGGCCAGGGCCATGCTCCCATGGGAACCCCAAAACCACTGGACCATCAATTGAGGTCTTTTAGTGGAGATCTCAGCATGCACCCCTTTTTATTCTTGTGTTGCCAGTGAGACTCAACTTAGTGAGCTCCATCGTGGTATCTCCCCTAAATCAGTTTCACTTTATCTCTTCCATCTCAATGGTAAATCCCTTTTTCAAATGAAATACTTTGGAGTAATCCTTGGGATCCCCCACCCCTTTTTCTCAGCAAGGCTTTGAACTTCTGCTAAGAAACTGCATTTCCCTCCCAGATGTGCTGAATAAGAATCTATAGTTTAATAGCATCTCAGGTGCTTTTCATAAACTTTCAGAATCACTGCTCTGCTAGAGGTAAGCCTGGTGGTGTAGTGGTTAAGTGCTGCAGCTGCTAACCAAAAGGTCAGCAGTTTAAATCCACTAGGCACTCCTTGGAAAATCTATGGGGAAGTTCTGTGCCATCCTATAGGGTAGTTATGCATTGGAATTGACTCAGTGGCAGTGGATTTCTTTTTGGGTGGCATAGTGGATAAGTGCTGCAGCTGCTAACTAAAAGGTTGGTAGTTTAAATCCACCAGGTGCTCCTTGGAAACTCTATGGAGCAGTTCTACTCTGTCCTTTAGGGTCACTATGAGTTGGCACTGACTTGGTGGCAGTGGGTTACTAGTGGTTCTCAAAAATGGTCCATAACCAGAAGCATTAACATCACCTGGGAAGCTGTTAGAAATGTAAGTTCTTCTCAGTCTTCCAAACTGGAATGAACTGATTTTAAGCCCTCTTCTCCACCTCGATGCAATTTGTCAAATCTGTATACTGCCTCACCTCAAAATTCACCCAAAATCTGAGATTTTCTTTCATCTCTTCTACTTTTATCTCTCAATCCAAGCCCCTATCTCTCTCCCATCTGGATGACTGAAGTAATCTCTCAACTGATCTGTTTCAAACAAGAACGAGCCTGCTAAGGACTCACTTATGACTTTGTCTTCTGGGTAGAGACTCCATTAGTCCTCTTCCACTGTCTCACCAGACATCAAAGGTCTCTTGTGGCCTGCAAGGACTGACGTCTCCTAGAACTCGTCAACATGGAATGGTTTTTTTTGCAGAGAAATGCATGGCTTACTCCCTTACCTGATATCTCAGCTAGTGCAGTACATTGCAAATCCTTCCCTACCCAAAGCTCCTAATTCTAGAACCTGTGAATGGGACCTTATGTCACACACACAGATATACACAAACCCAAAGTTCTTTGCTAATGTGGGTTAACTTAAGGATCTTCAGAGACATAAATTAGCCTGGATATTCGAGATAGGCCTGAAATGCAATCACAGATGGCCTATTAAGAGTCAGATATGATATGTCCTATGCTGTGAATGAACCTTGTCAACATTATGCTAAGTAAAATAAGTTAAACACAAGAGGACGGTGTTTGGTTCCACTCACACAAAATAGCTAGAATAGGCGAATGCACACAAAAGGGATACGGGTATGCAGTTTGGGATCAACTGGCAATGGTTCCTCATTACATAACATAATAATGTAACATGTCATTACGTTGCCTACTTTAAAACAGTCAAAATGTCAAATGTGGTTACAGGTGTATTTTACCACAATAAAATTAAAAAAGATCAAAAAAGAACCAGAAGATGAGAGGAAGACTGGATACAGAGAGAAGAAAGTGATGTGAAGACGGAGTTGAGAACTGTCACAGCCTCGATGACAGAAGCTACACAGTCCTAAGCCAAGGAATGCCGTCAGCCTCTAGAAATGAGAGGCAAGGAAATGACTCTCCCTTAGGGCCTCCCGAGGAAGTACAGCCCATCTGATATCTTGACTTCAGCTCAGTGACATTCATTTGGGACTTCTGGCCTCCGGAACTGTAAGAGAATAAATGTCTTTTGATTTAAGCCATCAAGTTTGTGGTCATCTGTGAAAGTAATCACAGGAAATTAATACAGTGAGGAATATTATGTTTAAAATTAAAATGCCCTCTCATGTTCTGAATACATTTTTATGACCTATTTTTACTCTCATATCTGTGTATCTTATGCATTTTTCTTATTTAAAAAATAAAAAGAAAATACACATACCATTGCAAAATATTGATTTTGTTAGTTATCTGTCTACCTAACCACTAGAATATCAGCTCCATGAGGCAGTAGTTTTGTCTGTTGATTTTGTTTTTCACTGATAAGTCTCAAGTGCTTTGAATAATAACAGGTACTCAAAAATAATTTTGAATGAATAAATCAATATTTTACTTTTCCATATCCACATGTAATTTGTGCATCTATATATCGTCTATCCATCTGTTCATCTATCCGTCCATCCATCTCCATCCATCAGTCTTTCTAACTATGCATTCCTGTGGAAAACATTATTTCAGTTTATATGTGCTGGGCTCTCTACAGAAGATTTTATGTTAGGCAGGACTTGGTTAAAACCTGCAATGTGTTTTCACCTTGGTACAAAACACAAACAGCAGTTGAATTACTAAAACAATACCATGATTATTATTACCAGTTAAATCAATGAGTAAATTAGAAGAGGAGGAGCTTTTTCTTGCTTCTTCTGGTTTCTGGTAGCTAGAGTCACCAGTGGCTATTGGCACTAATCTAGAGACCGAGTCTTCAGGGAATAGGTCCTTATTACATAAACGTAGAGTATCATCTTTCTTACAACCAACAAATAACAGAAGTTTTCTGTAGAGTTCCCAACTATACTTCTGATTAGATCACAGTGAAAACTAGGAAGGTTGTATTTGCCTTAAATTTCACATCAGCTTAAAGCACACCAATCTCCGTGTAAATAGAGACAGTCTAATCTGACTATTCATTCACATAATCATGTAATCCCCCTTATAAATGACCATCCCAAAGCACAATATTAAAAATACATACCTTCTGAGAGTATGTATCCTAAGAATAAAAGTATATATATTTTTCTCGGTGGTCAACATTTTTGTTGACCATGAAAAAGATGATGGTGATGATAACGATGGAGATGAAGAAAGAAAAGGAGAAGAAAAAGGAAAAAGAGGAAGAATAAAAGAAGGAGAAAGAGGAAGAAGAAGCAAAAGGCAGAATTATTTTAAAGACTGGCATTTATAGTGTACTTGGTTTTAGAAATCTTAGGTTAATGTACTGAGTCTGATAACAGACAGTTCAATGGATTTGGACAAATCATTTCCCATTTCTGTGCCTTAGTTTACCACCTATACAATGGGATTGATGAGAATATTTCCCTTGTCTGCCTCCAGACGTATTATAAGGAGCAGCTGACATAATACAAAGTCACTTTTATGGTTTTACAAATGTAAGTTATTATCCATAAAGATATTTTACTGATATTCTGCCATGTGCCAAGCATTATTTGCAATTACCTTGAAAATCACAAAATAGTCTGGCTTGTGATAGCAAGAATCCAGGACACTGGAAGTTAGATATTCTGCTTAGAGAAGCATATGATAGTAAATATAAGAGGATGTAGGAAAGAGAGAGGTTTCATTAATTGAAAAAGGATTCAAAAAATCCTTGTCTAACGAAAGGTCATTATCCTAGCCAGAGGTGGTGGTGGAGTTGTCATAGACCTGTGGTAACAGCACGTGGTCACTTGCAATCTGAAGGTAGTTCTGTTCTGTAGTAACTGCCTTTTTCCTGAGTAGTGAGTACAAAGATCACTTCTCCAGCTGGCATTCTGTGGCTGAGAATTGTTAGCAGTAGCATAGGACCAAATGTCAGCGAGAAGATCAGTTGTTTACACCAGTGTTAAAATATGCTCAGAGATTCAAACATTCATGGCGGCATAATATCCCAGAAAATATTCTAGAGCATGCGAATCCAACTCCATGAGATAGTGAAAAGAGATTCAGAGGTAGAAAGAAAAAGTCCTGCTTCAACCAACTCATTGCCTATTTCACTTAGGCACATGGAATCTGATTTTTCTAATCTATAAAATAAAAGCACCAATAATCTCTATTTTGCAAGACTGTCCCAAGGATCAAAATGTATGGGAGGGTCCTTTGAGTTGTAACACATTATATAGAAGTTAATGGTTCCTGCTGTTTTTTGTAGCAGAAGATAATTCAATCATAGTTTTGTTTTGTCCAAAATGACAAGTGGAAGATACTCTAACAAAGTCACATTGCTCAGTCATAAGTGTTCCCAAAGATGTCAGTGGTGTGGTAATGGTAGTCAAAATGACCATAAGGTAGTCTCAGTAATTTTCACCAAAAGATGTGTGAGAAAATCCTGTGAAAGCATCTTTACTGGTAACAACACACCAAAGAAGCTTCAAGTTCATTTTCAGGCCCAAGGTCAAGAGACATTGGAAGAAGTGGAAACTACAAGAGAACAATTTTTGGAGCATCTGATCATTTAAGGCAGTTGAAGAGTCTTGCTCATTTCAACAAAAAGATAATTATGCCTTACAGCTACTGAGCTAATGGAAATAAGTGTAATATTCTGACAGCTAACTCTTAAAAACAAGTTCTCTTCTCTTTAACTGTCCAGGGGTTGGCAAGGAAAATGTGTCTCCAGGAGTGCCTGAATTAAACTACTAGAGTCTTAGATGCTGTGGTCACTGACATGAGAGAGAACAAGACAGAGTATATCAAAACTTAATATTTTAGAAGAAAAATACAAGAGATCTACCAAACTATGTCACTGCCCTGAAAAAAAATCTACATTTTCAATCTCTTCAGTCTTCTTTCACAGGTAGCTAAGACACCTTAAATGCAAGACATGAGAATGTATGGAACTGGGAGAAGGAGGTGAGGAGCTTCTAGGAGAGGAGGATGCTGGAAAGTAAAGGGTAGAAATTTCTGGAAAGGGTTGACCCTTTCTTACTCGTATTCGGCACCACTGTGTTTGCCTGTGGCACTAGATTGTCTGGCTTCCCACCCTGACTTCCATGCCTACCAACTACACACACGTGGGTGACTTAGTTTACCTGAGTGGGTCTCATGGTAATCATGCTTACTTCCTAAGGGGGTTTCAACAAACACCTGAAGCAACAAAGTGCTTAAAACAGCGCCTACCCACAACGAAAACACAATGAATATCAGTTACCACTAATGAAACTAATATCATAAAGGTAACTGCTATAATTATCATCGCCATTGTCATCATTAGAGACATTACTTGTCCTATATGTGAAATTACACTTTCCAGGGGGAATCAGAGCAAATGAGAAAAATGTCAGATCTTCTACAGACTCTGAAAAGCAAATCCTTTCTGCAAAGCCTTTTAAAATAATTAATGCCGTGAACATTCTCAGTCTTAACACAGGTTGTATTTGTTATTGGAGTGCTGGTGGAGTGTTGGTTAAGAGCCCAAGCTGTAAATCAAAAAGTTAGCAGTTTAAATCCACCAGCTGCTCCTTGGAAACCCAAAAAGGCAGTGCTGCCCTGTCCGATAGGGTCATTCTGAGTCAGAACTGAGTCAATGGCAATGAGTTTGGCTCAGCATTTCTTAATGAGTGAGATATACATCATTGTTACTTTTAATAATAATGAATCTCTTTCCTGTTGACGTATGCCTGTTCCACAGTCCCCAACCAAATCCAGCGAGGTCGAGTTGGTTTGAAACTCATAACAACCCTGTTGACGGAGTAGAACTGCCTCATAGGGCTTCCAAGGTGTGCTTGGGGGGTTTGAACAGCTGAATTTCTGGTTAGCAGCCACAGCACTTAACCACAACACCAATAGGGTTTCCATGCCTTTTTCAAGGAGAAAATCATTTCTAATTTTTAGTAGCTAAGACATGTGGGTTTAGTCACTTTTAGCCATTGAAAAGTTATTTTCAGTTGCCTCTTGCCAGTCCCTTCAGAACTCCAGACTCACAGAGATGGTCCTGCTGCTTAGGAAGCTCAGGATCCCCTCATGGTACTGTGTGGGTCAGGGTCCCGATAGGATGTATAGACCCCAGGGTGAAGAAAATAGGAGCAGGATTTACAACACGAAATATCCAGAATGAAACCCTGGTGCCGTGGTGGTTAGGTCAAAAGGTCAGCAGTTCAAATCCACCAGGTACTCCTTGGAAACTCTATGGGGCAGTTCTATTCTGTCCTACACGGTCGCCATGAGTTGGAACAGACTTGACAGCACTGGGTTTTGCTTTGTTGTTTTGTTTTGTTTTTTTAATGTCCGAACAGAAGCCCTGGCTAAGAGCTATAGCTACTAAACAACAGTTCAGCAGTTCAACTCTACCAGGCACTCCTTGGAAACCCTATAGGGTAGTTCTACTATGTCCTATAGGGTCGCTATGAGATGGCAGCAACTCGACAGCAACAGGTTTGGTTTAATGTCTAGACAAAGAATAGGAAGAAAGGCATGGCAAGCTACTTACAAAAATTAGCCAGTAGAAACTCCATGGATCACAACAGAATGCGATCTGGAACAGTCCTCTAGGGTGAAAGGCACTCAAAGTACACAGTGACGACAACAGTGGAGTCAAGCACACCAGGATGTGAAGACGGCCCAGGACCAGCCAACAGCGTCCCACTGCCCATAGGCTCACCATGAGCTGGAGCTGACTCAGGAACAATCAACCACAACAATACGTGGGCCCTTACCATACTGAGAGTTTTTAATTATTTGGAAGAAGACAATTGCATAAAACTTGGGGTAGTTATGATTATGATAGAAAAATAGAAGAAATAGCCATTTATTGAGTCCTTTATGGAGGCACTATGAGTCAGAATTGAGTAAATGACAACTTATTTGTTGTTGTTTAATATGGAACAGGAACCTGGTCTAGGTATATAATGAACTAATATAAAACTCTGTTGCCATCGAGTTGATTCCAACTCATAGCAAACCTACAGGGCAGAGAAGAACTGCCCATAGAGGTTCCCAGGTGGGTTTGAACAGCTAACGTTCTGGTTAGCAGCCTTAGCGCTTAACCACAACACCGGGGTTTCTGTAATGAACGTAGTCCCATTTAATCCAGAACTCTTAACGGTGGGATTTATTAACTTTATTGTACAGTTCAGGAAGTTGAGTGTGATCTGGTAACATATTTTTTAGAGGACAAAACCATTAGCTAAGAGCCCTAACAAGTTTTCTCAAACTCTAAAGCCCTTTCTCTTTCCACAGTGGGAAATATTCTCCAGTCCTATCTTCATGCCAGGCCTGCCCCTGGCCCTCTGCCTTAGGGATCTCACTTAAGCCTCACAGTAGCACTGAAAGAGAGGTGCTATCAACTACAGGTCACAGCAGAGGGGACTGCGGCCCTATGGAATTCCCAAAAAAGTATCTTCAGTACTTACGACTGCCCAAACCGTGCTGGGATAGTGGTTCAATGCTAAGGCTTCTAACCAAAGTTCAGCAGTTCAAACCCACCAGGTGCTCCTAGAAAACTCTATGGGGGCAGTTCTACACTGTCCTGTAGGATCTCTGAGTCAGCATTGACTCAACAGCACTGGATTTGGTTTTTAGTGGGTTACGTGATGAATAATGCCTTAGAGCTTTTGCTTTTTGGTGCCAGGAGGAATCTCTCCCCTGAATTGCAGATGGAACACTGTCCCCATCTCCTTTCATCTGTCAAGCTCTCTCTTTGCCAGGGCAGCAGTGGTGTATGACAACTAAACAGCCAAACCCTAAAGCCAGACCTCTGTATCTAAAACCTAGTCCCTCTGCTTAAATTGCTGGTTGCACAAATCCTTCATCTTCTGAGGTCTTCATTTCCTATTTCTAAAAATGACTTCTCAGGATTGTTATAAGGAGTCTGATGGTGTGGTGGTTAAAACACTCAGCTGCTAACCAAAAGGTGGGCTGTTCCAACACAACAGTTGCTCTGTCGGAGAAAGATGTGGCAGCCTGTCTGCTTCCATGTAAGACTTACAGCCTTGGAAACCCTATGAGGCTATTCTTCTTAATTCCACAGCCATGGGTTTGATTTTGGATTGAAAGGTAGTTATGAAGATATATTGACTGAAGTCATGTATTAGAATAATGCTGGGATATAATAAACACAATAAGCACTCAATAAATATTAACCGTTATTCTTATTCACCAAGGAGGTGCTAGAATAGATTTTCTAGAAATGTGAGAAATCTTCTCACATCTTCTAGGGAAGCATGCCTAAGACATTATGAACCAGAGCCCAGTGATTCAGTAGACCTAAAGCAAATAAGAAAACCCTGGTAGCCTAGTGGTTAAGTACTATGTCTGCTAAACAAAAGATGAACAGTTCAAATCTGCCAGGTGCTCCTTGGAAACTCTATGGCATAATTCTACTCTGTCCTGTAGAGTCACTATAAGTCAAAATTGACTCAGTAGCGGTGGGCAGGTAAGGTGAACCAGGTTTTCACCAAGTTTTCACTGGCTAGCTCTTTTCAGATGCAGGCTGCCAGGTCCAACTTCCTAGTCTGTCTTAGTCTGGAAGCTCAGCTGAAACCTGTCCACCAGGGGGGACTCTGCTGGTATCTAAATACAGGTGGCATAGCTTGCAGCATCCCAGCAACACACAAGCTCCTTAGTATGACAAACAGACAGACAAGTGGTGGACTGGGCAGTGTTCTGTTCTGCTGTGCTTAGGGTTGCCAGGAGTCAGAATCAACTGACGGCACCTAACAAGAAAGTAAATGAAACCAGCTGCTGCTGAGTTGACTCAGATACCTCATGACCCTTTGTGTGCTAGAATAAGAACTGTGTTCCACAGGGTTTTCAATGGCTGATTTTTCCAAAGTAGATCACCAGGACTTTCTTCCTAGATGCCTCCGGGTAGACTCGAACTTTCAAACTTTGGGTTAGCAGCTGAGAGCCCTAAGTGTTTGCACCACCCAGAGACTCCAGGTCTAGAATGACACCTAAGACCGTGATTTTCACACTGACTAGCAAGGAGCCCGGAGACTTCATTAACAGTGCCGACTCGTGGGCCCTGATTCAGGTTCTAGGGAATCAGAAAGCCTGCAGAAAAGGCCAAGGAGACTGAATGTTTAATTCACTTTCAAAAAGATTTGGAGACAGGCAGAAACTTGAGAAGGCTGTAAGGGAGGCTTCAGTCGGTTCTATTAACATTCTTTGACAGTGCAATTCACTGGAGACACAGGCTGATCGAATTCCTGATTCATCATCAAGACTTCAAAGTAAAATGCTTCCAATGTTAAGACAACCTCATCTCTTTCTGTAACAGAGGTAATGAGTCAATTTTCCAAACTGGGTAAGTAGATAATCTCTCTCAATTTACTAACATAACGAATACTAAGGAGCATTAGGAGAGGCATCCATTTTGCAAGCTCAACTAAGCAGTAATTTTCCAGAGCAAATATTATAGACAATAAAGAATTCCATTCCAGGTTGACAGCTTTAGTTAACAGTTTCTATCTTATGCTGATAGTCTCTTCAGAAACACTGCTCTTTCAGTATTTTCTGGATACAGCAACAAGTGTTTTAAGGCTCTGTTGGTTGAGTTTTGAGTAGTTTAAATTTAAAAAAAATGCAGTTAGTTGGAAAGACATAGGGGAGGAATCCAAGAAAAATTAAAACTACAAAGCTTTGAGTAAGACAGTGGCCAAGGCAGCTCTTAGGGTGGCCAGTTATCTGTTCGCTTGAAATTATCCCAGTTTTAGCACTGAGAGTCCTGGGTTCTGGGAAATCCTTCCATTCTGGGGAAACCAGGACAGCTGGTCACCAACTAATGGTCCCTGCACATTTTAATAAGAGAAAAATGTTGAGGGTGCAGATTAAATCCAAGTTTTTTGATTCTATATTTTGTCCTCTTTCCATCATATTACTCTGCCAGATTAGTGACAGACAGAAGAATACTGTCTCCTTGTTTTTGTATCTGCAATACCAGTGACAGAATTGTTTCAATGCCTTCTCTGGGCAAAACATTTGCAGGCCATTATTCTACATCAAAGGAGCACTAGGAGCACAAAGGTTAATCAGTTGGCTGCTAACAGGAAGGTTGTAGGTTCGAACCCACTCAAGAGCTCCCCAGGAGAAAGACCTGGTGATCTGTTCCAGTTAAGATTATAGCCCAGCAAATTGTGTGAGGCAGTTCTACTCTGTCACGTGAGGGTGGTAGGAGCTGAAATTAACTCCACAACATCTAGCAACAAACAGCAGCCCTCATAAAGAAATTGAGTTATGGGGACATTCATGGTTTCCCTAAACCACGTAGCAAAAAAAGGAGCACAGTCAGCATTTCATCCAGCTCCATCTGTCCCCAAAGACTGTCTTTTTTCCAGTGTGCCAAATTCTATACTTCCAATCAGATTGGGATTTGATTATGTTTACTACTTAGCAAGGTTTGAGTAGTGGTGCATTACCTCTTTATACTGAGACAACTTTCTCTGCCATCCTGAAGTTACTCACCTGTGTAAATACAGTTACATTATGTACCTTGGTCCACCTTTTATCATATTAATCTGCCACCTACCTATATAGATTCTTACTGTATATTTTATTAAAATCAGCTCATTCTTTAAAATTAATTGTTGGCCTATGTACTAATGTCCATGACATCATACATGTGGCACGTTTGTAATACAATTTTTAATATGCCTTAACATGACTATCTGACTCAACGGCACTTGGCTTGGCTAACATGACTATTAAAAATTCATTCACTCCCTAGATCCAGGTTGAGCTAAGCATTATTATATTCAATAGTGGCTTTTCCATTGTAGAAGTTTCTTTCTGAACTCTGTTATTAAAAAAAATATATCTTTGATTTTATTTCCCCTTAGTGTCATTTTGTAAATCCAAACCAACAGGAAAGTTTAGTAGAGTCTTGGTCTAGGGTAACTTATATAAAGTTTATTTTTAAGATCCATTTGAATCAAGCTCCCAAAGAATCTGATTTGCACAGAAAGTTCCTTATCTCTGGGGTAAACTACCTGGTTATTGCTGGGTAGTCCTTTTTATGCCCACATAGCTACAACAGTTGTTTTATAATAAACTTACACTTAATACATTTAGTGAAAGAAAATGAAGACTATGATGCTATTCACCTATTTGCAGGTTTCCAAAGATCTCAAGATGCATATTGACGAACTCTGAGAAGCCCTATCAGGGGACACAATGTAGAGTCCTTGGTAGAGCAGGACACAAAGAGGTGTGCAGATCTAGAACTCTAAAGAGAGACCACACCAGATGGTCTGACAACCTGCGGGTTCCTCTGAGAACACGGCCCCTATACTTGCTGCTAGCCTAGAGCAGACACCAGTACTGAACCCAACACTTCAGACAAAGATTAGACTGGATTCAAGGACACATAGGAATCCAAGTGGTGTGTGTATTTTAGGGTTTAATAAATAGATGAGGCTGTCCCACTAGTCTCTTTTTAGAGGGGAAAAGAGAGGGTGGAGAGGAGGGAACAACTTGGTTAAGGGGATACCAGAAGTACAGGGTAAGGAGAACACATAGAGTTGCATAGAGGAGGGTGTTCAGGGTTTTATATTGCAAATTGACTTAGGCTGTAAAATTTCACCTAATCACAATAAAAAATAAAAAAACAAAAAACACCTCTGAGAGACAGCTCTTCAGATTACAGACCTTGTTCACCCAGCTGCTCTAGTCTTTCCTGAGCTGTTTCCATCAACTTGTCCTCATATAAGACATTTCAGATGAGTTATGTATCTGGAGATCTTTTGTGGCTTTTTCCCACATCTTCTTTGGATATATGAATAATTCATTTTTCTATTGTACCTAACTTTTGTAATTGTTCTCCTTCTATTATATAGGATCAAAAGTCTGCTTTTAAATAAAGAAATCTTTCATTTAGTGAAGTCTCGGTTTCTTCCTTTGCTCCCATCTTCATTTCCCACTGACTGTATCAGATCTCAGCTTACAGTCATTTGTCATCAGCTGCAGTTTGGCCGGGACCATCCTCATAGCCTGACAGCACTCTGGGCTCTATTCCAGGATCTCCTTTAATTCCTTGTTGGAGGCTCACTCACCCTTTCTCTTTACCTCGCTGCCAGATTTAATACCTTTTAGCATGCCAGCTATGTTTTTCAGATTCTTTCCAAAATGAGATGAAAATTCAGACCTCCAGATCTGCCTCTTCAGTGAGCAATATTTTCAGATACCTTCACTGTCATTCACTATTGCAATTCCTCACTTTTAAGCCTATCTCTCCGTAAAAAGAACTACCTAAGACATCCAGAGTGACCCTTTGAGATACATGTCTTGGTCCCTTCCCATCTGGAGCAATGGAGAATAAAGACAAAAGACACAAGAGAAATCCTAGTCCAAAGGACTAATGGATCCCATGAAGCACAGCCTCCAGCAGCCTGAATCCAGAAGAACTAGTGTCTGGCTACTACTAACAACTGTTCTGACATGATCAAAATAGAGAGTTCCAACAGAGTAGGAGAAAAATATGGAACAAGGTTCAAGTTTATACACACACACACACACACACACACACAGAGAGAGAGAGAGAGAGAGAGAGAGAGAGAGGACCATACTTACTTGGTTGACAAATAGTGGAGGAACTCCCAAGACTATGGCTAGTGGACACCCTGCTAAATCAGAACTGAAGTGCTGCCTAAAGTCTATCTTTCATCTAAAGGTTAGGTTGTATTACAAAACAAACCGAAATCCTGGTGGTATAGTGGTTAAGTGATATCTATGTCTGCTAACCAAAAGGTTGGCAGTTCAAGTCAGCCAGGTGCTAATTGGAATCTCTCTGATCTACCTTCACATATAGGGTCACTATTAGTCAGAATTGACTCAACAGCAGTGGGTTTGGTTTGGTTTTATAAAGCAAACAGAAAACCCTGGTAGCATAGTTACTTAGTATTATGACTGCTAACCAAGAAGTCAGCAGTTTGAAACAACTAGGCACTCCTTGGAAATTCTATCGGGCAGTTTTGCTCTGTCTTACAGGGTTGCTGTGAGTCAGAAACAACTCAACGGCATCAGATTCTGTTTTGTTTTTCTATAAAACAAACAGTAACACATGTGAGGAATGTGCTTCTTAGTTCAACCAAGTATGAAACCAAATAGGGAACACCTGCACTAAAGCAAAACAAGAAGGGAAGAAAGGACAAGAAAACAAGAAGGGTGATGAAAAACCCAGAATGGAAAGTAAAAGAAGGAGTGTACTGACACACTGCAGGTGTAGAAGCAATGTCACAATTTGTGTGTACATTTTTTTCAATGAAAAACTAATTTGTGCTGTAAACTTTCACCTAAAATATAGTAAAATTGAGAGAGGGAAAAAAAAAAATCCAGAAATGACTTTATTTGAGTAAGAAAGTGCTTCTGGTAAAGTGAAGGAATGGGGCTAGAAAACAGTGGGAGTAGAAGCAACACAAGACTGGTTCATTCATGCAAATAAAACCCAGGCTCCCCAGCCAGCAGCCCTCTCTCCTGTAGACCTGTGCCTTCCCGAGAATGAGAACAGATGGAAGATGCTGGAAGATGCAGAGCCGGCATATGGCAGTCCCAGAACAAGATGATTATCAAAAGCAAATACCAAAGCCATCTGACACACACGATCATTGAGCATGGACTCCTCCAGTGCTGTGTGGAAAAAAAAAAAAAAACACCTTCTCAAACAAGACATACACTGAAACACACAAAACTTCAGGATCTCCACTCACACCCATTAATCCTTGACTGACTGACTCAGTAGCCTATTAGCCAAGTTTCTGCTTCCAACATCATTTTGCACATATCCGTCCTATATACCGATGCCATGGTTATCCCCTGAGGATGCAGATTTGACCATGTCTGTAAACTGCTTGGATACCCTGGCGGTGTAGCAGTTAAGTGCTGCATCTGTTAACCAGAAGGTCGGCAGTTTGAATCTGCCAGGCACGCCTTGGTAACTACGGAGCAGCTCTACTCCATGCTATACAGTTGCTATGAGTTGGAATAGACTTGATGGCACTGGTTCTGGTTTGGGGTTTATATACCGAGGTGTGAAGATTTCACAAAGAAGTTTGACAGGTTGGCAAGTCATGTTAGCATGAAAAAGGGCTGTGTGCTTAAATAAGGAAGCCCTGCTAACAGGTCTCCCTTTGAGCTTATGTTAGCTAACTATGGCGACCCTGGTGACATAGTGGTTAAGTGCTACATCCGCTAACCAAAAGGTCAGCAGTTTGAAGCTACCAGGTACTTTTAGAAACACTATGCAGCAATTCTACTCAGTCCTATGGAGTTGCTATGAGTCAGAATCAACTCGACAGCAGTGGGTTGGTTTTAGTTTGCTGACAATTGTGTCTCATATTAAGTTTATGTTAGCTGACTATGGGAATCCTCATGGCCACCTATACATCAAACCAGATTAT
This sequence comes from Heterohyrax brucei, assembly GCA_028571685.1. NCBI lineage: Eukaryota > Metazoa > Chordata > Mammalia > Hyracoidea > Procaviidae > Heterohyrax > Heterohyrax brucei. The sequence continues at coordinate 174,964,651 of CM053143.1, read as the reverse complement.
TCCTACCCATGCCCCCATTGTCCTAGACAACTTAATCATGTGTTTTTTCTTTCTGAATTGCTTTCACCTTTCCCTTGCTCATTCTCACTTCCTGGAAAAGCAGGAGCAAACAGAAGCAAACTTCCTCTAGTTCCCAGCACCACAACTATCCACCAACCTGCTTTTAGGCTCATATATAGTCCTCCTTTCTGTCACACTGGACCAAAGCAATCTGCTCCCATGTAAAACTGGTCCCTCCATCTGTGTGCAAGACCACATCCCTTCTTAACTGCTCAGAAGCATCAATCTAACTCTCTTTATTTCCCCATGCCTTCACTCTTTTCCCCTTTTATCAACATGAAACATGTAGCTTTTCTCTCATACCATTACTATCGCTGCTGCAGCTGCTGCCACTTCTACTATGACAGGAACTCTGGTGGCACAGTGGTTAGGAGCCCAGGCAATGTTTGAATCTGCCAGCTGCTCCTCGGAAACCCCATGGGGCAACTCTATTCTGCCCTATAGGGTTGCAATGCATCAGAATTGAACTAAAGGCAATGACTTTTGTTTTTCTTTTTGACTGGCACTAGGATTAGTACTACACTGCTACTAATGACAACAATGACCAAAATTTTTAAAATCTCACTTACTTTCACTTTCTCTCCAGCCACGACTCCATTTCTCCCTTTCCATTATAACAAAACTCCTAAAAGAATTTTCTATACTTAACTACTAGCTTGGCTGCTACCCAAACAGCTAGCAATGGAATCCAACAGCTGCTCCTTGGAAACCTATGGGATACTTCTCCTTTGACTTATAGGATCTTGATGAATTGGAATCCACTCCTGTTTGTTTTCTGCCTTCAATGCCTTTACTCCAAATCTTTCTTGAACATACTTTAATCAGACTTTCACCTGTATGCTCATCAAAACTGCTCAACTTAAAGTCACTGAAGATGTCCACATTGCTAAATTCCACATATGCTTCTTAGTCCTAGTCTTACCTGACATTGACAGGTTTTGATATGGTTGATCACTACTAGCCCCTCCTGAAAATTCATTCTTTACTTGATTTCCACCTTGGCTACTCTTTCTGTCTTGTAACCTCTCTCTTCTCATTCCTATATACTTTTCAAGAGGCATTACCCAAAGAGTTAGACTTTAGACTCTCATATTTGGAGCCCCGTTGACTCAACAGCTAAGTGATATAGCTGCTAACCCAAACCGGCAGTTTGAGTCCACTAGCTGCTCTTTGGAAACCCTATGGAACAGCTCTATTCTGTCCTACGGGGTTGCTATGGGTTGGAATTTATTCAAAAGCAATGTTTTATTTTGTTTTGAATTCTGTCTCTACTCATTTACTGACGGGTTTATCCAGGATTGTGACTTTAACTATCATGTACAGTACTGACAAATTTTAATAGTATGTCTTCAGCCAGAATCGGTCCATTGCCCTCTAAACTCATAGCCCAGCAGCCTGTTCTGTATCTCCACTTGCATGTCTAATAAGCATCTAAAATTTCTCCTGTTTTAAAACTGAGCCACTGAACTGCTCTTCCCTCTATTCTCTTACTTCTCTGTTTCAGTACTGGTGAACTCTTCCAGGTTCTCAAACCAAACCCTTGAAAATCTTTATTGTCTTTTCTCTTCTGATAACCCCATACACTCTGATTAAATATTGTTAGAACTACGTCAACAATATATTCAAAACCACTTTAACTACTTCCACTGCTTCCACTTTGCTCAGATCTTTGTTCATATCAAACCTAAATTATTACAATAACCACAGAATTACCTTCCTGCTTACCCCTTATCTCCTTTATTTTTTTTTCTCTGCATAGTATCTAGAAAGGTCTTGTTCAAATAGTTTCCATGATATCACTCCTTGGTTCAACCTTGCAATAGTTTCCAATCTCATTTATAGTGAAAGACAAAATCTAACCAAGGCTCTATAAGCCCTGTATGATATGGCATTACTTTAAAATTATTTTTATTTCTGTTAGGACAGTAGTAATTGCTCCCCTTCATCCTTGATTTTATTTTCTTCATTTCTTCATCAGTCTAGCTGAAGGTTTGTCAATTTTACTGAATTTTTCTAAGATACTATTGTTGTTTTTGTTGTTGGATGCTGCTGCGTTGATTCTGACTCACAGTGACACCATGAACAACAAACCCTGGCTATTCCTGGGCCCTTCTCGTAATCAGTGATACCTCGGAGCCCACTCTTGCAGCCACTTTGTCAATCCGTCTTACAGAGGGTCTTCCTCTTTTCTTGCTGACCTGCCACCTTACCATGCATGATGTCCTTCTCCAGAGACAGATCCCTCCTGAAAACATGTCCAAACTATGCAATACTAAGTTTCACCATTCTTGCTTCTAAGAAGCACTCTTGCTGTTCTTCCTCCCACATAAAATTTTTCATTCTTCTGGCTGTCCTTGATAGAATCACTATTCTTCACCAACACCGTAAATCAAAGGCATCGGTACTTCTTTGTCTGTTGTTTTCCTATTCTCTATTTCTGTTCTAACCTTCATTATTTATCCTTTCTGTTTGCTTTGCACTTAGTTTGCTCTCTCAGCATCTTGCTACTTTAGCTGCATCCCATAAGTTTTGATATTCATTTTCTCTTTCACTTATCTCTAAATAGTTTCTAATTTATCTTATAATTTCTTCTTTGAATCACTGATTAGTTAGGAAAGTGTTGTTTGTTTTTTAAATTTCTAAATATTTAAAATTTTTCAAATGTCTTAATATTATTGATTTCTAATTGCCCTCCACTGTGGTTGAAGAATATACTTTGCATGATTTCTACTCTTCAGATCTGCTGAGGTCTGTTGTATGGCCTAGGAGACAGTCTGTTCTGGAGGATGTTCCACGTGCACTTGAGAAGAACGTGCATTTTTCTGCTTTGAGTAGAGTGTTTTACATTTGCCTAGTAGGTCTACTTGTTCTATAAACCCCACTGCCCTTGAGTCAATTCTGACTCATAGCAACCCTACAGGACAGAGTAGAACTGCTCCATGGTGTTTCCAAGGAGCACCTGGTGGATTTGAACCGCTGACGTTTGCATTAGCAGATGTAGCTCTCAACCTCTATGCCACGGGGGTTTCTGAGATGGTCTAGAGTGCTATTCAAATCTACTTCTTTTTATCTACACTAGCTCCTCATACTTTATCTTTTGTTTTAATAACAGATGTGCTCATCTTATTTTTCCATTTCTCAGAAAAATAGTATAAAAAATACCCTTCCACCACTAGAAACAGGTAGCTACTGGTATATTTTAGTTTCTTACTGCTGGTGTAATAAAAATACTACAAATAGGTGGCTTTACAAACAGAAATTGTCTCATAGTTTAAAAAAGCTACCATCAAGTCAAGGACAGTGTTAAACTGCATCATAGGGTTTCCAGTGAGTGGAATTTGAACTGGTTGATTTGAACTGTCGACCTCATGGTTAGTTGACATAGGTCTTAACCACAGGGCCGCCAGGACTTCTCTCACCATTCAGAAGGCTGCATATCTGAATTTAGGGCACTAGCTCTAAGGAAAGGCTTCCTCTTTCTGTCCTGGGGTCAGATCTTTGCCTCTTTCCAGTTTCTGCTGCTCAGTTCCTTGGGGATTTTCCTGGGGCCTATATGTTTCACTCTACTCATGCTTTCTTCTCTATGCCTAATCTGCTCTTTTCATATGTCAAACGTAATTTGCTTAAGACATGTACATTGATATAGACTCATTAATATAACAAAGAAAGTCCTATGGGCCAATGAGATCATATCCACATGTGTAAAACAAACCTAAAAACCTATTGCTGACAAGTCAATTCTGACTCATAGTGACTCTGTAGGACAGAGTAGTACTGCTCCAAAGAGTTTTCCGTGAGGACCTGGTGAATTTGAACTGCTGACCTTTTGTTTAGCAGCTGTAGTACTTAACCACAACACCAGGGTTTCTTCCACATGTATAGGGGTTATGATTAATAACACATGTTTTTGGAGGACACAACTTAAACCGTAATAGTGGGGTTCCTACAACCTCAGGTGTTGCTGTAAAATGCAATGCCACCAAACCTCTTCACTTAAGAGCTCTCTGATGGTTGATTTTGTCAGGAGTTTTTCTGTGGGGCTGACGGAACAAGGAAGACTGCAGAACCTTCTCTCCTGCATAGACAGGGCCCATCCTTGGATATACACTGAGAAGTGTCACTGCTTTTTGCTATTTGTGGACACAAACATACTCATTTATTTAGTCATTCGATAGCAATGAATTGAATGCCTACTTGTAGCCAAGCACTCAGAATACTCTCAGGTTTTACACTGAGTTTTGCTAGATAGCAAGAAAAGCATAAGAGGGCTAATACCCTACTAATGGTTGCTTCCCATTTGCAAGTGAAGGCTTCAGTTACGGCTGCTTACTGTCATCTGGAGTGACCACAGACTCCATGACCGAAGTCAATTACTAACACAGATCTAAAGATCATTTTACCTAATAATGCTACCTACAGCCAGTGAGAATTAGGACCAGATGTGATCAACTCATTTTACTTCATGTAGGGTAATGCCCAGTGTCCTGGAGCTCTACCAGTTAAAATCTTCTCTTTTTGTCCCTTTATAGTAGCTGGCTATTTTGAAGCGGTATCTGGAAATAGACAGATCCTAGTACAAAACCTGACTCTACAACATATTTGTTGTTTAACTTTGCCTAACTTCTCTGCTCCTCTGTTTTAGTCAGGAAAGTAGACATGGAAAAACCTATTTCATAGGATCAGTGAGTATTACATATGATTCAATCATTATGTTGCCTAGCACATAGTAGCCACTCTCCACAGCTGGTAGCTTGAAAACTCATAACCAACAACCTTTGGTGTCTCATTTTGGTGTTCTTAGATAAGAGTTGAAAGGCATTTGAAATAAGCTTGCTTACCTGGTCTCCATCTTCTCTAGTGACCAACACCCTTCCGTGGGGTGAGAATGGGTGGGGCGATGGTGTTTCTTGCTGCTATTCTTCTAGGTGTCTGCTGGAATCTTGCCATCAATGGAAGCCCACCTGGTCCCATACTGCTGCTGGTCCAGTAACAGTATGCTTCCGTAACACTCCAGTTCTACCATGTTCCTTTATATGCTTTTGTTCTTCTGACTTAGGCATTGCTCCCTCCTGAGACCAGGGTCACTGTCCTTAGGATCTGTCTGGGTTAGTCTTTATTTTTCTTTTTCCCATTTATTCAGCTTACTTAAATCCCAAACCCTCTCATCACAGCTGAGATCCAGTGTCATCTCCATGTGGTGATATTGGGCAATGGACAGACCGGATCTGTATTAAGATACTTTAGGGAACTTAGAGTGACTCAGCACTGACCTAGACAGTAGCCTCATCTAGGCCAGATGGCAAATTGATCATTAACTTTATTCTAATGGACTATTTTTTCCCCAAAATGACCCATTATAATTAATTATCTGTTATCTGGCATTTTATCAACAAACACCATTCATTGCCTAACATTTCCATTGCCAGTTCAATAATAATTAATTATCACAGTGATAACCTGTGACACTAAGACATTATGAAATCACTTTGAAATACAGAAAATGACAAGGAATGGGAGAAAGTGAAGTAAGAGCAAGAATGAGAAAAGTTAAATCACGGCCAGCACAGTTTCCATACTCAGAGTACAAAGCATTTGTTTCTGCCATGTCCTGGATACCCCATTCCACATACAGAAATGCTCCCACATAACGCCTTCCAGTTGGGCTCTCCAGTTGGGCTCTCATAAATATCAAGAACATCCATATAGTTTAACTAAACCTAGGGTCGCCGTGAGTCAGATCCGACTCGGTGGCACTTGGCTGGCTTGGCTTCCCAAGAAGTGTTGTCCCCATCTCCATTCATGGTCCCCTTAGATATTTGAGTCTAAGAAGTTCATCAGTTGAACCAGCCTAAATATTAGTCAGCAGCACAGCAAACCCATTCTGGTAGAAATAATCCATTAGGATTCAACATCACACATTTAAAGAACAACTTCCTTCCCTTAGCTGTGCAAACATGTATCATCCTGCCAGAGATAACAGATGAGCTAACATTATTATATTTACTATTTTACACTTTAAAAGAAACAATCTTCCATTCCCTGACCCTGACCTTAAGGATTTTTTTAGAATAACTGCATTTCCTGAAATATGACAAAGTAAGCAAAGAATTCATAAGAAAGCTTCTAGAGCAAATACAAGAATTAGGCAAAGTCATAGGGTACAATGCCAACACACAAAAATCAGTTAGGTTTCTATATGGTAGCACTGAGCAGTCTGAAAAGGAAATTAAAAAAAAAAAAAATCCCATTTGCTATAGCACCTAAAGGAATAGAATGCCTCACAATAAATTTAACGAGGGAATTGAAAGGCATAGGAACTGAAAATTAGAAAGCACTGCTAAAAGAGATTTTAAAAGGTGGGAAAACCCTGGTGGCATAGTGGTTAAGTGCTATGGCTGCTAATTAAAAGTTCAGCAGTTCAAATCCACCAGGTGCTTCTTGAAAACTCTTTGGGGTAGTTCCACTCTGTCCTGTAGGGTCACTATGAGTCAGAACTGAATCAATGGCAGTGTTTTTTTTTTATTATGACTGAGTGAAAAAGTACATTCATGTATAAATTTACATGCCCACCTATATGCAGCTTCCACTGCTCTCCCTGCCCAGTGACAGCACACTATTCCTCTCTGCTCCATACATGTCTAATCCTCCCAACAGTCTCCTTTCCCCTTCTCTTCACCTACTCTGTTTCTTCCAGCCAGAGGTCAACAGGATGATATCCTATAGATGCATAGAACCATAGAGTGCATCCAATATATGGTCACTGTGCATCGCCAAGTCCAATCCATTCGTGTCCAAAGAGTGGACCTTCGTTATGATTTATGGGCAAGGGGAGCATCAGGGCCAAAAGCTCATCCAAGAAAAGGTAGCATCAACAATGGAAATTTTTTTTTAAATTAATTAATTAATTAATTTAATATGACTGAGTGAAAACGTACATTCCCATATAAATTTACATGCCCACCTATATGCAGCTTCCACTGCTCTCCCTGTCCAGTGACAACACACTATTCCTCTCTGATCCGTACATGTCTCATTCTCCCAACAGTCTCCTTTCCCCTCCTCTCCACCCACTCTCTTTCCTCCAGCCAGAGGTCAGCAGGATGACAGCCTATAGATGTATAGAACCACAAAGTGCATCCAATATACGGTCACTCTGCATTGCCAAGTTCAATCCAACAATGGAAGTTTTAATATATAATGTAGACAGACTTCAGAATCTGTCAAACAAACCACAACCAACAGAAGAGAAAATAGGTAAATGGGAACTACTAAGAATCAAACACTTTGCTCATCCAAAGACTTTCTCACAAGAGTTAAAAGGCCACCTACAGAATGGGAAAAAATATTTGACAACTCTATGTCAGACTGACACCTGATCTCCATAATCTATAAGATACTACATCAATAAGAAGAAGATAAATCATCCAATTAAGTGATGGGCAAAGGAGATGGATAGACATTTCTCTAAAGAGGAGATCCAGGCAGCCAAAAAACACATGTGGTCATGTTCACGATCTTTAGTTATTAAAGAAATTCAAATTAAGACTACAATGAGATACCATCTCACCCCAACAAGGTTGGCCATGATCCAAAAAACATAAAACAACAAATGCTGGAGAGGCTGTGGAGAAAGTGGAACTCTTCTACACTGTTGGTTTTCAATTTTTTAAACAAATGGAAAGACATTCAATGTTCATGGATTAGAAAACTTAATTTTGTTAAGACGTCAGTATTACCAAAGGCAATTTTTACATTTAATGTAGTCCTGTTCAAAATTTCAACAGACTTCTTCTCAGAACTGAAAAATAAAGAAAAGTATTCATTTGTATATGGAATTTCAAGAGGCTCTGAATAGCCAAAGCAATCTTGAAGAAAGCAACTAATTGAGAAAGCTAGTACTTGCTGACTTCAAAGCACAGCATAGAGCTACAACTATCAAAACTGTCTTGTATTTGTATAATAATGGACAGACAGACAAAGGGAACAGAATTGAAAATCTACAAATAAATCTATACATCTACACTTGATTGCTTTTTGACAAGGCTGCTAAGTCCATGCAATGAGGGAAAGAATAAGCTTTTTTAATAAGTGGTAGTGGGATAACTGGATATCCACATACGAAAGAATGAAGCTGGGTTCATACTTCACACCACACATGAAAATTAATTCAAAATAGATGTTTTTCCTAAATGTAAGACCTAAAATTATAAAACTCCTAGATGAAAATATAGATGTATTACTCCAGGACCTGGATTCTAAAAATAAATATGACATCAAAAATACTAGCAACAAAAGGCAAATGATAATTTGGACTTCATCCAAACTAAAAAAGAAAAAAAAAAACTTTTATTCAACAAAGGACTTTAACAACAAAATGAAGAGATAACTTACTGACTGGCAGAAAATTTTTTAGAAATCGTAAAATGCATAATGGTTTAATACCTGGAGCATATAAGGACATATAACTTACAGCAAAAAGATAAGCTAATTAAAAATGGGCAGAGGGATTAAAAACAAAAAGATAAAAAATGATGGTGCTTTAAGTGAAGGTTTACAATCCAAGTCAATTTGTCATTCAAAAACTTGCATGCACTTTGCTATGTAACTCTAGCTGTTCTTCCAGCCTGTGACAACACACTCCTTTTTACCATGTATTTCCCACGTCCATTCAACCAGCTCCTGTCCCCCTCTGGCCTTTCATCTCACCTCTTTAGTCTTATGTATCTACTTATAGACTAGCTCAAACTTTGTCTGAAGAATTGGCTTCAGGAATAGTTTCACCTCTGGGCTAACAAGAGAGTCTGGGGGCTATGCCTTCTGGGGATCCTCCAGTCTTTTGTACCGTCAAGTCTGGTCTTCTTGAAAAGAATTCTAGTTCTGCAAATCTAAGAAAAATGGGCAAAAAATTTGATTGTGAGTACAAATGGCCAACATGTAAATAAAAAGATGCTCAGTCATTAGTCATTGTTGTTGCTGAGTGCCAAAATGTTGGTTATGACTCCTAAATACCTTAGGAGATCAGACAATTAAGTCCACAAACTTAATTGTTCTAAGTGCTACATACCTCATTACTGAATATCACTATTGCCACCTTCAAAGTACTCCCCTTGGGGAGTTATGCCCCAATGCCAGTGCCTACACTCCACACTTCAACATGATTTTAGAACTCTTTTCAAAATGGCCAATGCACACAGTAGCAAGGTGGCAAGCTCATAAACTTAACTGCATAGTTGTCTGCCAGGGAGTTTTTAGCCAGTCAACAAATAACTGTATTGGAACACCCTCCCTACTCCCTTGATCTGGCAACCAATAACTTTTTTCTTTACCTGAAGATAAAGGAAAGATTGAAAGTAAGACATTTTGATGACATTCAGGACATCAGGGGTCATATGACAATGACAGCTCTGCTGGCCATCCCAGAAAGACTTCCCAAATTGCTTTGAAGGGTGGACTGGGCACTGGCACTGATGCATAGCTTCCCAAGGAGGGTACTTCGAAAGTGGCCATAGTGATATTCAGGACTGTGGTATGTAGCACTTGGAACAATTAAGTTTGTGGACTTAGCTGTCAGACCTCGCATACAGACCAAAGATTACTCACAGTTACCAGGCATGAGAGGGAAGAGGAAATAGGGAATCATTGTTTAGGAAGCACTGAGCTTCTGTTTATAGTGATGAAAAGTTAGCAAAGGGTATTGGTAAACACTGCATGGCATGATCAATGTAATTAAAGTCACTAAATTGTACTTGTGAAAAGTACTTGGCCAAGGTTATGTTACATCTCTTTTTCCGACAGTAGAAATACACAGCAGAGTCAGGACCGAAATGCAAAAATAAAACAAACTTGATATTCTAACTTTTCTTCTTGGTTTTGACATTGTTTTCACTTTAACTGCTTAGAAATTATTAACATAAGCACCAGGATGAATGCCCTATTCTGTACATGATAAGCACTCAGGACATTTTTTGCCGGTTTAAAGAGTCTAAGTGAGAAAACACAAGTTGGCTGCAGCCAACTTTCAGGAAGTGTGATAGATGTCTAAATTAAATGCCTTTCAAGTTTAAAACTTTCTCTACTCTGCCCACATTCGTGAGTTGTTGTTAGGTGTCACTGAGCCAGTTCCTACCCACAGCAACCCAATGCGCAACACAACGGAACACTGCCCAATCCTGCACCATCCTCCCAATCATTGCTTTGCTTCAGCATATTGATGCAGCCGCTGTGTCTCCCTTTATTTAGTGGGAGCTTTGTAGAACCCTCTCATTGGCTTGTGGACACTATGCCACAAAGTGTGCAACTCTCTCTGGGGACTGGCACCCCCTTCTCTGTGCCAATGGAGCCACTTGGGCTCCTGGATAGACAGAGTGGGTTGGTGTCACAACCGATGCCATTTCCCTCTGCTGAAAGATCAAAAGATGTAACCAAAAAGGACTATTTTCATGAATACATATTCAGAGAGAGCGTCTCCCGGGATTCACAGGAAATCTGCTACAGGGGGAAGCATGATGAGATTCTTGGAGTCAGAATTTTGATAATCCTGTAAGCCTGCCCCGTCAGTGATCGGTATATTAACTCTGGAACTTTTGAATAAAGGAGCCTGGAATTTTCTGAAAGTCCAGAGGCTATTGAGACTTATTTCTGGAATTTCTGAGCCTTTTCCCACTTAAGTACATCATAGGGGCATGGTGGGCTGGTCAGTTTAATTTTCTAAAGCCATATGATACAGGGTCATCAAAGACATGTCCACAAGTAGAGCCACAAAGCTCTAGGAATTGTCCTGCTATCTTGTCTGTGTGAGCAGAGAATCATAGGTAGTACCTGCAGACAGAGGAAAGCATTTGCTACAATGAAAACCAGTACTGATAAAAACAGCCCATACCCTAGAAGATTTTCTGTGAGAGTTACTGAAGGCCAACTGGTCACCCTCCAAGAAGTTCACTGGAAAAGAAACACAGACCTTGACAAAAACATGCCTGATTTCTCACAACAATGTTCTAAGGATTGAGAAGATATATCCAGATACATCCAGAGTCAGAAGCGAGGAAGCCAAAAGATTAGGATATAGGAAAATGATCAGGGATTTTCTCAAAGGATTGAAATGTACCAGGAAAAACAACAAATGTCAGAAAGGAAGAAGAGGAAGACAAACTTTAAGAAAGGCCCAAGCTCACAATTTTGTCTAGCAGTGGAAAAGAATCTGACCAAAGCAAGCAAGAAGCTTCTAATGGCAGGTGCTTTACCGCCATGCCAACATGATTCGTTACCAGAGCACAGCAAGCCACAAAGAACCAATCCCAAGGAAAACTACTGAAAACCAAGAGAAAGTCGAGAAGGTTCTGCTTTGATGGCTGGCATCATGCAATGAGCCTTTGTATGCTGGACTGACTACAAACTAGCAACAATTCATAAAAAGAACAATTTAGGTCACAGGTATAGGTTTCAGACCTAAAAGCATCCCTCTTCTCTGGATATCAGTGTCATAGTGGTGGCTATAGTCATGTAAGATGAGGGGTCACCCAGAGAATGGGAGGAAATACAGGATATATATTTCTCATTGTAATCCTTAGTAAAGCTGGGAAACCGACTTTTTAACCTTTTGCTCTTAGACTACATGATGGATCGACTCAAATGTGAATTCCACTGGCTCAGAAAATCTAATCTGGTTAAATTAAGTGAATTCCAATCACTCATAAAAGGAAGTCTGGTTGGGTTTTCTTTACTTTGTTTGTGTTTTCTTCAAATATTTCAGGTAGCCACTGAATGCTGAACTGTAGTATCTACCACCCAGGAGACTTCCAGAATTACCAGAAACCTCAAATAGAGTCAGCCTTATTATTCATTGGTCTCAAAACAGTCGTCTCATTGCCTTTAATATTTGTGCTTGTTCCAAGTTAGTCTCAAATTTCTAGCATCATCTATTAACAATTTATACACAATTCTCCCAAAGTCTTTTTCTCTTTCTAAGGACATACTGTAAAACATACAAACTGAAGAAAACTGTCTTAAAATAAAAGCTACATTATTTTATTACAGTCAATGATTCATTTTCAAAGTTTCTTCTGGATTTTATTTTTTCCTAAGTTTTTCATAAACAAATATTGAGTTTAGGGCAAGTGTTACCTCACAGGGAAAGATATGTCTTTTATATATGAAATATTCTAGGATGTAATCTCTTTATTAAGAAAAAAAGGATAGGGAAAAAAAAGGAAGGCTACTACAAGCACATTTTTAAAAATAACCCTTTACTTCCAAAAAAGAAAGCCTTGTGAAAATAATTTGGGAAAGGGAATGTTTTTCCTTGTATGCATTTTTCAGACAGTGCCTCTACTGCCCTCTAACGTTCAAGAGCAACCTTAACAGTGCACTTTGCAGGCAACCATTTATTTAACCGAAATAGGAGAATTACAAAAATAAAAATAAAAAAACACTGCTGCCAAGTCAATCCAGACTCATAGCAACCCTGTAAGGACAGAGTAGAATTGCCTATAGGGTTTCTAAGGCTATAATCTTTACAGAATCAGACTGCCTCATATTTCTCCAGTGGAGAAATCCAGCTAATGGATTCAAATCACTGACCTTTCAGTAGCAGCTGAGTGCTTAGTCATGGCACCACTAAGGATCCTTCCAGAATTATCAGAGACCTCATATGGAATCAAACTCATTATTCACTGTGGCAAGACATTTCTGCTTAAATGTAATGGGAAAGAACCTGATAAAGAACAGAAAGCCCAAATGCTGTGTGCCAATCTTATCCTTAGATACGAATAGTATTTTGTGGGTCCCTATTATTCGTGTTTTAATACACAGTCTATCCACACAGATAGCCAGATTTTTAAGTTTTGAAAAGATTCCATCTTTCTGGAAGGTTTGTAATTAAAAAAAAAAAAAAAAAATCCTGTCAAAAAATATAACTTGGGAAAATTTATTACAAAGGCATAAATAGAGACTAGGATAAATAATATCAGGAAGAGCTGCCAAAAATAACATGGAAGATTATGATTCACGAAACAGTACGTGTTTCTTCATTGGCTCATTTTAACAATGTCTACAGGAACACAGTAAAAGCTAAGGATTTTCTATCTGGTCCGATTCTTAGAGCTGGAATAGTGCTGTTTCAGAGAAAAAAGATCAGACATGGCCAAGGTGGGTAGAGGTTTCAGGCCTTGTAGAACTGTTTGTTGGAACAGGTAAAGGGAGGGGACATTAGCGTCTGTTCTTTGCGTGGAGTCCTTGGGTGGCACCAACAGCTAACAAGCTCAGCTGCTAACTGAAAGCTTGAAAATTCAATGCTACCTTTCAAAAAACTCAGCCCTTGAAAATCCTCTGGAGCACATTTCTGCTCTGTCACACATGGGGACTGCTCTAAGTCAGAACAGACTTGACAACAACTGTTTTCTTTTGTAGTTGTTTTGTTTTTTTATTGGTTCTTTGCATTGGAGTGGGGAAGGAAGAAGAGCAGAAAGAATACGAGGTCTGCCAATTAAGTTTGTAACTCATCCTTCAAAAAGGGCTACATACCTCATTGCTGAGTGTCACTGTGGTCTGCTTTGAAGTCCTCCCCTTGGGAAGCTACGCACTGATGCCAGCACCTAGTCTACCCTTCAAAGCAATTTTGCAACTCTTTTTCTGGAATGGCCATCAGAGCTAGCGTCATATTAACCTTGATGTCCTGAATGTCATAAAAATGTCTTCCTGTCAATATCTAGGAAAAGAAAAAAGCCATTGGAGGCCATATCAAGTGAATAGGAAGGAGGTGTTCCAACACAATTATTTGTTTACTGGCTGAAAACTCCCTACAGACAATTATACAATTAAGTTCACAAACTTGCCACTATGTCACCATGCACAATAGTCACTCCAGAAAGAGTTTCAAAATTGCTCTGAAGGGTGGACTAGGTGCTGGAATGAGTGCATAGCTATGCTTCCCAATGGGAATATTTCGAAGGTGACCATACTGATACTCAGTAATGAGGTATGTTGTACTTAGAACAATTAAGTTCCTGGACCTTGTAAGAAAGCAGGGGAGGACAGTCATCTAGATATGCACCGAGCCACTGCTTGGCATTAAGTATGTTCACCTATTGACAATAAATATAAAAAGTATTACCATCTCTATTTTACAGATGAGAAAACTGAGTTTCAGAAAAGGTAAATAAGTTGGTCTAGCCATACATGTTGGAAGTAATGGAGCAGAGTACAAAAAGGAAACACACGTATACCAGACATAGCTAATTTTGTGACTGCCAGTGCTGGGCACAAATAAGCCACCAGGTGCTTTCCACGGAGCTAGCAAGGAAGACACAGGGATGAAAAGTTAGAAACACTCACAGGCCACAAAGAGGGATTCAAGGTAACTACAATTATACCTAATTACCCTACTGGCATCAAGTTTTACCGTGTGACTCACTTTTGCCAATGAAACACAAGGTGGGAAAGATTTGTCATTTAGAAGTTGGAATAACTGGTCTTTCCTTTCTGACATGATGATTAGCAGTTCTCTAGTAGGAAATTGTTGCATGATTCTGGTCTTAAAATGGAAGGAAGCCACAGTTGTAGCACAATGAGCAACAACTTTGGTTGTCATAAGACACAGTAATTTTGTGACCATTTGTTACAGCAGCAAAACCTACTTTATCCTGACGAATACATATCAGGATGTGATTGGCTGGGTATATGGGAAAATCCTTTACATTATTTAACTCTCTACTAAGAACTGGAATCACTAGTCCTTTCCCTGTCCTTCCCTCCTTGCTGCCAATGAATGATTTCTAAAAAAAAAAAAATCAATGTAGGCTATGTTCTCGATCTACTTTCAGAAGAGGATATAAAGCTTAAAGACAATGGAGTATTTTCTGATGGCAACTGAGAACAGGAAGCAATTTGAAGAAAAAATGAGTAAAAATCTGAAGATGGGGATCTGGTTTCCATTTAGTCTTTTAGAGTTCAGATTTAAGAAGTAGAATTGGGAGCTTAGAAAAATTGAATTTATATCATTTTATTAGGCTATATAACTCTACTTGGCATAAAATGAAAGGTTAGATAAGAGTTTCTTTAGAGTGAAGTGAAGTCAGTATTTGGAGAAGCCATTTGAGGTGAATGGGGACACAAAGCACTTGGCGGGGGGACACGAAGAACACTCAGAATTCTTAATAAAACTGTGGAGTCACAGACCTTGAATATAATTGATAGCTGTGCATAATAATTTTCAGTTTCTCAACAAATGGCAGAAGCCTGGGGGAAAACACTGTCTTTAATTATCTTCTCTGATGAATTATGTTGGTTGAAAATATTTAGTTTAACTTCTACTAAAAAGTAGTCAGGATGAAAAAAGTATCATTGAGAATTTTGTCAATAAATTACACTAACTTTTAAACTTTTTGTGTGTGTTTGTGTGTGTTAGCTGCCATAGTATACCTAGCAATTTGCTGCTCCAAAAGCCTATTAACCTAGAGTCTGCAGATGGAAAAGGCAATATTTTCATACTAGTGATACTACAGTTACAGTGAACTAGAAAGGATGAATTCATCAGACTCCAAGTAGGCACGCAATTCATGCCACAGGTTATTTTTTGTTAGTTTGTTTTATTAGACAGTCCTCAGAAAACTGAAGGGCTACTTCAAAACTATAAGTTCAGGCAGTCTCCCCACCTTCCTTCTCACAGTTGCTAACATTCTCTAAAAACAATCTTTTCCCAATAGCAATATCTATTATAATCTTAGCATGGTTATGAAAGTATGAAGAGAGAGTTGGGTACAGAAGGAGGTGGAGACATTGTGAGAGAAGGAAATAAGTTTTTTAAAAAATAATTTTTAAAAAAATCTCTGCCTTTGCTGCCTTCCTATGTTTTTTATAGCTTCCATATTACACTATTCCTTATAACATCTTTTTAATATAAAGTTAACACCACCAGTGCTCCTGCAGGGTACAAAGGATGGAAATGCTTGGCTAACTGCTAACCGAAGGGCTGGAAATTCAAAATGTACCCAGAGGCAACTTGGAAGAAAGGTCTGGTGATCTACTTATGAAAAGTCATCCCTTATACATCCTAAGGAGCACAGTTCTGCCCGGACACACGTGGGGAAACCATGATTTGGAAGTGACTGGGTGGCCACAGATTTTAATAGTCAGGATACTACTATCATCTCTCCACAATGACACTGAAAGGCATAGTTTGGAAAACGTAGACTTCTCTAATTTAAAGTAAATGTGTTATATAATTTCCTAAGTGTTTATACATAAGAATTTTACTTTATCTCAGCCTGAGTTGTATTCAGGTTGATACTTATTTTAATATATTTCAAATGCAACTGGGGCTTAAAGAGGACGTGAAAGGAGTGACAGTGGAATTCAGTCTGCCACACTTACAGCCTATACCACACAATGAATCTCAGTACCTACTTATGAAACTGAAGCTTGATAAAGAGAGGCAACCCTCTTTTAGCTGATATTTCCTAATGAATGTCAAATTACAGATGAAAATGTTTCCATTAAAAACTAACAATTTTGTAAAACGACAAAAAGTCTGCCCCAAAGATATCCATGTCTATAATCCCTGGAACCTTTTATGGACAGAAAGAGGCGGGGGGGGGGGGGGGAGAGAGAGTATGTGACAGAGAGAGAGAGACAGAGAGTCTTGGCAGATGCGATTAAATGAAGGATTTTGAGATGGGAAGATAAAGCTGGATTGTTATGCAGGCTCTAAATCAAAAACCAAATCCATTACTGTTGAGTCGATTCCAACTAATAGCAACCCCACAGGACAGAGTAGAATTGCCCCATAGAGTTTCCACAGAGCAACTGGCAGATTCAAACTGCCCACCTTTCGGTTAGCACTTAAGCACTATGCCACCAGGGTTTCCATAGCTAGGCTCTAGTTAATAACAAAGGAGGCTTGGTGGCACTATGGTCAAGTGCTAGGTCGGTAACTTAAAAGTCAGCAGTTCACACCTGTTAGCCATTCTGCGAGAGAAAAAAACCTAGTAATCGATTTCTGTAAAGATCGTAGCCCAGAAAACCCTGTACGGGTAGTTCTACTCTGTTCCATAATGTCGTTGTCATGTATTGAATTGTGTCCCCCCAAAAATAGGTGTAGCCATGGGACCATGACTCCCTGTATTCTGTGACTGTCCCCCATTTTGTGATTTTACTGTGCTGTACGTTACAGGACTAGGGTGGGGCTGTAAATCCCTTGAGAAGATCACCTCTCTGCTTCACTGCAAAGGGAGTTTCCCTGGAGAGTGGCTTGTGCCACCCTTAATCCTTACATCCTACTAGAGATAAAAGGAAAGGGAAGCAGGCTGAGAATTGGGACCCTCACACCATCAAGCAAGCAGCACTGGGAGAAGAGTGGATCCTTCAGACCTGAGGTTCCTGTGCCAAGATGCTCCCTGGACAAAGTCTGCTACAATACTGAACTTTCCTCCAGAGCCGACAAGGGGCAAAGCCTTCCCCTGTAGTGGACACCCTAAATTTGGACCTGTAGCCTACCAGACTGTGTGAGAATAAACCTTCCTTTGTTAAAGCCATCCACTCAGTGGTATTTCTGTTACAGCAGTCCCAGCTGGCTGAAACAGTCACCTGGAGTAGGAACTGACTGGACAGACATGACAACAATGTGTAATAAGATGTTGCCTTCTGCGAGGGAGGCAGAGGGAGATTTGGCCCACAAAGAGGAGAAACTGAGGTAAAGAGAAAAGAGAGAAATTTGAAGATGCTTGGAGGGATGTGATTACAAGACAAGAGAGAGATGCTGGTACAAGCCAGCAGCTGGAGGAATCAAGTGGCAGATTTGTTCCCTGAGTTTCTAGACGAAGCACAGCTGTGCTGTCACCTTGATTTTGGCCCTCTGATAATGATTTTGGATTTGGGTCTCCAGAAATATGAGACAAAAATTTTCTGATATTTGAAAGCAAGCAGATTGTAGTCATTTACTCTAGCAGACTCTGGAAATTAAAGTTCCATTCATTATTTAACTAATTTTCTAACAATTAAGAGCCAGAGCAGGTATTTAATAATAATCACCCTTGGTATGCTTTTTAAAGATCTTTTGTGAATGATGGAAAACAAATTTTCAGCTCCTCATCTTACAAAACTACTCTGGAACATTCCTTGAAATGCAAATTCAAGAATATTGCAGCTGCTTAGAGGAAAGCTTTGGGAAACTCTGAATATTACAGCTAAAGAGCTATTACTATTGCAGTGATTTTTTATTTTGACATACACTATGCTCCTAATTTTACCCAAATCCTACTAGAAGAGAAATCTTTGCGGAGTAACTATTTAATTTTAATTTCCACAAATCTCACTTTTAGATGCATAAAATACTTTATCGTGAAGAACACCTTTCTTTTCAATGTTGTGTTATTAAATGTCTGTTCCTGTGGCTCTTTCTTACAGACTCTAGTTGTAGAAAGAAAATTAAAACAATTCTTGCTTTTTATATGAAGATTCAGGGTTCCTAACAGAATCTGGTAAAACTGATACTTTATATGTAAGCATTTCCTGCCTGGAACAAAAGGGAATACTCATTTCAAATGTTTCTATCTAGACTTAAGAGTCTGCTACATTCTGTACTTTGCAGAGGAAAAAGTAGAAGAGAAATATCTATATTTGTATGGCCATATCTGTTTATATCATGTATCTATCCATCATCCATCCATCCATCTGTGCTTCCATCTATCCATATATCTGTTTCTGTTAAAAGTGGATTTTATTATACCTATTTCAAATGTTAAGACTGCTCTGAAACTCAGAGAGCAACTTTATATAAACCTATGTATTTGATGTTGTCATTTGCTGCCAAGTGAATTCCATCTCACAGTACCCCATATGACAGAGTGGAACTGCCAAAAAGGTTTTCCAGTCTCTAATCTTTACAGGAGCAGATTGCTAAATGTTTCTCCAGTGAAGCCAATACTGAGTGGGTTCAAACCACCAACCTTTTGGTTAGCAGCCTATTGGTTAACCATCGAGCCACCAAAGCCCCTGTATATATACTTCAAAACAAACAAAAAAAAAAATCCATTGCCACCAAGTCAATTCTGACTCACAGAGACCCTGTATAATACAACAGGGAAAACTGGGAAGTCAGACACTCTATGTCTTCCTCTGATATTCTGCTATTCATGTGTTTTGTCTTCACCTCCAGTGCCTTGTTTACATGCCAAAGCAGTTGTATGTTTTTTTAATTGAATTTTTTTATTGTGATTAAGCGACAGTTTACAATCCAAGTCGACGTGCCATATAAAATCCCACCTCTGTGTAACTCTGTCTGCTCTCCTTACCCCGCGACAGTATACTCTTTTTTGCCCTTTGCGTATAGTACTCATGCAGCTGACACTTGTCTCATCTTCTCATCTCTAAAGAGACTAATTGGACAGACTCATATATATGTATATATAACTGTAAAGTACATGCACCATCTGTCTCGCTCTGTGTCCGACAGTCCAATTCTGATCATTGTGTAAAGTGTTAGCTTCAGAAGTGATCTCAGCTCTGGGCTAGCAACACGACTAGGAGCTGTGTTCTCAAGGGACCCTCCAGCTGTTGGATCATCAATTATAGTCTTTTAATAGGGTTCTTGATCTGTACACCCCCTTTTCTCACGCTACATCAGAGACTCTACACTATGTTACCTGACAGTGCTGTCTTCAGTGGTGTCTGGGGCAGTTATAAGTTTTTGTTCCTGGCCCTGAATAGAATTTTTGCTGGAGTTTAGGACACTGTATTACATTTCTTTGTGTTCATGTCCCTTCCTCCTTCCCTCTCTCCTCCTCTCCTCTTCTTTCCTTCCTCCTTCCCTTCTTCAATAAACTCAGACAAGACTCTCCACTAGTCAGTCCTATATACTCTGCAGGCAACAGTGACCTGAAGACAGCCCCTGACCTCCAAGAATGTCATAGCAGAGTGCTTGTCACCAGCAGTTAGTTTCTCACTTGAATGCTTTTTATTTAATTAAAAAAAAAAAAAATCAGTATGTATTTTCAAATGCTCAGTGCTCCAGTCCCATCTGTGGTTGAGGTATAATGAATTATTGCTACTATTTCTGTCGGCCTTTGACTCAATTCTAACTCATAGCGGCCATATAGAACCAAGTAGAACTGCCCCAGTAGAGTTTGCCTATACTGAAATCCTTACAGGAGCAGACCACCAGGTCTCCTCTCCCAAGGGGCAGCTTGGAATTGTTAACCCAAAGGAGTAAATTCTTTGGATTAACAACCTTATGTTTAACTATTGTGCAGCCAGGGCTTCTAGAATGAATTAGAGTCCTATAATTTATTTTGGCCATATTCCTAAAGCCAATTGTTCTTCACTTTATCTATTACTCAAGGTTTTTTAGATTTTTGTTTCTCAAACAGCCACTTTGCACTTTTATCACTTGTCAGTTCTCAGGATTGTGCCAGACAACCCCAGAATAGTGTCTATATCAAATTTAAGGAGCTTGTTCTATATTCTCACCTCTAGGTCCTAATGAAAGTACGTGAAAGTGTGTATCAGGGTTGTATCTTTTCACAATACTTATTCAATCTGAATACCAAGAAAACCATATGAGACCAAGATGGAATCCTATTGAACTCTAGTGATTTTTCCTAGGTTTTCTAGACAAAAATATCTACTCTATGAGTGGAACATCCCAGTTAACAGTATATCAACCAGCTGATGTATAACTGGGGTCACAACTACACAGTTTATTGTTAAAAATATGTCACAGGGGGAGAAGTCAGAAGTCATCCTAAGTACAAAAGTGAATGTCTTATGACTTCCCTCAACATTCTAGACCTATTCATTTTCCACAGAGAACAATGAGCCTACACTACTTGAAAAATTGTGATATTACTTCTCATAATGCCCTCCCAAAACTATTTGTAGATGTGCATTAGAAATAATATTCTGTGAGTGTCAAATGGTCCTTGGAGAGAAGTAGAGAATGTAAGAAAGATGTTTACCTGTGTTTTATTGACTATGCAAAGGTATTTGACTATGTAGATTGTAATAAGTTATGAGTAATATTACAAAGAATGGGAATTCCAGAAGAATTATTTGTATTCATGAGCAATCTTAACTGTGCTCAAGAGGCAGTTGTTTGACCAGAACAAGGAGATACTGTGTGGCTGAAAATCAGCAAAGGTGTGTATCAGGGTTGTATCTTTTCACAATACTTATTCAATCTGAATACCAAGAAAACCATATGAGAAGCTAGACTATATGAAGAAGAATTTGGCCTCAGGATTGGAGGAAGACTCATTAACAACCTGAGACAAGCCAATGGCTCAACTTTGTTCCTTACAGGTGAAAAGACTGAAATACTTACTGAGGAATATACACTACAGCCTTCAATATGGAATACACTTCAACATACAGAAAACAAAAGTCTTCACAAGTGGACCACTAATTAATATCATTATAAATAGAGAACATACTGAAGCTGTCAAGGGTTTCACTTTACTT
This sequence comes from Heterohyrax brucei, assembly GCA_028571685.1. NCBI lineage: Eukaryota > Metazoa > Chordata > Mammalia > Hyracoidea > Procaviidae > Heterohyrax > Heterohyrax brucei. Next base: position 174,943,144 of record CM053143.1, on the reverse strand, counting down.
AGACTCACAATCAAAATCTTTGGAAGCAGCTGTCAAGCTGTCAATCCATGTGCTGCACTCGGTGATGCAATGATACCTAATAACAACAATTCCTAGTTCAGGAGTCCTGATGGCATAGTGGTGAAAGTAGTTGGTTACAAAAGGCTGGGTACTTGAACCCACCAGCTGTTCTATGGGAAAAGGTGTGAGAGTCTGCTTCTATAAGGATTTACAGCTTTGGAAACTCTATAGGGCAGTTCTACTTTGTCCTATAAGGTTGCTTTAAATCAGAATTTACTCAGTGGTGTGCGTGGGTAATGTTTACACCATTTATAACCATTCAATTGCTCCTCACTGCCTGATGTCTAACATTCTTAAGATGGCCTAGAAGGTTTTGTGTAACCTGGTTCTTGCCTATCTCTCTAAATGTATCTCCTTCTAGCCTTTCCCACTAAGATCACAGATATTCCCTATATTCAAACAACACAATAACCTCTGCAGTTACTCTAATGCAATCTTGGTTTTTTTAATTATCTCTTAAATTCTTGCTCTGGCATTGTCTCTCACCTAGACACAAATTTCCTTCCTACTTCAAAGGCTCACTCGTAATTACTGTATCAGCTTAAAAGCTGTATCACTTTCTCAGCCCCCACAGTCTCAGTAGAATCATGGGTTCCTTGTTCCAATTTTTAAAGTTCTAGGTGCAAAACTCTTATCCACAGTGATTACCATAATATCTGGAACTGTATATGCTGCATTTCTCATCAACCATTTATAGTTTTGAAAGTAGGGATAGAGTCCCCTCATATCTGAATTCCCTCATGTCTGACAATATATTGACCAGAAACTGCCAAAAATTCAAGCTGGATTCAAAAGAATATGAGGAGCCAGGGGTATCATTGCTGACGTCAGATGGATGTTGGCTGAAAGCAAAGAATACCAGAAAGATGTTTACCTGTGTTTCATTGATTATGTAAAAGCATTGAGCTATGTGGATCATAAAAAATTATGTCTAACACTGCAGAGAATGGGAATTCCAGAACACTTAACTGAGCTCTCAAAGAATCTGTACATGGATCAAGAGGCAATGGTACAAACAGAATAAGGGGACACTGCATGTTTTAAAGTCAGGAAAAGTGTGCATCATGGTTGTATCCTTTCAACATACCTTTTCAATCTGGGTGCTGAGAAAATAATCTGAGAAGCCGGATTATACAAAGAAGAACAAGGCATCAGGATTGGAGGACAACTCATTAACAACCTGTGTTATGCAGACAGCACCACCTTATCTGCTGGAAGTGAAGAGGATTTGAAACACGTACTGATGAAGATCAAAGACCAGAGCTTTCAGTATGGATTGCACCTCAACATCAAGGAAACAACAATCCACTCAACCAGACCAGTAAACAACATTATCATAAATTGAAAAAACACCACAGCCTTTAAATTGTGGTGTTGGAAAAGAATACTGAATGTCCCATGGACTGCCAAGAGAACAAACAGATCTGCTCTGGAAGAAGTACAACCAGAGTGCTCCTTGGAATCAGAGATAGCAAGCCTGTCTCTCACATACTTTGGACATACTGTCAGAAGGATTTAGTCCCTGGAGAAGGACATTGTGCTTGGCCGAGTGGACAGTCAGCAAAAAAGAGGAAGGCCCTCAAGGAGATGGACAGACACAGTGGCTGCAGCAATGGTCTTAGCATAAAAATGATTGTGGACATGGCATAGGATGAGGCAGTGGTTCACGCTGTTGTACATAGGGTCACTGTCATGGATCGAAGTGTGTCTCCCCCAAAATATGTGTAGCCATGTGGCTGGGCCATGATTCCCTGTATTCTTTGGTTGTCTTCTATTTTGTGATTTTCCTGTGCTGGAAACCCTGGTGGCATAGTGGGTTAAGTGCTATGTCTGTGGACTAAAAGGTCGGCAGTTTAAATCCACCAGGTGCTCCTTGGAAAGCCTACCGCACAGCTCTACTCTGACGTCTAGGGTCACAATGAGTCAGACACCACTTGATGGCAGTGGGTATTTTTGTTTGTTTGTTTGTTTGTTTGGTATGTTAAAGATTTAGGGTGGGGCTGTAAATCCCTTCATAGCATCACCTCCCTGCTCTACTGTAAATGGAGTTCCCCTGGAGTATGGCTTGCGTGACCCTTAATCCTTTCATCCTACAAGACATAAAAGGAAATGGAAGCAAGCAGAGGATTGGGAACCTCATACCACCAAGAAGGCAGCACCAGTAGAAGTGAATGTCCTTCAGACCTGAGGTTCCTGTGCCAAGATGCTCCCTGGACAAAGACTGATGCAATACCGGACTTTCCTCCAGAGCCGACAAGGAAGAAAGCCTTCCCCTGGAGCAGACATCTTGAATTTGGACTTGTAACCTACTGGACTATGTCAGAATAAACTTTTCTTTGTTAAAGCCATCCACTTTGAGGTATTTCTGTTAAAGCAGCCCTAGCTGACTAAAACAGTCACTGTGTGTTGGAACCTACTTGACAACACCTAACAAAAACAGCAAGACCTTGGTTTGGATTTTAGCCTCCAGAACTGTGAAAAAATAAATTTCTATTCTTTAAAGCCACTCAGTTGTGGTATTTTTGTTACAGCAGTGTTATGAAACTAAGATGTAAGTAGCCAAGACAATTAGCAATGGTGACTAGGTAACAGCCACGGTATCACTGAGAGATGAAGGAACCAAGAGAAAAGGCTGCTTCAGAGAAGTCTGCAATCAGTAGGTCTAAGAAAAATTCTCTTTAGAAAAGAGTCCCTGTGGACTCTCACAAATGAGACAGAGTTGGGATTGGACTTCTACTCCATTATTTATTTTTTTCCCCATCTGTGTCATAAGAAAGAATGCTCATCAGAGTAATTCCAGGATATTCAACTTCTGTTTCTCCAGGTCTATGACTCAGAGCCAACCACCTCAGGGCAGGCTTTCTGGAAACACAGCATTGAGAAAATGAGCTGACCCTGGGTACTTATTTTTACTTTACTCTGAAGCTTTTTGATCAGCACAAAAAAATATCTTCTGGGCAGTATTGCAGTGGAATAGTCTGATCTGCCTCTCTCTCTCTCTCTCTATTTTTTACAGTGAATTATTCAGTTCCTCTTGCAATGTTATGAGTGGGAACTGTAGGCAGTACAGAGGCTTAGAAGTATGCTCCAGGCTTGGATTAGGATGGAGTTAAAAATTCCACAGCTCAAAAGGCAACTTCCAAGATAAAAGCTGTATTTATAAATATGAGAGATACCCCGAACAGAAGATAAGAAATAAGTAATGCATTTTAGATGGTTTCAGTGTTTTATCTCTCTGTCCCCCAAGATCAAAAGGAATGGAAGAACTCATCTCAAGAACCAATGGTGGAACTGTGAGTTTTGGTCATATTTGTATTTTGGGTAACTCTCCCTGTATCTAATTTATCAAGTACTGAGAATATTAAGAAGAAATAGAAAAGAACTTTTCTCAAAATCACTTGGTGAGGAAGAGGGCTTCTCAGTTGTGACTGCCAAAGTCTCATTCAAAATATTCTCCCCACATTTTGTCTTCCTCCCGTGATGTTGTTTCCTATTAAACCTTTGGCTTACTTATTTTTTTTAAAATAAATGTTTTTCTATTTTAAAATAGTATTAGATTTATATAAAAATTGTGAAGATACTACAGAGTTTTCACATATGTCACATTCAGTTCCCCTTATGATTAATATTTTACAAATATGGCACATTTGTTACAATATTGACATATTCTTATTAACCAATGCCCACATTTTATTCAGACGTCCTTAATAACCCCCTAAGTCCTCTCCTATTTGAAGATCCCATCTAGGATGCCACATTGTATTTTGTTTGCATGTCGTCTTAGGCCCCTCTTGGCTGTAACAGATTCTTCGACTTCTCTTGCTTTCAATCACCTTTATTAAATGGAAGTGAATTTCTTCAACTGAGATTTGTCAGATAAGCTTCTCACAATCAGACTTGAGTTCTATGTTTCTGGCAGGAAGATCACTCAGATAATGTAATATGTTTATCACATCATTTCCAGAGAACTTAGTGTCAACCCTTGGTTGCATAGTGGTTAGTGCTATGTCTGTGAATCAAAAAGTCAGCAGTTTGAATCCATCAGGTACTCCTTGGAAAAGCTATGGAGCAGTTCTCTTCTGTCCTACAGGGTTGCTAGGAGTCAGAATCAACATGAAAGCAGTAGTGGTAGTTTAGTGTCATCCTAACTTATCATTATTCGTGTTAACCTTGCTCACTTGGCTGAGCTATTGTTGGTCACTTTACCGTGAAGTTATTCATTCTCCACTCCCTCCCTGCTTCCTTTCCATATGGTGCTTTTTGGATGGAAGACACTATGCACAGCTCACACTCAGGGAATGGGGAGGTATGCTCCACCTCCTTAAGGTAGACTATTTATAAAAATTACTTAGAATTCTTCTTCATGGGATATTCACCTATTCTTCCTTTATTGATTTCTTTAATCATTTATTATATTGTTGCTTAAATTGTTTCAAGTTTAGATATTGGGAACTCTTTTAGTTGGCTCCTGTGTCCCTTTGACAGACCCCATCACTGCAGTTTATCTTTCTAGTAGTAGTAGTAGTGGTAGTAGTGAATATTCCCTTACCTCCTGGAACTACATGGCATCCCACATTTTATAGATGTACACTCCAGTTGTAGAATTAACCATGTCTCTAAAATCCCTATTCCTTTCATTGGGGAATGGTATTAGAAATCACAATCTTGGTGCTAAGTGGGGTTGTTGCTACTGGGGTATTATTGTTTCTAGGCCATCTCAGTTGAGAGAGGAAATATATACCTCTACATAATCTATGCAGGTATACAAAAATATATTTTCGTAGGTCAGTACTTCCACATATGGCTATCTGAGTCTACATTAAGCTAAACATAAGTTCACACTGCTGTCTCTGTCTCTAATTCATAACCACATGGATCATTCTAGCCTTTCTCTCTGTTTATCTTCAGCATCCTACTCCGAAAAGTGTAAACTTGGCTCCCATCAGTCACCCTCCATTTCTTGAATTCTTCACTACCAGTGTACATTCGTGGCCACATCAGAATTGTTACGCTGCAGCCCTGTGAGAAAACAATTCATTTATTCTTCAACCTACATTTCACTTTTAACTTTCATTTCCTCAAACCTGGAACTGCTATACAGAAAAAAAAGAGAGAACTTCAAGGAATATTAAGCAAAGCAAGGCCAAGTCAGCCAAATGCCATGGAGTCGGATCTGACTCAAGGAAAAAAGTTATGGTAAAAAAAAAAAAACCTATGTGTTAGTAAACCCAAACCTATTGTCACTGAGTTGACTGTGACTCAAATTGACCTTATAGGGGGGTATAGATATAAATATAGATAGGAAACAAACGAAACACAATCATACATGAAGATCTGGTGGCCTGGTGGCATAGGGGTTAAGTACCACAGCTGCTAACCCAAAGGTTGGCAATTAGAACCCATCAGGCCCTCCTTGGAAACTCTATGAGGCAGTACTACTCTGTCCTACAGGGTTGCTAAGAGTTGGAATAAGCAGCATCATTTTTGGTTTTTAGTTTGTTGTTGTTGTTGTTTTTATATGAAGCAAGAATTAGGGCTACACAAGGAGCATATTTCTTGGCCGTTAGCCAATGAACCCAGCCCAAGAGAACATAGACTGCAGCAAGCAAAGTAAAAGTCCCAATCAGAGGTCATTGTAACCTTCTTTATACCAGACTATGGCCCTAAGACACTCTTCTGAACTGGAACTGAAGCCTTTCAGATTGCCTTTCAGTCAAACCAGGTCCATAAAATAAACAATAACATCCAAGAGGAATGTGCTCCTTAGAATAGTCAATTACATGAGATCAAAAACACAATATATGCCCAAAAGCAAAGATAAAAAGTCAACAAGAGGTAGAAAGCTAGGACAAAGGCAAAAGAGGCACCTAGGACAGAAATGGGGAGAGTGCTAACACATTGTGAGGAATGAAACCAATGTCATGTAACACTTTACGTATAAACAGGAAACTCTTTTGTTCTGTAGACTTTCATGTAATGCATAATACAATTTAAAAAAAAAATACAAAGCACGATAAAGGTGACGAGAAAAATAAAAGGTAAGCCTCCAGCACGCTGATTTTTTTCAGTGACTTCACAACAAATCTTTTTGTTACAATCATAGGTTAGTCAGTGATCTATCTGCAATGACTAAAAACTATGATGAAAATAAATTACATTAGGGCATTTCATTAGTCCTATTGTTATGCAACTTTATGGATGAGAAACTCTCTAGCACCCGTGTCTTTATTTTTAGGGTGGCATTGCTAAGAAATTATAGTAAGCATTTCAGCTGTACTCTAATTTCTATATGATGCATCGGGAATACATTTTAATTGTATTATCCATTTCTGTACACAATTCCGTCTTTGAAAATTGCTTTGGTGCTGTGAAAGACCAAAGGACAGATATGGAGTCTGTTCTCTAATTAAAAGATGGGTCCCTAGGTAGATTTTTGCACAGTCAGAAGCACAGGCGATTGTTACCATTGGTTGTCTTGATTCCCGAACTGCTCACAGAATGAGCTGTACTGTATAAATATTTCAATTTTGGCACATTGCGCCAAACTGAAGAGAACATGACATCCCAAAATTCTTTATTTGGGAAGAAACACAACTTTGAGAATTTTAGTAAGATTTTCAATGTCTTGGCTGACTCTAGTTTTGATCAGTTCATTTAATTTTTGCATGTTTGAGGGTGGAAACCATCTTTTTTGTTTGTTTGAAGGATGTTACTGCTTAATTTTATACGCTAAGTAGGCAGTGTACTTAAAAGAGAACTTTTAGAGTGTATTCTCATACACTTGAGGGTTAGCATCAATAAGATGGGAAAAGTAATTGGGCATGCTGGGCTTCTGCTAGCTCATCTTTGAAAAAAGGGAACAGCATTAACCAGACTGTCTTTTCTACTTGGAAGAAGTCAGATACGAGCTGCAGCTGAGATATATCTCAGCACCAAAACTTGATAGGAAAGAGATCATCAATGCAACAATTTACTTAACTGAATGGAGCATAGAAATCTGTGTTGCTTACCTTCTCCCAACCCTAAACCAGCCTTTCCCCACACAGATACATAGAATTTCTATCTTGACAAGAGACTGAAATTAGAAATAATTTTAAAAAATGCTTTACAGACATTCGAATCACAAATCAGCCAATCTTACATTTTTAATCTCATTTGTAGTCCATGGATGGTACAAAGAGTTAATGAACTTGGCTGCCAACCAAAATTTTGGACATTCAAGTCTACGTAGAGGGACCTTAGTAGAAAGACTTGGAGATGTTCTTCTAAAAAAAATCAGAAAACTCAATGGAGCACAGCTTGACTTCACATACATGGGACTGTGTTAAGTCAAAGCTGAAGCAATGGCAACTTTTTTTTTTTTAATACATCACTTAGAAAACAGGATTCTTGATAACTAATCCAATTTATTTGAAAGCTCCTTTTGAAATCAACATAAAAAGCCAGTAAGTGCATATTCTCCATTAGATACCTGAAATGCTTTTTGTAACAAAATATTTTCATTTAACCTAAAGTATATTTTAGAGGTTAGAGCAGAAACGAAGGCTCAGTTTGCAGGTTGAGGCACGGGAAGAAACTATCACTGTGAGTTTCTCGTGTTGTACGTGCTTTACAAATATTTCAGAAGAAGGAAAACATGGGTGTTTGTTAGTGTGTACGTGAATGTGTGGCAAGGCGCTCAACCTAGAATTGTAAGAGAGAACCTCTTAGAGAAAGTGTGAGTTGGAATGACGTCTACTGGATTTTTTTTTTTTCTGTTTGTTAAGCGACACTGAGTTGATTTCTGCTGATAACAATCCCATGTGATGAGGCAGAGCTGCTTCCCAGGTTTTGTAGGCTGTAGTCTTTATGCGAGCAGGGCCTTCTTCCATGGAGCTGCAAGTGGGGTTCAAGCAGCCAACCTTTCAGTAAGCAGATGAGTGCTTAACTCTTATACCACCAGGCTCCTTATAGGAATGTTATTCAAAGCAAAAAGAACAGCAAGTGCAGAGCTCTGGACATGAAAACTATCTCCCCATCACTCTCTGATTTAAAGTAAAGTAAGCCTATTAAAAACAAAAAAAGACGGTGGGAAGAGTAATTTGAAATGTTAATATACTGTACAAGGTGTAGCAGAGACAGCCTAGTTGTTGAACAATCTCATTTCTTCTTCCTCAGGCGCTGCCAAGATGACATATCATAAACACCTTAGCAGTCAGGTGTAGGCTTGTGAGTAAAGAATTACTGACGCATTCTGTTGAAAGTTATGTAAGCTGTATCAAGTCTGGACCACACAAATTTCCCAGCATGATTCTCCATGTTTTTTCCCCCCGCTTTAACAACAACTTTGGAAGTCAAGTGTTAAGGTTTGGGGGGCTGCTAGAACCCTGGGTCCCTAGAATGATATCTGAGACAGAGCTCTCGGTTGATCAGAAACACTCACTGGGACTTGATGAGGACTAGAAATACCTGTTTCTTCTGATAAGCCATCCTCACTTTGAAATTTGCTCTTCACATCAGTTACTATTGCCTTAACTCATCTGCTAAGATTAATTCTGTTACAGATTTGGAAATTATATTTAATAACATATTTTTAGACTGGTAGCAATTCGAAACTTAAAAACTTTGGGGAAAACATTAGACATGGGCCAATATACCATTAAATTAAAATAGTACAGATGATATGCGTCAGGAGAATCACAGCATTCCAGGCTCAGTGGATAAGAGTCGATTGATTTTAGCTCCCTGGCAGACAAGTACAGAAGTGGTCATTTCTCTGCCAAGAGACGATTACTCACTATAGCCATAAGCAACTAATTATAATTTTGAACAAGACTATCTGACAGAAGATTTTCTGTACAGCATGGAATCAATTGCTAGAATTTCCATGTGATATTCATAGACTTTTTAGACAAAAAGGATTTAACTGCAAATATCTGAAAATTATGTTCATCAAGATTAGTCATTTTATTAACTTATTCCCTAAGAATTACCTTGAGTGGATATACAAATATCACTATTAGTCATGTGTTATTGCTTCTTCTGCCAAGATTTTTCTGTCAGTTCACAGCTTTGGGCACAAATTATTACATGTGACTAGTGGCCATGGTCTCAACTTGAGGTATGAAAAGAAACTTATTTTCCTTAAACTACTGAGTTTAAAATTTTCCCTAGACATATCCCTGCCACATTTGGATAATCTCTTGGGAAAATTTCAAGTTTTAGAATCACTTGTGTTCTAAGAACAAGTCCCATTTTGGTCCCTAAGGCTCAATTTCCTATATGAACTAGTTCAATCCAGTCTGATGAACACCTCGTTCTCACTGCTGTGCAAACCTCTCCCCTCAAGTCAGGCTTGACAGCATGGGTGGAATAACACTGTTTCTTTTCAGTCTTATACTTTCACCTCTTTATCCCCTAAATCTGCTGCTTCAGAATCCTCCAAATTCTGGGAGACAGAGGAGATGAGAAGCTGAAGGGATAGCAGGTAGTTTAGTTACCGTTCCTGCTCATAGTTTTTCCTTTGTTTCTGATTTCCCTTTTGGGGCAGAAATCCAAATGCTAGCTCTTTGTTAGGACACACATGAGTCTCCAACGGGCCATCTGTAGGGCTTCCTTCCCTAGCATGCCTGATATATTTACCAGAAGCCTGTGGTCATAGCTCCCACACTACCTACCTTTTCAAGTCTACCCCACTTCCTCTAAACACTGGGGTCTCTTTCCCTGGCATGCAGTCTCATTAGTCAAGGTGCTGTTAGATAGATTAACACTATCTTCTAAGGCATGCAACTGTCACCAAACATAGGGAGTTTCAGCTGATACTGTCCCTTCTCTGTCCTGCTTTCTCATCACAGTAGCTCTAATGATCATCAACTGAGGAATTCTCCAGAGAGAAAGCAAGCACCAGTCCATGCGCATGTGTACCCACCAAACTTCTGAAGGCATTCCTAAGGGTTTCCTAGATATTGTCCCCTTACACGCCGTTCTGGCAAACTAGATAGGCCCTGGAGTTTCCGCTGCTCGCTAAGTTTCCTGCAGAGCAGGAGGGTACCTGTCTCTGCAAGGAATATTGCAAACCGTATATTCGACAAGATCTATGAAGACACCCCTTTGACCTGAATGGAGTGCACCCTCTCCATCTACAGAGAGTAGGAGGAAAACCAAAAGTTTGCTTCAATGGACGTAAGATTCACTGTCATGAAACAAGTTCCATCCCTAGAGACACTTTGGCTGATGTTTTACAGGGTGGATGGGGGCGTGAAGATGATCATCACATAGAGACGCCTCAGCAGGAGCTAGAAGGCTTGTCTGGCTGCTCCGGTGTATTCTGTAGGGCTACAGAACATTCATTCTACATTCTATTACATGTAAGACACTATCAAATAACTATTCCTTTTTTCACAGATGACATAGCAGAAGCCCAGGACGCTAAATTACTTTCCCATGCTTATCAAGTCTAAGCGGCAGATTTATGAAAAGAGATATACTTTAAATGTTCTCTTTTAAGTATACTGTCTACCTAGCATTATAAAATTAATAATGCCTATCAAACAAATAAAAAAAGACAGTGTCCCACCCTCAAAAATGCAACGGTTAAATTAACTGATCAAAACCAAAGAGGAGTAAGCCAAGGAGTTGAAAATCTTGCTAAACCTCTTAAAATGTCTTGTATTTCAAGAGAACATGGTTTTTACAGTCTACAGGAAGCATTTTGCAATCATCATCTAATCCTCATGACAATATTACACGGTAGAGAGAAAAATTATCCAGTTTGTAAAATGACCAGATGGCAACTGGACTGGGTTGGATAGTGTCCACCCCAAAATTGATGCCCATTCTGGAATTTCAGTATATGACTCTATTTGAAAATCATTATACATCCAGTTCATTAAGATGATGTTATATTCAGTGGAATCGACCAAAAAAAAAAAAAAAGAAAAAAACTAACAAACAAAAACAAACTCACTTCTGTAAAGTCAATTCTGACTTACAGTGACCCTACAGACAGAGTAGAACTGCCCCAAAGAGTTTCCAAGGAACATCTGGCAGATGTGAACCACTGGCCTTTCAGTTAGCAGTCACACATGTAACCTCTATGCCACCAGTGTTTCTTTTGGGAGGAGAGTCAGCCTTTAATCCAATATAACTGGTGTTCTTGTAAGCAGAGGTGAAGAAATTCAGAGACACAGACACAGAGAGGACATTGTCATGTGGCACTGGAGTCAGAGACTGTCATCAGCCAAGGAACACTTGGGGCTATCAGAAGGTGAGTAGTTACTCTTTGTGTCTAAGACTCATTTTCTTTATTTTCCCAGAGCATATCACAACATCAAGCACATAGTAGCATCTCAGCAAATGATTCTTAGACTTTCACAATATTCTAAAATACTTGGCTTCAAATCTTAATTTAAAGATGGTCATAGTTGAAGACAAAGCCTGGGAAAGCTGCGCATAGGTGGGCATGTAAATTTATATGGGAATGTACATTTTCACTCAGTCATATTAAAGAAAAATAAAAAAAAAAGTTTACTACTGCAGTGAGATTTTTATAGATGAAAATGCAACTAAATATTGCTTATCAATGAAAGTAGGATTTTCCCAATCTGCAAGTGTTACTACAGGCTGCTTCTATGAAAAGTGAAGGTGAAAAACGGCTCTATGAATTAGCTATCAGGAAAATCTTTGGTTATTCCTAAGGTACCGTTGTTTGTCTTCTTTCACATACTAAGAACTAAGAAACTGTCTTCAGTCATTGGAGCCGTCATGGCCGGCATGTGTTCCAGTTTGGAGACAAGGGCCAGCACTGTGATAGCTATAGCCATTTTTCTACTATCATTAACTTTACACTTGAACTTTCCCTAGTCCTTTTTTTTTTTTTTTTTAAACTCCCAGGTTGTTTGATTAGCCTAACTTCTGTTTTTAAAACTTATTTTTTCCTTTGTACAAAGATTTTATTTCTTTGTTTCATAATTAGGCTGTATCTAAATAGTCTTTATCTCATTTTACTTGCTTGCTTTTTTAAAAGTGTGCTCAGACAAATATAACAAAGCACTTGCCCTGTCAAAATTTTCTATGCATACAATGCGGTGACCTTTTTTAAAAACTTGACTGAATATTTTCATTGAGCCAGGTATGTAAAGGAGTAAACTAATAAAATAAGCAAATACATGGATAGAAGTATCAATGAATAGATAAATGCACATGATTATGAACAGTTGTTAAATACATCAATACAATTAGTCAATTCAGTCAGGGAAAATAACTCAATGAGAAAGACAGTTTGGCAGCACAGGAATCAAAGTCCCTTGATGGACAGGTTTTTTTAATTTTTATTTTTTTTCTCACCATTTCTTCATCTGTTGATATAACATTTTGAAGTGACAATCTATTGATGCCAAAATTGATTTCATCTAAAGACTTGAATGCTAGCTTTTCAGGAGTAACAACTGAGCAAATGTGAGAGTGGAGAAGTGAGTGGGAAAGCAGAAGGTACTTATAAAGTGACTCTCACATCTCTGTCTCACCATGAAGCACACAGTTTTTGTTAACTTACCAACTAGCTAACCAGTGAGTGACTCAGCCTCACAAGCAAATACCAAAATCTTGCCCAGGAAGTTCACAACCGGGAAAGAAGCAATCTATTTTCTTTGCTGCCTATCCAGTAAAATCACTGTTCTCATTGAGATCTGGCCTAGTTACCAGAATACTCAATATACTAATTTCTTCATTAAAATTTCTTCTCTATCATTTTAGAATCTTGGAAAATATAAGCTGTGCCTTGATAATATACCAAAACTAATGGAACTATCAGGTAGCAGAAATAATATACTTTAAATAGCAAATAAATCATTCCAAAAAAAAAAAAAAACCTAAACTAAACTCACTGTGACTGAGTGAGTTTTGACTAACAGGGGTAAAAGACCTCAAAAGAAGTTGTTTTTTTTTTTTTTGTTTTTTTTTTTTTTCCCTCCATAGCAAATTCTTAAGATCTTATATATCTGGAAAATACTTAAGTACTTTTTATAAAAGTTTATTTTAAGTGGATAGTAATTTATATATTGTATTCAAAATTTTCCATCTTTAGGTATGCAGAAAAACTCTGCTAGCAAATGTACAGTCTGACAGGGCTATTTCACATCTAGAAAGCTTAATAAAACAGACAATTATACAATGATTTTGAAACATAACATCAGAATAATGTGTAGACACTTTGATTTCACAGTTCATCAGTGTAACCATTACTTTAAAAAGCTGATTAATCTTCCAAGTAATGTATTAGACAGCTTCGATTATCATTACACACACACGACACTGAATAGTCACAAACCAGATTTTACCCTTAAAAGGAACACAGACAATAGATTCTGTGTTGAATTTATAATCTCCTAACATCTATTTGTGATAATCAGAAATTCAAATTCACATATTAAGTTCACAATATTTGGATTCCACTAGGAAATCTACCATATAAGAAGTAAACCAAGAAGTCTAGAACAACAGATGCAAGCATCAAAAATATATTTTGAATTTATTCTCTATACTCCTAACGCTTCTAAAATGCTGTATGTCTCTGCATTCGTCCTGGAAACACATGCTCCCAGGAGACCATCATGGTACTGACTACCAGAGCATCTGAGGGAACTTTTAACAATTACCATCTTACAGTGGGGTGTATACTGGTGAGAGGACTGATTTGGAAGTCAAAGTATCTGGGGTTGAGTTTCTGAAGTCTAGCACTCACGGTTTTTGTTGTTGCTGGGTGCCTTCAAGTCATTTCTGAATCCCGGAAACCCCCGTCACCGAGTAGAACAGCCCCCCACCGTTTTTGTGGCTGTGCTATCTACTGGAGCAAGTCGCCAAGCCATTCTCTGGCAGAGTGGCTGAGTGGGAAAAACAATCAACCTTTTGGGTAGCAGCTGAGTGTTTCACTGTTGTGCCACCAGAGTTCCTTTATCACTCACAAGTTGTTAAGCAACTTAGCCCCAGATGGACTTTGTGTATTGCCCCTAAGTTCTTTACTTTCTCACAGCAAGCTGAAGTTTGCCATCCTGAAAAAGCCCTCTTGTGTGTATGGATCCGATTCTAAACAGAAATACCCCCAGTAGAGCCTATCTGCTTTACATACTCCTGGAAAAGGCACCCAACATCTGCTAGATAATGTTGTATAAATTCTTGTGATTAGAAGGGTCCTTGGATGCTGCCATCCTTTGAAATTTCCGACTTGGAGACTCCTCACCCTGTTGCAGGAGGATGTCACGAAGATGCAATAAGACTCTCTCATTCCCTTCTCCTCTTACCAGGGACTGTCACATTTCACCCTCTTTCTGATGGTTCCCTGTCCTATTTGCCTCTGTAAGAGCTCTTGCTATGGAAGACTACCCCATACTGCTGCTGTCAACGTGTAAACCCTTTAAGTTGGCTCACAAACACAGTGATTCCACTGAACTGAGCAGAGGGGTCCATAGGGTCTCCAAGGCTGTAATTTTTCACAGAACCATACTGCCACAGCTTTCTTCTCTGGACCAGCTGGTGGGTTCAAACCATAGACCTTTCAGGTGGCAGCTGAGTGTTTTCAACCACGGCACCACTACGTCTCCTGTCAATGTGTTGGCCCCAATAAATAGCTTGCTGTGCAATGCTGCTCTCTTGTGGTCATAATTTTTCCTTAATTGGACCCGATTTCCCTCAAACTAACTACACTAGCTTATTTCATTTTTGGCAAATTCAACACAGGGAGCTTCTCTGAGCCTTAGTTACCTCTTCTGTGAAACACAAAACAAAGATCTCTGCTTTTGGAACAACAGACACGGGATTCAATGATAAGTTTTAGTGACTAAAGTGTGCGTGGAAACAGAGGTTATACATGATTAGAAATTTATAAGGTTATTGCAGTATTAAATTATCTTTTAATATACAGAAAGGGATTCTAGCAAATAAAGAGTAGATTGTTTTTATTAATCAAACTTACAGTAAAATTACTTTAGTCCCCTGTAGAATATAGGTTTTCATCTGACGGGAGCATATAGGCTTAAAATTATGTTTGACAATGTTTCCAATAAAAACTTATTAAATTCGTGGGACCTAGATTATAAATGTTGAAGGTGTAGAATTAAAAATTACATCATAACTTTCAAATGGTACCAGTCGTATTTTTTTACTCATTCTCACTGTGCAGGATGAATGATGTTTTCTTAGCATCTTTTTAGCACTTGGGTGCAATGCTTTGTTAGCAGACTTCTTGTCCTAAGATGTGCTTTGCCTAATATTTCTGTGTGAAATCACAAAGGTACTCATATATTTTAAGTTTTCATAAGAAATACATAAGCATGTTCATAGAATCTGTGCTTACAAGTTCTATCTACCATTTGTCTCATACAGGCATGAAAAAGACTTGCAGTCTGGAGGTTTAGGACTTATTTAATGTAATACATTTTTGTTACACTGTCTTAACCTGGGCTTAAATGTGACATTGCAAAAAGTATGCTGCTTCTGTACTTTGGAAACCATGGTGGCACAGGGGTTAAGAGGTATGGCCTCTAAAAGCTCGGCAGTTTGAACCCAACAGGTGCTTCTTGGAAACCCTATAAGGTAGTTCTACTCTGTCCTATAACACTGCTAGGAGTCAGAATTGACTCTATGGCATTGGATTTAGTTTGGGGGAGTTATATAGTTTATTTTTTGAAGGATACAATCTTAGATAGGTGTCATGGATTGAACTGTGTCCCCCCCCCCAGAAATACGTGTATTAATTGGCCTGTGCCAGGATTCCCTGTATTCTGTGATTGCCCTGCATTTTGTGATTTTTCTGATGCCATAAATACTAACCTTTGCCTGTGGTGAATGGAGTGGATTATGTTTGAGAAGATTAGGGTGGGACTGTAAATCCCTTCATAAGATCACCTCCCTGCCCCACCGTAAAGGGAGTCTCCCCGCAGTGTGGCTTGCATCACCCTTTTACATGATTATGTTCAGAAAATGCAAAGTTACAGAGACAAGAGGCAGATGAGTGATTTCCTTGGGTTGGGAATGGCCTCAGGGACTTTTTGGAAGTAACGGGAATGTTCTAGAGCTATCTTATGATGATGGTTGTACAATTCTCTAAGTTTTCTGAAACTTACTGAATCGTACCATCAGAATGTAGGATGCCACTCACTGTGTGGGTCTCTGGGTGGCACAAACAGTTAAACACCACACTAGTACCAGAAACTGAAGATTCACACCTACCCAGAGACACCTTGGAAGACAGGACTGTCTTCGACCTAAAAGAGACAAAAGGAAAGGGAAGCAAAGAGAGAATGGGGAAACTCACACCATCAAGAAAGCAGCATGGGGAGTAGAGCGAGTCCTTCAGGCTGCTTCTCCAAGATGCTCCCTGAGGAAAGACTGACACAGCACAAGGACTTTTTCCTCCAGAGCTGACAAGGGGGAAAGACTTCCCGTGGAGTGGAGACCTGAATTTGGACTTGTAGCCTACTGGACTGTGTCAGAATATAAACTTGCCCTTGTTGAAGCCATCCACTTGGCGGTATTTCTATTAGAGCAGCACTAGCTGACTGTAACTGTGGGGATGAACACTACACCAAAATCTAAACCAAACTATAATTTTACACCCATCATCTCACTCAAATATAGGTTTATTTTGTATGTTTTTGCTTCAAACATTGCTCTTTTGCCTTAATTCTTCTAAGGAACATAGAACAAACGTGTTTGTTTGCTCTTCACTGTGGAGGAGGGACTCGAAACAAACAAGCAAGCAAACGTTTTACATAGTTTGCAGCACCCTTCGGATAAGCATGTAAACAGAGCTACAACCATATACTTCTCTCATCCTAATACATAAATACTTATATAATAGTAATTAGTTTCCTACTTAAAATGCAATCTATTTGTTACACATTTTGCTGGATATATCAGGCATGCAGAATGGATCCAGACACTTACTGGTCAAACTACAAAATTTTCTGCATATGAACTGCTCATTTCAGACCAGATTTTATACATTTATTTTTCTTTCCAGAAAAGTTATTACATCAATGCAATTTCTCCACAGAAGAAGAAAAAGCCATCTTTTTTCTCCCGTGCAGAGAAATTCAAGCTGGATTCAGAAGATGACGTAGCACCAGGGATATCATTGCTGATGTTAGATGGATCTCAGCTGAAAGCAGAGAATATCAGTAAGATGTTTACCTGTGTTTCATTGACTATGCAAAGGTATTCCACTGTGTGGATCATAACAAATTATAGCTAACATTGCATGAAGTGGGAATTCCAAAACACTTAATTGTGCTTTTAAGGAATCTGTATATGGATCAAGAGGCAGTCGTGTGAACAGAACAAGGAGACACTGCATGATTTGAAGTTCAGAAAAGTGTATATCATGGTTATATTCTTTCACCGTAACTTTTCAATCTGTATGCTGAGCAAATAATCTGAGAAGCTAGATTATAAGAAGAAGAATGAGTTATCAGGATTGGAGGATGGCTCATTAACAACCTGCATTACGCAGATGACACCACTTTACTTTTTGGAAGTGAAGAAGATTTGATGATGTAGATTAAGGACCACAGCCCTCAGTATGGATTGCACTGCAACACCAAGAAAACAAAAATCTTCACAACTGGACCAGTAAGCAATGCCATCTTAAATGGAGAAAGGATTGAGGTTGTCAAGGATTTCATCTCATTTGGGTCCACAGTCAAGTCCATAGAAGCAGCAGTCAAGAAATGAAAAGCCACATTGAATTGGGAAAAGCTGCTGCAAAAGATCTCTTCAAGGTATTGAAAAGTAAAGATGTCACTTTGAAGATAATGTGTGCCTGACCCAAGCCATGGTATTCTCAGTCACATTATATGCATGTGATAGTTGGTCAGTGAACAAAGAAGACAGAAGAAAATTGATGGTGTTGGAGAAGAATTTTTAAGGTACCATGGACCAACAAAGAAAAAAACTGATCTGTTCTAGAAGCACAACCAGAGTGCTCCTTGGAAGCAAAGATGGCAAGACTGTGTCTTACACACTTTGGACATGTTGTCAGGAAGGATCCATCTCTGTTCAAGGACATCATGCTTGGTAGGGGGAGGGTCATTGGAAAGGAGACTGACCCTTGTCAAGATGGATTGACACAATGGCCACAACAATGGGTTTAAGCATAAAAACAATTGTGGACATGACACAATTGGGCAGTGTTTTGTCACTGGGAGTCAGAACTGACTGGATGGCACCTAACAACACAACATAGTAACGACTAGCAAAAAGGTATCCAGAACTTCTGTTTTATAATGAACCCTGTTCTATATTTTAAGAACCAGACTCATTCAGTTCCAAGTTGATAAAAACTCTAATGCCTACATCGCCATGATTATCATAGATGTCTACCCATCACAGTTGACAGAGTCAACTTTGACTCCTAGCGACCCTATAGGACAGAGTAGACTTGTCTCATAGAGTTTTCAAAGAGGTCCTAGTGGATTTGAACTGCTCACGTCTTGCTTAGCAGCTGCAGCTTTATAAAAACTTTGTGACCTTAGTTATTTAATGCTTCTTTGAGTTGGAATCAACTTCATGGCACTGGATTTCATTTCTATAATGCAAATACCACAAGCAAATGACTTTAATAGAAAGAAGTCTATTTTATTGCTATATCAGAGGCTATAAATACAAATCTGGTGCACTGGCTCTAGGGGAAGACTTTATCTTGCAGTAGGCTTTAGAGGAAGATCCTTAACCTGTTCTGAGCTTTTGCTCCTGGGCAATCTTTTTGTGACTTGGCATCTTTCCTCTCCCATCTCTATTTTTCTGGCTTTTTTAAAAAAAGTTTATTTTATATCTTAAAGAGATTGACAGGATACACCATGATAATCTTTCCTCATTCAAATAACAAAGATAACCAATTTCCAAATAGGGTCACAACCAAAAGCATAAAGGTTAAGAATTATAACACATATTTTGGGGAGGCACAATTAAATCCATAGCAGTAACACCGGGTTGTTTTCAAAACATTGTCATATTCATGATTTTCTTTAATTTTCAGGAAGCATATTTCAAATTTAGAGCAATACATTCTTGAACTTGTTATACGAGCTGTAGTTTCATAGATTTTGTGTGTGTGTGATTAAGTGAAAGTGTACAATCCAAATTAAATTTGCATGCTTGTCTATTTGCAGCTCATTCTGCTCTGCTTGCCTGGTAACAACACACTCCTCCTTTTTTTTCTACGTATGTCATATCCTCTTAATTTCCTGTCCCCTCCTCTCCACCCTCTCCTCTCTCTTCTAGTAAGAGACCAGTAGGACAGCATCTTATAGATGCATAGAACCATAAAATAAATACACCATATGGTCACACTGTATCCCTGAGTCCAGTCCATTCCTGTCCAAGGAGTTGACTTCAGTAATATTTTCTGGTCAGCGGCAGCAGCAGGTCTAGGAGCCATGCTCCCAGGGGAACCCCCAGGCCTCTGGACCATCAATTGTGGTCTTTTAGTGGAGTTCTTGAGGTGCACCCCGCTTTTTTCATGTTGCCACTGCGACTTGACATTGTGTGCCCTATCACAGCTGTCTTTGGGGGCGGCCAGGAGCCATCTGGTTCTTCTGGTCACATGTTAATGCAGTCACCCATTCACCTGGGTCCTTCTGTCTCCAGGGCTCTTTTTCACTGATGTCTTTCTTGTTCTTCATGTTCATCAGTTCCAGATGAGTTGGGACCATTTGGTGTACCTCAGATGACAGCTTGCTAGCTTTTAAGAACCCAGACGCTACTCACCAATATGGGGTGCAGAAGACTCTCTCAGCAACGGGCTAGTTATGCCAACTGGTCTCAGTGTTCCTTAATAGCATGGTCTCAGAGCCCAGCCCCTGCTACTCTATCCTTGCAATATTGGGTTAAGATTAGAAGAGTTTTCAGTTTATGTTGAAGTCTAGTTAAGTTGATCATCTTCCTACTGTGTGCTGTCACTGCTTTCATCCAACCAAATTTCTATCAACTATCTAACCTGTGACCAGCCTTCTCCCTCCCTCCATTCCCTTGCAGCCATCAAAGAGTCTTTTCTTCTGTACAGGAGTCTATTCCATTGTTTAATTGGGTTATTTACCTTTTTCCTGCTGATATTTTACAGTACCTTTTAGAATGTGGAGATCAGATGTTGGTCTGACACATAATTGCCAAATATTTTTTCCTATCCTGTAGCTGGTCTTTTAATTCTTTTGACAAAGTCTTCAGATGAGCAAAGTATTTGATTCTTAGTAGCTCCCATTTTTCCATTTTCTCTTCTGTTGATAATGCTTTGTTTGTGAGATCATAAATTTTTTTTAAAACATTAATCTTATCACATAAAATTATTATACGAAGAAAAAAGTACATCAAGTCAAATTCGGAACCTTCATCTCCCATACAAAGTCATTTTTTCCTTCACTAATACTTTGTCAGACTGGCTAATTTCCAAGTTCAGTCTGGTGGTATAAAGGACTTTTGAGATTGTCCTGTTAAAGTAACACACTTACTTCACCCTACAGCTTTAAAGTCCAGCAATATAGACCTGTTTTGCATTTTCTGCATATTCCATTCTGTTTCTCCTAACTCCAGTGATATCTAATTTCTTCTCATTTTCTTCATGTTTCATGGTTGTTCGCATAACTTCACCCACCCAAACTCTACCATCTACGCGACACCTCTGGATTCCCCATCTTTTTGTATAGGACAAATTCTATTTGTCTTACAAAACTCTGTTTAAATGTCATTTCCTCCGCAGTCCTTCCTAATCCACACTTCATCTGCATCATTTGTTTATGGAACCATTTTCCATGCTAACTACCTCTAAGAATCCTAAACACAAATAACGAGTCGTCTTCTTATTATTACTCTGACAATTTCTCCTAATTGCAGTAGATGCTTCAAAATCAATGGCTAACTTGAAGCATAGTATTTAAAACTGTCTACATTGCCTATAAGAGCCCTGGTGTCCCAATGGTTAAGAGCTCAGCTACTAACCCAAACATCAGCAGTTCAACCCACCCAATAGCTCCATGGGAAAAAGACTTGGTGATCTGTTCCCATAAAGATTAAAACCAAACCCACTGCTGTTGAGTCAGTTCCAACTCACAGCAACCCTATTGACAGAGCAGAAGTGCCCCATAGAATTTACAAGGAGCTCCTGGTGGATTTGAACTGCTGACCTTTCGGTTAACAGATGTAGCACTTAACCCACTGGGTCATCAGGGTTTCCAGGCCTGTCTATCAGAGGAAAACATTTGCAAAGCTGAGGTCCCCATTCAAGAACATGCAATTTTTGGATTTGTCACTGGGTGGTGCTATAGTCAAATGTTATTTGCTGAGTAAAGGAACTTCTCAAATGATTCAGCTGAGTCTTACAGCCCCATTTGTTATGCCAATTCCGAATCTCCTAAAGGTGGTTACAAAAAACCACTGGAATAAAAGCTGTCTTTCTGTTATAACAAACCAGGAATTCTAAAAACCAAAGAAATCCCATATCTTTTCTAAGGGTTACTAGGAAGAGTTTGTCAGGCCCACTTAGTACATGGAAACCTTGGCTGCATGGTGGTTAAGTGCTATGTCTACTAACCAAAAGGTCGGCAGTTCAAATCTACCAGGCACTCTTTGGAAACTCTATAGGGTAGTTCTACTCTGTCTACAGGGTCGCTACAAGTTGGAATTGACTTGATGGCACTGGGTTTTTGTCATATTTAATATGTAAGGTCTAGATGCTTTAATTATGTTGAAGGAACAACTTGCTATAAATTTCACCAGATGGGACAGATGTAAGGAACTGTGTTGTATTGAGCTTTTCCTCATAAGGTAACCCACCCCACCACCCCCCAAAACAAATCAGTTGCCGTCAGTTCCAGTGCAACTCATCATGACACTACAGGACAGAAGAGACCTGCTGCGTAACATTTTTAAGAAGTAGCTGGTGGATTTGAACTGCTGACTTCTGCTTAGCAGCTGAACTGTTAATCTGGATTTGCTTACACATTTAGGGTATTTAAGTTACTTGTTTTGAACTGTAGTTTCTTTAGTCAAATTTATTTTTCAGTTATAGTTTGGAACAACATTTAACACAGATTCTGAATACTATGGAGTCACTCTGGAAGGTAGAGTAGATGCCATTTAGCTTGCCTGCGAAAAAGCTGGGATTTGAGCTAATGTAATATTTTTTCTTAAGGACATAGCACTTGAAAAGTACATGTATTACTTTTTATCATTCGTAATAGGAACAGTTCTAAAGGGAACAGTTATATAAAGTTTCTTTCTATTTTGTTAACCAACTCAAAACTTTCTCAGTGTCTCTCTGTTCTATTACCTCCTTTGACTCTCAATCTAAACACAACATCTGCTAATACTTAAGCATACATGCCCATCTGAAATGCCAGAAAGCTTAGGACAGTACAGAGTTCCTCCACCTTTAATCAACAGCCCCTCCTCTGTCATTTCTTAGAATCACACTATAGTAGACACTGCTAGGCGCTTGCCCAATTATCTTTCCCTTATTCCCCATAAACATAACTCAGATTTTCCCAAGAGTACTCATGTGCCTAATTAAATATCTATTCTCCCAGTGCTAGTTGCAGCTAGAAGTAACCAGTTATGTCTGTATTCTGGTTTTCACGATAGAGCAGAAAGTTTGCTTGGGAAATCTCTTGATAAGAAACAGAGAAGGTGAGTAACTCTTCCTCCGCTTTGTCACACCTTGCACATGGACAGTGGAGTCAATGTATGTGTCTGCGGCCATGTAGCAACACCCATGGGTGGAAATGAACACCAATGTTATATGAACAATGGACCACAGCAATACTGGGTCTCAGACAGCACTGTTGTATGTAAATCCCACACCTGGAAACCACCTGCTTGCAGACATGTTACAGGAGGAAAAAAACAAAAAACAAAAGAGTTCCGCTAATTTATGTCACTGTCAATTGAGTGCTATATTATTGTAGTTGTTGTTAGGTGCCATTGAGTAAGTTCTGACTTACAGTGACCTTATTCACAACAGAACAAAACATTGCCTGGTCTTGTGCCCTGCCCACAATCATTTTTATATTTCTTTTGAGTGTCGTCCAACCTGAGGGGCTCACTTTCTTGCACTATATATGACAATGTTTTACTGCTGTTTGTAAGGTTTTCACTGGATAATTTTTTTTCAGAAGTAGACTTTTTGGTCCTTCTTCCTAGCCTGTCTTAGTCTGGAAGCTCAGCTGAAACCCATCAGACGTGGGTGACCCTGCTGGTATCTGAATACCCAGTTTCCAGCATAACAGCAACACACAAGCCCCCACAGTACGACAGACTGACAGATGTGTACCTTATCTGATTCCACAACCTACGTCTCATTTTCCTTCTCTTCACTCACTGTGGAACTGTATGTCCTCAGAGTTCTAAGATGTCACCTTGCTCACTTAAAGTCTTTTTTTCCCTTCATAGGTTAGTATTCATGGAGGAGAGTCAGAAAAGTTTATCCCAACTATTAAGTATGTTTTATATTATCATTATATTATGAAGATAATGATTATCATCATTATCTAACCCACTGGTAAATTTAAAGGTGAGTCCTCCATGATAACTATGAACAGATACCAATTATCAGTTGCTGTTGAGTGAACTCTAACTAAGGATGACTCCATCTGTCTCAGAATAGAACTGTGCTCCAGAGCGTTTTCCAAAGCTAATTTTCTGAAGCAGATCACTGGGCTTTTCTTCCAAGGTACCACTGTGTGAACTTGAACATCTAACCATTAGAGTAAGAGCTGAGCTTGTTAACCACTCACATCACTCAGGGATTCCATGAATGGACACAAATAGACAATGGTGACAACCAGCATTTGAGTAGTTCCCTATATTCTACAAAGATCTTTCATAAATATCCATTCATTGGTCTCTGTAACAGCCTTGCAACACAGGTATCAAGACAGGGAGGCCTCTGTAAATACCTTTCAAATACACAGTGTGACCCAAACTACAAACAGGTAGTAGGGCATAAAAAGACACAGTGGTTAACCACATCTTGTGATGCTCAGATAAGTCATCCAAATGACTGTGTAAACTTCCTCAGAGTTGTTTTTTGTTGAAACCAGCTCTGGGGACATGTGCAGAAAATCCCACTATACATCCTTCCAGTGGGAGCTACAATCAAGACCAGCAACACTAATTAAGGGAGAAAGAAATTGCACAGAAACAACACCCTATAATAATCCGGCTATCCGTCCCAGAAGCCCCTGTGGCAAGAGACACCTTGCAATCTGCATGTGCACACAATCAAGGGACAAGTAGCTGTCTGCTATCTGAAAAGGAAATTCTTCAGATCCCTTTCACTGATGTGTTGCCCCCAGCTTTACCCTCTGTGTAGATAAGCTATAAAATCCCAACCCTGAATTCACTCAGAGGCACAGCCTGCAAGACCGCTAGCTACTCTGCTCACTCACTTCGAAGTGTCTTTATTTTCCAATAAAGATTTCTTTCATGGGCCAGCCAAGGCTCCATGAGTAATTCTTTCTTTCATGTCTAACAAGAACCCCTGAGGGTCTTCAAAGACTCTCAGCAACAATATGATTAATATTTTCTTTTTACAGATGCACAAACTGAATCACAGAAGGTTAAGTTACTCTCCATGGTTGCATATCTATTACGACATAGACTTGCCCCTGGAGACCTGAAAGCTGATACCATATCTTGTAAAATTTCTGCTTAATTCCATTGCTTATGAGGATATCCATGCAAAGCCTGGATGGCATAAAAAGAAGACCAAAGAAGAACTGCGACACTCAAATTGTGTTGTGTAGAATATTGAATATACTATGGACGACCACAAGAACAAACTTATCTGTCTTCAAGAAGGGACATATAGAATGCTCCTTCAGTTTGCTTAATTTGGACATGTCATAACGAGGGACTAGTTGCTGGAGAAAGACATCATGTATGGCCAAGTAGAAGGTCAGCAGAGAACAGGGAGAACTTCCATGACATGCATTGACAGGATAGATGCAACAATATGCTGAAACGGCGACAATTGTGAGGATGGAACAGTATCAGGATGCCATTTCATTGTCTTCTGGGTTGCTGTGAGCTGCAATCAATTTGTTGGCACCTAATAGGCTCCATCAAGTCAGTTCCAAACTCATAATGACCCTAACATACAACACAATGAAACACTGCCTGGTCCTGTGTCTTCCTCAAAGTCATTGTTTTGCTTAAGTCTATTGTTGCAGTCACTGTGTTAATTCGTTTCAGCAGCAGTTGTCTTCTTCATCACTGACCCTGTACTTTGCCAAGCATGACATCTGTCTCTGAGGTTGATTCCTTCTGATTATGTGTCCCAAGTATATGAGATATAATTTCACCATCCTTGCTGCTATGGAACATTCCGGTTGTACGTCTTTCAATACGGATTAATCCAAAACCAAAACCCATTGACATCAAGTAAATTCTGATTCACAGTGACCCTACAGACAGAAGAGAACTGCCTGATCGAGTTTCTGAGGAGATCCTGGCAGATTTGAACTGCTGACCTTTTGGTTAGCTGCTGTAGCATGTAACCACTATGACACCAGGGTTTCCATACAGATTAACCAAAACCATACCAACCGCCATTGAGTTAATTCAGACTCACAGAGACCCTGCAGGTCAGAGTAGAACTGACCCATAGATTTTCCTAGGAGTTCCTGGGGGATTTGAACTACTGATCTTTTGTTTGGCAGATGCAGCAGTGAACCCATGATTGCCACCAGAGTTTCCACCCATACTGATTTAAAAACCCTCTGCTGTCAAGTCAGGTCTAAGTGCTCGCAACACTAGAGGTCAGAGTAGAACTGTCCCATAGGGCTTCCAATGAGCACCTATGTCTGCGAACCAAAAGGTCAGTAGTTCAAATCCATACTGATTAGCCAAAAAGCCAAGTGCCGTTGAGTTGGATCGGACTCATGGTGACTCTATACTGATTAGGGTTGATAAATTTTAACACTTACGAAGTAGGCTTGAACCCCTACTGAGAATTTGGATTTCCACTGCAGATATGCTGAATCAGAATCTACATTTTAACCAGATTACCAGATAATTCTTATGTATCAAAAGTACGGAGAATTAGTGCTTCTCAGGATTGGTCCTAACCCAGCATTCCCACTGCCTGGGGACTTGTTAGAAATGTAAATTCTCACCAAGAGTTCAAACCAGAAGGAACTAGTCCGAAACCCTGGTTATAAAGGCATTCCTAGGTCAAAAGTCTTACGTTCGTGAGTTCATTTAATCCTCCTAATAAAGCTCTGGTTTGAGTACCAGTATTATCACCATTTTAAATGAGAAAGGCATTGTCCCAGTAAGAGCTGGTCAGCCTCTTTCTCTTTCCAAGCTGTCCGTGCCTCCATACCATGAAAGCACATCCCTGCCCTCTACTCTCACGGTGCTAGGCTTACAGACCGGGGCTCGTCTCTCCCATCCCCTGCTTTTTGTTTATTTATTTCAGTTGTCGCTGGCCTGAAAAATCTCACCTGCAATTTAATAGCAACAACATGCCACACTTCGAGTCAGAACTAAATTACTGGACTCTGTTTCCTGTTGCATAGGTGTTAATGAATTGTGACTCTGACAACATGCTATTCAAAAAGAGCCACTGGATTCTTGGATTTTAAATTAGCTGACTGTTTTCTTTCACCTCCAAGAAGGAGGCTTAATTAAAAAAAATACTTCATAAAAAAGAGTGCACTTCACAGATAAGCGAACACATTTTCACATGGCATAAAACAAAGTGTTTGTGCTTTTCCTACTTATCTCATATTACTTTTGACAAATGAACTCAGACAGATTGAGACAGCATGCATTTACACTTAAACATAGATATTTAAAGGCTTCCTATTTTTTCAGGTGATGAGACGGCAAAGCAAAGGTTCTGGTTTTATTCATGGGCTTCCACTTACTAGTTATGAGACCTTGAACAATTTGCTTAAGCTTCCCAATTGTCAGTTCCTTTGTCTCTGATAAATTGACCTCCATGTTTATCGGAAAATGAAAATGCAGGCAGTCCCTGGCTTATGAACTGCCAACTTGCATACATCAGGTAGTTATAAACTAACACCCATTTAGTCCGTCAAGAAAAAAATCTACTCAGGTATTCAGGGACCCCTGGATCCCACAATGGTCTGTGTTTCTTTTGTGTGTGCAGCTGCCACAATAAGTCTCTGGGGTTTCTGGTAGCGGGCAGGTCTCTGTCACAGGGAACCCAGCCACAGTCCTCTGGGGGCAGAGAGCCCCCACATACGACTTCACCCAGAGCTCAGAAAGGGCCAGGTCTATCATCTACCTTCCCTGAGTACTGCTGTTCCACTCTGCAGGATAGGCTTGCCGGGGGCAGTGGTGTGTGGCCCGGATTCTGGCATCACTTTATGTGTTTCCCAAACATATTCTGTTAATACACCACAGTGTGCACATGGCCATGCCAACTTGGCTCCCTGTTCCCCAGCTCTGCCTCACCCCATCATGCTGTGCAGCTTGTGGCCATCACAGCACCTCTCAGGGCTGGGATTTCGCTATTGCAGTAGTCCTTGACCTTTTGGCAGCTGAAGGCAGTGGGGAGAGGACAGTCTTAGAGTCCTGACCTCTGTATGTCCCTTTGGTTTCAGGGACAAGGGGAAGGGGTGAGCCATGGAGAACTTAAGACTTGAATTTGCCTAAGTGTCCTCTTTCCAATAGTTGTGCCCCTGGCTTTCTTAGGACATCATGAATGGCACTTTTTCCCTTGCTTCACAGTTAGTTGTGCGGTTGATAGACATGGTGAGGAAGCAATGAAAAAAATGGTTCTCCTGGCTCCAGCACCATCCTGCGTACACCTGCAACTCTCCTAGCTTCTGCTGAAGAGTGTTCAAAACCCAGCAGAAATGCAGCTTGATGGTACAATACAGACCATTTTTTTACTATTATTTCAGAGTTTACAACACAGTCTCTAACTGGTGTAAAAGATTCTACTGCACAGGGTCTTCTGAGTATTTGGGGTAATGTTTGCCCTGTAGGTATCTCTGTAACTGTGGAGAAGGGTCTCTACATGGTCTGACAATTAAGTTCACGAACTTGCCACCATGCGCTTGCATTGGCAGCACTGTACAAACAACTTGGTGAGGTTTGATAGCCTCAGTTTATCAGTGTCTCACAGTTGTGTTTGTGCCAGTGTGTGGTAGTGTCTCACTGAGTGGTGTTCAGCACTGTCGTTGCACTTTTTATGCACCATCACAAGAAAGTCAGAGCCTGAAGTAGAGCTAAGAGCAAACGTTAAATTTCTTGTCAAACATGGCAAGAATGGAAATGAAGTCAGGGACATGTTAGTACAAGTTTATGGAGATAACGCCATGAAGAAAACAGCAGTGTACAAATGGATTAAACACTGTTCTGAGAGCAGGGAAAACATTACTAATGAAGAGAGGTCGAAGCGGTCAGTAACAGGCAGCGCTAACAAAAACACTGCAAAAACTCATCAGACTGCGCGTCAAAATTCTCAGCTGACTGCGACAGCATAGCAGACTAAGTAAACATCAATATAGACATAGTTAGGAAAAATCTTAGCTGAAAATCTTGACAAGAAAAAGGCGTACGTAAAAATGGTCCCAAAAGAGCTTGCCAATGAACAAAAGCGAAGGAGAGTGGGAGTTTGCCAAGAACTTGCGGAAGGGCAAGACAATGTTTAGGCCACTTTATCACTGGTGGTAAAGCATGGGCATACCAATGAGACCCTGAAACAAAGTGTCAAAGTACACAATGGAAGTCAGCCAATTCTCCACGACTGAAAAAGTTCAGTCAGTCCAGACCAAATGCCAACCTTTTCTTGATAACACAGGGACTGCTTATTATGAATTTGTACCAGCCAGACAAATGATTAACCAAGTTTACTATTTGAATGTGCTGAAAAGCCTGCATCAAAAAGTCAGATGAAAATGACCTGAGGTCTCACTGACAACTCACAGCTCTTGGATGACAATAATGCATCAGCTCAGATGGCACTGTCTGTGAGGGAATTTTTAACAAGTAACCAAATAAGTGTATTTGGTGCTGTATTGGAACACCATACTATATTGGAACACCCTCCCTACTCACCTGATCCAGCCCCCAATAATTTTGTGTTTTGACCCAAAGACAAAGGAAACATTGGAAGGAAGATATTTTGATGACAGTCAGGACATTAAGGGGAGTAAGATCACAGCCCTGATGGCCCTTACAGCAAAACAGTTCCATAAACGGTCTGAAGAGTTGACTAGGTGCTGGTGTTAGTGTCTTGCTTTCCAAGGGGAGTACTTTGAAAGTGACCATAATGATATTCAGCACAGAGCTTCTAGGATGAGTTCATGAATCTAACCGTCAGACCTCACTATGGCTTATAATAATCAACAGGCAGTACTTAGCAATGCATGTCAAAATGTTATTATTGTTGTATCATTATGTTAAAGATGTTTTAGTGCATCTGGAAGTATTTTTCATGCATAGAAAGGTTCACTATGCATTACATGCTAAGATAAACATTTGACTAAGTGATGGTAGATACAAACTGTATCTAACTGTTCTGATTTACGTACAATTTTGACTTAAGTAAAGATGGGAATGGAACTCACTTGTAATCTAGGTATTGCTGTAACCTCAAAGGTCCCTGGATGTCAGAAGAAGTTTGCCCTTGAGTACTAACCAAAAGTTTGGAGGTTTGAATGCATCTAATAGTGTAGCAGAAAAAAGGCCTGGTGATCTACATCGTGAGATCACAGCCATTGAAAATCTCATGGAGCAGTTCTACTCAGAAACACAGGGCCTGGATATGCATTACAGTTTACTTGACAGTAATGAGTCAAACAACCTAATGGATGTAATGTTCTAGCACATGATGTTGTATGCTGTGTGCTCAAAATATTAATCCATACTCTCCCTTTCCACCTTTCAAAATGATGTGGACAGTTTAATCTGAGTTCCCAGGTGTCTTAAAGTTTGGAACAGATATAAGTATTTATAGACACTTGATACCAAGATTGCTGGGTGGTGGAAGCAGTTTGCACTGAAATAACCCAAAATTTGGGAATTAGAATCCATCCGGCAGTGTTTACACAAAGATTAGGTCCAAGGAAACACTAGGAAGCACTTCTACTCTGTAGCACATGAGGTTGCCATGAGTTGGAAACAACTCAGTGACAGTGGGTATATTTTATTTTATTTTATATTTTTGTTTAGTCACTTACCACTAGACAACAGTCTACCAAATAGACAATACCTAAGAGTCATATTAGGATATAACTACCTCTTTTATGACCTGGTAGTGTCGTGGTTACGAGCTGAGCTCAGCCTGTTAATCAAAAGATCAATAGTTTCAATCTACCTGTTATTCCTTAGAAACCCTACAGGGAAGCTTTACCCCATCCTACAGAGTCACTACGAGTACTCTGTCCCATAGGGTCACTATGAGTCCAAATCAACTCAATGGCAATGGGTTTGGTTGGTTTTCAAAACCTAAAGGATTAGTGGAGGCTGAATACGATAGTGCACTTTATCATGTTCTTTGAAGCAAGATTTTATTATTTGAATTCTATTTTTCAAACACTGATGGATGTTCTAAGAATCAGGTGGTGCCTTCTAGAGATGCTTGAGGATAGGAAACTACTACCACTGCATTATATTCATGAGAAGATATATTTGTACAAAATAAATATATTTCAAAAGAGTTTGGCAAGATTGCCTCCATTCTCTCTAAGGCTATGCTAGTTATTTTGATATCATATTTATTAAACTTTAGAGAAAAGGCTGTGTTTGATAATAACTTTCCTTAATCACTGTAAATTCCAACTGCTTTCATCAAAGGTGTTGACCAATCCTTCTCATTTTAAGGAAGATGGCAGGGCTCAGGGCATCCATCTGTGGACAGCAGTCACTGCAGTCACTGACAGATGATGACATCTGGGCTCTGACTCCCATAAGAGAGATGGTCATAACTCACTGAAAATAAGTGAAACTGGCTTTAGAAACTCTTCCTTTAGGGTTCCATGCTCTCTGTGACTAATTATCTAGGACTCATTGTACACTCTAATTATGTGTTTATGTAGCTTTTATTTTATTTTTTTTCACAAGACAGTACCTTTATTGAATTCTAGGAAAAATCTTTAATTTGAGTTTGTATTAACAACATCCAGAACAACGTCTCTCACAGGTCAATAGATACTCAATACATTTCTGTGGGAGGAAGAAAGAAAACAGGAAAGAAGAAACAAAGTAAGAAGGAAGGTAGAAAGAGTCAGGAAAGAGGAAGAAACAAAGAAAGTAAAAATTCTTAACATAATTGGAAGAATCAAAAGTTCCACTTTGTTTTATATCAGGCTGCCTCTCTTAAAAGTGACCACATTTTGAGTGGAGCTCATTTCTCAAGTAGACAATAAAGCAGTTCTATTAATAACAGGACCATTGCTTCTTCCATTTGTAATGACCTCATTTAACATCATCTTTTGTCTGGAAGCTTTTTACTTGAACATCAGTTTTTTTTTTCCCCCAAATTGAAAATGGGAACATACTGTCCCTTGGTAAAAAAAAGGAGACAAAAATATCTATGTAGCTAATGTTTTATTTTGTGTTCCCCACAGTGGGGCAGCAGAGACTCAAAAGTTGAAGAAGCCACTATCAGGGGTGAATTCTTTAAGATCCCAAATCCTAGAGACCCAGCCTACAGAGATGCTCCCTACAGGTTATACACTGGGATCAAAAGGTCCTAGATTTTCTGTGCTTAGAGACCCTCTGGCCATGGGAAATGTTGCTTTAAGAGCTTTTTGTATTTGCTGGAAGATCCCATTAACTTTTAAAATTCTATTTTGGCTTTTACTAGGCAAAATGCATAGAAAATTTTAATGTTTTGTATTGAATGGAATAAAGCAAAATACAGTAGACTGATTTATGTGATACAAATCTACTGAAATAATGTTCATTAAGTTGTAATAAGCTTTTACTAATCAACAGAAATAATCTCTCTTTATGGTACATCAGTGGAATGAAAATCAAATCAGTCCCACATGGGTTTTAGGAAGAGCAGAGAAGTGATTTGTTGGTCACCTAGCAGGTGGGTACTCGTTGCCACTGATCCTATTCCAACTCATGGTGGCATGGTTCCCCCCCCCCCCCATGTGGTGGAGTAGAATTTTATTTCATTTAGTCATTAATAGTTGACCTTTTTTTTTGGTTAACAGATCATCAAGACTTTCCTCTCTGTGTGAACCTGAACCTTTAAGTTAAGATTAACAGCTGAGTAAATTAATCTTTTGTACCACCCAGGGATTCCAGCATGTGGTGGTGGTGGTGGTTGTCAGATGCCCTTGAGTCAGTTCTGACTTATAGCAACCCTATGCACAACAGAACATAACACTGCCTGGTCCTGTGGCATACCCAAAGTCATTGTTATGCTTGAGACCATCTCATTGAGAGTCTTCCTCTTTTTCTCCCACCCTCTATTTTACCAAACATGAGGTCTTTCTCCAGGGACTGACCCCTCCTGACAACATGTAAAAAGTATGTAAGATATAGTCTTACTATCCACTGTTTTAAGGAGCACTCTGGTTGTGCTTCTTCCAGAGCAGATCTGTTAGTTCTTTTGGCAGTCCACAGTGTACTCAATATTCCTCTCGAGCACCACAATACAAAGGCATCAATGCTTCTTCTGTCTTCCTTACTCATTTTTTAGCTTTTGCATGCATGTGATGTGACTGAAAATACCACGGCTTGAGTAAGGTGCACCTTAGTCTTCGAGGTGACCTCTTTGCTTCTCAGCATGTGGTTGAATAGCATTTATGATAGTAGATCACAACTCTTATATTATTACCATTTCTCCCATCCTCAATATCACCATCATACGTCTACTATTATGATCCTATTCTGCATAAGGCATATGTGTGGAGAAATACAAATGCCTAACAGGACAGCCCTGCTGTGGAAGAGCTCCTTCTCCCACAATAAGGATAGACATAAGGAAATTGTCATACTGCTACATGCTATGAGAGAAAAAAAACAGAACAAAACATACCTACCTCTACACGTGGCTTGACACTGAGGACTGAAACTACTTACCCTCTACATCCAGCAAACTGTCTACTTTAACATGACTTCCTTAATATAGATTTCCTATTTATTCTAACAGACTCTTGTCCAGGCACATAACTTGACAGTTCATTCTAGAGAGTTTATATTCCCTGAGACTATCCAAATTCATCACTTCAAAATCTATGCCTTGAGTTCTGTACCAATGCTGGATGAATTGTGAATCTTACCTAATCCTAAATAGAGCTCTCAGTGAAAGAGCTGATTTAAGCTAAACTTGAAGTCCTCAATAAACTTCAACCTGGTCTCCCTTCTGAGACACTGCCAAAGTTCTCTTGAGGCTGTATCGCCTGGGTACAGCCACCCAGCAGTAAAGTAGCAAACTCATCTTTACTCTATGGACAATTCGTGTTGGTGATATTTAGGGAGCTGGGCATTGGACATATAAATATTTCAAATAAAGCAACTCATAGCAACCCTATAGGACAGACTAGAGCTGCCTGATAGAAGCTCTTAGCCACTGTACCACCAGAGATCCAGTGTAAATATACTTACTGATTATACACATTGGAACAAACCAAACTGCAGCATCAAGTAGATTCAAACCCATAGTAACCCTAGAAAACAGGGTAGAACTGCCCTATAGGGTTTCTAAGGATTGGCTGGTTGATTTGAATGGGGATCTTTTGCTTAGCAGCCATATCACTTAACCAGTAAGCCACTGGTAAATAAAATCATGTTTATTTCAAAAGGAGCCACAGAAGCCCTGAAACCTTTTCAGATGAGAAAAGGAAACCTGAAAATTTATGTGCCATACAGACAACATTAGAAAAACTAGACAATTTTATATTTTTAAGAAGTACTTTAGTACAATGAGTTTTGTTAAAGAAACTTGGGTAATAAAGAGATCTGTTTTAAATAAAATAAAAATATTAATGAACACATACACTACATCGTTATGAATTAAATTGTTTCTTCTAAACATATGTGGTATAAATCCTAATCCCTAAAGCCTTGTGTTGTAGTTTTTAAGAGGTATGGATGCTAACCAGAGGGTCAGCAGTTCAAATCTGCTGGGTGCTTCTTAGAAACTCTATGGGGCTGTTCTATCCTGTCCTATAGGGTTGCTATGAGTCAGGATTGACTGGACAAAAATAGTGGACATATCTGTGGTTATAATCCCACTTTGAAAACAATTTTCTTTGTTATTTAATGAAGCAAGGTTTGTACCAAGGGAAGTCTTAAATCAATCTCTTCTGATGTACAAAGGAGACTTAATCAGCAAGTGAACAAGACAAGATGGGGGCAAAGAGATGCCACAGCCACATGAAGGTCAGCAAAGAACCAACCAAGGAATAGAAGCTGAAGGGACAAACATTTTCTCCAGAGTCAACAGAGAGAGAAAACTCTTCCCTGGAGCTGGCACCCTGAATTGCTTTGTAAATGTGAGCTCTCCTGGATCACATCTAGCACCAGGACCATTGCTGATCTTTCTTCTTTCTTTCCAGTTTTTGCATTAAAATCATCAGTAATTATAAATGCCAGAGATCACTTGATAGAGTTTTGATAACCAACAACTAATTAATTGCATGTATAATTTTCAACAACTTTAATGGTTACTATACACATGAATCTCACTGCATAGAATACAGAGGAATCAAATCAACTATATCTGTAGAAAGAAATGATAGAAAGTCTTGTTATCATCACTCAGGACAAGGCCAGGGGCCAAATGCAGGTCAGATCATCAATTGCTCAGATGTAAGTTCAATATGAATCTGAAGAAAAGCTCCACAAGAATCAAAACATGATTTTGAGCATAACCCATCTGAATTGAGAGACCATTTCAAGAATCGATTTGACACACTGAACACTAATGACTAAAGACCAGATGAGTTGTGGAAAGGCATGAAGGACCGTAAACATACAGAAAGCAAGAGGTCATTAACAATACAGGAAAAATAAAGACCAAAATTGATGTCAGAAGACACTCTGAAATTTGCTCTTGAATATCGAGTAGCTAAAACAGATGGAAGAAATGATGAAGTAAAACAGCTGAACACAAGACTACAAAAGGCGATTCCAGAAGACAAAGTAAAGTATTATAAAGATATGTCCAAAGACTGTGAGTTAGAAAATCAAAAGGGAAGAGAACACGATAAGTATTTTTCATGTTGAAAGAATTGAGGAAAAAATTTAAGCCTCGAGTTGCAATACTGAAAGATTCTATTTAGAATATACTGAACCATGAAGAAAGCTTCAAAATAAGATGGAAGGTTAGCAAACCAAAAAGAGCTGGTCAGCATTCAGCCATTTCAGGAAGTATCATACGGTCAGGAACCAATAGTACTGAAGGAAGAAGTCCAAGCTGCTCTGAAGACATTGACAAAAAACAAGTCTCCAGGAATTGATGGAATACAAATTGAGACATTTTCAACAAATGGATGCAGTACTGGATGTGTGCACTGGTCTATGCCAGAGAAATCAAAAGACAATTACCTGGCCAACCAACTGGAAGAGATCTATATTTCTGCATATTTCAAAGAAAGGTGATTCAAACAAATGTGGAAATTATGAAACAATACCATGAGTATCAAATATAATTTTGCTAAAGACCATTCAAAAGCAGTTGGAGCAGTATATTGACATGAAACTTCCAGAAATTCAAGCCAGATTCAGAAGAGAACACAGAATGAGGAATATCACAGGCAACGTAAGACAGATCTTGGCTGAAAGTAGATAATACCAAAACAATGTTTACCTGTGTTTCATTGACTATGCAAAGGCATTTGACTGTGTGGATCATAATAAATTATGGATAACATTGAGAAGAATGGGAATTCCAGGACACTTAGCTTTGTTTATGAGGAATCTGTACATATATTAAAAGGCATTCGTTCAAATAGAGCGAGGCGGATGCTACATGGTTTAAAATCAGGAAAAGTGTATGTCACATTGTATCCTTTCACCATACTTATTTGATTTACATGCTGAGCAAATAATCCAAGAAGCTGTACTATATAAAGAAGAAAGAGGGTTAAAGATTAGAGGAAAACTTATTAACAACTTGTGATATGCACGTCACCTTGCTTGCTGAAAGTGAAGAAGACTTCAAGGACTTAATGGTGAAATCAAAGACCACAGCCTTCAATATATATTACCCTTCGGCGTAAAGAAAACAAAAACCTCACAACAGAACCAATAAGCAACATAATGATAAATGAAGAAAAGACTGAATTTGTAAGAATTTCATTTTACTTGGATACACAATCAACGCTCATGGAAGCAGCAGTCAAGAAGACAAATGACATACTGCATAACAATAACAACGAACTGTGAGAAAATAAATATCTGTCCTCTAAAACCATCTGTTTGCAGTACTCCTATTTCTGTTATGACAGCACTGGATTTTTAACACATACACTGGCAGATCTTTTATCACTGGCATGATGGAAACAGAAAAACTTAGGTTTGAATCCTGGATCATAAGCCTATTTTCTATGAAATCTGTACAACTTATTAAAATGTTACTAATTTTAACAGAGGTGCAGGAGTGGCACTCCATGTACAACATAACAGGTTACAAGTTATAAACAGATCCTGCTCTAACAGATGCTACTCTAGTTTTCTTTTATAAAATAAACATAGGCCCTCTCCACATAGGAACTCAATAAAACAGAGCAGATCATAAACACCTTGAGATAAGTGAAGATGTGAACCTTGTCTTGTCACCCATTAATTCTGTGACTGACTTAAAGACCTTCTGTAAAACCAGAAAAACCTTTACAGGATGGTCTTACCTGGTCCTTGGAAGGCAATTTAGCTTCCCTGATAGAACCTTAGGAACAAGTCATTTGGGTGATTTGTGTGTACTGGTATTGTTTCTACATGAAATTTATGCTTTGAAAAATGACAGTAACATTGCAACTTTAGTTAAAATTTCTCAAGAGAAAACATTTTCAGTTTCGCAGAGAAAACCGTATTGTCACTAACTCAAGACAATCGGATCACTATACGCCTAATGTTTTTCTACGTGGTAGAAACAGAGGAAAAGGACAGATATTTTTGAAAAGACATCAGATTATTGATATTCACAACAATAAAATATCACCACTTCGAGAAAAATATATGGTTCCGTAGAGAACTGAGAGCCTACACAGACTGCCTTGAGTGGGGAAATTATAACTAAACGACTGATTTTTCTTTTCCTGTAAGAATTAAAATTACATTTATGAACAACAAGCCCCAAACAAGCACAGGGTCACTGGAGGGTTAGCCGGACACAATGAGAGACAAGAAAGCAATATTAAAAGAAAAAGGAAGCATAGAGATAGAAAAGGCCATTAAATTAATAATAATAATAGTAACATCCAGTGCTATTGAGTTGATTCCAGCTCACAGCAACCCTAAAGGACTGAGTAGAATTGGTCCACAGAGTTTCTCAGGAGTGCCCGGTAGATTTGAACTGCCAACTTTGGGGTTATCAGCTATAGCACTTGGCAACAAACTATAGCCAGGTGGAAAATCACAACCAAAAAACTAGCTATCTACCCATCAAGTCTTTATAATTCTTTATCCCTTAATATCTATGGAAACCCCAGTGGGGTAGTGATTAAATGCTAGAGCTGCTAATCAAAAACATCTGCAGTTCAAATCTTCCAGACATGCCTTGGAAACTCTGTGGGGCAATTCTACTCTGTACTACAGGGTACCTATGATTCAGAATCAACTCATTAACAACTTTTGTTGTTTTTGTTTTTGTTTGTTTGTTTTAATATCCACCCTATCTTCCCACATGGGGATGGGAAATAGTGGAGAACATAGGCCAACCACCCTTTCTTGTTGGTAGCATCATTATCTAAGCCTACATTTTCAATTTGTGCCTGGAAAGAAGACCATTCATTTTCCACTCATCTGTTCACTCACTTTTGCATCTATTCTAGACATGACTTAGGTTGGGCTGATTTAGCCCCTGCCTGTCCTCCAATGTCATATACTACAACTCATCTTCTGCCTTCCAACCACTGCAAGTGTTTTCATGAGCTTGAACATGTGCTTCCTTTTTCTTACCTAGAAATACTTGTTCTGTTTCCTTCTTTGCCTTGCTAGCTCTCACTTGCCTTTAGGTTTCAGATTAACCATCACTTTCACAGGGAAGCTTATAGTGAGTCCCTGGATCATGCTTGGTTTCAACAACAGGTACTCTTGCTCTGGGAGAACCCTCTACTTTCCTTTATGTTCTCATCACACTCGTGTCTCCCTAACAGGCTAGGTCCTAGTCACCTGTTCATCTTCTTGCAGAGCAGTTTCATAGAGAAGTAACTCAACACATTTTGGCTGACTAGGAGAAGAAACAAGCAAATCAAGATATTAGCTGAATAAATTAAAAACATGGAGGATATAGTACCGAATGAAATACACCAATCATACAAGGACAAATATTACATACAAGGACCACTATTATAAAAACTCAAGGAAAGGTTTACATACAGAAAAATCTTTGGTGGTTATGAGGGAGAGTAGGAGTCTACTAGAAGCAGACAAGGGTTAAATTTGCTGAAAGGAAAGACAATATACAATACAAGGGAAGTCAGTACAACTTGACCAAGACAAAGGAAGACACTTAGAGGAATATATAGAAAAAGAGGCAATCACAGTAAATATTAAACAATTACAACTCGACAATAACAGTAAAAACAAATAATTACAAGCAGATACATATGTAGATACATATGCTGCATAGAGAAAGGAAGGCATATGCTGGTATTCCCACATACATATGTAGGTTAAGATGTGGATATTTTTACATATATTTGTATACACAGCATGCATATTCATATATATATATATATATATATATATATAATAGAGCACAAAGGGATACAGCCATGGAAACTTCCTAGATACATTCAAACAAGTTACTGGGCCTGAAGGCTGGGGAACATTGTCTTGGGGGACATCTAAGTCAACTAGCGTATCACAGTTCCTGAAGAAAATGTTCTACATCTTATTTTGATAAATAGTGTCTCGGGTCTTAAAAGCTTGTGAGTGGCTGACTAAGATATATCTATTGGTCCCATTTTATCTAGAGCAGATGAGAAAGAAGAAAACCAAAGCCACAAGGAAGATAATAGATCCAAGGACTAATGGATCACATGAACCACAGATTCCACCAGCCTGCATCCAAAAAAATAGATGGTACTCAGCCACCACCACTCATGGCTCTGACAAGAGTCACAATAGAGGGTTCTGGCCACAGTAAGAGAACAAAAAACACAGAACAAAATTCAGATGCACAAAAAGACCAGACGTACTAGTCTGGCAGAGCCTGGAGAAACCCGCAAGACTATGGCCATCAGACGTGCCTCTAACTCAGAACAGAAGCCACTTCTGTAGCTCACCTTCTAGCTGAAGATTAGACAGGCCTATAAAACAGTTACACCTAGGGAGATTGTGCTTCTTAGATTTTTCAAGTATAGGAGACAAAATGGGGAACATCTGCCCACAGGCAAATACCCAATGGCAGGAAGGGACAGGAAAACTGAATGAATGGAAACAGGTGAACTGAGATGGGAAAGGACGGTGTTGATACACTGCAAGGATTACAATCAGTGTCATGAAACAATCTCTATATAAACTTTTGAATGAGAAATGAACTTGTTCTGTAAGCGTTCATCTAAAGCATTAATAAAAAGAGTTCCCCAAGATGTCATTAAAGAACAGGGATAAAGGTGATCACAACATAGTGACCATGGCAGCAGTTATATTCTAGAGTTGAGGTGGTGATGCTTCTATTCATCAACAAATTTTTTCTGGACTGATATAAGTTATGACATGACTACCCTCCTTTAAGATCAAGGACTTTGTCTTACTCATTTCTATAACTATATCACCTTGTTGCTTACATTTTGATCGGCATTCAGGGAGTAACTGTTGAATTGATGAACACTGTTAAATCTCTCTTAACAGAAGGTTGAGGAAATGCCCAGTCATATTAGTCCAATCTCACTAAAAGTCTGCCTTCACTTTGGATTACCCTCTCTGCACCCAAGGTCTTCTGTGACATAGGA
The DNA here is from genome assembly GCA_028571685.1 of Heterohyrax brucei. Classification (NCBI taxonomy): domain Eukaryota; kingdom Metazoa; phylum Chordata; class Mammalia; order Hyracoidea; family Procaviidae; genus Heterohyrax; species Heterohyrax brucei. The sequence continues at coordinate 174,903,002 of CM053143.1, read as the reverse complement.
CAAAAAGCTGAAATTATGAATTCTAATAATAACCAATATCATTGTTCAATGGCTTGACTGTTTTCAATGTAGCATACTACTTGATGTATCCATTGAAAATCTTATGACTGAACATTACTATTCCCATTTCTCATGTGTAACAACCAAATCTTCATTCAGAAGAGCACTAATGAAATTCATACATGTAGTTATATGTGGACATGGAATTTCCCACTCCAGGCCTCATTGAAATCAACCCCTCCACCTATTTCACAATCCCAAATGATTCACAAAGCACCTCTTCTCTAACATGTATTACATATATAAGCAAATACAGAAACCCTAGTGGTATAGTGGTTAAGTGATACGCAGTTCCACCAGGTGCTCGGTGGAAACTCTCCTCTGTCCTATAGGGTTTCTATGAGTCAGAATTTACTTAACAGCAGCTGGTTTGTTTGGTCATTTTTGGTTGTTTGGTTTTATAGTGGTTAAGAGTTATAATTGCTAACCAAAAAGCTGGCAGTTCATATCCATTGGGTGCTCATTGCAAAATCTATGGGGCAATTCTACTTCGTCATACAGGGTCACTATGAGTCAGAATTGAATTGACAGGAATGAATTTGGTTATTTGGTTTTAAGAAACAAATGTTATACTCACTCCTTGCATCAAATGTACATTTACTTTCTGCTGGAACTACTCAAGGTTTGGGTAAATCTCTAACAGATACACACAAACACTTAATGACCAAGAACAAAATCCTGCTGAGGACTTAACTAAAATAAAATAATATTTCCTTTTAATTCTTCATTTTTCTTAGACATCAGCGCTAAGACAAATGAGATGCATCAACTGGATATATTTTGTTGCAGGAGGAATCACTCAAAATTTTAAAAACACATTGCTGCATTTCTGACTTACAGCAACTCTGTAGGACAGAAGAGAAATGCCCCATATAGTTTCCAAGGCTATAAATCTTTACAGAAATAAATCTCTACTTATTTCTCCTGTGGAGTGGCTGAAGGATTTAAACTACTGACTGTTTAGTTAGCAACCGAGTGCTTAATTGCTGAGACATATACATATAAATTTAATCATATCCTGTTGTGGGGGACACAGCCAAGGACAGGGTATTAAGTAAGAGTGGGCACAGGAGGGGAGAGAAGGAGAGTAACTCATTTAATTCCTCTTTTAAGCACTTTTCATACTTATTAATCCATATAGTCCTTACAGCAATCCTACGAGGAAGTATAATTATTACTTTTGTTTAATCCAGTGAACAGACTGAAGAACAAGGTGAAGGTCATATTGCTAGAAACTGATGGAGGTAGGATTTCAGCTCAGCTCTTCTAGTCCTTACCCTTAACCACTGCATTGTACTAAAGAAAACAGCCAAGTCACAAGGTCTCTGCATTTACAGTCCTACTTAAAACTCATGATCTTTGTCTTCTGTGAGAGTGTGTTTTAAGAGGTGAACTCAGTACTTTGTTTGATGTCTTAGCACAATTATTGGCACTCAAGTAAAAAATGTGTTATAAAGAAATCAACAGAGCAACTTTTACAAGGTGATTTGTTTCTGCTTTTACCTTGAATTCAGCTAGATAAATTTTAAATTAGAAAATGTAGTATGTCCACCAGAGAACACTGTTTAGGCAAACATTTCAACCAGGTTTGTTTATAACATACTTTATACTAGACGAGTGATATTTATTGATGGTTTCAACTCAGGTAAAAAAGATTCCCTGGTTGAATTTTATGAGATGAAAATGCATGCTCTCAAGGCATACAAAGATACTGAAGCAGTCTTAATTTATTCCATTATCTTTTAATTAAATTGGCCTCTATTATCATTTTGTGAAGTGGAATTGTGAATTTGTTGGAGCATAGAATATGGCACCTAATACCTTTGTTATAATTGTTGCTATTTCTTCAATTCATTTGTCTTTCAGAACTCTACTTTGTGCCTCTAATTATCATCTGCAACAGTACCCAGTTCTGTAAGGCAGCACTTTACAACAGCTCAGCATCCATCAGGGGTATCCATCAGCACCAAAATGTGTTTAGAGAATATTCTAAGCAATCATCTTAACAGCATTTCTGAATACTGAACACTGCGCTGTGTTCTTTCATTTTATCTCATTTCATTCTCATTTGACTATCCTCATCTTTGAAATGGGTATAACAATAGTCCCTGTAACTCTTACATAGAGTTGTTGTGAGGACTAAATGTATTCAAAGCACAAACTTTGTGAACAGATCTGAAGCATTCCATGCGCTACATTGTGTCAACATTTATTATTCCATTTCTTTAATTTTGTGGAGGTCTAGCAAGGTCTCAAAATCAACGTGTCTAAAATTGAACTTTATATGATTCCTCAGTAATATTATCCATTGTCATGGATTGAACTGTGTCCCACAAAACAAGGTATGTAGCAATTTGAGTGGGCCGTGATTCCCAGTATGGTGTGATTGCCCTCCATTTCATGATTTTCCTATGTTGTAAATCCTAATCTCTAATCCCTGTGGTTAGTACACTGGATTATGTTAAAGAGAATTAAAGTGGGACTGTAACACCTCTCCTAAAGTCACCTCCCTGCTCCAGTGTAAATGGAGTTTCCCTGGAATGTGGCTTGCACAACCTTTTATCTTACAAGAGATGAAACAAAACGGAAGCAAACAGGGAGTTAGGAACCTCACACCATCAAGAAAGCAGCACCCAAAGCAGAGTGCCTCCTTTGGACCTGAACTTTCTGTGCCGTGATGCTCTCAAACCAATGGAAGACCGATGCAACACAAGGACCTTCCTTTAGAGCCAACAGCAAAAGTGTGCATTCCCCCTGGAGCTGACACTGTTGATTTCAGACTTATATCCTATCAGACTCCGTCAGAATAATTTTTTCTTTGCTAAAGCCACCCACTTTCTGTTAGAACAGTACCAGATGACTAAGACAGCCATGCTCCCACTCCCTTCTTCCTCAAGTCAGGAATGGCATTACCATCATAACTCACCTCCAGTCAGAAACGTGTACACAGGGATAACATCTATTTTCCCACTCTTACATTTCCCATTTTGTCAACAAGTTTCAAAGATTCTAGTTCATTTTGATTGTCACTACCTTAGTCCAAGACACCATTTTCTCCTATTTGGACCACTGATGGAGCTTCCTAAGTGCAATCTCTACTTTTATTCCTAAAGACTTCTTACATTTTTCTTCCTAGCAACCAGAGTAATCTTCTACCCATGAAGTAGATGGGAGTTGTCTCAAGGACGAATCTTTTTCAAGGTTCTAGAACAATCTGGAAAATATGTGTGAATTGTAAAAAACCTACACTCACCTGTGGTGAGAATTGTCAGGCTATTTAAAGAGCTCATAGAACGAAGCTGTCTTTCAAGACACTGTATCAACATATCTACCTCCCTGTTGGGAGGATGGAGAAACGTAGCGAAATTTTGAGAGACATTTTAAATACTCACTACTCCAACCTCTGTCTTTCAGACTTAACACTGCATTAATAGAGGCAAATGAGTTGACAGGTGATTGTAAAATAAAAGACTGTTTTAATATAATATGCATTAGGGTATTTTACTTCAGTCTACACTTTTCATGCCTCAAGCCAACTGACTGAAGAGTTCCATGTAACCCTTCAGAATCTTCAGGAAAGGAAAACAAAATGTAGGCACTGCAAGTTTTAACCACTTTACAAGTGCTTTCTAAATGAATTATATTGTTTTAAGCAAAATACATTCTTTACCTGTTACAGTATGTTCCTTGTTATGATTACTTCTTTCCATTCAAAGTAGTGAAGAAAGAAAAAACAAAAGCCAACTAATTCTTAAACACTCCCATCTATTTGTGGCAGAGCAGTTAAAACTATGCAGCCTGGGGTCAAATCCTACCTCTACCAGTTACTAGCTATTAGGTCTTAGGCTAAATTCTCCACTGTTCTAAAGTTCAAGGTTTTATCTGTAAGGTAGGGGTGAAGTATCATAATTCTTACCTCATTTGTTTATTGAATGGATTAGCCAAGCCAAGTGTCATTTAGTCAGATCTGACTCATGTGAATTAATATTTGTAAAGTGTTTAGAACATTGTATAGCAGATAGCAAAATATGAGTGTTTGTCTTCTATTTTTATTTCTATTTTATTACTTTTTATGAATGTTGGTGTCTCTGTGCTGGAGTTGATGTATTCTGTCAGGTTTTTATTTAATCTTTCAAGTGTCAAATGCTACATTAAATATATTAAACACTATATTAAGCACATGAAATCTGGGAAGAGTGCAGACAGGATGCTCCTTAGAAATGAGGACTGTGAAACTTTGTCTCATGTGTTTTAGACATGGCAGCAGGAGAGACCACTCCCTGGGGAAAGAAATTGTGCTTGATAAGACAGGTCAGTGAAAGAGAGGAAGACCCTCAATAAGACAGAGTGACAGAGGTGCGGAAGTGACGGGCTCAGACCTACGGATGACTGTGAGGGTGCTGCAGGACTGGGCAGGATCTCATTCCGCCGTGCTTGTGCTCACTACGAACTGTAACAGACTCAGCATCACCTAAGAACAATAATACTAAATGTGAGCAAGCACAAATAATGATGCTGAAGTGATTTAATCATAAATAATATTCATTAATTTTTATATTTTTGGCACATTTATATAATGCTAATAAAGTACTCTTTTAAGTCTGAACAGAAACTTAGAATAACGGCCATTTGCATATTTCTGGCACCTTTCTGTTCCAGTGTTGTTTCCTCCTGTGAAAGGAGCTCCAGATTTTGTATTCTGAGTTTCCCCCACTCCTTTAATTGCTGCAGCATTGAGAAGGCTGAGAAACGTGTCTCACTGGTGCTGAAAGAATAACTTTTCATGCTCTGCTGTGTTTCACTTGCCCTCCCCTCCTCCCCACCTCTCTGGTCTAGCCTTTCTCGTAAACAGGACTGTAGTCGCCTTGGATTTGAGGAGTGGGTTTATTTGTCTCTCACATTAAGCAGATGTTTGGCTTCCCTGTTTACTCTAGCCTTTCCCTATTTTGTCCTGAATCAAATAGGGATGAGGTGCTATTTACTGAGTGGTCCCTTGGAAACCCAGAGAATGTCCAAATGGCTGTTAAATACTAGATATTGCATACCATTTTCTGTCAAAATTTGCTTCATTATACTTTCTGGGTGACTTTGGTGACTATGAAATTTTAAGATGTCATTTCTATTCTGTAAATATGTTAAGGTATTTTCCATTTATGAATTTTGTATCTACTATTCTATCATCCTACTCTTTGCTAACTTATTTTCATCCTTTAGGTTTTAATTTAAGTAACTCTTCCTCAGAGAAACTTTTATTAAGTAAGTCCTGTATCATTTGTCTCATAACATCCCATTTTGTGCTTTCTTTCACTTATTTTTGAACCAATTTCCATCTGTCTCCATCACTAAATTCTAAATGAAAGCAAGAATGTTGTTAGTTTGCTTGACCAAGGATTCTTCAGCACCATGGATAGTACTCATCATAGTATCAAGTCAGTGACTATTGAAACTATTACTTATTTCCATTTTAATCAAACAACCAGGAATCCAAACTACACTATTTGCTAAGAAACCACTTTACTAAGTTAATAAAGTGCATCTGTCCTCTGTAAGACTGTTTTGAAAATACAGGCCAGTGGCACGCCAGTTTGAAAGCATCAGAGGGCCATCACCTCTTCCTAGCTTGAAGAATTTCTCTACCCCATCTGGAGTTCTGGGGTGGTGCAAATAGTTGATGTACATGGCTGATAACTGAAAGGTTGGAGATTTGAGGCCATCCACTGTCTTCTCAGAAGAAAGGCCTGGTGATCTACTCTTAGAGAGCTGGGCATTGAAAACCTTAAGTAGCACATTTCAACTCTGACACACATGAAGTTGTCATAAGTTGGAATCAGCTCAACAGCACCTGATTATAATGATCAGCAAAAAAAATAATATGTCAGTTATTGAATGAAAAAGAAACTGAACCCAATGATACCCTGAAAGAAGACTTCTATACTCAATTTGATAACTATATGTAAATCACACACAACATATGGAGAAAAATTCACCCCATTATGTAAGTTTGTATGGTATATCTTGTCTTTTCAATGATAAAAAAAAGATTCATCAGGCAAAAGTCTGAACTTCATCTCTATTTCTCACAGTATCTGGTAATATGTTGAGCTCTTACACTGCAGATAATATTAAACTATTGAATATAATGTCAATAAAGTATAATGCACATATTCTGCTATTTATAAGTTCAAATATGAAAGAAGACTAGATGGACTTACATTTTTATCTTCAGAAGAAAAATAACTATCTACCTTCCCCCCAAATTGAAAGATAAAACAAATGCCTCACAAAATAACTAGTATTACAAAAGACACTGACTTAGTATACAGTCACACAACTTCTCAGAGCTTAGAAGGTCATTTCTTTTTCTTAACACAGTAAGAATTCATCAGTGTTCATGTCATCACTTGGGTAATAATTATTGTGAAAAGCACATGCTTATGCTTATGATTTTTCTCAACCAATGATTTAAAACAGTAAAGAGTCATATATCATAATTATTTGTTAAGGGAAATTTTACATACAATTGAAATGATTAATAGCAATTCATCTCTCAAGTTATTGTGAAATATTTTAGTAAATCAGCAATAATTAGTTCCTATATAATCCTTATAATCAGGTAAGAATTTTTCACATTTTTAAAATTAAATTTTGTTAAGCTTACAAATTACATTGCTAAAATGAAAAACAAAGTAATTTTCATATTTTTAAATCAATAAATTAGCCAGATTAGTTTTGTTTTTGTTTGTTTCTTTACTAGCTGCATTCTTGAATGGATTGACATATGAATAGCTGGAGGGATGAACACAAGAGAAAATACATAGACAGGCATATAAATAAGCATGTAATAACATGAATATAATCTAGTATTTAATAAAATTTGAAGTTATGTGCCTTTCTTTGATTTGAATAAATAATTTTAATGGTCACATATCATCTATTATCAATGGCATCATGCCATGTAGAACACAAAGGTAAGTGAGACTTCCACAGGATCTAAAAGTTCATCTTCTAGAATAATAGAGTTCACATTTATGGAGCTAAACTTAGAGCCTGACTTTCAACTATTTGACTTTTCCAAAAAAAAAATAGTAAAAATTTCAAAGACGTTTTAATAATGGATGCACGGAGTATACCACGGAGCCAAGCCAAGGAACTTACAAAATATTCACAATTCAGTCTTCTAGTCAGGTGAGATTCAATTAAATGACTGAGTAATCTGGTGAAATACTTTTCCAAAAAACTAACATACAGATAGGCCTCGACCTACAAATATTCAGGTTACAAGGTACACTTAAGAAGATCTGTTTTGTGTGTGTGTTTGCTTTTTGTACTGCTTATTGTTATATTATGTACTACATGCAATGTTAACAGTGCATAAATTGTTGATTGTATCATTGTCATGTCATTCCCCAAAGACAAATTAAGTTTGGATTTATAAAGATACTGATAATCAAAGGCAACAATAATTTACTTTTTAAAATTAGGCATTTGAATTTGTCAGACCAATGTGATTGAGTCATATGAAGGGAGCCCTGTCTTAAGTACATGACTACCTGTAATTCACAACAAATCCCCAGAGAACTCTGTTGAGGCATGTTTTCAGAGGATAAGGCTGTCCCTTACACTAAGCCTTAGGATGTTGTTCCAAGATTTTCCTATCAGCACCTGTGCACCAAAGGACAAAATTTTGAAATCCATTTATTAGGGCCCCACGTTTTCTAGGATTAACACCTAGGCTAAAATTTGTAAGAGTATTTTCAAAACTTTGAGGGCTAATGTAATATGTTCTGCTGACTCATTTGTTGCCTGTTAATGCCTTCTTTCCCTGCAATTTCTCCCATTTGTAAAGGAATGTCTAACTTGTGCCTGTTCTGCCACTGTACCCCTGGAAGCAGATAGGTTACCTTCTAGGTTTCATAGATGTAAAGGGATTTTTGAACTTTGGACTTGGAATTCATTTAAGACTTTTATCATATGGGATAAAGGTGTTACATGTTTCAAAGCTGTGATTGTTGGGGTGCTAAAGGGTGGGATGTCATGAGTTGAATTGTGTCTCCCCCAAAATAGGTGTAGCCACGTGGCTGGGCCATGATTCCCCAGTATTTTGTGATTCTCCTCCATTTTGTGATTTTCCTGTGCTGTTTGCTAAAGGATTAGGATGGGACTGTAAATCCCTACATAGGATTACACCCCTGCTTCACTACAAAGGGAGTCTCCCTGGAGTATGGCTTGCCCCACTGTTAATCCTTTCATCCCACAAGAGATAAAAGGAAAGGGACGCAAGCAGAGAATTGGGAACCTCACATCATCAGGAAAGCTGCACCGGGAGAAGAGTACATCCTTCAGACCTAAGGTTCTTGCACCAAGATGCTCCCTGGACAAAGACTGACAATACCAGACCTTCCTCCAGAGCCCACAGTGGTGAAAGCCTTCCCCTGGAGTGGACATCCTGAATTTGGACTTGTAGCCTACCAAACTGTGTACGAATAAACCTTCCATCGTTAAAGCCATCCACTCTGTGGTATTTCTCTTAGAGCAGCACTAGCTGACTAACACGCCTACCATATGAAACCATTAATGTGGCACATATTGCACCCAGGTTCAAAGAGAATAGGGTAGCATAATAGAGAAGGGTTTGGGTTTGAGCAGCAGAAAACTTGGTTCAAATGCTGGCCCTGACATTTCTAGTAGTGTTACACTATAACATTTATTTTTTAATATGGAAATTGGGATAATTCCTATCTCTCTGCATTAATATGACTGTGAAACATGTGGTGAATGTAAACAGCCTCCTACAGCAGTTGGCAGACAGTAAGCCAAGCCAGCTGCAATTGAGTTAATTCTGACTCAGTGGGTGGTACAAATGGTTTACAAGCTTAACTGCTAACTGGAAGGATGGTGGTTTCAATTTACCCAGAAGTGCCTCTGGAGAAAGGCCTGGTACCAAAAATTTAGCCATTGAAAAGCCTACAGAGCACAGTTCTCTTTTAACACTTAAGAGATTGCCATAGCGTAAGTGCTGTTGTGATTAAGTGCCACAGAGTTGGTTTTTAACTCACGGAGAGCCCATGTGACAGAACAGAACTTCTCCCATAGAGTTTTCTAGGCTGTAATCTTTCTGGGAGCAGATTATCAGGTCTTTTCTACCACAGGGTTGCTGAGTGGGTTCAAACCATACGCAGCCAAGCATTTGCCCATTCTGCTATTAGGGCTCTTTATGGTGCAGAGTACCAAAACAAACCAAGCCAACACCCTCTGCAATCAAATGGATTCTAACTCACAGAAACCTTGTAGGACAGCACAGAATGTCCCCAGAGTGTGCCCCAGGATCATCTGTGGAATCTGAACTGCCATCTTTTGGGTTGGCAGCCACAGTGCTTGACCACTATGAAACAAAGGTCTCCAAAGGTACAGAGTATTTGTTATTAGGTACTGTCAAGTTGGTTCTCATTCATGGAATGAAAAACTGCCTGGTTCTGTTCCAGGCTCACAGTCATTAATATGCTTCAGCCTATTGTTGCAGCTGCGTTTCATTTCAACTTTTTGAGGGTCTATTTGTTGCTGACCCACTGCTTTACCAAACATGATGTCTTTCTCCAGGGACTGATCCCTCCTGACAACATGTCCTAAGGATCTAAGGCATAGTCTCACCATCCTCACTTCTAAGGAAGCATTCTAGTTGTACTTTTTCCGAGTCAAATTTATTCTTCCTTTTGGTAGTCTACAGTAGACTCAATATTCTTTACCAGCACCACAGTTCAAAGGTATGAATTCTTCCTTGGTGTTCCTTACTCTTGTCCAGTTTTCACATGTAAACAATATAATTGAAATCACAATGTCTTGTGTCAGGTGCACTTTAGTATTCAAGGTGACATTCCTGCTTTTCAACACTTTAAAAGAGATCTTTTGCAGTGGATTTGCCCAGTGCAGTTCATCTTTTGATTTCTTAACTGCTTCTTGCATGGGTGTTGACTATGGATTAAAGTGAAAATCTTTGGTAACATCAATCTTTATTTTATCCTGATACTACTGATTGGTCTAGTTGTGAGGATTTTTGTTTTCTTGATATTGAGGTGTAATCCATGCTGAAGGCTGTGGTCTTTGATCTTCATCAGTAACTGCTTTAAGTTCTCTTCACTTTCAGCAGGGAAAGTTGTGCCAACTGCATATCATAGGTTAATAATGAGTGTTCCTCTGATCTTGATGCCCTGTTCTTCATAAAGTCCAGTTTATCAGATTATTTACTCAGCACACAGACTGAATATGTGTGTTGAAAGACTATAACCCAGATACACACCTTTCTTGACTATAAACAACATAGTATTCAACTGTTCTGTTTTTAACAGTAGCCTTTCGATATGTATACAGGTTTCTCATGAGTACAGTTAAGTGTTCTGGAATTCCCATTCTCTGCACTGTTATCTGTCTATAATTTGTTACGATGCACACAGCCAGATACCTTTGCATCATCAGTAAAACACAGGTAAACATCTTCCTATTATTCTCTGCTTTAAGCTAGGATCCATCTGACATCAACAATGATATCCCTGGTTTCACAACCCATTCTGAATGCAGCCTGAATTTTTGGCAATGCCCTGTCAATATACTGATGCTTCCATTTTTTATTGTATTTCAGCAAAAGTTTACTAGCTTTTGATATTAACAATATTGTTCAATAATTTCTGCGTTGGGTTGTATCACCTTTCCCGAGAACAGTCATAAATTTGGATCTCTTACATTCAGTTGGCCAGGTAGCTATCTTCCAAATTTCTTGGCATAGATGAGTGAGCCCTTTCGGTGCTGCATCTCTTTACTGAAACATCTCAGTTGGTATTTCATCAGTTCCCAGAGGCTTGTTTTTCTCCAATGACTTAGTGAAGCTTGGACTTCTTCCTTCAGTACCATCGGTTCCTGATTGTATGCTACCTCTTGAAATGTTTGAACATTAACCTGTTCTTTCTGGTATAATGACTCTGTATTCCTTCAATCTTATTTTGATGCTTCCTGCTTCATTTAATGTTTTCCCCCGTATAACTTTTCACTACAGCAAATCGAGGCTTGAAATTTTTTTCTTCACTTCTTTCACCTTTAGAAATGTGGAGTGTGTTCTTCCCTTTTGGTTTTCTATCTCTAGCTCTCAGCACATGCCATTATAATACTTTGTCTTCTCAACCTACCCTTTGAGATCTTCTGTTCAACTTTCCTGCTTCACCATTTATTCCTTTTGCTTTCACTACCCAGTGTTCAATAGCAAGTTTCAGAGTCTCCTCTGACATTCATTTTGATATTTTCTTTTTCTTCTGAATTACTAATAATCTCTGCTTTCTTTGAATGTGATGTCCTTAATGTCATTCTGTAACTTTTCTGGTGTTTGGTCATTAGTGTTCAATGTGTCACAGTTATCCTTGAGAAGGTCTCTAAATTCAGGTGAGACATACTCAAGGTTGTACTCTGGGTCTCGTGGACTTGTTCTCATTTTCCTCAATTTCAGGTTGAACTTATGTATAAGAAACTGATGGTCTGTTTTTTAGTCAGCCCCTGGCTTTGTTCTGACTGATGATATTGAACTTTTCCATCATCTTGTTCCACAGATACAGTCATTTTGATTCCTTTGTATTCCATCTGGGGTGGTCCCTGTGTGTAGCTGCCATGTGTGCTGATGAAAACAGATATTTTCAGTGAAGAAGATGATGGTCTTATAAAATTCTATCATGCAATCTCCAGCAAATTTTCTATCACTAAAGCCATATTTTCCAACTACAGATCCTTCTTCTTTGTCTCCAACTTTCACACCCCAACTGTCTTCATTGTACATTTGATCAATTTCAGACTGTAGAATCCGGTAAAAAATCTTAGTGGTACAGAGCAGCTGCTCAAATGTCTTAAATTATTTAAGATTCATGTTAGAGGAAACATTTAACAGATAAAGTAGCAACCATTCATAACACTGTGAAGAACTCTTACCATGCAGGAGTTTAAAACTGAATTCATATAATTATAAATGCAACGGTAAGATCAAAGTCAAAGCCAAGTGCCGTCGAGTCAGTCAAATACATTAAACATTGTATAATCAGACTTCTGAAATTCAACCTGTTTTCCTCAGTAATTTGAAAAATTGTAAAGGTTGCATTGCCTCACTTAACCCCTACATCACAGGTTCTGGTCATCAGTTGCTTCTCTGTATGATTACTGCCTCCTGAAGTCATCCCCTTAGGTACATTTCCCATCAATAGGGGTCAAAACATTGCCTGAATATTTTTGAAGGGAGGGGGGTCTTCCTGAAGAAACAGCTACAGGGTCAGTCCCAATCAGCATTTCATTTTAATATATTATCATCAAGTTCTAGGTATTAATTTTATAAATGATTAATGAATGTACTTAATTAAATGGGTACTCTCTGCTGCCTCCAGCTATTGAATGTCACAGTTCCTACTGATCTTACACCCTTGGTTCTACAGAGTAAAGAGTCAATTCTGCACTGCTTTAATCTACAGTTTCACTGAGAGACTTACATTTGGATGTAGAGAACCAGCTATATTTGTTGCTGATTTTTTGGGATGATTATTAGTGATGCAGTGGTTGAGAGCTTGCCTGCTAACCAAAAAGTTGGACGTTTGAATCCATTCCTTGGAAACCCTATGGGTAAGTTCTATTCTGTCTTACAGGGTCACTATGAGTTGGACGTGAGGAGTAAACATCAGCTTGACAGTGATGGTTTGTTGACTGCCTCGTATCCAGTCTTCGTTTGCTCCATAGAAATTAAACCTCAGTTTTGACACAGTATCAAAGGCACACACACACACACACACACACACACACACACACACACACACACACACACACACAAAACCCAGTGCTGTCAAGTCGATTCTAACTCACAGTTTGCAGTGGTCATGTGACACCTCTCTGGCCAGTGAGGAGAGGAAGTGTGCTGAGGCTTTCTCCTTAAGTTATGCTATCCATTTAGAAGTTTTGCCTCTTTCTTCCTGCTGCTTTGACATTCTCCTCCTAACTGGAACATGGGAGAAAAGGTCAAGTGCAAGATCTAAGTTGTTATTATGAAAATGGAAATGAAAGAGGGTGGATCAGAGTAAATGTTTGTCCAGAAGTTACAGAAATAGGGCAGTTTAGGTTTAGTAGGTAGCGCATATGGTTAAAATTCACTTAGGTACTACTAACTAAAAAGTTGGAGAGTTGATTCCACCCTGGGTACCTTAGGAAGACAAGCTAGAGAATCTATTTCCAAACAATCAAGTACTGAAAACCCTCTGGGGCAGAGTTCTATCTGACATATGTGGGGTCACCAAGTGTTGGAATCGCTTCAATGGCAACTGGTTAGTAACAGTTTGTAGACCTTCTGTTCTAGACAAGGCTGTTAGGTATAAGTCAGTATCAGTTTTCAAATGGAAATAAAAATGATAATTCAAAACAACAAACGTAGCAGAGGGAAAAGAGTACAGGATAGACAAGCTTCCCAGAATACTGGGGTCCAAAACTTACCCAGAGACAGTACACACAAGGACTGCCAATTAAGCTTGTGAATTCATCCTAGAAAAAGTACTGCATACCTCACTGATGAGTATCACTAAGGTCACCTTCAAAGCCCTCCCCTTGGGCAGCTACGCACCGATGTCAGGACCCTAGTCCACCCTTCGAAGCAATTTTGGAACTCCTTCTGGAATGGCAATCAGAACTGTTGTCATATCACCCTTGATGTCCTGAATCTCATCAAACTGTCTTCCTTTCAAGGTTTCCTTTATCTTTAGGTAAACAAAAAAGTCACTGCAGGCTGTATCAGGTGAGTAGGGAAGGTGTTTCAATATAGTTATTTGTTTACTGGCTAAAAACTTCCCTCAGAGACAACTACACAATTAAGTTCATGAACTTGCCACCATGCTGTGTGCAGTGGCTATTCAAGAAAGGGTTCTAAAATTTCTTTAAAAGGTGGACTAGGTGCTGTCATCCATGCATAGCTTCCCAAGGGGAGTACTTCAAAGGTGATCATAGCAATATTCAGCAATGAGGTATGTAGCAATGAGAACTACTGAGTTTACAAACTTGTCAGACCACACAAAGCAGTAAGAATATTTATATATGTTTGATACTGTGATTGAAGTGAACTTCCTCTAAGATCAATTCAAGAACTCTGGAAGTCCACATCAAAGCAGAGAGAACTAGTTCTGAGATGAAAGGGATGAGCCAAGGATGAAGCTAATGGAATGTGCTGTGTAATTTTATAAGAATCAATCTTTCTAGTTTTTCAACTCCTTATCTTCCCTGGAAATCTTGGTTGTATAATGGTTAGAGCAACAGCTGCTAACTGAAAGTTTGTCAGTTCAAATTCACCAGGCACTCTTTGGAAACCCTAGAAGTAATTTTTTACTCCATCCTACTGGATCACTATAAATCAAAATTTGCTCAACAGCAAATGATTTTGCTTACCTTGGTTTTATCTTTCCTTGATGAGGGCTTATTAAGATGATATATGAGGTCAGACAAGTTCATGAATTCATCCTGGAAAAAGTGCTACATATCCCACTGGTGAATATCACTATGATTGCCTTCAAAGTACTCCTCTTGGGAAGATATGCACCCATGCCAGCACCTAAACCACGCTTCAAAACACTTTTTCTAGGATGAGTTTGTAGGCTTAATTGTCAGACAGATCTAACAATAGCTCTGATGGACATTTTAGTGAAAGAGTTCCACAACTGCTCTGAAGGGTGGACTAGGTGCTGGCATGGGTGCATAGCTTCCGAAAGTTAGTACCTCGAAGATGATCACAGAGATATTCAGCAATGAGTTATGTAGCCCTTTTCCTAGGATGCATTCATGAACTTAATTGTCCAGCTTTGTATTTTTAGACTTCTTTTCAGACTTGTTATACTTTTTATAGCACTCTGGTCAGTAGCAAGTTTTTAGATCCCTTTACAGCACATTAAAACAGAAAAGGTTTGAAACAAGTCAAGAGAGTCATTCTCATCAACATTTTCCTCTGCAAGAGGATCCCAGCAATGACACGAGAAAACACAGTTTTGTCATTGCTTTGTGAGCCTCAGAATGGCTGAGCTTTCTAAAAGTTAAATGCTTCATGGCATTTCCTGGAAACTTAAGCTTTGATCAAACTTAGTGAACAGAGATGATTTAACTTCTCATCAGTCTAACAAGCTGTAATCCAATATTGGCAGAAAAACTCTTTTCATTTAGCTGTCACACAACTATGGAATAATCGATGGTAAAACAGATAGATTGAACATTTACTAGGCATCAGGAGCTCTATGATGCTTTGTCTACACTTGGACTCATTTAATACTTCCTACTCCAATATAATGTGTCATTATCATGTTTGTTTTAGACAAGAGAACACAGTGTCATATAACAATCAAATAGCTCCTTAACCTCTCCAAGATTCAGTATTCACTGGGCACTGAAGACTTATCAAAAAGTTTTCTGCAGGCACCATTACTTTTATTCTGAGTTTTGGCTTAAAATTGTCTGTTGGAAAATAAATAATGTACCTTGGGGTCTGAGGTTATACAGTCCTAACTGCGGGGATGAGACCTATATAATCTTCAAGCTGAGACTAAGTAAATGTCACAAAGATGATCACATAAGCCTTTGAAACATTTTCAATCTAATTAGTAACTAAACCCTGGTCACATACTGGTTAAGGGCTATGCCTGCTAACCAAAAGGTGGCGGTTCGCATCCTGTAGGTGCTCTTTAGAAACTATAGAGAAGTTTTACTCTGTGTCATAGGGTCACTATGAGTCAGAATTGACTTGACAAAAATAGTTTTTTTTTTTTTTTTTACTTTTAATCACTATACATTTGTCATTATCTTTTCTCCACATATTATATCAATATCCAGGACTGTTTAACTACAGTATGGTTGGCCAATGAAATCTCTCAACTCTTTGTAAATATGTTAGAGGTTACACAGGACTCATTGTGTAGTCTAAGCCCAGGTCACTGAATAAGTGGCTATAAAGAGTTTTCAAGAGTAGTAAAATACCACGACAAAATAGGCTTGTGTGTATGTGCATGTGTTTATACGTATTCACAGAATAATTGTTTAAACCTAAAATCCATTGCTGTTGAGTCCATAGAGTAGAACTGCCTCATAGGGTTTCCAAGTCTGTAAATCTTCACAGATGCTGACTGTCACAACTTTTTCATCATTTATAAGGTCTTACTCATCATTTATAAGGTCTTGCAAAATTCTATCACATGATTTCTCACATCGTTTCTATCACTAAGGCCATATTTTCCAATTACTCATCCCTCTTCTTTGTTTTCAACTTTTCCATTCAAATTACTGGTAATTGTCAGTGTATACTTATGGCATGTTCCATCAATTTTGGACTACAGAAGCTGGTAAAAACCATCAATTTCATCATCTTTGGCCTCAGTGGTTGGTATGTAAATTTGAATAACAATCATATTAACTAGCCTTCTTTGTAGATATACGCCAATTATCCTATCACTGACAGCTTTGTTCTTCAGGATATATCTTGAAATGTTCTTTTTGAAGATGAACGCAATGTGATTCCTCTTCAAATTTTCACTGCCAAGATTGTAGGCCATACACTTGTCTGATTATAAATGGCCAATACCAGTCCAGTTCAGCTCATTAATGCCCAGGATATCAATGTATATGCATTCCATTCCATTCCATTTTTCATGATTTATGATTTCCCTAGATTCATACTTTATACATTCCATGTTCTGGTTACTAATGGATGTCTGCAGCTGTTTCTTCTCATTTTGAGAAACATCACATCAGCAAAGGAAGGTCTCAAAAGCTTGACTCAATCGATGGCATTAAGATTGACTCTATTTTGAGGAAGCAGCTCTTACTGAGTCATCTTATGAGTGAGTTCCAAACTGAGGGGGAACTCATTTTCCGGCACTGTATATTACAGTGTTCTGCTGCTATTCATATGTTTTTCACTGGCTAATTGTTAGAGAGGTAGACTGCTGGGTCCTTCTTCCTAGTCTGTCTTAGTCTGTAAGTTCAGCAGAAACCTGCCCGAATGTGTGACCCTGCTAGGATCTTAATATCAGTGACAAAGCTTCCAACATCACAGCAACATGTAAGCCCCCACAGTACAAGAACTGACATGCTTCTTCATTGCAAATATCTTTTTTCACCAACACAAGGAGCAACTATTCACATGCATCTCACCACATGGAATACACGGGAATCAAATTGACTAAATCTGTGGAAAAGATGATGAAAAAGCTCAAAATTAGGAGTCAGAACAATACCAGGTTCTGAATGAGGCACAGACCATAAATTTCTCATATGCAAGTTCAAACTGAAACTGAAAAAAATTTTAGATAAAGTCCATGAGAGCCAAAGTACAACCTTGAGTATATTCACCTGAGTTTAGAGAACACCTCAAGAACAGATCTGATGTGTTGAATACTAGTGACTAAACACTGGACAAGCTGTGGAACCACATCAAAAACATCATAAATGACGAAAGCAAGAGGTCACTAAAAAAAACAGGAAAGAAACAAAAGATCAAATTGGATGTAGAAGAGACTCTGAAATTTACTTTTGAACATCAAGCAGCTAAAGCAAAAGGAAGAAATGATGAAGTAAAAGAACTGAAAAGAAGATTTCAAAGGACAGCATGAAAGATAAAGTATTATAATGACATGAGCAAAGAGCTGGAAATAGCAAACTGAAAGGCAAGAGTATGTTCTGCATTTCTCAAGATGAAAGAACTGAAGAAAAGAATACAAGCTTTGAGATGCAACAGTGAAGGATTCCACAGGGAAAATATTAAACAATGCAGGATGCTTCAAAAGAAGATGGAAGGAATATACAGAGTCATTATATCAGAAAGAATTGGTCAATGTTCAAGTATTTCAAGAGGCAGCATATGATAAGGAACTGATGGTACTGAAGGATGAAGTTTAAGCTGTATTGAAGGCATTCATGAAAAATGAAAATCCAGGAATTGATTGAATACCAACTGAGATGTTTCAATAAATAGATATGGCAATGGAAGTGCTCGCTGATCTATTGCAAGAAATTTGGAAGTTAGCTATCTGACAAACCAACTGTAAGAGATCTACATTCATGTCTATTCTCAAGAAAGGTGATCCAACTAAATGTGGAAATTATCAAACAATATCATTAATATCATATCCAAGGGTTGCCATGAATCAAATCTGACTCCATGGCACTTGGATGGCAAGTGAAATTTTGTTCAAGATCATTAAAAAGTGACTTCAGCAGTATATTGACAGAGAACTGCCAGAAATTCAAGCTGGATTCATAAGAGGATGCAGAACCAGGAATAACATAGTTGATGTCAAATGGATCTTGCCTGAATGCAGAGAATACCAGAAAGATGTTTACCCACATTTGACTACGTGAAGGCATTCGACACGTGGATCACGATAAGTTATGGATAACATTGCAGAGAACGGGAATTCCAGAACACTTAATAGTGCTCATGAGGAATATGTAGTTGGGTCAAGAGGCAGTCATTCAAACAGAACAAGGGGACACTGCATGGTTTAAAGTCAGGAAAGGAGTGCATCAATGTTGTATCCTTACATCATACCTTTTCAACCTGTATGTATGCTGAGCAATTAATCTGAGAAGCTGGGTTATATGAAGAACAACAGGCATTAGAATTGGACGACGACTCTAACAATCTGCACTATGCAGATGGAACAAGCTTCCTTCATGAAAATGAAGAAGAGTTGAAACACTTGCTGATGCAGATCAAAGACCACAGCCTTCACTATGGATTCAACATCAAGAAAACAAAAATCCTCTCAAGTGGACCAGAAAGCAACATCATGATAAATGGAGAAAAGATTGTGGTTTGTCAAGGATTTCATTTTACTTGATTCCACAATCAATACCCATGGAAGCAGCAGGCAAGAAATCAAAAGACACATTGCACTGGGAAAATCTGTTACAAATCACCTCTTTAAAGTGCTGAAAAGACTATGGTGTACCTGACCCAAGCCATGATCTTTTCAGTTACATCATACGCACGCAAATGCTGGACAATGAATAAGGAAGACAGAAGAACTGATTTCTTTGAATTGTGGTGCTGGAGAAGAATATTAAATGTACCATGGACTGCCAAAAGAATAAACAGATCTGTTCTGGAAGTTGTACAACCAGAGTGCTTCTTGGAAGCAAGAACAGTGAGACTGTGACTTACATACTTTGAACATATTGTCAGGAGGGATCAGTCCCTGTAGAAGGACATCATGCTTGGTATAGTACAGCGTAAGCTGAAAAGAGAAAGATCCTTCACAGGATGGACTGACATAGTGGTTGAAACAATGGGCTTAAGCAAAAAAAATGATTATGGGCACATTGCAGGACTGGACAGTGTTTTGTTCTCTTGTGTATAGGGTCACTATTAGTCAGAATGGATCTGACAACACCTAACAACAACAATAACAACAAGAACCCGGCTACACAAATCAGATGTCAAGTCTCCCTTTTCTTGGTACTTATGTGTCAGCAGGCAGTTGCACCCATGGTCAACATATGGAAGACCACAGGACAGCTGAGCAGAAGGAAACAAAGGCATGAACTGTACTCAATAAGAGAAAAAAATGGGCTTTTTGAATTGAGTATAAGGAAAGACCACAGAGGTGGGATCCCAGGAGTCTGCAAAGCAGATGTGTATTTGGGCACACAGTTCTCAGGTTGGGATCTCAGTGCTGTCCAGTTGTTTCTGAGTCACAGTGACCCCATATGGCAGAGTAGAACTGCTCCATGAGTTTCCAAGGAGTGCCTGGTGGATTTCAAACTCTATGCAGTAGCTCTACACAGGTTAGAATAAGAGTCCTTAAAAACTGTGAGTCAAAGTCTCAGGTCAAAGCTTTTCCATCGGAGCCATGTTAGAAACCATGGCCACTAAAGAAAAAAAGTGGTTATCTGGTTTTGACAGAATTTGAAATCTCAAATTGCTCTTTCAGACTGTTTTCTAGGCTTCCACATAAATACCAACCTGCTTATCTCGCCTCATCTAGACTTAGAGGGCAAAGATACCTGCTGGGAAGAAAGAAGGAGGAAACTGGAAAGCGGTTTTGAAAATTGCAGTTTTCTGAGCTTGTTATTATTGTAGTAAGTTCAGGAGAGAGCAGGAATCTTACACCTGATAAAAACAATGGCAGTGGCACTAAAGAAAGAAAGAGAAAGTGACTGTGTGATGTAAGATTACGGTCTCCTCTATTTTTCAAATGTTATACACATAAAATATTTTATTTCAGATAAGCTGTTCTATTTTGGGTGTTAAATACATGAAGTAAGAAATGGTTTGGTTAAAGTGTACAGGTGAGCACAAGAAATCTCTTGTCTTTCAAAACTTCATGACACAACACTAACAAGGACATCCTTATTTTCAGCCAGCACCACTGTATTTGGTACATGATAAACATTTTCTGAATATTTTCAGAAAAATATTTCATATATGAAAGCAAATTTTGAGTCTTTGCATATTCAACTATGATAGGAGCTTACTGTGATGAGCAAGTGGAATGGGGGTATATGACTTTATAAATTTAGAGATACAGTCACATTTATAAGGAAAAAGAACTGTTTTTTTCACAGATCAGGGAGAACTTGAGCTTTTTATAAAAATTATTATTATTAAAAAAGGCCAATGACAAAAAAATTATTTATTTATTGTGAACACTAAGGTGTGTTTTAATCCAATGTGAAATTAAAAATAAATCCACATATGTGATCATCCCATTTTGTGAAAGTGTCCACAATTACAATGCTATGGTCCTTTCACACTTAAGAGTTCACACAATTCAACTAAAGGGAAACACTAATAAAAAACACTGAATTATTTATTTCACAAACACATGGGGAAAATTTTCCCTCCATGCTTGTGTCTAGCACACAGGACAAAAGAACACCACCAAGAGATAAACCATGCTACCACACCTAGCAGCAATGCTCTGTTCTCACAATTCACTACTTACCATACTCAGCATTTATTTCAATATTTTAATACTACTTTCTTTTCTAGAAAATCTCTAAATCTGAGGAGGCTGATATTAACCTATGAGTCTGAACTTGCCAACAGGCTAATTTAGGGATTTGTCTGTAATTATTTCCCCCCCTCAATGGCGGATGGGCAATCAGCAGTGTAAAACTTGATGACTCATTGAAACATTTTCTAAATTATAAGGCTCTCTGGAGAAGAGGCATCCTATTTAACCTTGGCATTTGTTTTAAATTACAGGAAACCACCCTATCATACTATCTAAGATTTCAAAATCAGTTTTTGTTTCTCTTCCAAATTGCCTCTCAAGGTTCTTAAATTTTCCATTGTAAGTTAATAGATTAAGGGGGTGGGATACTACAGAATCAGTCAGAATCAACAAAATTGCTTCCAGCTATGTAAAACCTTGTTTCATGCACACACATCATCTCCGCTTTAACTCAGGGCGACTCTATGGATGTCATCATAGAACTGAATATAGGGTTCTCAACACTAAATTTTTGGAAGTAGATTGTCAGGTCTTCCTCCTGAGAAAGATAGGTGAACTTGAACCCCTAAATTCTCAATTAGCAGCAAAGTGTGCTGACTGGACCACCCAGGAACTTAAAAATCCCCCTTAGACAACCGGCACTTGGCTTGGCTTGGCTTAGACAACCAGTCATTACTGTTTCAGCTATCTTTAAATTAGAAGGTGGTAAGACTCCCAAGTATAAAAAAAAAAATAACCTGGGCTCCCACACTTTAATTGGTGGCTAGGCTTCTCTGTTTAGAACTCCTGAGACATGAAAGCAGATGCTGGTCCATCCTCTCCACGGCCTGGTGCGTCTTTTTAACAAATAATGTGAGACAGGTACAGAATGGTGGCATCTGGGACTGCAGCAGCCACTCCCAGTTTGAGTTCTTAGAGCACTTTCTGAGGCCCCCTGACTATTAAAGAACAACTTCTAAAGGATTGCCTTAGGGCACACCTTCCCACTGCAGAGCCTCCGACAGAGAACAGCCCCGGAAGACCCTAAAATTTCAGAGAAGTCTGGGCCACCAGACCATGCATAGTGCTGCCGCAGCAGCAGGGTCTCCAGTGAAGGCAGAGGTCTGGCTAAGTGTCCCTGTCCCAATTCAGGTTCTCCTCTTTATGGCACTCAAACTTGATGCCATTAATTCCTCCTGAGTTTATTGTGCTCAAAACTTCTGACGCACTGAGTGTCCTGCCATTTGACTCTTCCATTCTTCTGCACCATACTTCACTCTCTCCATTCTACTCCAGTCCATTCTACCGCATTCCATTCTATTCCATTCCATTTCAGTATGCTCCGCTCTGCTCCACTCCACTCCACAATTCATTGACTACTTACCCAATCTGGTAGCACACAAGTTTAAGCATCTGGCTGCTAACCAAAAAGTTCACAGGTAGAATCCAACAGCCGCACCTTGGAAGCTTTATGGGGCAGTTCTACTCCGTTCTACAGGGTCTCGGTGAGTCAGAATCCACTTCACAGCAATGGGTTTTACCCTCGTCTAGTCTCTAGGTTTCAAGTGTCAGCTGCTACAAAGATGAATGAAATTACTGAGCTCAAGGAACTCTCAGGATGACTGAACTCCATTCAGTAGAAAGGTTTCACTAATAATGATAATTAAAAATATTTCCCAATTTGTAAAATGAATGCATTATAATGTAATAATGAATAATTTGACTATATCCTAGCTCTAATGCCAGATTTCTTCATAGGATTGTTCTTGATAACTGACAAAATTAATCAGAAGACTTCATTCTTGAGTTCTAGAACAAAAATAAAATCTGTTGCCACCGAGTCAATTCTGATTCATTGTGATCCTATAGGACACAGCAGAACTGGCCCATGGGATTTCCAAGGAGCGAGGGATGGATTCAAACTCTTGATCTGTTGGTTAGTAGACAAGTTCTTAAATACTGCACCACCAGGGATCCTTAAGAAACCAAAAAAGCAAACCCATTGCCATCCAGTCCCTTCTGCCTCATACTGGACCCTACAGGACAGAGAAGAACTGCCCTACAGGGTTTCTGAGGAGTGCCTGGTGGATTGGAGCTGCTGGCCTTGTGGTTGGCAGCCAAGCTCCGGACCACGGTGCTACCAGTACTCCTTAGTGAGTATAAAATCAGGTGTTCTCAAAGTTTGTTTCCAATCTGCCTCAAAAAAACAAACAAGACATATACATATTTCTCTGGCCTTTGGCTATGTTGTAGATATTTTCAATGGAGACCCAGAGTTTATACTATTGCATCACAGTTTCCTTTTCCCCTGAAAATGCTAAATCACTGCCCTATTTTTCCAGATTGCATATTTCTGTAATTTTTGCCAATCTTTCTTTCTAACTCAGCTAGTTAGGCCAGATATCATCTTTTTGTTTATAAACATTCTATGCCAAGCCAGCCAAGTGCCGTCGAGTCAGATCTGACTCATGGCAAAACATTCTGTATCTAATTATTTTCCTGTGTTGAACAGGGAAGTTAATAACAGATATTTTACTTCAATTGTGTGCTTTTTCTTACCTGGGGAACCAAATATTAACCAGCAGAAGCCTACCAGAAACTGTTGTACAATAGTGTAAATTTGTTTTACCCTATAGAAAAGGGATAGTTTACAAAAGCAGAACCAAAAGATGCCAAATGTACTGATGTCAAGTCAATTCTGACTCATAACAACTCTAAAGCACAGAAGTAGAACTGCCTGGTTTCCTAGAAAGTGGCGGGTTCAAACTGCAAATCTTTTGGTTAGTAGCCCAACTCTTAGCTACTATTCCACCAGGATTCCAATTAACAAGTCATTATCTCCTAATTTAATACTGAAAAAGCCTCGTGGCTACAGGTAGGTAGAGGCCAAAGCTGTTAGTAGCCAGGCCAGAAGTAACCTGTGATAAGTTGAGTTTTGTAAAGGCAGAAGGAAGGAAGGTTTCAACCAATGATGTTAAAATTAGCCAGTGGTTGATCCTCTCTGTTTCTCCTCCCCCTTTTCTTTACAATTTTCATTGCATCTCTTTGATCAGAAGCCATTTACTTTTTCTGAAATAAAACTGGCTTTTCTATATGCATATAGAATAGTATAAAATCAGATGTTTTCAAAGTTTGTTTCCAATCTGCCTCAAAAAACAAACAAGACATATACATATTTCTCTATGTTGTAAATATTTTCAATGAAGACCCAGAGTTTATACTATTGCCTCATGTTTCTATTCTATACGCATATAGAAAAGCTGATCAGAATAAATTTTATGTTTAAATTTCAGTGAGTTTTGATTACTTTTTGACGTTCCAAATAACTTATTTCAGTAAAGATGTGAGAAGCTCCCCCATCTAGTTAATCCTCCATTTAAAACCTTATATGCAGATGAAGTGACTGGAGTAACAGAACGTACCCCACGTTCAGGCTGTCCCTTACTTTGCGGGGATGTACTGGCATAATGGTCAAGAGGTATGGCTAGTTGTGCACAGCTGCTAATCAAAACGCCATCAGTTCAAATCCACTAGTCATGCCCTGAAGACCCTATCAGGCAGTTCTACTCTGTCCTATAGGAATACTCTGAGTTGGCGTCAACTAGATGGCAACAGAGTTTTTTGGTTTCACTCTACCTACCTACTATGTTTGCTTCTAATCTAGTGTTTCTCAGAAACAGCCCTGTCTCTTACATAAATCTACAATCCCTGGGATGTTTGTTTTCATGCATTCCTCAGCCTCTGATGTCTTTGAATTACGGTGTTGTGGAAGAATATGTAACACAAGGTCCAATAATTAAGTTTGCGAACTTAATTGCTGTAGTGCTATATATCTCATTGCTAAATATCACCACAGTCCCCTTTGAAGTACTCCCCTTGGGAAGCTATGCGCTGAAGCCAGTGCCAAATCCACCCTTCAAAGTAATTTTAGAACTCTTTCTGGAACGGCCATTGCGCATTATGTCATGGTGGCCAGGTCACTAACTTAATTGCACAGTTGTCTGTGAGGGAGTTTTTAGCCAGTAAACAAACAACTGTGCTGGAACACCCTACCTATTCACCTTATATGTCCCCCAATGACTCTTTACCTGAAGATAAAGGAAATGTTGAAAGGAAGACATTTTGATGACATTCAGGACATCAAGCGGAATACAATGACAGCTCTGATGGTCATCACAGAAAGAGTTACAGAACTGCTTTGAAGGATGCACTAGGAGCCAGTGTTGGTTCACAAGGGGGGTACTTTGAAGGTGACCGTAATGATATTCAGTGACGAGGTATGTAGCACTTGTTCTAGGATGCATGTTTTAACTTAACAGTCTGTCCTCCTATACCACAGACTGGTATAGTGCAAACACATCTGTCTTGGGAGAAGTACACTCAGAATGTTCCTTAGAAGCAAAGGTGGTGAGACTCTGTCTCATGTACCTTTCAGGAGGAAGTTCAGGAGGAATCAGTCCCTGGAGAAGGCTAACGTATTTGGTAAGTAGAGGATCAGCAAAGAAGAAGACCCTCAGTGAGGTGGATGCACACAGTGGCTGCAGTAATGGGTTCAAGTATAACATTCATTGTGAGCATGGTGCAGGATTTGGCAATGTTTTGTTCTATGAATGTTTTCAAAGACTCTTAACAACATAGTAACAAGTGTATTCCTCAGAATCCACCTCTCTGCAGCAGGATTCCTAGGAGTCTCCTACAATTTCCTTCATTGAATCTTACCATATTTCATGATCCACAGGAACATAGACTAAGGACAGGGACAGCACAGCTGGCTTTCTGTCACTTGCCTGACAGTGGACCCTGGGCTCTCTTACCCCGACAGGCTCTCCCACAAATTAGGCACCCTGACAGTAAGAGATAATTCAGTCGGTGAGGTCACACTGGCTTGTGAATGCTTCATTTATCTGTAAAAAGTCAACAAGAGAGAACTGGGCCATTACGGCATAAACAGCACATCTATGGGCCCAGATGGTACCCTGTAGAGACTGAGCATTTGACATTTTGCAAACCAAATGATATCGTAAGCTTACATGGTGCACAGATTATGACACCAGGAAAGGAAATTGTCCTTTGGTGCTAGATAGCTACTTTTGCTGTGTTTTCTTAGTATGTCCTTTTTATTTGTCTGTTTTACTGTATATTTAAATTTTTAATTAAACAAATAATGGACCACAAGGTAAAAGAAAGAATGCTCCCTAGGTACCTACTCTACTTAGACATAACAATCTGAAAAGAGGTTATGGTAATCTCTACACTAATAAAACAAACAAACAAAATGGAGATGAGTGTTTTATCCAAAGTTAATAAATCTAGACCCTGAATGTCGAGCTACGTCTTTATCTGCGGCCAAAAAAAAAAAAAAAAAAAAAAAAAAATGTTTTCTCTACTACACTGTACTCCTTCTAAAGAAGGCCAGTACTTTTTCTCTTCTCAAGTACTGAACTCTTAAAGAAACAAGAATGAAATCAGGATGAGGCCAAAGAGTAACAAGAGGCTATTTACTTAAAGTTACATTACAGCCTCCTTTCCTCCTGGCCGTAATCTAAATCCCTTTAGTGAGGAATCTAGGGTAAATCTGTGCACCACTCATGGAGGATTAGATTGGCACAGAGATTTCAGGTTGTCTCTTATTCTCCAAATTCTATGGCAAACCTAGTTTCTGGCTAATGTAAAAATGTCTGGAGACTTTTCTCATCATTTTTAGATTTGCGTCTTATTCATAAAAGTATGTTGCAAAGTACACTGTTTAAGATATTTAAAGTTGTTGCTGAATGTGGTGTCTAACTCAAGCTTAGGAAGACCCAGGGGGTGAAGGGAATGGTATATAAATTGTTAAGTGTTCAACTACTAGCTGAAAAGTTGGAGTTTCATACCCACCCAGTGACTCTTAGGGAGGCAGGACTGGTGATCTGCTTTTGAAAGGTCACAGCTTTGAAAACCCTAGGGAGTATTTCTTGTCTGCACACACGGGTTTGCTGCCATGAGTCTGAATCAACTTGACAGCAACTAACAATGACAGCAGTGCCTTATGGATAACGGTGCCACACTCCACTACTGCATCCTGCTGAGAATATGTTATGCACCAAATTTGGGGCTAGCAAATGAGTAGGCAGTAGATTTCATCCCTTATATTCTAAACTGTAGAAGCTTATTAACTCTGGCGTGTTTGTTACAGTACTTGATGTGTTGCAAAAATAAAATAGCATGTCACCATCCCCTAATAGCAGCTGACCCACCTACCACATGGAAGGAGCCACACTCAGTTTTAAGACCAGGAGACGGTGGGACTACAGGTAAGCCAGGCATCTGAAGCTACATGTTGAATGCTTAAGATGCAGAGAAGGAAGGCTGAAGCACATTGCACTCGTTTTAGCTCTAGACTTTTTCTTCTCTTCTAAGTAGCCACAAGTATTATTTCTCTCCACCCTCTTCATCAGTCCTTGGCTCACAGACTGTAGCATATGAAATGGGGCTGCAAGTATTTCCTTCTTTCCCAATATCACAGACTTATACTTGTGTTTGCCTGAAGATGTAAGAACATGTTTCACACATATTACATGATGGTTTCATCAGGACTTGTGCCCCACCAGCTGACCTATGTACAGTCTCAGTCAAGATTTTATAATGCTGCTATGCCCCTATAGGAAACCCTGGCAGAGTAGTAGGTTAAGGGCTATGTCAGTTCAGATATACCAGGCACTCCTTGGAAACTCTATGGGGCAGTTCTATTCTAACCTCTAGGGCCAGCATGAGTCAGATCTGATTCAATGGTAGTAGGTTTTTCTTATGCCTCTATAGCGAAGTGGTAGAACTCAAAACACAAAATTTTTAGGTCCACTCCAAAACAAACTTCACCAGATCCCTAAAACCAGAATTCGGACGGCCACAGTTTGCAATGGAGCCTGTTTTCCAACATTACTACTTTCATCACATCAACTAAATTGTCTTCTCTTCTTAAATTCTGGGTATTTAATAACAGAAAAACCTAGTATCTACCCAGCCAAGTGCCGTCGAGTCGGATCCGACTCTATCAGCAACTCAAACATTCAAAAAACCACGAGAATGTGTCCTTTAGAAAAAATAAAGGAAGTCGAAAAGGAAAGAAGGGAAGGAAGGATGGAAGGATAGAGGAACAGAAAGAGAGAAGAGGAGAAGGAGGAAAGGGAGGAGTGAGGAAACTATAGTTAAGGGGACAGGAGAATGGAGAGGGGAGAAATGAGGAGTGGATGTGCATGGGAGAAACAGGAGAGGCAGCGAAGGAAGGGAAGGGGAAGGAAAGGCGGGGAGGAAGAGAGAGGAGAGCGAAAGGGAGGGAAGGGAAGGGAGAGAGAGGAAAGGGAGGTAGAACAAAGAACAGAAAATAATGAATGAGTTTTACAGATGCTTCAAATTCTTAAAAATTCAAATTTCAAATTATTTAAATTCCTTAGAGTTGTTTTTAAATATTATTTTTTATTATTTTCCAGACTCCCCAATATATAGGTTGTTTATAGATTGATTGTATGAGACCTTACGAAACACAGAAAAGACCACTGAAACATCCATGCCTGCATTAAGCTGATACTGAGTGCCTCCTCCATGCCAGATGTTGGACGAGATATCTTTCCGCATACCTAGTAAGAATCATGTCAGATTGGTACCATTGGGCCATTTATAAATGATAACATTCAGGAACAAAGAGTTTCAATGACTTGTGTGTCATTACTTACTGTGGCAATATCTAGCAGTGCTAAGCCTTGAATTTAATTAGGTCTTCCGATTTGTTAATTCTAAATGCTATTTCCACTAAGCCACATGGCCACCCCAAATATATTTTTGTGCAAATCAGAAGGCACACGTTATCACAAGAGGAATCTTATTTTTACCTTTACAAAACAGGCGCATCTCCAAATACTTACAAAATCTTACCTTTTATAGCGTAAAATTATACTACCCCATGACAACCTTTAATAACAAAAATAGACAACCTCACACATACACAGCGTTTAAGGAGCAGATGGTCGACAAGGAGCCACAGTTACAATTGTGAGCAGTGATATTTCCACTCCGAGGCTCACATCAGGTGAACATGTGCAAGAGAGAAGTTGTTTGACCTCATCAGACATACTGAGAATTCAAAGACTATGGAAGGAAGCTGTAGCACTTATTAGAAGCTTCTTGTAGAAATCAAGAACCTTATAATAAGAAATAGAAAACACTAGAAGAAGGACGTGAAACATAGAAAAAAGAGACAGTCGAGGTAATCATTCCAGAACAGGCTGCAGAAAAGGTCCCTGGATGATGAGAGGGTAGCAGACCCACATCTGCCTTCTCCATGGATCACTCCTAGAAATTGTGGGTGTCAGTCCTTGGTACAAAGCTAACTCTCTCAGATGATAACTAGAAGGTTGGAAGTTCAAGTGCTCTAGAGGCATATCTGAAGAAAGGCTGGGTGATCTACTTCCAAAAAATATACACAGTTGCACTTTTGCATTCTCTATTATCCAAAATTATTACACTAAAGAAAATTTTAGAAGCTATATTCTCTGTTGGTCTCCAGAAAAAAAAAATATATATGTATAATATATATATACACATATATATATAGTGCTTTACCATATTAAAGGTTCTGAAATGGTCTTCATCAATGCAAACTTTAATTTAGTATTTCCTTTGTGTGTGTGTGTGTAATTTAAGACTTATTAATATCTCTGGTGGAAATTGACACATTTTAGGTAACACTGATCTAGAGATGTTATCGCAGGCTGCGATAACAGTCTGTTTTCAACTTATGGAGACCTCATGTGACAGAGTTGAACACCCCTAAAGTTTTCTTGGCTGTAATCTTTAACGAAAGATTTAATGAAAGAGACCTCCAGGTCTTTCTCCCACAGAGTCACTGGGTAGGTTTGAACTGCCAACTTTCGGTTAGCATTCAAGTTGTTCACCACTGTACTACCAAGTTTCCTTGATCTATGGTAAAACCATCAAATAATGCAATATATTAGATGGTTCTGCTCACAGGGACAAGTTTAGCTGAAAGCAATAATTCCCTTGATTTTTTTTCTCATTTTTGTCAAAAGAAAATGTCTTTACACTCTAGAACTGTCAATATTCTAAGTATAAAACAACCTCCATATAGATTCAAACCATTCTTTGTAATAGGGGATAATTTTAAGTTAATGCTGTCTCCACTCCCTTCTCCACTCCCTACTTTTGGGAATAAGCCCTAATGTGGATCTGAGTGGAACATCAAGTGAGCTTACTAGAAGACTGGGATTGTCAAAATCTAGAACATTTCATGTAGACAGAACTGCCCACTAGGGAAGATTTACAAGCAGGACTGAGAAGCTCATGAAAATAAAAACCTGTATGCAAACCAGGTTAGGTAGAGTGGGGCCAAACTACGAAAGGCACTCAAAGCGAGGGTGAGGAGCCTCGGCGGAGCAAGCAGCAAAGTGGCTGGTCACTGAACAAAGTTGGCAGTTCAAACTCATACAGAAGCTCCACAAGAGAAAGACCTGGTGATTTGCTTCTGTAAAAAATCACAGTTTGATAGTAACACACAAGCTACCACAGATGACAAACCGATAGGTAGTGGACATTGAAACAGAAGGGAATTATAAACGGTTAAAGGGTTGTTAGTAATCATGTTTCAAATTCTGCCTAATCAATTGAGATTAAAAGACAGTTCATTGCAAATGCAGTCTGTGTCAAGGGTAAACACAGCTGATAGTTTCACAGGTGACTTGAGCTCTGGTCTCTATAAAGCGCAGGCAACAAACCAGAGTGAGGAAAAGACAAAGAAATAATCTCACAGAGCAGAAGAGAGAAATCGACTTAGATTTGCCATGTACCCAGCACTGTGTTTATTCTTTCCCCTCTCTGGATTGCTAATGTATACTCTCTAGGAGAATATAAGAGACATTCTAAAGCATTTGTTTTCTTAAAATATATTTCATCTCTTAATTGGCCTGTTATTTCATAATTATATTCTGGTAGCAAATCTGAGTGCTGGAGCCTTTCTCATGTCTTCCTTCCCTGTTAAGTTGTTTATGCAGTGGAATGTCTGAGTCTATAATTAAATTATTGTCTCAAAAAAATTAACCAGATCCATGCATACATTAACATATCATTATGAATGTGCAAAAACATGAATGCGTACCACAGAATGTCAAATTCAGTGGTGCTGCATACATCTGGGCTTACTTTTCTGGCAAACAGCTTCAATTCTGGGGTTGAAATAAACAGCAAAGATGAAAACTTACAGAAAATGCACACATTTTCCCTTACTTTAGCAAGGGGAGAAACCCTGGTAGTGCAGTGGTTAAGTTCTACAGCTGTCAACCAGAATGTCAATAGTTGGAATCCACCAGCCACTCCTTGGAAACTCTATGGATCTGTTATATTCTGCCATATACAGTCTCAATGAGTTGGAATTGACTCAACAGCAATGGATTTTGTTTTTGGTTTTAGTAAGGGGAGAGTGTGAAAGTCAGAATTATTATTTCTCAAATATTTACCACAATCCCTCATCCTCCTCATACCATGGGAACAATTGTATTTCATTACCTCTTTCATACTAGGCTTGGTCATATGACTTGCTTTGTCCAATGGAATGATGCTGAATATGATGTTCTGAAGGGCCTCCTCTCCGTTTTTTGAGATCTGGTTTTGACTCTCATGTTGCGATGATCCACTCTATAAAACCTCACCTTTCGGACCGGGTACTGGGATGAATGAATGGAGCAGACCTGACAAAGCTACTGCTCAGGTAAATGCCCAGCTATGCCCAGTCTAGATTGGCAGAGCCAGGGTCTCCTGCAGGCCCATGAGTGTGAAGGATCAAAGCTTATGGTTGCTCACTTGTCAAGCACTGGGATTACTTTACAATTTAACAGCAATGCAGCAGTAGATGACCAACACAAACGGGGATGGAAAGAAAAACCCTTGAGATAAAAAATCAGATTTTAATCTAATTCATCTAAATAGGTACACACTTATATTATCTCTCTGTATTTTTGTTGTTATTTTGGGGTGCTGTCTAGTCAGGCCCTGACTCAGGGTGACCCATGCACAAGAAAACCTGGAGTTGCAGTCTATGGAGTTTACATTTGTTGATCAAGTAGATCAAGCCTTTCTTCCTACTTGGCCTTAGCCTGAAAGCTCTGCTGACTGCTGTTGAGCATCACACCAGGATGTGAGTCTCTGCTGACAGATGAACGCTGGCCTCCTATGAGGTACAGCGGCCAACAGTCAAGCCCAAGCCTCTCTCACAGAAGGTGAAGATTCCACTGTTGAACTACCATGACCTCCATACATGCTCTGACCTTTTGGATCCATATATTTGCATAGATATATACATAACAGTAAAATCTGCAAAAGTCAAAATCTATCAGAGAAGGAAATTTTAAATATTTTCCACTAAAATAAGCAATAGGAAAGTGGCAAGACTGCACCCTGTCAAAGACGGAAAGTTTGTGAGACCTAGATAAGCAAGGCAATCCATCAGCTTCAGGCTCTCACAGGTTTTGCTGTATGTGTGTGTTCCATGCATGTGAGTGAGTAGCTTTTCCTGACAGTGTTTTACACTTTTATCATTGTTCCCACTGCCAGACAGTTTACTGCAAAAATTTAAATTGATAGAGGTTCTTATACAGTAATATCCATGACAGCTGGAAGCATCGTCTATGTCAGGCTTCACAGCTCTCAGACACCACAGTCTCCTGCATATTCAGAATTTCAAAGGGATCTCATAACTCTATAAACACAGACACATAAGTCTAAAAGCACAGAAAATTGTAGTTTTGGAAAAGTGTTCAACCTTCTAAATGATCCCAGACAAATATTACATCCAATACAGCCAGATTTTATTTTTACAAATAAGTGGAAAATTCTTGCAAATTCTATGAAGGTCATAGATATCTCCTTGCTTAAAAATGACATCGAAAGGAAAAGAACACAGGGGTGGGGAGTCCACTTAGATGAGCTAAAAGAAAACCCGTTGCCATCCAGTTGATAATGATTGAGAGCAACTATATAGGGCAGAGTGGAACCAACGGTACTAAAGAAATTCAAATGATGACCGAGAAAGCTAGTAGAAGAGCCTCCTAACAGTAGTAAAAATACGTCACATCTATAAAAACTTCTGATTACAAGATTTACCTCTTTGCCCACTATAAAATTAAAAAAAAAAATAATAACTCATTAAATAGATACTCTATGAAATTCAATTGAGTACTCAATATAAGCACTGCCATCAAGTGGATTCAGATTCATAGCCACCTCAGAGGACAGGGTAAAACTGTCCACAGGCTTTCCAAGGCTACAATCTTTAGGTGAGCAGACTGTCATATCTCTCTCCCAGGGAGCAACTGGATGGTTTTGAACTGTTGATCTTTCTCAGTTACCAGCTGTCTGCTTTAACCACGGTGTCATCATGGATCCCTACTCAATATATAACATAATAAAAAATATAGACTTTCATACAAACTTCAGCATTACAAAAAAGTTAGAAGGTGTAAAACTGCTGTGATCCTAACACACAAGTACTGGACACAGGGAGAGGTAGAAATGTGACAAGGAAAGAAATTCTATGCATAGGCTTTAACACTGAGGAAAATGCAGATACAATGGCACACAGCTGAAGCTGGAGAAACCTGCATCACTTGTAAATTTCTGGAGCTTTGGTGTCACAGTATTGACTGCTTAGTTGCCAATAGAAGCTCAGCACTTTGAGCTCACCAGCTGTTTCCCAGGATGAAAACATAGCATTCTGCCTCCAAAAACAATTACAGCCTTGGAAACTCTGTAAGGCAGTCCTACTCCATTCTATAGGGTTGCTATGAGTCAGAATGATTCAACAGCAGTGCATCATAATCTCTCTTTTTTATTATTATTATGATTGTGTGCAAGTGTACAATCCAATATAAATTTGCATGCCTACCTATCTGCAGCTCCCACTGCTCCCCCTACCCAGTGACAGCACACTCTTCTTCTCCATTCTATACATGTCATATTGTCCTAAAAATCTCCTGTCCCCTCCTCTTCATCCTCTCCCACCAGTAAGGGGACAGGAGAACAACATCCTATAGATGTATAGTACCATAAAGTGCACACACCATATGGTCATTCTGTGTCATTGAGTCCAATCCATTCCTGTCTGAAGAGCTGACCTCAGTAATGATTTATGGACAGGGACAGCATCAGGACCAGGGACCATGCCCCCAGAGGAACCCTGAGGCCTCTAGACTATCAACTTTGGACTTTCAGTGGAGCTCTCAGGGTGCAGCCCTTTTTATTCTCATGTTGTCACTGAGACTCAACTTTGTGAGCCCTATCATAGCTATCACTGGTGGTGGCCAGGCACCATCTGATTCCTCTGGTCACATGTGGATGCAGTCACCCACTCACATGGGTCTCTCTGTCTTCTGGGTTCTCTTTCCCCCATGTCATTTTAGTACTTGGTGATTATCAGTTTCTGCTGAGTTGGGATCATTTGGTGTGCCTCAGATGGTAGCTTGATAGCTTTTAACATTCCAGACGCCACTCACCAACATGGGGTACAGGAGACTCTCTTGGTAATACGCTAGTTATGCTAATTGGGCCTCCATGTCCTCTGAGAGCATGGTCCCTGGACCCTCGCTCCTGCTACTCTGTCCCAGCAATATTGGGTTAAGATGGGAAGAGAACTCAAGTTAAAGTCCAGTTAAACTGATCTTTCTGATGTGTGCTGTCACTGATTTCACCCAACCAAATTTCTATCAACTATCTAACCTATAACCAGCTCTTTCCCTCCCTCCCTCCCCACCCTTGCAGCCATCAAAGAGTCTTTTCTTCTGTACATGAGTCTGTTTTTCAGCCTTTAGAGTAGAGGTCTCATGCAATATTTGTCCTTTTGCCGTTGACTACTTTCACTCAACATAATGTCTTCCAACTGAAGCCAGGTTATGAGATGATTCCTAAAATCATCATTGTTACTGATCACTGCATAGTGTTCCATTGAATATACATGTCATTGTTTATCCATTCATCTGTTGTTGGGCATCTGGGTGGATTTCAACTTTTTGCTATTGTGGACTGTGCTGCAATAAACATTCATGTGCATGTATCTGGTGGTGTGAATTCCCTTGATTCTGCAGGATATATTCCAAGCAGTGGAATTACTGAGTCAAATGGTATGTCTATTACCATCTTTTTAAGGAAGTGCCAGATTGCTTTCCAAACAGGTTGTACCATTTTGCAATCCCACCAACAGTGTGGGAGAGTTGCAATTTCTCTACAGCCTCTCCAGCATTTGTTGTTTTGCATTTTTTGGATCATGGCCAATCTTGTTGGGGTAAGACAAAATCTTATCATAATTTTCATTTGAATTTCTTTAATAGCTAATGATCCTGAGCAATTCCACATGTGTCTTTTGGCTGCCTGGATATCCTCTTTGGAGAAGTGTCTATCTCCTTTGCTCATAGCTTAACTGGATGATTTGTCTTTTTCTTATTGATATTTTGTAGTACCTTATAGATTACAGAGATCAGACATCAGTTTGATGTATAGTTGCCAAATATTTTTTCCCATTTGTAGGTGGTCTTTTAATTATTTTGATAAAGTCTTTGGATGACCAAAAGTGTTTGATTCTTAGTAATTCCCATTTATCTATTTTTTGTTGATTGTGCTTTGTTTGACAGATTTTTGAAGTTTGTCTACATTGTGTGTTAAAACTTCCATTGATGTTTCTATCTTTTCTTAGATGAGCTTTATTGTTTTAGTTTGATATTTAGGTCTTTTACCCAGTTTGAGTTGGTTTTTGTATAAGGTGTGATATATGGATCTTATTTCAATTTTTTTGCAGATGGATATCCAATTTTGCCAGAATCATTTGTTAAAGAGATTGCATTTACCCCAGTTTAAAGTCTTAGGGCCTTTGACAAATATCAGTTGTTCACAAGAGGATGGTGTCATCCCTGGGGTCTCAACTTCATTCCATTTATCTATTTGTCTCTTTTTGTACCAGTACCAGGCTGTTTTGACTACTGTGGCAGTGTAATAGGTTCTAAAGTTGAGTAGTGAGAGGCCTCCAAGTGTTTTCTTCTTCTTAAGTAGTGCTTTACTTATCCAGGGCTTCTTCCCTTTACAAAGTTGGTGATTTGTTTCTCCATCTCCTTAAAAAATGTCACTGGAACTTGTATTGGGATTGTGTTACACAAGTAGATTGCTATGGGCAAAATAGACATTTTCACAATGTTAAGTCTTCTTATCCATGAACAGGGTAGGTTTCTCCATTTATGTAAGTCTCTCTTAGTTTCTTCCAGCAAGGGCTTGTAGTTCTCTTTGTAAAGATCTGTTATTTCTCTAGTTAGATGTATGCCTAGGTATTTTTTCTTATTGGGGGCTATATAGTAAATGGTATTGATCTGGTGATTTGTTCTTTAATAATCTCTTTGTTGGTATAAAGGAATCCTAGTGATTTACTTATGTTTACCTTATATCCTGAGGCTGTGCTGAACTACTCTATTAGTCTGAGTAGTTCACTGATGGATTCTGCATATACAATCATATCATCTGCAAATAAGGAGATTTTTACTTCTTTGTTGATGGAGATGCCCTTTATTTCTTGGTCTTGTGTAATTGCTCTGGCTAGAACTTCTAGTACAGTGTTGAATAGGAGAGGTGAGAGTGGGCATCCTTGTCCAGTTCCTGTTCTCAAGGGGAATTGTTTCAGTCTCTCTCCATTCAGGATGACATTGGCAGTTGACTTTATATAAATGGCTATTGCATTGAGGAATTTGCTGTCTATTCCAATTTTGCTGGGAGTTTTAGCGTTAATAGGTGTTGGACTTTATCAATACCTTCTCTGCATCAACTGACAAAATCAGGTGATTTTTGTCTTTTGTATTATTTATGTGATTGATCACATTAATTGTTTTTCTGACGTTGAACCAGCCTTGCATCATTGGTATGAATCCAATTTGGTCATGATGAATTATTATTTTGATATGTTGTTGAATTCTCTTGGCTGGGATTTTGGTGAAGATTTTTGCATCCAGGTTCATGAGTGATATTGGTCTGTAGTTCTCCTTTGTGGTTGGGTCTTTCCCTGGCTTTGATATCAGGGTTATGCTGGCTTCATAGAATGAATTTGGGAGAATTCTATCCCTTTCTGTGCTGTGCAATAGTCTCAGTAGTACTGGAGTTAATTCTTCTCTAAAAGGTTGGTAGAATTCTGCGGTGAAGCCATCTGGGCCAGAGCTTTTTTTTTGGTTGGTAGTTTTGGGATGACTTTTTCAATCTCTTCCTTTGTGACGGGTTTATCAAGTCATTCTGCTTCAGCTTGTGATAATTTTGGTAGGTGATATGAATCAAGGAATTTGTCCATTTCTTTTAGGTTTTAAAGTTTGTTAGAGTACAGTCTTTTGTAGTATTCTGTTATGATATTTTTGACTTCTGTTGGATCTATTGTGACATCTCCCCTCTCATTTCTTATTTGGGTTGTTTCCTTCCCTGTTTTTCTTTAACAAGTTTAGCCAGTGGTTTGTCAACTTCATTGATCTTTCCAAAAAATGAGCTTTTGTTCTTTTTGATTTTTTCAGTTGTTCTTCTAGTCTCTAATTCATTTAGTTCTGCTCTACTCTTTATGATCTGTTTTCTTCTCGTGTCTGAGGGTTTCCTCTGTTGTTCTGTCTCTACTTGTTCAGGTTGTAGGGTTAGTTCTTTGGTTTGGGTTCTTTCTTCCTTCCAGCTGTGTATTTATAGAGGTAAACTGACCTCTGAGCATTGCTTTGGCTATATCCCATAGATTCTGGTAGGAAGTGTTTTCAGCGAAAGAGATGAAGTTTCCCATTCAGTGGCATATAGTCCAAATTGACAGCCCTATATCATGTCCTAGGGCTTAGTAGGTATCCAGAAGGCTCAGTTTAATTAACGAGTCAGGTCTTCGTTTTCAGAGGGAGTTAAGGAGATGTGTGTCTACTCCAACATCTTGACTCTGCCTCCTGAATTTTAATCTTTACGGAAGCAGATGACCACGTCTTTCTCCTACAGAGAGGCCAGTGGGTTCAGAATGCCCACCTTTTGATTAGCATCAAAGTGCTTTAACCACTGACCCATAATGGCTCCTTGAAGTACCCATTAACCATCTTAAATTTAAATCTGCTGAGTTGCAATTAGATAGAGACAGATTTGACCCTATGTGATATCTAACTATCTAAAACTACATACACAGTCCTGATAGTACAGTGACCATTGGTGAGCTCCTAACCAAATGTCAGCAGCTTGAACCTGCCAGTAGCTCTGTGGGAAGAAAAATGTGGCAGTTCGTTTCCTTAAAGAACATATCCTTGGAAACAACAGGGCAGTTCTACTCTGTCCTATAATGTCACTATAAGTAAGAACAGACTTAGTGGCAGTGGGTTTGGATTTTGGGGATTTGGTTTTTCTTTTCAGATGCAGCTTTAATTCATAATCTAGTTTCACATAATTATTTTTCATTGTATAGCAGGGTTTCTTAACTTCAGCACTATTGATATTTTGCTCTGGATAATTCTTTGTTGTTGGGAGCTGGCCTGCTTCTTACAAAATGTTTCACATTATCCTTAGACTGTATCTATTAGATGACAGAAGCATTCCTCCTTCCTCTAGCAGCCCTGAGAGAATCAAATCCAACTCCAATCAAAGCACACTTGTTGCTGTTCAGTCAATTCTGACTTACAGCAACCTTATAGGACAGAGTAGAACTGGCCCAGAGTTTCCAAGGAGTGGGTTGGTAGATTTGAACTGCTGAACTTTTGTTAGCTGCCAAGCTCTAACAGGGCCCCTACAGAGCCAGTAGGGATCCTACCAAATATCCTGGGCAGGTGAGCAAAATAATGCCCAGTAGAGAACCAATGAGCTAGAGAAAAGGAGTGTAATATACTCACTTTACCAGTTGTTTTTGTTAGTTGTTGTCAAGCTAGCTTTGACTTATGGCAACTTGTGCATAAGAGAATGAAACATTGCTTGGTCCTGTGACTTCATAAGCACAAAGCTAGAGAAAATAGACATTTTTCAGACACAGAGTAACTGATTTTAATTCTCACAAAACTTAAATGACTTAATTACTATTGCCAAGCCCGCCAAGTGCCGTTGAGTTGGATCCAACCCCCTATTATTGATAAGGAAATCCTGGTGGCATAATGGTTAAGTGCTACATATGCTAACCCAAAGGTTGGCAGTTCAGACCCACCAGGTGCTCTTTGGAATCTCAATGTGCATTTCTACTCTGTCCTATAGGGTCTCAATGAGTTGGAATCGACTCAAGTGTACTTTTTTTTTTATTATTATGCATAAGGAAACCCTGGTAATGTAGTATTTGAGAGCTACGACACTAACTAGAAGGGCAGCAGTTCAAATCCACCAGGCACTCCTTGTAAACTCTATGGCACAGTTCTATTCTGTCTATAAGGTCACAGTTCCAACTCATCCAGCAGTGCTATGGAAAAAAGACCTGGAAATCTGCTTCTGTAAAGATTGCCTCCAAGAAAATTCTACAAGAAGGTCTGCTCAACAACAAATAGGGTCTCCATGATTTGGAATAAACGCAAATCACCTTTTTTAAAAAATAATAATAATAATAATTGAGGGGCCCTAAACCCAGTCCCCATGAGTCAGATATGACTTGATGGCACTTGGCTTGGCTTGGCAAATCCAGTGCCGTGAAGTTGATTCTGACTCCTAGGAGATCCTAGTGGTGCAAACTCTTAACACTCTGAGCTGCTAATCAAAAGGTTTGAAGTTTGGCTGAGCCCACACAAAAACACTGTGGCTAAAAGGCCTGGTAATCAGCTTTGGAAAACCCAGCCACTGAATTCTCTATGGTACACAGTTCTATTCTGACACATCTGGGGTTCACCCCACAAGTTGGAATCAACTCAGTGATTGTTGGTTTATTGCAGATAAGAAAACTACAGCAGAGGGAAGTCTAGTGTCTCGCTCCACTGCTAAGTGGAGCCTGGATTTAAAAGGACAGCAGAGAATATTGGGAAAAGTCATAAACTAATTGCACTTTATAACATCAAGGCACTGGTGGGACCTTGGACCCAATGGTAGTGTCTCCTATGAAGCTCTCTTTGCTCAACTGTTAAATCTGGAATCTGAGCTAGATGACTTCAGAGATCCTTGCTGTCATTACAAAACTGTGAATCTCCTGTAAATGCTGTCACTGGGTGAGGAGAGCAGAGGGAGCTGCAGATAGGCAGTCTTGCAAAACCGATTTGGATTGTACACTTTCACTTAAAAAAAAAAAAAAAAAAAAAAAAAACTGTGGTTTTCCAAATTACAGGCAAATTTACTTGGCTGAATTTATTTCTATAAAGATACTGATCAGGTAAAGCTCTCCAGTTTTTAATGGTAGCCATGCATTTTCATTAATCTAGATTTGTGGTATTTTAGTGCAGATCTTCTCTTAGAAAATCTCACTGCTAGGAAAGAATTCTCAAGAGAAGAGAGGCTACTTGCCAAAGAGTCTTACAAATTTATCCACAGACCTCATCACAAGATCTTCAAGGTCATGGCCAATCATAGACACAGTTGGGGAATATCCTAAGTTCACCCTTCACCTATAGCCAATGGGAGAAAGAAATAAACTGCTGATCAAAAGACCATGAAGATTATCACTAAAAGTTAAGTGCCAGAAAACTTGACCCAAAGAGGATTAATTAAATTAATAATGTATACAAGAGGAAGGAACCAGTTTTCTCGTCTAAGACGACTTCTGTAACTCTCATGATCACAAGAAATTAGATTACGGCACAAGAGAATATGCTAAACTCTATCCCATAACCTTAGCCAAAATTTCTCCTTCCAAGTTTGCCTGCCTCTAATCTCCCTCATCTTGAATCAACTAAGCTATTGCTAAACTCAGCTTTTTACTACAGTTATTGCTTGTTTGTTCCACACAAACAGTGCTCCTTAAAGTTTATTCCCTAAAACTCTTGACCACATTTGTTCTTGATGGGTCAAACTTCTGGGGAACTTGACCTGATTACCAATAGACATATACTCTTATAAGCTCCAACTGAAAAGTAAGGATGCATAGTGTTACCTACATGGTTGATTACTTTTTATATAAATAGAAAATTTCAAGAGAAATTATTCTTGTGTTCTACGTTTAGATTTTTTTTTTTTTTTTGGTACTCCTTGATTAACAGAAGCAAAATTGCAAAATTACATCATAAATCGGGATAAAATTATATTTAAGTATATAGTCACCAATATTTCTGAGTCTGACAAAGCCGAGAGTTACAACAGAAATGTCTACACACAAACATTCCCTTCTCTATTTCTTTTCCTTCCAGATACACACCTGATAACCACACTTTAAAATGAGTTAGACGTACACATCAATTAATTGGCTTAATATCATGTTTAGTGCTTCTATTCTACCTTCTAGCCTACTGCACAGTGTCTTAGGTCTTAAAAGCTTCAAGCCACTACCCGAGGCACAACAGTTGACCCCTATTTGCCTGAAGTAATACAGCAAAAATGAATAGGAGGAGGAAATGGAATGAGTGGCTAATTGCCTCCATGAACCACTGATTTCTTTGCCACGAGATCAGGAGAACTGGGTGGTGCACTACAATTACTAAACATTTTGATCAAACATTCTATAGCGGAATCCTGATCCAAGAGTTAAAGTGCAGAATGGAATTTCAAATACCCATGGAATCCAAAAATTTGGGAATCACTGAGGTTGGATGAATCCCCAAAGCTATTGCCCTGAGATAACCTCTGAATCTAAAACAAAAAAACAACCTTTTAATGTTTTAAAATCAAATCATAGTTTAGTTTAGCTAACGAAAACTTTGGTGGTTGTAGTGATTAAGTGCTATGGCTGCTAACCAAAAGGTTGGCAGTTCAAATCTGCCAGACACTCCTTGGAAACTCTATGCAGCAGTTCTACTCTGTCCTATAGAGTCACTGTGAGTCAGAACTGACTCTACAGCAGTGGATTTTGGGAGTAAAAATGTCTTCCCAGAACATTATGTTCTTTTAAGAACTATCTAAGAAAACCAAAGAAAATAATAAACCCACTGCCACTGAGTCAGTTCCAATTCATAGCAATTCCACACGTCAGAGCAGAATTGCCCTACAGAGTTTCCAAGGAGCACCTGGCAGACTTGAATTGCTGACCTTTTCGTTAGCAGACAGAGCACTTAATCCACTATGTCACCAGAGTTTCTTGAGAAATATCTACATGAGACAAATTAACAAAAGAAATTTGAAAGATTAGATAGGAATCTGAGTGGGCAGTGAGTCTATGTCATGGAGTCGGAACAGATCAGAAAAGGAGACTGAGAATTGTTGCATAACTTGAAGGATATAATCAATGTCACTGAATTGTATATGTAGAACCTGAACTGGTCTATGTTCTGCTGTGATATTGTCAACAACTGCGATTACACAAGGACTGACAAGTTCATGAACTCACCCTAGACAAAGTACTACTTACGTCATTGTTAAGTATCACTACAGACACCTTTGAAGTACTATCCTGGGGAAGCTATGCACCAATGCCAGTACCTAGGCCACCCTTCAAAGCAATTCTGGGACTCTTTATCTGGAATGGCCATCAGAGCTGTCATTGTATTACCCTTGATGTCCCAAAGGTCATCAAAATGTCTTCCTTTTAATATTTCCCTTATCTTTGGGTAAAGAAAAATGTCACTGGGGGCCAGATTAGGGGAGTAGGAAGGGTGTTCCAATACAGTTATTTGTTTATTGGCTAAAAACTACCTCGTAGACAAATGATATAATTCAGTTTGCGAACTTGCCACCACCATGCTACCGTGTGCAATAGTCATTCCAGAAAGTGTTCCAAAATTGCTTTGAAGGGTAGATTAGGCACTGTGTCAGTACATAGCATCCCAAGGAGAGTTTGTCAATGGTAACTACAGTGATATTAAGCAGTGTGGTATGTAGCACTTAGAACAACTAAGTTCGCAGACTTGTCAGACCTTGTGTATATCAAAGGCTTCAGAGGGTCGCTTACTGGCAATTACTGTATATTGTTGTTGGTCATTTGTAATATAACTACATTCTCCAACATTCCAAAAATCAGAAACAAACAAAACCACATAAACATAAGCCAGAGTTTTTAGCAAATATA
The DNA here is from genome assembly GCA_028571685.1 of Heterohyrax brucei. Classification (NCBI taxonomy): domain Eukaryota; kingdom Metazoa; phylum Chordata; class Mammalia; order Hyracoidea; family Procaviidae; genus Heterohyrax; species Heterohyrax brucei. The sequence goes on along the minus strand of CM053143.1, from coordinate 174,859,856 downwards.
TGTATTTTAGATTTTGGAATACAGTGCTGCACATAAAAAGTTAACCTTATGATTTTCATTCAATCATAATAAAAAATACATATACAAGAGAAAAAAGTTAACCTTATATTGATAGACAAAACTGAAAATACTTTTTTCACTTCATTTCAGTTTGTGAATTTTTTTGTACAAGGACTCGATTATATTTAGACAAATCTATGAACGCAGATTGCTTAATAAGTACGCAGTGAGGTAAACAGTAAATTAGTAAAAGATATCTAGTTGGAACTCTTTGGATTTACCCATTTTTACTGATGAAGTAAAAGGAATAGGGAGGGTGTTTCAATACGGTTTTAAGAAGACTGAGAGAATCCATATTAAGTAACTGTAGTCTCTACCTGTACCAAGTCCCTAGGAGTCTCATATCTCCATACCATTGAGATAGTAAGAACCTTCTCTACTGAATTATTAAATGCTCTTTGAAGCTGGCTGCAGTTCACAGAAATGCGACAGTCCGACACATCTTAGTGCTTTTCACTGTTAGCAAAAGACTAAACATCCTTGACAGCCTGATAAAAAATTAATTATTCTTCTTCCAATGAAAGGATACAACTCTGCCAAAACCTGTTAAACGTGGAGGTTTCAGAGTTCTCAGTTTCTTCTCTCGGAGAGGGCATTGCAGCATTCTGCAAGAGGATTAAACGGCATATGCAGAGCATCTTGTCACGCCTGCATGCTCTGGGTCTTCGTGTCTAACTTCCTTTAACTGGCTTGAGATCTTTCATCCTTTCCCACATCCAGCAAACATATCTTTAAGACAGAGGTAGCCACGCAAAATGAAGGGATGGAAAATGACTGCATTGGGATAATGATATCAGTTAAGTGATATTTACTTTCAGGCCAGTTAAGAAATATTTACTTTCAGACACAACTGAGACTCCAGTCAAGTTCTTTTCTTAACTAAGTCTCTATATTTTCATTTGTAAAAATGGTTTAATCATGTCCAATTCTATTTACTTTCTGTGCTATTGTGAGGATTAAAGAAGATAGTGAAGTGCTTTTTCTTCTTCTTTTTTTTTTTGTTTTTTAGGCTTATATGTTTCAAAATACGAGCATCTCAGTTTGAACAGCTAGTAGCACAGTATTAGTGAATAATACGAAACACATCTTGGACTATCAGAGAGCAAACCAATCAGTCTTTGAACATGTATAACCAGAATGTTCCTTAGAAGAAAGGATGCTGAGACTTCTGCTCACTTATTTTGCACATGTCATCAGGAAAGATCAGTCACTAGAAGAGGATATCATGTCTGGAAAAGCAGAGGGTCAGCAAAGGCAAAGGAAGCCATCAGTGAGATGGACTGACACAAGAGTGGACACATTAGACTCAAACACATCGACAGCCAGGGAGATGGTGCAGGACCCAGAAACACATTGTTTTGTGATACGTCACTTTGCCATGAGTTGAAACTGAATTGACAACAACTAGCAATAACAACAATGACAATTATAGAATGAACACAGTAAAATCATATTAACAATCGATATGGTTAGAAAAGATCAATGTATTATTTGGTTCCCTGAATTCAATTCAATTCAAGAAGAAGCAAGTTGCTTCTCTTACCAGGGCTAACTCCCTCAGAGCATGACAGAGTGTGGGAGAGGGGAGCGGTGAATAATTACTTTGGTAAGGATGCTACTGTGGATACAGGAGAAATACCACCCCCCAAAAGACAAATTTGCAAAATAAGTAATTAAATTATATTTGTCTTTTTTTTTTTCTTTGAAATTAATTAGTGGATTGAGATAGCTCACCAGTCTGGCATTAGAGGAAGTTTTTCAAGCATTTAACACATCATCATTCTGAAGCAGAATAACCAGGAGGTATATAAACTATACTTTGCTATTTTTTCCTGTTATCACAAAACATAAAAAAACTTCCTGCCTCCGAAATATTTCTCGCTACTACCCTGATCAGATACAACTATATAGTCCGACAGTCTCTGGGATGCAGAATACTTCTATTTTTGAAGCAAGGTAGAGGACGCAGAGCAGATAGAGAACAGTGTTAGCTGTACCAGCCACAGGAAAGGGCTTTTTTTTTTTTTTTTTTTGTAGTATCTAGTTTTTCAGGCTTCTGTTGGCAGACTGATCTTCCCTTAGGCTAGCTTATCTTGCAGTGGAACTCTATTCTCAGACCTCCCAGGGTTACAAAGCTATGAAGAAGAAGATGCACTAAATACAGAGGAGGTAAGAAAACGCCCAAACGTAATAGTGTTTCCTCTCGGTCAAAGTATGATACTGAAACATCAAGGAATTTTTCAAAGGTTTCCTGCTTCAAATCCAACTTGGCTGCCTTGAGCAAGGAAAGCAGCAAGCCTTTAGCCTCCCAGGCGACAAACACTAGGTGGTGAGTGAAGGGATAAAAATGAAATCCCTGTCATAAGGCAGGAGAAAGCACTGATGAGAAAGGCCAGTCAATGCTGTGCCATTATAGAGTCCTAGGAAATTGTCTCTGAAAGCTTAAAATGGAATATGAAACTGTTGGAACGGCTCCTGTGAGCACAGTTAGAAGTTGTTTATTTTGGAAAGATGGTGAGCTTTGGAGTCAACCACAGCAGTCTTCAAATTGCCAGCCATCCCCTTCTGGTTTTGCATTTAACTTTGAGAAAGTGAGTGCCCTTTCTGAATCTCCATTTCTGTATCTGCAAATTGAAGACAGCACCATTTGCCTTGCACAGGCATTGACGGGATGAAAAGAGAACGTGCATGAAAATATCTGTACTTGCATAAAGGAGCCAGAGTGGAAGAAGTGTTTGCCATAGGCTGGTTAAATAGGACAAAACTCCCAACAATGTTTATCTGCCAAAATTCCAACAAAATATGGTCTTCCTGACCATTTCTTTTCAGCCTCCTGTGCTTCAGTGAACACGCTATGCATTTGCAGAAACGATTCCACCTGTTTGCATGCCCTTTCTCGGTGTGTCTCCTGCCTCTGCTTTGATTTGACCCTGCTTTGCTTCGCCTCAGGTTCATTTATCCTTCTTCAGGGGTGCAAGATGCTATCTATCTGAGCCCTTATTTGCCTGGACTGTCACTGTCTGTTCACAAAGCTGCCTCCTCACTTGACTGCATTGTCCTTTATAGTCAGATCCATGTCTTGTTCATCTTTGCAGCCTCTGAAGCCAGCTCACAGCACAGCAGGTGCTGAATAAATGTTTGTTGAGTGTGCGAGTGAATCTTGCTTCCTTTCCATTTGATTTTGCCTCGGTTTATTTATTCTTCACCCTGCTATTTAATTAAACACAGACTTTCTTTCTATTTGGTGAATTGTCTGTAGAAGGTTAGTATGAGGACACAATGACTATGTAAACACTTTCCAGCAGTTCACTACAATTGCACTATCTGTCTGTGTCTGGACTTGCAAAAGTGCCGAGAAGCAGAAGAGTGGTATCTGTCTACTCTGCATTGAGTTTGGAATAAGACAATCACGGTGAGCTCCATTAACCCAGCTGAGGTCTCTTACCAAGTCAGTGCAAAAAAGTAGCCGAATCTGTGATTCAGAAAGGCTTTTCCTTTCATCTCCTGTCACATGTACTAAGTTCATTGAGCTGTGCACATTTGTCACACATCTGAGTTCTGAAAAATCAATAAAATCTGTGAACCATACTGCACACACACACTCTACTGTTAAAATAGCCTTCTCCCTTCAATTACTCCAGCACGAATGGATTCAACAGCTGTGGCCTTCAGTGGTGCTCTGGGGACAGCTAGGTCTTTGAGAGCATTCATTTTCTTGATGCATTGACATTAAAATGCTCCTGATTGGACTTTCCCTAATAGAAACTCCAAACTTGAGTGCCAGCCAGCCAAATGCCATTGAGTTGGATCCAAACTTGAGTACCTACATATAATTCATCAAATCACAGAAGGAAGTCATGTTTAATTAAACTCAAAGATGGAGAATCCCAGCCCTGGGATCAAACAAAACAAAAATTGCTTCATCTCATAAGAGTAAAAGATACTTGAGCCATTTTACACAGCAAATATTTGTGGACAAGAAAAACCAGTGGAAATAAGAAACATTTCAGTGGAGGTGTAAATAGACTTTTCTCTGTCAGCCTTAAAAAAGTTCTTCCTTCAAATAGGAATCCCTGGTGATGCAGTGGTTAAATGCTACACCTGCTAGCCAAAGGATAGCGGTTCAAGTGTACTAGCCACCCCTTGGAAAGTCTATGGTGTGGTTCTACTCTGACCTATAGGGTTGTTATAAGTTGAAATTGACTGAATGGCAATGAGTTCAGTTTTTGGTTTTCCTTCAAATAAATGTTTAATATATCCTGTTAGCCAGAGCATCTTAACAGAGAGCTTCCCCTATTATACGACCATATACAAATAGGATCCTTGTGTCCAGTGTTCCTAGTTCCTCCTGCTGATTGTCAGAACTCATATCTCAACTCCAGCTTCCCTTCCAGCCATCTGACTGACACGTGCTAGAAAGTATGTTGTGCTAGTTGTGTCCGTGTGCATAGCTGTATGCTCTAAAATGCCTGCTTAGTTAAACCTAGGAGTAAATTCGGATCTCACATGCCGTGAGGGAAACAGCACCTTTTAGTTCACTATGTCTCAACCTACTATTGCAGTAAATGAAATTTGACTGGGAAATATATGAGGTGAAGAAATTACATTTTAAGGAGTAAGAAAGATACATGCCTGGTGTCTGAATAAAAATGAACTATGAGGATACTAGAAAATGTTCATACATCATGGCCTTTCAAGTTAGGCAAGTCTTTAGAAATAATTATGTTGATGGTGATGACAAGGAAGATGACACGATGGCAATTCTTTTTTACACAGTGCTCTTTCATTTTATAAAGTTTTTATCAATGAATGTGTCAGGTACATGATTTATCTATTACTACATACACTTTAGTGATTCAGAAAATCTAGTCTGGAAGAGTTAAGTGACTTGCCACAACCTCCACATTTGACATCTGCCAGAAAAGGACCATGAAAGTAAGTCATCTGGTTTACATAGCAATAAGCAGTCATAATTCATTTTTAACCTGAGATTGGTTGTATTTTGTAAGAGTGGGAAGATGGTCTTCCTTGTAACTGTTTCCTTGGAGATTTCAGAAATGGTTGGCCATTATTGCTTCCTTGAGACAATTGTGTAGGAAAGTTTATTGAGATGGAACACTGTTGTCAAAATGAGTCAATAATAAAATAATAAGAGCTGATAACCACAAGGTTGGCAGTTCAAATCCACCAGGCACTCCTTGAATACTCTGGGGGTCAGTTCTACCCTGGCCCCTAGGGTCGCCATGAGTCAGATCTAACTCAACGGTACTTGGCTTTGGCTGATGATAAAAATGTTCAGTTAAGCTATATTAAACGTACATTTTTATTGCAGAACTTGTCACTGCCTTAAACATAAATGTGTTGTTCTACTGACAATTGATATGTTTTTTCATGTGTTAGAAATATTTCTGTTAAATGATGCAAACTACTAGTTAAGAATTTTATGCCTATAATGCAGAGTAGCGTTGTGGTTGAGAGCTCAACAGCTACCCAAAAGCTCAGCAGTTTAAACTACCAGCCACCTCTTGGAAACTCTATGGGGTGGTTCTGCTTTGTTCTATAGAGCTGTTATGAATCAGAATCAACTTGGTGACAAGGAATTTGGTTTGATTTTTACATATATAAGATATAGTTTAAAGCAATCGTCTTGAAATACGTGTTTAAAGGCAAACAGAATGTCTTTCACTCTACAGTTTTATGGGACAATGAGTTCTTTATATCCACACTCAAAGTAAATTTTCTATCAATGTTCAAGTATTTTAAGTAAAATCAAATTTAAAAAATCTGTTATTGCAATAGATACCTTCCTTTATTATAGATTTAAGTCAGAATGCTTTATTTACATGTGCATTCCTGATCATCATCTGACCACCGAAGGTATAAAAAAGTCAGCAAAAAGCAGATGGAAGTACTATCTCTAGCAGCTGAATTTAAAGGGGTTTCTTATGCAAGACACATAGGGTTGCTACGAGTCAAATCTGAATCTACAGCTCCTAACAACAAAAACGACAACAGTACTGAATAGTAGATTGAAAAGAAAGCGTACTGAAGGATTTTTGAGTAGTGGGGAAACTAGACAATATTTGCTAAATATGGTTGGCCCCAGATTTTTTTTTTCTTTTCTCCTATATATTTCATATTCTCCTATATATTTCTTTTCTCCTATATATTTCAGAATGCTTTCTCTCACGGAGAATTTAAGAAATAGTGCCATGTGGAAAGAGGCCTTCCTAGAGTTAATACGGACACCTTAGTGGCGTGGTAATTAAGTGCCACAGCTGCTAGTATAAAGGTTGGCAGTTCAAACCCTCCAAGCACTCCTTGGAAGCTCTATGGGGAAGTTCTATGCTGGGGTCACTTTGAGTTGGTATTGATTTGATGGCAGTGGGTTTTGTTCTTTTTTTTGTTTAGAGTTAATACACTACTAATAAATTATACCATGATGATACGGCTACAATTTCTATGGTTATTACTACATTATTTCACTTTGCTTGTTAAGATAGCCAAATGAACAGAAGAGTAAAAATGAAAACTTTGGGAAAAATGAAAAGTAAAATGAAATTGTCAACATATATAAACCAAACCAAACACATATTGTCAATTCTGACCTGTGGCCATCTTATAGGGCAAAGTAGAAATGCTCCATAGGTTTTCCAAATAGTGAATGGTGGATTTGAACTGCTGACTTTTGATTAGTGGCAATAACTCTTAACCACTGTGCTGCCACAGCCAAGATATATACTTGATCTTTAAAGTGATGGTAGAAGATGTTTTGTATGACCCTGGTAATATTTTAGTGCTGATTTTATGGAGGCTTTGCCTTCTCCAAGCTCTTCATAATCAATGCTATGCATCTTAAAATTAGAAAACTAGAGTGAGCAATGTCCTGGGACCAAGGGATGGAGAACAGAAAACTTGCCCAAAGCAAACTCCAATTTACCATTGTGTTCTATTAACACCACTCTCTAGTCCATAATACTGCTTGTTAGTGCCATGAAGATATGGGTGAGGTGGTAGAAAGTCTTAAGCAGCTTCCTTTTATCCTTCAGTTATCAATGTATTGTCCAGTGTTTCCTAAATGATGTAAATTGACACACTATTGAGGTCATTTGAGGTCATGGCAAATTCTGTTTCCTTCCTGCTTTTTATAACTGTAGAGAAACAGAAGAAGGAGTAGGATTATCCTACCCTAAGTGATCAGGTGCTGGAGCTGCAGTGACACGAAAAAGTACATGTGAGATTTAATGGATGAAGGGAGATGGGAGGGAATGCTGACATCAACGCTGAAGTCTCTGGTCGTGAATCTGAATAGCAGCTACTGGGAGATGGTCATTCTGATGCTTTGTTCATTTCAAAGGTATCTAGAGAAGCGTGCTGCTGGGAAAGAGTTCTGTGTCCAAAACCTTCTATAAACCAGAGTGAACTGCTTCTAAGGGCATGTTACAGATCAGCTTTGGTTTCAGGTTTATACATTTGCAGGCATTATGCTTATATCCCAAAAGGAGATTCAGTCTGTGTTTTTCAAGGATTTAAATGTATTGAAGTAACAACAACCATGAATTGTTAGTCTCACTAGGGAGTCCTGCCTTATTTGGTAACATGAGCAGGAAAAAATATTTAGATACAAAGGCTAAAGACACCAAGACCAGCAATTTAGATATCACAATCAAAAGTGATGATTAAAGGAAAGCAATTATCTCTCGACTGTTTAGAGGCATGCTGCTAGGATGAATTAATTGGGACATGAAGCAGATTATGCAGAGCCTGCTTTAGTGAGTGTTGTAATGTTAAGGATGTGATGATCAAAATGAGGCCAGCGGCTCAGGAGTGGTATAAGCAGTTCTTATTTTCATTGGTAATTTATTTTCTGATAGTACGGCTTCCTACAACTTTATCATTCTGTACAACATATTTCACTGAGTTGAGACGTTTAATTTGAACATTCAGGCTATAAGGCTCTTTCTCTGTATGTTTTTATTTACTGGATGAGACATGGGCTTTTGAATAAGGGAATCTTAATCCAAACTTAAGCTCAACTATCTATTATGATGAAACCCTGATGGTTAAGAGCTATGCTTGCTAAGCAAAAGGTCAACAGTTTGAACTCCCCAGGTGCTCCCTGTAAACCTTATGGGGGCAGTTCTACCCCATCCCATAGGGTCACTAGAAGGAGAAATTAACTGGATGGCAATGGGCTTTTTCTGGGCATCTATTCTGAACAATAAACTCAAATTTTCTGTTTGTTTTCTCGCATGTACAACTGAGATAATAAAAATTACCTAAATAGGTCTAGATAGAATGAATATAAAGCTTTATAACAGTAGGCAGTACATAATCACTAACAAATGTATAAAAACACCAAAAAAAAAAAAAAAAAACAGTGATACTGAGTCAATTCTGACTCACAGAAATCCTGTAGGACAAAGTAGAATTTCCCTATACAGTTTCCAGGAGCACCTGGTAGATTCAAACTGCCAATCTTTCGGGTTGCAGCCATAGCACTTAACCACTATACCACCAGGGTTTCAAAAACATTATATAGTGAATAATAATAATAATTAACCATCCATTTTGAAAGCTAGAAAGGATCTCAGAGTTAATTCAATCCCAATTTTTCACAATTTGAATAAGTCTGATCTGTTTAATTCTAAACAGTTTTGAAAGTTTTTTCATTTGACAATATTTTGTAGATTTACCATTTCCCAAAGACAGCACAGCAGTTCAAAAACAAACGATGTATGCTCTATAAATGGCTGTGTGTATGTTTACATGTGTGCATACAGACCTACACACACACACACATAGATATAGACATATAAAATATATAATAAAGAAAATCCACTGTCCTCAAGTCAACTCCAACTCATGGTGACCCCACAGGACAGTGTAGAACTGGCCCACTGACTACTACACTGTTCTTCCCTGACTGGCTGATCTGTTCATACTTCAGTTAGCAGCCAAGAGTTTCAACCCACTGTGCCATTAAGTTTCCTGTATAATACCTATGAATTATTCACACTAAGCTTCATTCAAGAAATAATTGATAGCAACAGTCCCTTGAGAAGTTCAGAGTTTATACAAGTAAAATGACACACAAAATGTGTTGAGTGCTGTAAAGGGTGTTGACAGAACAGCAGAGAAGCAATGCCGGTTATGAAAGTGACTTCACAGAAAAACTGGCAGCTTATTAGATCTTGAAGGATGAGAAGCAGTAATGCCCACCACATTCTTGCCCAGAAATCAGAGTCAGTACCAACCCTACTTTACTACTGAGGGACACTGTGCAAGTTAATGTCATGTATCAACCTGACCAAGGCACCCAGTTGTTTAGTCTAATGAAAGCCTAATTACATTTGTTATAAAATAAGTACGTATTATTAAATCTCTCAGTTTTAAGTAAAGTAGATTACCTTCTATACAATGGAAAGGCCTCCCTCAAACCAGTAAAGACCTTAGGAGGGAAAAGAGAGTTTTCACAAGGTATGTTCTACCTCCAGGTAGTAGATAGGAATTGTGCCAGAGCACTCTTACTATTTAGTCTTCTCATCACCTGACTGACAGATTTTGGAATGCAAGCCTGCAGAATTCGCTTTTCCACCAGACTTACCACCAAAATGAAAAGAAAAAAAATTGTTGTTGAGTGCCTTCGGACTCATAATGAGCCAACAGGACACAGCAGAACTCCCCCACAGGATTTCCAAGAAGAAACCAGTAGATTGAAACTGCTGACGTTATGATTACTAGCCAAGTTCTTTAACTACCACACCACCAAAGTACCTCAGACTTACGCCCTCCAAAAAACTCATAGGCCAATTCTTTGAAGTACACTCCCTTTACCTCTCATTCTGGCTCTGCTCCTCTCTCTCCCTCTGGTTTTACTGGAGAATGCTGACTATGACAGAAACCAAGTGTTAAAGAACAAAAAGATAGTATCAACCAGTTGTCCACAGTCTCGTGACAGATCTGAGTCTAAAACTCAGATCTTATGAACCATGATCTACTGCTATTTTTATTCTTAAACTCTTCTCTTTTTCTTATTTTTCCATTGAATAATACGTATATTTGCAGAAAAAAAAACAAGGTCAGGAACTTGATCCTACTGGGAATAAGTTTAAACTTAATTTCGTCCCTTTTCCTGGAATTTATTTCCTCTTACTCAGGGTATGACCTTACTTGCTCTTCTTCATTTCCTTCTGACTTTCCCCTTCTTAATCAAGTAATGTTCCTTTGAGAGGACTTCATTCTCTTCATGGGTAGCAACTTCCCCTTCCCCACCAAATAACTGATTTATGTATATTCTAAATAAGCAAATAATGTAAATACAAATGGGCTTCCAATGATACTTTCCCAGGGTCTAAATTCAACTTAATTTCATTTGGTGTAGCTGGATATGTTCTGTCCTGATCTTAAGGCCATGTCCCACTTGGCCACTCTGATTGTAACACTGAACTTTGCGTCATGTTTTCAGATTATTGGAAGTGCATGTTTACCATTACTTTGATTAAAGGCCATTGCAGCAAATGGATCATAGCTATTCTGAAATTGAGCTTTATTAAAATTTGAAGTGCACCCATAAATATACAAGTGCCTAGTATGGATCACTCCTAAAAGTTAAATATTCACAAATACAGCCCATTTTACAAAACCACAAACCCCAGATTACTTAAAGCCACTAACCTTAGTACCGTTATTTCTACAGTAAGTATGCTGTTTTAATGTTAGGCTAGTAACTTGAGAAAACATTGTATTTTGTTTAGGAAATTCAACAAATACAGATTTAATCTATGGGAAACTGATGTAATGTTAATATCAAAATAATGATCCCACCTAATGTTATTTGATATGAGAGTAAGGATATGATTTGGGGCTACTCATTTCACCAACTACTTTCATTGTTAAACTGTTAAGAGGCTAATAAACTTGGGCCTATTGCTTTTTATGATTACCCCTGAAGGACAAGACTTTTTAATTTGTGTTACTCTCTGGAAAGATTCAGCCAACAAGTACCGTATGGTGTGCCGCTGTGAAATATTTAGACTACAGGGTCAAACAACCAACAACAAGGAATCACTCCTACTGATACAGCAGAGATTATGCTATACAACTAAGAGAGGAAGAAATCAATGCTGGGGGGGAAAAGCAATGTGATTGGAACCATATTTTGATTTGTTTTAGAATCGTTTTTTTTTGTATTAAAGTTACTGGTCTATTAAATTACATGGGCAAACTAATAGAACTTATTACAAAGAGTGTTACACTTGCCTCAGCTGGAGTCTGGACTGCACAATTACTAGTTATGTTCCCTGGAGTGAGTGGAAGAGAGACACATTAGTAAGGAACTAAGCTTTCCTGTTAGGTGAGCGTCAGTGTCCTCAGGATCTTAATGGGGTATTAGTGGTGGGATATAATAAATTACTTAATGAGACCCTTTCAGCTATTATCTTTGTGAGTCACACAGAATGATTGCGTGTGACTACGCAACTAAAGTATAAGGAACCTACGATTGTGAAGGTTATGTGTCAAACTGGCTAGGCTGTGACTCTCAGCATGGTATGATTAGGGTACATTTTATGTGCTGTGGAGCCTGTCCTTTACATGATTAAAGATTGGTGTAGGATGTGTCTTGGGTTGTAGCTTTAAAGGAGGGTACAGTTCAAGTCTCACCCTTATTAAAGTTATACCTTTCCCTAGTGTGACCTGCAGCTAACACATATGTGAGTCCTGGAGGATTGGTCTCTACATCTAAACCTCATATCTGGCTTGTGAACAACTGACCTTGGTTTTTGGGACTCAAGCCAGAGTCTTTCCGTCTGACCTTCAGATTCTTTGCTATCCTATAAACCCCTTGTGCTGGAAGCCTTGTAAGCCAGAAGCTAGTGGCCTGAACTTCTGGTTTGGGTTTGTCAACCCCTGCAGCCATGTGGTTGGAAGAAGCCGCCATGTCTGACCCATGAATTTGGTACTCGCCAGCCTCCACAGTCACACAAGCCATTTCCTTTAAGTGGTTTGTGAGTTCTGTGCAATGTTGCAGTGAATCGGGGAGCCCAAAGATGAGAGGGACAGTATTGAGGGGAGAGGGAGTAGCTGATGATTGAGATGATGGAATGGTACAGTAGCTTAGAGAAGTTGGACATTTGGTGTATCTTTCACTTCTGCCTCATAAGAACCAGCTTCGTGGTGATCCTTCCAAAGGAAATTATTTGTTTAGAAGGTATATAAAGAAGAGTAAATTGGCTTCTTGCCACCTGTGTCCAGTGTTAACTATAAACAGTAGGAAAAGGTGGTTTCTTTTCAACAGCCTTTCTTGATAGGAAGGAAAGAAGGAGGGAGATGATAAGAGCATCACCTAAATACAAATATTAAACCTTGATGGCACAGAACCACAATTTCCTTAGACTATAGTGAAGCAGGATATTCAGCTTGGTTATGTCCTGAGAGCAAAAACTAAATAAAACTTTAGGATTGGTTTCACATTTCCTTATCCCTCCACAAGCTATGGTACTTTTGAATACCTCACCTGCATGGACAAGCTGAGCAATGAAAAATGAAGAGAGAAGAAGTGATGTATTTGGATTACAGTTATGGTGCTGGCAAACAATAATGAATACACTCTGAACTACCTGCAGAGAGACCAAATCAGTCCTATAGGACATAGAGCCAGAATGCACCTTTGAATCTGCAATAGCAGAACTCTGTCCTGCTATTTTGAACATGTCATCAGGAAAGACCGACCACTAAAAAAGTACATTATATTTGGTAAAGTAGAAGGCCAACAAAAATGAGAGGAAAACTCCATGAGATGGAGTGGCATGATGGCTTCAGTGACGGGCTCAGATACATCAACGATTGTCAGAACAGTGTAGGGCCAGACAACTACCCATTCTGTTATTCATAAGGTTGCTCTAAGTTGGAGCCAACTCAGTTACAACTAGCAATAATAACAATAATCTCTCCATAATATTTTCTGAAAGAGCTTACAGGAGGTATCTTCTAAATTTTGATCACTTAAACTCTGACAAACAACAACAGTCCCATTGTTTTCCCTAATTTTTTGGCACCGATGAGGCACGCTGCTTCTTCCATCAGAAAAATCAGGGTAAATATGTTAATGAAGCATACATTGAAGTAGTTACAGTATTTACTATCATTGCTAAGGAATGATGATGGTTGGTGTTGTTAAGTGAGCAGTAATTATTTGCTAGGAACATAAGTTATGTCGTTTAGTCCTTCATGCCAGCCTGCCTCAGATCTTCTTTTGATAACAGAATCCATTCTTGTCTTCTGGAAGATGATACTGCCTTTCTCACTATTCCTTTAGGAAAAAGACACCCTCTCCCTCATCTGGAAACCCTGCTGGCATAGTGGGTAAGTGCTACAACAGCTAACCAAAAGTTTGGTAGTTTGAATCCACCAGGTGCTCTCTAGAAACTCTGGGGATAATTCTCCTCTGGCCTATAGGGTCATTAGAAGTCAGAATTGAGGATAACAAGTTTTGTTTTTTTTCCCCCCTCTCTCATCCACTGGCTTGAGTGGTGACCATGTGACCCACAGCTGGCTGATGAAATAGTACATGCCCAAGAGCACAACACTGAGTTTAGGCAAGGGCATGTACTCAACACCTAGTGAATTAATAGAATTCTGGAACTTTTATCAAAACTACAATCTTTTATTTTTTTTTATTGTGATTAAGTTAAAGTTTACAATCTAAGTCATTTTTCTATATAAAACCCCAAGTACCTGCCTCTATGCAACTCATATACATATATATTAATCCGTAAAGTACACACCACATGCATCACTCTGTGTCCCCAAGTCCAGTCCATACTTTGTGTGAACTGCTGGCTTCAGTACTGGTGAAACTACAATTTCAAGAAAAAAAAAAAAAAAAAACATATCTAGTCATTTAATGTCTTCCCCTTCCTTTCTCTCTGCCCACATGGCATCTTTTTCCCTTTCTAGTCATCCTCAGAGCTAACAGAGGAGTCACCATTACATATAAAAGAATTAAGTTGAAGCCTTAATATACTTTGAAATTGGCTAAACCCCAGAATACATAAGACTGTCAAAGCATTAGTGAAGCATAAAAGCAATTCTAAAACAGTCAGAATGAAGAATTACAGTTTAAGTGGCTATCATTAACATTTAATTTACAGAGGTTGGTAAGTTATTCACTAGTGATATTAGAAAGCCATTACTGAGAAGTCACACATGTGTACATGGCATCTAAACTGGTCTGACATATCTCCTTGCATAACTTACAGGAATCACTCGCCCTTAAGAGACTGTTCATTGTTCACCCCAGTAAAAAAAATCATGCTTAAATGCCTCCAATGAAATCGCAGGTGGTATTTGAGGATTTAATGATGATAATTTGACGACCTATGATGCCAGAACCTAATGAAGAATCTGAAAGATCCTGTATGTCAAACAGACACAAGAAAACTTTCCCTAATGAATATAATAGTAAAATAGCATGATGCAGTAGACTATACATTTTCTTCAAGGGTATCAGCAAAGACAAAAAACCATCTTTGAGCAGCATCTTGAGAACAGGTGTGTATACAGAGAGGTAAGGTTGTACCAACAAATCACAGATTCTAACTCAGTATGAAAAAATACTGTGGTCTAAAAATTATGTCAAGCTTCATAAACCAATGTGAACAAAAATATCTTCACATTTATATTCCACCTCTCCACAGTTGCTCAAATACACAGAACCCAAAATATCTTTTGCAATTATCTTAATGACTGTTACCTTTGATTTATCTTACAAGGGTAATGCATTTAAAATGGTAATTTCTCATTAATGTCAGCTGGATTTCGCTGAATTTTAAAAACATTATTTCATTATTGGTTGGTCTGATATCTTAAATGTTCAACTAAGTGAATGACCGAGATGTTAGAGTAACTACTTTTCACCTCAAAAGAGCACTTTTTGTAGGGCTATGGTTTCAAAATGCTAGTAACTATTAGATTCTATTAAATACAGCTGTATTCTCCCATAGACATACTGTAATATATTGGTAGAGAGAATCTATAACACTCAAAATTGACCCAAACTCAAGATGGCTTCTCTGAACATAACGTTTTACACTTTCTGTGTGTGTGAAGTATTTCTCGAGAGGTAGGGAAAGGAAATGCACCTTGGAAAGAGAATCTGGAAATACAAACTTTCATTGAAGGTTGCAGTGCATCACACATCTTATTGGGTGAATTTTGGCAATTCTTTTTTACTTTTCTGTGCCTTATTATCACCAAACTGAGAGTACCATAAGTTAGACACCATAAGTCTTTCCATAATTAGTGCAAAAATCTAGTGAGGCAATGCAAATTTCAGAATGTTAAATTAACAGGTCCCTGTATAATTCAATGATCAAGTATTTAGTGAGGAACTACAATATATTAAGATGGTTCATATATTCAAATTTGACAAGCAAATATGAGAGAGATGTAGGACACAATGTGAGCTTGGTTTCCGGTGAATGTACCTCCTCTGTATCTACAACCCTTTTGTCCGTGGAGGCTTGCATGTTGCTGTGATGCTGAATGTGTGACAGCAAACCTTCCATATTAAGAAAACTGGAAGAAATGTCTGGCAAACTACTTCTGAAAATCAGCCAATGCAAATCTTATGAATCACAATGATCTGATCCGCAACTGGTCATGGATGGGGACAACACAGGACTGAGCTGAGTTTTGTACCATTGTGCATGGGGTGGCCATGAGTCGAGAACCAACTCAACACAGCTCACAACAGTTAAATTCTATGGGAGCCCAAAGGAGGGAAACCTGATTTTGATCATGAGGGAAGGATAAGAAGAGTATGCCAAAAGGACACTGTTTGAACTGAGTTTTGGAAGATCTTACACCTAGATTCCACATGAGAAGACACGGCACAGAAGGGCCAGGAGGTTTGAGGAGACAGCATTATCTCTTCCCTGTTTTGACCACTCAACTTTCATTTTAACACTTTAGTCAACTAAGAGGATCACTTAAAACATTTCAAAGAAGAGTGAGAAAGTGAAGGGGAGTAAAAAAGAATAAATAGCATCTACTGAGCTACTAATACATCTAAGACATCAACTGTTTTTATTGCTAATCTCCACTGTGTAACACAAATATTAATTTTTGTATTTACTTACAGATTATAAAATTGGAAGTATATCAAGAATTACCTGATTCCCAAACCACAGCTCTCTACAACATCCTGTCCCATTTTATACATTTTTCCCGATGTGTTTTGGTTTTACTTATTTTAATAACTTAAAATATTGTTACATCAATGTTGTGGCCTCATGATGAGTGCAAAGATGGGACACTTGTTCCAAATGAGAAGTATGCAGTAGATTTAACCAGCACCGGGGCTCCAGAATGAGTACCAAAGAGTACCTGCTCTTCAGAGAACTTGTATACATGTTTAACAGAGGAGGGAAAACAAAAACAGCCTTGGAGATGGATGAACAGATGATGCCCCTCTCACGTCTCTAAAGAGTTATACGTTTTCTGGGGTCCTCCATCAACCCTTTTCAACGGCACCCTTTTGCTTATCCACATATCTGCCCATAACTCTGTAAGTAATGCAGCAGAGTATATCAGGAAGGAACACAGGCTTTGATTTGGACAAATGTAGAGGTAAGTCATATGTCCATCTAACTAGCAGCGTGACCTGAGGCAAGTTGCATAATGTCTCTGAACCTCATCTGTAAAGTGGACATAAAAATACCATAAAGTGGTTTGAAAGTTTCATAAATATTAATGTATGAACCGCTTACTATAAAACATGGCATATAGTACATCTGAGAAAGCAGCCAATAAAAACCCTATGTATATAGTAGAGCTAAACTTTGGCTTCATAGACTCATCATTAGACACAGCAGATTTGACAGCAACTGGGATTTGGGTTGGTATTATTTGCGTTTCATGATAGGACATACCCAATGTGTACAAACATATCTAATTAACATGCAGTATAGTCAGCCATTGGAAACCCTGGTGCAATAGTGGCTAAGTGCTACAGCTACTAACAAAACGTCAGCAGTTCAAATCTACCAGTTACTCCTTGGAAATTCTATGGGGCAGTTCTACTCTGTCTACAGGGTTGCTATGAGTCGGAATTGATTCAATAGCAGTGGGTTTGGTTTTGGGTTTTTTACAGCCAGCCATGGAAACCCTGGTGGTGTAGAGGTTAAGTGCCGTGGCTGCTAACCAAAAGGTCAAAGAACTGGAATCCATGAGATGCTCCTTGGAACCTCTATGGGGCAGTTCGACTCTGTCCTATTAGGTATGAGTTGGAATGGACTGGGTAGTGGGTTTACAGCCAGCCATGGTGTCCTAGTGGTATGGTGGTTGAGAGCTCAGATGCTCAATAAAAGGCAGCCAGTTTGAATCCAACAGCTGTTTCCTGGAAACCCTATAGGGAAGTTCTACTTTGTCCTATAGAGTCACTATGAGTCAGAATTAATTCAATGGCAACTTTTTTCCTTTTGGTTATAGGCAGCCATACGAGTGGGTTTGGTGTGGTAAATGGTTAAGTTCTCAACTGCTAGCCAAAAGGCACCTCAAAAGACAAGTCTGACAACACACTTTCAGGATGTCACAGCCTTGAAAACACTGCCGATCAGTTCTACTCTGCTGAGGCTGCTATGGGGCAGAAATAACTTGACAGTAGCTAACAAAAACAAGCAATATAGCCAGCATAGGCTCAGACTTAAAGAAAGCAAAGATAAGTCAAATATATAAAATGGCACAGGTGACCACAAGGTACAGAACACAACTCTGTAAACAGTACTTTTTATTTCCCCAATCTAACAGAAACTGAAAACCGGATGTAGCTTCCTTGTTACATTGTCAGTCATGACCCTGTTGAGAATCAAGAGGAAGGGGAGGTCTGTCACAGCAAACCAACTGGTGGATCCTGGAGCATCTTGATATCCTCTATTTTTCCAGGTGCCAGTGGGGAAGAAACACAAGATTCCTACTCCAAACAGGTTACAAACTAGAAAAGGACAGGAATCAGTATTTGATTTTTTTAAAAAAAGACAGATATAACCACCGTTAGTGCTGCTCTGCAACTGTCAATTCAAAAAATGTCTCCATCATGAGGTGCCCTAGGAAGGGAGAGATGTGTGTGAAAACAATATATGGAAACCTAGCTTTGGTAGAAGAGAGGTTATCCAAATGATGTCTTAATGTGGTGGAACTTGTGTGCGTTTCATAGCTGCGGTTTCGACTTGTTCATGACAACTTCAGTAGAATCCACATTTGCTGGGACACGTACCTGAGTGGAGAGCACTTGAGGGATTGATGGTCTCAATAACCTGTTTTTCTGAGTATCTCACCATGTCAATACTTGAGGTTTTTGTTTGTCTTACTTTTTGGGGAAGAGTTAGTTCCCTTCCAAAAATTTTTAATAATGAATGCAATAGACCATAAAGAAGTTTAAGAAATTGGCAGTTTTTTTTTTTGTTTGTTTTTGTTTTTAATTTTGTGAATGAATTCAAGGATGCATAAAATTCTTGGGGTACATCCTTTAAGACTGAGAAAGGAACTTCTATACAAAGCAAAGGATGTCAACTTCTATATTTTCTAACTGAAAAATATGTTTATTTACCTCTTGTATCTCTTTAAATAATAAGGTATCATTTAAAGAAAAAACCCCAGACATTACGTGTAGAAATCTGTTTATCTCCATTTTCTTGAGAAAAGATCTGATGAAGCCAAGCCAAATAATTACTAAATTCTTTAAATAGGAAAAGAAATCTCCAATATGCTGCAATCCCCACCCATCCCTACTGTCTCCCTTAAACTGAGGCAGAGTGTTAGCTACCATTCATCACTGTACTTGTACTAATTTTTCTCTTTGATAGAGACATGGTTTTCTGTAAAAAATATCTTCATTAAAAATAGGAAGAAGAAATAGAAAATAAGAGGCTATTTGATTATCTTTTACCTGTCCTCTTCATTCAGTAAGGTTACTCATCTTGTCCCTGTAGGCATGTGAGTTTTTGACATCTGTTTTAGGTCTCTAGATTAGAGCCAAATAATCTCTTGAAATAAATCAAGACTGAGGAGTTCCTCGCTATCAAGTTGGCTTATGCAATCAAGAAGCTCTCCACAGGTCACTTGATTATAAAGTGCCATGTTAGGTAGGTATCCAGGTTTTAGAGCCAGGTTACCTGAGTTCAAACACTCTCTCTGCCACTTGTGGATTTGGTGGTCTTGGGTAAATTATTTAAAGTCTCCTGAGACTCAGCTGACTCATATGCAAAATGAAGACAATAGTAACACCTGTTTTTTTAGTCATGTGAGTGTGAAGTTAAATGCCTGGTAAATGGTAAATGCTGTGTAAAGTTTAGCTGTTATTATTAGAGAAAAGCACCTACCCGTAACAATACTCCTGCACTGTCCAAAGCTAGAGCAATTGACAATTGTGTTTTGTAAAAAATAGTTTATGCCCATAATGTACATGAACAATTAACCTTATGTCTGCACAATCACAACTACAGAGCAAAGCAATTATTCACCAAGTTGAACTAATGCAGGCAGCTAATTTGCCTAAATAACTTAAGTCCTTTTGTCCCTCTAATCCTGCAAAGCAGCTAGCAGGGTCTGGGTGCTGCTGGGGCAACATCATCTTCAATAACTTTAAAAATCAGCTACTGTCCTTGAGGTTGGCAAGGGAAAAAAAAAGAAACTAGAGGAAGGAACACTTAAAATTGGTACCCAGGCCCCTGGGGATACTGAGCTGTGCAAATGCTAGACTGCCAAGTGTTCCTGGCTCTAATGTTTGTTCAGACCACCCAGAGGTACAGGGCTGGGTATTGGATGGACTGGGATGTATCCAGCTGGCACTCTTGCCACTTTAAGTGGAATGAAATTGGGACTGTAAGTGTCAGCCAAGCAGGAAGCTGGAGCCATAGCTGTCTCCTCTAGTGGAGACAAGGAACCCAAAGAGGAAGCCTAAAAAGACTCCCAACCTCCCACCTTCCAGTCTCCTGCAAGGGGGAACACTGGCAACATCTTTCCAGAAATTGGTCAACAAATCGGGTCTGGGAAGGTGGGTTTTGGAGTCTTCCTCCCTACTATCTCAGACAAAATAGATAAGATAAGCTTGGAGCTAAGAAATAATCAGTGAAAGTTTTAAAGAAGTAAAAGTTTTGATTAACAAAACTAGTCTAAAAGGGAGTATTCATGAATACTGAAGAGCCTGGCATAGACAAAGATTCATGGGTATACAGGAAGGTCAGCCAATGCTGCTGATGCCCTGATGTATCTCAGGAATGAGTCAGGTTGCTGGAAATACTAGAAAAGCCACCAAACCCACTGCTGTCCCATCGTTCCCAACTCACAGCAATTCTACAGGACAGAGCAGAACTGTCCCATAGAGATTCCAAGGAGTCCCTGGTGGATTCGAACTTTCAACCTTTTGTTTAGCAGTCATAGTACTTAACCACTACACCAAGAGGGCTTCTGCTTGAGATCTTAATGTGAAGGAAATAGACAATAGGGGCTTGTGGGCTGATGAGTGATTTAACTGCATACAATATGTTTTAAGAAGAGTGGGAAATAAGAGTAGAAAGGGAGAATGGATGCATAGAACTATATTCTGGAAGACCTGGAAGATCAATGAGGGAAAACTTGGTAACTCAATAGGAAATGGTTAATCTTCGATGACTTCTGGAAATAAGCTTACAAATCTGTTAGCAGGTTAAAACAAACAACTTGAATTCATCACAATGGATCTAGTTTCAACTCATAGTGACTCCATGGAACAGAGTAGAACTGCCTTGTACGGTTTCCAAAGAACAGCTGGTAGATTTGAATTGTCAAGGTTTTGGTCAGCTGCCTAAAGCTACTGTATACCACCAGGGGTCCAAAAGGGAGATGCAGTCAGTAGGTTAGAAGCATTTAATCCAAAAGACTTAATAGAATAGAATAGGTTGACTTTTACTAACAGTCAAAATTATTATTCTGTTTATTTTTGTCAGCATCGGTGTTTATTGAGGTTTCACTCTGGCAGGAACTGAGCAATTTCTGTACATCATATCAGACTCTCCAAACAATAAAAAAAAAAAACAACTCATTACCGCTGAGTCAATTTTGACTCACAGCAGCCATATAGGACTGAGTAGAACTGTTCCACAGAGTTTCCAAGGAGCATCTGGAGGGTCTGAACTGCTAACCTTTTGATTAATAGCCTAGCACTTAACCATTGTATCACCAGGTTACCCCTCCAAACAATACTACACAGTAATGAAATAGTTATCACTGTCCCTGTTTTATAGATGAAGACATTATTGTAAAAGCTAAATTATTTGACCAATGCCATTCTGGTTATAATCATCTGAATCTGGATTTAAAACTAAACAGACTCCAAACTTCCTTCTCTGCACTCTACTACCTTTCAGAAAATTCATTAGATAGATGCCCTTTTTTTCCCCACAAAATAATCTAGTCAAAGGACGTCTGAAGATTCAATGCCTGTCTGGTACCTTGTTCACTGAAAGAAAAACCCACCACCATTGAGTCAATTCTGACTCATAGTGACCCTACAGGTCAGAGTAGAACTTCCCCATAGAGCTTTCAAAGAGCATCTGGCAGATTTGAACTGCCAACCTTTTGGTTAGCAGACGTAGCCGTAACCACTACACCACCGGCACCTTGAGGTATCTCTAATTTCTTCGCTTGGCTTGCTGATAATCCCCTCTGAATCTTCTCATTTTCTTTAGGATGGTCATAGTTCTGAGATGACAGGGTGAAATGACAGTGACAAGCTGGCTGGTAATGACAAGTCCACAAACACAACAGACAGCCAGGACAGGGCATGAAGAGAGATCAAAAGAGAGAGCAGCCCCAGCTGTTTCAACATCTGTGCAAAATACCAGTGTGCCTGCATTCGCATTCAGACCCAGTCAGAGTCACCTAGAAGAAAGGACAGTTAAAAGTACACAAACAGAGTTATAGGCTTCTGTTGCTCAATTTCATATGACTTAATAGTTTGGCTCTTTATCTTACACACATAAACACAGTAGACAAAGCCCTCACATGAAAAAGCAGCAGGTGCACTGGTATTTGCTAGCCAGGGTATTATGCAAGGGCTAAGCAGAGAAGCTCACCAGATGCCCGAATCCATCAGTTCCACTGCAGAATGTTGGAGGCGGAGGGTAGAATTGACCAGGAGGGTTAAATAAAACTCATCAGGCTGACAGAAGGGCCATTTATTGTCCAGAAGTAGAAGGTCTCCAGTAGCAAAGGGGCAGGTGTTGGGGGGGACTAGACTAAAAAATAAATAAATCCAGAGCCTTGAAATCTTGGGAATTTTTTGAGATAGTGCAAGCTGTCCATGCAATTTCAAAATGACTTAGAAAAATGAGAGAAGTTGTTAGAATGCTAATAAAATCTATCTACCTGGCGTCGTGCTGAGTGCTTTGCTTATATTAACATCATATTATCACATCAAACTCACAGGCTGTGTGTGATGCACTGTTTTACTGATGCAGAAACTGAGGCTTAGAGACACAAAGTATCTTTCATAAAATATTGTAGATATTTTAGTTATAGTTAACATAGTTACATAAATGAGTTGCAGAAACAGAGTTTGAAATCTAACCTGCCTGAGCTATTAAGTACAGGCAGTCCCCTGGGATGTCTGAGTTACAGAGAAGTCGTACGGAAGAATGGACTGCCTTAAAGCCTATGGGGTTAAAATTTTTAGCTACACACAATGGTTGGTTAATAAGGAACACACACATTAGTTTGTGATGCTCATGAAAACACTGTCCAATTTCAGTAGTTAATCTAAACCAGGAGCCCTGCTGGCATGGTTGTTAAACACTCAGGCTGTTAATCAAAAAGTTCTGCAGTTCAAATCCACCAGCCACTCCTTGAAAACTCCACAGGGCAGTTCTACTCTGCCCTATAAGGTCACTATGAGTTGGCATCAATGGCATTTTTTTTTTTTGGTTTGGTTTTGACAGTACTGTATATCACACGCATCGATTTTCTTTTCAGTACAGTACCGTATGTAGTTACTTGTATTGCTATAGTATTATGCATTAGATAATTATTTTAAAGATGTTTTAGTGTACTTGGAAGCGTTTCTTGTTTTATATGCATAGAAAGGTAAAATATAATAAATACCATATGCTAAGACAAACATTTGACTAATGCTACATAAGAACCATACACTCCTGGTTTGATTTCCCTACAAACTCAACTTAAAAAGAGTAAGGAATGGATCTCATTCATAACCTGCGGACTGCCTGTTTCATAGTCAACTGGTTTAGCTCATGTCTTGATGGCTGGAAATTCTTCCATTTGAAATAGCCAGATTCTTTATAAACACATACTTGTGCAGTAAAGCAGTTTTATCTGTTTCTGAACGGGTCTACTATTTGTCAAAAATCAAGCCAAATACGGGTTTTGGCTGCACAATGTGAAATTACCAGTCTGAACATTTTATTCTAACAAAAATTATGACTTATTTTTGTCCTACTTTAAACATATCAACCAAATCCAGTGTGTTCAGTCTGGAGAATTTAAAGTACATGTAACATACCTCTTACATTTATCCCACAATACATTCAAACTCTAGAGCAAAGTAAATTTAAGCAAATATCCCAGGAAATGTCATTATGCAGTTTTATGCAGAGTATTGGGTTGGAAACAACAACAAAACCCATTGCCATTGAGTAAATTCTGACTCACAGAGACCCTATAGAACAGAGCAAAACTGTCTCATAAAGTTGCCAAGGACTGTCTGATGGATTTAAGCTGCCATCCTTTTGTTTAGCAGTCCTCGCCAGTAAATACCTCAAATACCCAACTGTTCAAAATGGAGCTTACTGTCTTAATATATGCATACTTACACATGTGTTGGAACAGTGGTTAAGTGCTATGTCTGCTAACCAAAACATTAGTGCTTCCAATTGGCCAGGCGCTCATTGCAATCTCTGTAGAGTGGTTCTACATTATTCTATAAGGTCGCTGTGAGCTGGAATCAGCTCAACAGCAGTGGTTTGGTTTTTGTTTTATCTATGTGTTCACTTAATTCTCATCATTTCCCATTAAGCCCCATCCTATGCCTATGCCTATTTTGTGCAAGAACTATACGGGAAAAGGTATGGATTTCTGGATTCATCCTGATATTGCAACTTTATGCAAACTGTTCTGTCATTATCTCTGTCTTTGAATGCTCAATTCTTAGTTCTACTTGAGGTTCTGTCTGGTCTTCAGTACTTTTGCAAACCTTGTCTGGCTTTTCCAGTGTGGTTAGGTGTTTGCTACAAACGTTTCAGGAGCATCCACGGGCATGTTATTATTACTGTCGTGGTTTAGTTGTGGCAACACTAGCAGGAAGGACTGCACGGTTAGCAGCAGGAGTATAACAGCACTTGCTATAGCAGCAGTAATAATAATACTAATACCAGCACTGGTACTACAACAGCAGCAGCAATTGTCATGTACTGAACACCTGCTACATGCAGGCAGGGGACCTGAGATTTTACATGTATCCATTCTAAATCACTAAAGACTCATTAGTTAGTATGAATGTATCATCCCCATTTTACAACTGAAGGAAACTGAATTTATTTCCATTCTTCCTTCATCTATGGCTATGGTCAGGGGTAGGGGTGAACACACAAACCAGGAGTCTAAGGCAGGAGATGTTCTCCTTAATGAGCTACATAAAATGAACCAGGTCCAACCAAAGATGAGACTGCATGTGACTGCATAATCAGAAATAAATGTCTCTAAAACAAAATCAAACTTTATATCTTGTCTACCCACAATCTCCCTGTGTGTTTTTTTCTTACTTTAGTATTTCCTTTATTTCACAGCTTTTTGGCCATTTCCAAGAATCTGAATTTAATATTATTAACTTAATGGTCTTCTTTAAATTTCTTTTAATGAAGTATTTCTATATAGCATCACTGTAAGCAGTGGTATTCATGAGAAACAGAAATGATAAAATGTGTGTCATGAACTAGGGTTAAAATAAAAGGCTGTGTATTTCCTTAGATCAAGATGCAACCATCCAAAAAGAACAAGGAGCTACTGTATGGTTTAATATTGGAAAAAGTGTGTGGCATGGCTGTATCCTTTCATCATACTTATTCAATCTCTATGCTAAGCAAACAATTCAAGAAGCTGGATGATATGAAACATAACTTGCTATTAGAATTGGAGGACTTATAAACAAGTACAATACACAGATGACACAAACTTGCTTGCCAAAACTAAAGAAGACTTGAAGCAATTAGTGATGAATATTAAAGATTATATAACCTCTGATATGTACTGCACCTTAGCATAAAGAAAACAAAAATCTTCACTATTGCACCAGTAAGTGAGGTTATGAAAAATGAAGAAGTTGGGGATTTCATTCTGCATAAACAATCAATGCTAAGGAAGCAATGCTCAAATAATGTATCATATTGAGCAAATCTGGTTCAAAAGACCTTTTTAAAGTGCTAATAAACAAAGATGTACTTTGATGACCAAGATGCTCCTGACCCAAGCCACTGTATTTTCAGTTGTCTCATAAGTATGCAAAAGGTGGACAGTAAAAAAGAAGACCAACTAAGAACTCATGCTTTTAAATTATGTTTTTGGAAAATATTGAACATACAGTGGACTGTTAGAAGAACTAAAAAATTTGTCTTGGAGAAAATGCCACCAGAAGAGTCTTTTGAAGCAAAGCTGGAGAGACTTTGTCTCACGTATTTTGAACTTGTCGTTAGCAGGGACCAACCCCTCCAGAAGGGCCTCATGCTTGATAAAGTACAGGGTCAGCCAAAAGAGAACATTGCCCTCAATGAGATGGACTGGTCCAGTGGCTCCAATGATGGATTCCAATGTAACAATTATTTTGAGGATGGCTCATGATTTAGCAGTGGTTCTGTTCCATTATGTATGATGTCACTATGAGCAGGAGCTGACTTGATGGCACGTGGTTGCTGTGAGATGGAATTGACTCAACAGTAATGGGTCTGGTTTTGATTTTAACCACAATGTGTCTTCTAAAACAATCTCATTTGTCTTTGGGTGCAATACCTTGATAAACACTGAATAATCCATAAATGTTTTATAGTTTACTTGGTCTAACCCCTACAGAAGAGAAGTTATGATATTGCTCACGAGCTGGTGGCAGGGAAGTGTCACTGAGTGATAGCGTAGCAGCCCTGCAACTTGAAGTATAAAAACGAACTCATATCTGTTGGCTTTGAGTCCATTCAGATTCACAATGATCGTATAAGACAAAGCAGATGTTTTAGTCAGCTAGTGTTGCTCTAACAGAAACACTACAGAATGGAAGGCTTTAACCAAAGATTTATTGTTACACAAGCCCGTAGGCTACAAGTCTAAATTTAGGATGTCTGCCCCAGGGGAAGGCTTTCCCCCTTGTCGGCTCTGGAGAAAACTCTGGTATTGCATCAGTCTTTGTCCAGGGAGCGTCCTGCAGCAGGAACCTCAGTTCTGAAGGACACACTCTTCTCCTGTTGCTGCTTTCTTGATTGTATGAGGTTCCCAATTCTCTACTTGTTTTTCTTTCCTTTTATCTCTTGTAGGAGGAAAGGATTACTGCGGAGGTCCGCCATCAGCCTTGTAGACAAAGTCACGAGCCCCTGTAAATGACAGGCTGAAGCATCTCACCTGTGACATGTTTTCTAGCCTACTGCCCTTGATATTAATTGGCTTTCTAATTAAATTTTCTTCAAAAAGATACCCCCTCCTCTCCTGGTGCGAGGATCAGGGGAGATGCCTTCTGAGAGGGGCCCTTTACTACCCCCCTGGTTTATGAAATAATATTGGGAAAACCTGTACAGGAATTTCTGGAAAAGAGTTCACAGGAATGATTTCTAACACAGCCAGCTTGAGAGCAGCGAGGCCGGCCCAACCCCTGCTGACTTCTCCCACCTGCTCACCCCTCCCTTCACATGAGCTAAGCAAGCTTGCAAGAAGGCCCTGAAGGGCTTTCCAGAGACAACTCCCCTTACTCTCTTTCTCAGCTCTTAGATAGCAAACATCTTACTTCAGGAAAATAACTAGATTCCCAAGTTTATTACATTTGGTATCGGCAAACAGACAAATACTAAAGAATTGCCTTTCTTAGAGTAGTTTAAGAGAAACTTAAAATAAGGGACGGTGGACACCCATTGTCCTTACAGGAAGAGATAAGGAAGAGCAGAGAAGGAACAAATAGAGACTGTATAACTTTTAAGATGGGTTTGTCCTCTCTTCCTGCTTAGGTAAAGTTAATAGACGTCTAAGATTAGTTTTGCTCCAGCTGTTAATTATAAATCACAAATATGCCTGTCTCAGACCATTCTTTAGAGGACCCTAATGGTTAACATAAAAAGGAATAACAAAGTGTTTGCTTTTTACTAACTAACAGAGAAGACCCTAATAGTCAACAAAAGAAGACCATTGTCTCTAACCATTGTTTAAAAGATCTTAATGGCTAACATGAAAAGAGACACTAGTCTGGGGCCATTATTTAGAAAACTCCAGTGATCGACATGAAGAGACCACGAGGTACCTGCTTCTTGCCTAGCCAATCACCGACGTGGTCAAAGTAACTACTGCCTTACCAACTATAAAAAGATAACAATAAACTAAGACGACCCTTCTCTCTTGTTCTCTGGGTCGGGCTGCCATAAACCAGAAAAGTCTTTCCTGTCTCCTTTATTCATTTCCCGCCGCACCTCTCCCTCCCTCCGTGCGGGACCCTGAAAAGTGTCGGGGCTGGCTCCCGGCAGATTACCACATGGCTACACATATTTTTGGGGGGACACATTACAGTCTATGACAGTAGACTTGTCCCATAGGGTTCTCAAGACTGTAATCTTCACAGAAGCACACTCACGTCTTTCTCTCAGAGCAGCTGACCTTTTGTTAGCAGCTGAATACTTAACTACTATACCACGACAGCTCTTCTATTAGAAGTATCCATTAGCTGAAATTAGTGAAGACAAGCCTGCAAGAGGTTAGTTATGTGACATTTGTTGAATGAAGAGTCTAAGATAATTTTTATATTGAGAAAGGATACATAGAGAAAAGATCATTCATATGGTTTTTTAATTATAGTTGATCATTTCTACATTGTTGTTGTTAGGTGCCATCAAGAGAGTTTCAACTCATAGTAAACACGTGTATAATAGAACAAAACACTACCAGTCCTGTGTCATTTCCATAATCTTTGCCATGCTTGAGTCCATTTATTGAAGCCACCATGTCAACTCACCTTGTTGAGGGCCTTCCTCTTTTTCATTGACTCTAATTTACCAATCATAACGCCCTTCTCCTCAGACTGGTCCCTCATGATAACAAGTCCAAACAAAGTACAATTCTCACCATCCTCAATTCTAGAGTGTTCTACAGCTGCACTTCTTCCAAGATAGATTTGTTCATTATTTTGGCAGTCCATTCTATATTCAATATTCTTTGCCAACACTGTAATTCAAAGACATCAGTTTTTCTTTGGTCTTCCTTACTCATTGGCCAACTTGCACATGCATGAGGTGACTAAAAATACCATGGCTTGGGTCAGATGTACCTTAATCCTCAAGGTAACATCTTTGACTTTTGTAACTTTAAAGAGGTCTTTTCCAGCAGATTTGCCCAATGAAACACATCATTTCATTTCACAATTGCTGCTTTTATGACTGTGGGTATTGATCATGCACCCAAATAAAATGAAATCCTTGACAGTGTCAATATTTTCTCCATTTATCATGATATTTTTTATTGGTCTAGTTGTGAGGATTTTGTTTTCACTATGTTGGGGTATAATCCACATTGAAGGCTGTTATCTTTACTCTTTATAAGTAAGTGCTTCAAGTTCTCCTCACTTTCAGCAGTCCAAGTGGTATCATCTGGTTGTTAATGAGTCTTCCTTCAATCCTGATATCATGTTCTTCTTTATACAGTCCATTCATTTGTTCAGTATAGAGATTAAATGTGGCGGGAGGATATAATCCTGATGCAAGCTTGCACACGCATGTGACTACTTTTGGTCTATGTGCCTGTTCCACCTAGGCACAATTCAACATTCTGTAATTCCCATTCTTTGTAACACTATCCATAATTGTTTATGTTCCACACAGTCACATACCTTTGCACACTCAATAAAACACAGGTGAACAGCTTTTGGGTATTCTCTGCTTTCAGCCAAGATCCATGTGACATCAGCAGTGGTATCCCTCATTCTTCTAAATCCAGCTTGAATTTCTGGCAATTCCATGTCAATATCCTGCTGTAATCATCTGAGAATTATCTTCAGCTAAATTGTACTTTCATGCCATATTAATGATAATATCCAATAATTTCCACATTCTGTTGGTTAACTTTTCTTTGAAATGGACAAGTATATGGTACTTTTCTAGTTGGCTAGCCAGGCAGCTGTCTTCCAGGTTTCCTGGAATAGATTAATGAGATCTTCCAGCATTGCATCCATTTGCTGAAACATCTCAATTGGCTGCCTTTGAGTTGATTCAGATTCACAGTACCTTATAGGAAAAAGTAGAACTACTGCATAGGGTGTCCAAGGAGCAGCTGGTAGATGCATCTGTCAAGCTTTTGGTTAGTGGGCAAGCTATTAACACTAGGCCATCAGAGATCCATTTCTACATTAGGGATCAGCTTTTTAAGAATCTATGAATTGTTTATACCTAAGGAACAATCTGTATACTGAAAGAAAATTATCCAATAACTTTTTAAAAATGTTTTCTGTAGCTTACTTCTCAGTAATGAACCATAAGTTGTTTTCTATTATTTACACAATTTTGTTGTCATATCCACAAGGTACTCCATTCAGTCTCTAAAATTTACTTTTTTATACTCACACAAATAGTCAAGCATTTACAGCACACTTTATATTAAAATCCTCATGCCATAGGGTAAAACAAGTCATACTTATTTCATTAGTTAATTACATAATGGGTATGTGAGGTTTTGCTTATGTGAAAGATAGCACAAATTATTTGAATTTAAGAAAAAACTTAATTATATGTCAGATTCTCATTGCTGAGCACTTTGTGCTAAGACAGCTAGAAAACACATAAGAATATTCCCAGATTGTCAATGAAATACAGTAATGCAGACATCCAGTGTCACATAGCTAGTGCAGAGCAGGACAAGGTTGCAAATCAGGGCTGTTGGGCAGCCAGACTGTTGCTGACACTAAACTTCAAGATAGCACAATCTTCTAGATCCTAAATTGAATTCTTATTTTTAAATGTTGAAATACATAGCTGTAAAAGTTTCCTGATGTGCTGTTCAGTTTGAAAGCAAAGAGTAAATGAAGTAATATGAATGGATGTCTCTGGAACCCCATCTGGTGCGTAGTAGGCTCTATATACTTGAGTTCCATTCCTTGTTCAGACTGGGTGGGGGGCAATGGAAAGTACTTCACCACTCTCACTTTTTCTCCCTTCATGTACACATCTAGAACACATTTATTAGCCTTCTAGAAGTGGTTACATGTCTGAATTCTGGCCAAGGGAGTATAAATGGATATGAAATACACTATTTTAATAACCAAGACCAAACCCACTGGCGTTGAGTCGATTCTGACTCACAGCAACTCTGTACAAAAAAATAGAACTGCTCCATAGAGTTTCCAAGGAGCATCTGATAGATTCCAACTGCCAACATTTTGGTTAGCAGTGGTAGAACTTAACCAGTATACCACCAGGGTTTCCACTTTAATAACATGATTCTAAATATTTCTGAATATAACCTTCCAACTGAAGTTTCCTCCAGATCAACCTTGGCAAGCACTTATTGAAGATGGTAAAGGCATGAGATGGAAGGAGTCTGGGTCCCTGAGTCACCACTTGGAGGAGAGCTTTTCTATCAGGTACTTCTTTTGGATTTCAGATGAGCAAGAAAAAAAAAAAAAAAGCACTTGTGTTTGGTTAAACCAGTGAAATTTTAGAATTTGTCTCTCAGGTATTGGCCTATCATGATTTAGTACGGATGCCCTCATCTTGAAAAACAATATAAAATCTTTGAAACATTTAGATACCAATGTAGACACATTAGGCATGACTAAAGCCTGATTAAAAAAACAGACATAAAATATACTAAGAATTATTCAAAATGCTGCCCAATGCTGTTTCTAGAATATTTCAGAGGTTAACTCTCTGCTGAGTGGTTTATCAAAGTTTTAAAATGGTTAAAAGACCTCAAAATTATTTAATCTTAATTATTCATTTTGTTGAATAACTAATGTCTCTTATAATACACATTTTATCTCTAAATCCTGAACTCATAACAGTTAAAGTATCATGATTATGCCAAGTGCCAAGTGCCTAGTTATCTCAAATTAATATGCCGATTTCCTCAAAGACTATATTTAACTGAAAAACTTAAAATTTTAACCACTGTAGATGTAATTGTTGTTGGTATTAAGTGGCACTGAGTTAGACCCAACTCATAGTGACCTTATGTACAACAGAACAAAACACTGCCCAGTCTTGTGCCATGTCCACACATAACAAGGTTAATTAAAATAGTACTGTGTTTTCACTTCATGATGTGCATTATTATTTAATAATTTTGATAATTATAATAGAACTTATGATTTATTGAGCACAGTTTTTTGTTCCCTAAACCATCAGTCCCTTGGTTAATGTCATTAAAAAATTAATCAGCTACATACCCACTGCAGTTTTACCTACATTGTTTAATTTAATGGACTCTAAAAGCTGACAGCAAATAGTCTTTCCAGTTCTAATTTGCAATATTCACTAACAAAGCTAGTTAGCCAAAAGGAGCTTCTTCCTTGTGTCTTGAATGTGCTGTGCTGGATGCCACCCTAGGACCTTAGCCCAAGAAGTTTCCAGTATCTGGAAAATCCTTGATTCTAACACAGACAGCAAAAGTCATCTCCCTCATTTGCCAATATCCAAAGAATGGATGGATTTCCAGACTTTTCATGATCTGTCATTGCTTAATTCATTTGTGTCTTGCTATTCAGAAGTGTTATTCCATAAACACACTGTGTTTGCCAATGTGTCGATGCCACCAGATCCACTGTTCCCTCTGCTTTGGAGGTCATTTAGTCCCTTGATCACCTAGTGATCATCAAGAAGCCCCTGTCTTTCTCTGGAAACTACTCAGAAGACACCTTCCATGAAATAATCCATCACTCCTCCTTTGGTATTATCACTTTTGTTTATGATACCCTCTATCACTGCAGACTACATACGGTTTACCACCTTTTACTAGTGCCTATCCACATTCATGGATATTCTTCATAACTGTTTCAACAAATATTCAAAAGTAAGATTGTCGTGCGCGTTTTAGAAACCAGAAAAGTAAGCTATTGGTTCATACTAGCTAAGATGTGGCTTCACAGAGGTCACATTAGCTAAACATGGCATGTTTCTGGATTCCATCCGAGATCTCTCTGGTCAGAGTTTGTACATGCTTAATTGTATACACAGGTAAATATACGTTTGCATGCTTTCATGAATGTAATGGAGAGAAGAGGGAAGCTGGAGAGAGAGAGATAGAAAGAGAGAGAGAGGAAAGATAAAAAAAAGGGGGGGAGTGGAGGATGGGGAGGAGGTAGAGAGACAGAAAAAAGAGAAAGAGAAAGAGAACTAGATGAAATGATTTAAATACGGCAGATTGTTTAACCAACCATTCTACTCAATAAGTGCATGACTGTAAGCAGGCATGAGAGGGAGATAAATCTGATGCTCACTCCCATCACTCAGCTTCTGGGTTCTCAAAGAATGTGAGTACCTTACTGTTCTGATTGCACCTGAGTGCAAGCCTACAATTTAAACTTGACCTAACCAAAGAAACAGTAACCCTTTCCCAGCCAGGAGATGACATACCCTATCCTGGACTAATTCAGAGGCAACTCATTTGTCTGTGATATTGCAACCTTCATATAGTATGTTGGCCTTCCACACTGACTTTAAAATTCCACTTTCCTTAATACTGTAGACCCTTAAATTGCAGAGTGACTGAATGAGTCAACAAATACTACTACTCCTGACAAATGTTTGTTTTTTGCATATAAGATGATTTTTTTTATTATTTCTTTTTTCTTCAATTTAAAATGTCTTACATCTAGAATTTTAAGGAATTCACTGATTTGACGTTGCCTCTACAGCTTACCTATTATCAGGTGCTTTGGCTGCTAACCAAAATGTTAGCAGTTCAAACCCACCAGCTGCTCTGAGGGAGAAAGACACGGCAGTCTACTTCCGTAGACTGATAGCCTTGAAAACATTACATGGCCAATCAACTCTGTCTTATATATTCACTATGAATCAACTCAACTCAATGACAAAGAGTTTATTAGTTTCTGTAAGTTATCCATTCTGAGATGGAAACCAAATCACGAAATTCCGATGTTCTGCCTTGATGCTTATTATGGCCAGCAAAGACAAACAATAAGCCAATTTCACATCATCACAAAGCCATAACATTGGATCCTACATTCCTCAATAATGCAGAAGAACACACTGAAAATCACAGTACTAGCTGAGTGTAACACAGGTAGCAGCTGAGCCACCAAGCTTGTACAAAGGAAATCACTTTCAAGGAAAGTTGATACATTTAATATCTTTCATCCCAAAGGGATATATTAAGAACATTATTTGGGGGCGGAGTCAAGATGGCGGACTAAGCCCACGTCTCCTTCTATCCCTCTGGAAACCAAGACCTAAATTGAAAATCAAACAGAGCCTTCTGATCACCTAATCAGCCTCAGGACACAGCACAGAGCTGTTAATTGGGACTTCATACCACTCAGCGAAAAACCTCCTCTCTTTCGCTGACTCCCGCTCCTGGCTAGCCCCGGCTCTCACGGACGGAAGGTAAACGCACCATTTTGACTTTTTTTCCCTCGGTCTCGGCTGGCGGGCGGATCTGGGCCTTGCCCGGCGGCTGGACTCAGACACGCTGCTGGGGGGATAGGCAGGCAAAATTCCCATATTCTGAGAGCCAGGCTCGGGACTCTGTTAATCTAGCCATTTTGACCCTTTCGTTTTATATCTGCCTCAGCGGGGTTTGTGCAGAATTCCGCAGTCAGTGTGCGGGACGCCATGTTGGTGGCGAGATTTTAGCGGGACCTCGTTCTTAGCCTGGGAGCCAGTGCCTGCAAACGGGACAGCGCTTCTCTGTCAGAAAAGTAGTGATTTTGCACAGTGCTGCCTACGTCGGGTGCCCTGCAACAGAAGCAGAGGAATCACTACCTCTCCGCACCTTTAGCCACTCTGTCTGCTGCCTGTGTGGAGGACGCCATCTTGGATACGGTGGCCGCAGCTGGACCTAATTGTTAGCTTGGGAGCCAGAGCCTGCCCACAGGAGAGCGCTTTTCTATCACAAAACCAGTAGTCAATGCAGTGTTGGCTAAGGCTAGGCCTGTTAGCAGAGGCCAACAGGGCAGTAGCATTGCTGTATTCTGAAGTAATTTGTTATCATCTGGGGTTGGATATAGTGGCGCTTACTTTGTCAGATGAGAAGAGGGACCTCTACACCTGAAAACCTAACTGACTTGTGAACTGGTCAGATATCTTTTTCTTAATATTTGAAGACAGCCTAGAGAAACATTTGCAATCCATCCTCACAGTACCTCTTCCAGCCTCTATATACTCAAATGGGACCCAAAAAGCAACAGACAATTGTGGCATACAAGCAATCACTCATGGCTTCAGAAGGCTCCCAAACAAAGCAATCAAGGAGTTTTCCAGATGAAGAAACTTTTATGAAAGCATCAGGAAGTGAATACAAATTGATTATATAGAGAGCCCTTCTAGACCTTATACAAAATGGAGCAGAACAAAGTGAAAAATTAAGCAAGTTGTTTGATCTGATGGAAAACCAGTACTCTGAAATCCAACAAATCAAGAAGAAAATCAAAGACATAGACACTTCCATGCAA
Source organism: Heterohyrax brucei (assembly GCA_028571685.1). Lineage (NCBI taxonomy): Eukaryota > Metazoa > Chordata > Mammalia > Hyracoidea > Procaviidae > Heterohyrax > Heterohyrax brucei. The sequence continues at coordinate 174,824,887 of CM053143.1, read as the reverse complement.
AGCCAAGAAAACAGAATGGAACAAATGGAAAAAAGAATTTCTGACTTGGAAGACAGAGCTACTGATGCCAGCGTTTATGAGCAAAAATCAGAAAAAAGAAACAAGAAAAATGAAGAAACATTAAGAAGCATGTGGGACTCTATTAAGAGGAACAACCTTTGATTAATTGGAGTTCCTGAACAGGGTGAGACATCTGAGAACACAGAGTATTGTTGCTGAGCTGCTGAAAGAAAACTTCCTAGAAGTCATGAAGGAAGAGAATATAGACATCTTAGATGCATATCGTACGCCACCCAATATAGATCTCAAAAGAAAGACTTCAAGACATATTATAATCAAGCTTAACAAACAAACATAAGCAGCAACTCTCAAAGGCAGCAAGACTCAAGGCAAAGCTAACTTTCAGAGGGAAACCCTGTAGGCTCTCGTCAGATTTCTCAGCAGAAACCATGCTGGCACGGAGACAGTGGCATGACACATTCAAAGTCTTGAAGGAGAAGAACTTCCAACCAAGAATTATATATCCTGCAAAACTGTCTTTCAAATACGAAAATGAAACTAAGACATTCCCAGATAAACAGAAACTCAGAGACTTTTTAAAAACCAAACCCAAACTACAAGAAAATCACAGCTTTGATATGGAAAGAAGTAATCCAGTGATCATCATGAAAACTATGGTGTCATCATAATAAAAAGAGGGATGTACTACAGTCGTTATAGTCCTTCCAGATGGAGAGGAAGATGACAAGACTGGTAGTATTAAAATTGGGTTTATAAATAGTTTATTAAGGGGTTCATAGGGGCAGCTATAAAGCACAACAAAGATGTATCATACCATTTCAAGAAATCTAACACACGAGTCTCAACAACTATAAAACCAGCTCTGAAAAAGGTGAAAAATCAACTCACAAAAAAGAGTGTCCCAGAACAGACTAATAAGAACAACAGAGAAAACATCAACATAAAAATAAACATATCACAATGGCAGCAGTGAACACACACCTATCAATAATTACATTGAATGTGAATGGACTGAATGCTCCAGTAAAGAGACACCAAGTGTCATCTTGGATCAAAAGACACAACCCATCCATATGTTGTCTACAAGAAACTCACTTCAGACCTAAAGACAGGAACAAACTGAAAATTAAAGGATGAAAGAATATATATCAAGCTAACAATGAACAAAGAAGAGCAGGGGTGGCAATTCTAATCTCAGACAAAATCAGTTTTAATGTCAAATCCACCACCGTGGACAAAGATGGTCACTATTTATTGCTGAAAGGTTCAAGCAAGACTTAACTATATTAAATATTTATGCACCTAATGCCAGAGCACCTAAATATGTCGAAGAAACACTGACTATGCTCAAAAGAGAGTTAGATGACTCCACAGTAATAGTGGGAGACTTTAACACTCTACTCTCATTACTAGACAGATCATCTAGAAAAAAGTTCACTAAAGATACAGAAGACTTCATTGACACAATTAACCAACTAAACCTCATTGATATATACAGAACTTTCGACCCATCAGCAGACAACTACACCTTCTTCTCCAGTGCACATGGAACATTCTCCAGAATTGACCACATGATAGGCCATAATGCAATGCTCAACAAAATCCAAACCATTGAATTACTGCAAAGCATCTTCTCAGATCATAAAGCCATCAAAGTTGAAATCAATAGCAGAAAAAACAGAGACAGAAAGTGGAACTGTTGGAAACTGAACAACATCTTGCTCAAAAAAGCATGGGTTATTGAGGAAATCAAGGATGAATTAAAGAAATTCATGGATTCCAATGAGAACGAAAACACTTCCTACCAGAACCTATGGGATACAGCCAAAGCAGTGCTCAGAGGTCTGTTTATTTCCATAAATGCACACATCTGGAAGGAAGAAAGAAACCAAATCAAGGAACTAACTCTAGAGCTTGAACAAGTAGAAAGAGAACAACAGAGGAGGAACCCCTCGGGCACCAAAGAAAGGAGATCATAAAGTTTAGAGCAGAGCTAAATGAATTAGAGAATAGAAAAACAATTGAAAAAATTGAAAAGACCAAAAGCTGGTTTTTTGAAAAGATCAACAAAATTGATAAACCACTGGCTAAACTTACTAAAGAAAAGCAGGAAAGGAAACAAATAACCCAAATTAGAAATGAGAGGGGAGTTGTCACCACAGATGCAACAGAAATCAAAAATATCATAACAGAATACTATGAAAGACTGTACTCTAACAAATTTGAAAACCTAGGGGAAATAGACCAATTACTTGACTCACACCACCTACCCAAATTATCACAACATGAGGCAGAACAACTTAATAAACCCATTGCAAAGGAAGAGATTGAAAAGGTCATCAAAACACTGCCAACCAAAAAAGGTCCGGGCCCAGATGGCTTCATGGCAGAATTCTACCAAGCATTTAGAGAAGAGTTATCCCCAGTACTACTGAGACTATTTCACAGTATAGAAAGGGATGGAGTACTCCCAAACTCATTCTATGAAGCCAGCATAACCCTGATACCTAAGCCAGGGAAAGATCCAACAAAGACAGAGAACTACAGACCGATATGACTCATGAACCTAGATGCAAAAATCTTCAACAAAATTCTGGCCAACAGAATACAACAACATATCAAGAAAATAATCCATCATGACCAAGTGGGATTCACACCAGGGACGCAAGGCTGGTTCAACATCAGGAAAACAATTAATGTGATTAACCACATAAATAACACAAAAGACAAGGATCACCTGATTTTGTCCATTGATGCAGAAAAAGCATTTGATAAAGTCCAACACCCATTCATGCTAAAAACTCTTAGCAAAATGGACATAGATGGCAAATTCCTCAACATAGTAAGGGCCATTTATACAAAGCCAGTTGCCCACATCATCCTGACTGGAGAGAGACTGAAAGACTTTCCCGTGAGATCAGGAACTAGACAAGGATGCCCACTGTCACCACTCCTATTCCTACTAGAAGTTCTAGCCAGAGCAATTAGACAAAACGAAGAAATAAAGGGCATCTGCATCGGCAAAGAGGAAGTTAAAATCTCCCTGTTCGCAGATGATATGATTGTATATGCAGAGAACCCCAAGGAATCTATAAGTAAGCTACTCAAACTGATAGAAGAGTTCAGCAAAGTCTCAGGATACAAGATAAACATAAGTAAATCAGTAGGATTCCTTTATACCAACAACGAGACTGTTGAGGAGGAAATTATCAAATCAATACCATTTACGATAGTCCCTAAGAAGATAAAGTACGTAGGAATTAATCTAACCAGAGAAACAACAGACCTTTACAAAGAGAACTACAAGCCCTTACTACAAGAAACTAAAAGAGACTTAGATAAATGGAAAAACCTACCTTGCTCATGGATAGGAAGACTTAGCATTGTGAAAATGTCTATTTTACCCAAAGCAATTTATTTATATAATGCAATCCCAATACAAGTTCCAGCATCATTTTTTAATGAGATGGAGAAACAAATCACCAATTTTGTTTGGAAAGGGAAGAAGCCCCGGATAAGTAAGGTACTACTAAAGAAGAACACACTGGGAGGCCTCTCATTACCCGACCTTAGAACATACTATACTGCCACAGTGGTCAAAACAGCCTGCTACTGGTACAAGAACAGACAGATGGATCAAAGGAACAGAACTGAGACCCCAGAGATGACACCATCTGCCTATGAACAGTTGATGTTCCACAAAGGCCCTAAGACATTAAACTGCGGGTAAAAACAGTATCTTCAACAAATGGTGCTGCCAAAATTGGTTATCCATCTTCAATAAACTGAATCAAGATCCATATCTTACACCTTATACAAAAACCAACTCCAACTGGATAAAAGACCTAAATATCAAACCTAAAACGATAAAGCTCATCCAAGAAAAGGTAGGAACAATAATGGAAGTTTTAATACACAATGAAGACAGACTCCAAAATCTGTCAAAGACACCTCAATCAACAGAAGAGAAAGTAGATAAATGGGAACTATTAAGAATCAAACACTTTTGCTCATCCAGAGACTTTATTAATGGAATTAAAAGAACACCCACAGAATGGGAAAAAAATATTTGGCAACTCTATGTCAGACCAATGCCTGATCTCCATAATCTATAAGATACTACAAAATATCAATAAGAAGAAGATAAACCACCCAATTAAGCGATGGACAAAGGAGATGGACAGACACTTCACTAAAGAGGAGATCCAGACAGCCAAAAAACACATGCAGACATGTTCACGATCTTTAGTTATTAAAGAAATTCAAATCAAGACAACAATGAGATACCATCTCACCCCAACAAGATTGGCCATGATCCAGAAAACACAAAACAACAAATGCTGGAGAGGCTGTGGAGAAAGTGGAACCCTCCTACACTGTTGGTGGGGTTTCAAAATGGTCCAGCCTCTTTGGATGGCAATCTGGTGCTTCCTTAAAAAAATGGATATCGACATACCATTTGACCCAGTAATTCCACTACTTGGAATATATCCTACAGATTCAAGGCCTTTCATACCAACGGACACATGCACCAGAATGTTTACCACAGTACAGTCCACGATAGCCAAAAGATGGAATCAACCCAGATGCCCAACAGTAGAAGAATGGATAGGTAAACTATAGTACATATACTCAATGGAGCACTACGCAATGATAAAGAATAACGATGATTCTAGGAAACATCTCCTAACCTGGTTTCAACTGGAAGACATTATGTTGAGTGAAAGTAGTCAGTGACAAAGGGACAAATACTGTATGAGACCTCTACGATAATACCCCCAAAACAGACTTGTGTATAGAAGAAAATACTCTTTGACAGCAGCAAGGGAGGGGAGGGTGGGAGGGGGAGGGGGCGAGAGTTTAGTTTAGATAGTTACTAGAAATCTAGTTGGGAGAAAGCGGTGATAGCACACATTAGAAACAAGAAGAACATTAAGTGGACTTCAGCATAACTTGAGTACTCCTTCCATCTTGACTAAATATTGCAAGGATAGAGTAGCTGGGTCAGGGGGCAGGGGACTATGCTCTTAGGTGAATTCCAGGCCAATTGGCACAACTAGCGTTTTCCTAAGAGAGCTCTCTGCACCCCACATTGGTGAGTGGCGTCTGGGGTCTTAAAAGCTGCCAAGCTGCCATCCGAGGACACAGCAGATGGTCCCAACTCAGCAGGAATGGATGCTCACCGAGGACTAAAATGACATGCGGTAAAGACAACCGAGAAGACAGAGAGACCCACAAGAGTGGGTGCCTACATCAACTTGGGACCGGAAGAACCGGATGGTGCCTGACCACCACCAGTGATAGCCATGATGGAGCTCACAGAGAGGAGTCTCACTGGCAACACAAGAATAAAAAGGGGTGCATCATGAGATCTCCACTAAAAGACCTCAATTGATGGTCTAGCGGTTTTGGGGTTCCTCTGAGAGCATGGCCCCCGGCCTTGATGCTGCCCTTTCCCATAAATTATAACAAAGGTCCACTCTTTGGACAGGAATGGATTGGACTTGGCAATGCAGAGTGACTATATATTGGAAGCACTTTGTGGTTCTACACATCTACAGGATATCATCTTGCTGACCTCTGGCTGGAGGAAGGGGAGTGGACGGAAAGGAGGGGAAAGGAGGTTGTTGGGAGGATGAGACATGTATGGAGCAGAGAGGAATAGTGTACAGTCACCGGACAGGGAGAGCAGTGGAAGCTGCATATAGGTGGGCATGTAAATTTATACGGGAATGTACATTTTCACTCAGTTATGTTAAATAAAAAAAAAAAAAGGAACATTATTTGTTTTTTTTGCAAGTCTTGTTCCTACTCAGATTCCTTTATGCCTTGTTAAAGATTGACCTAACTCAACGGCACTTGGCTTGGCTGGCTTGGCTAATCTTGTTTGCCACTATCTTATTGGGCAACTGCTATTTATAGCAGTTTATAGCTATTCATAGCCTACAGAAGTCCTTGGGTGGCCAAGTAGGTAAGTGTTTGACTACTAGCTGAAATGTTGGTGGTTCAGATTTATCCAGAGGTGCCTTGGGAGAGAGGCCTAGCAATATGCCCCCAACAGGTCAGTCTGGAAAACCTTATGAAGTAGTTCTACTTTGTACACTCAGGGTTGCCATGAGTTAGAATCCACTTGACAACAATAAATAACAACAGGTAATCAATTAATTTCTGTGTTAATGATGTCGTTTACAGATATCATTTGCAGAAGAAAGATGTGGATATCTGCTTCTGTAAAAGTTTACAGTTTTGGAAACTCTATGGGGTAATTCTACTGTACTACAGGGTCACTTTAAATTGGAATAAACTTGACAGCAGTGGGTTTCTTTTATATATATCATTTCCTTTCTTCACATGGATTATCATTATTGTTTTAATGAAAATCTCAATAATTTCCAGAATTCTGGAGACATTTCACCCACCAGGATCAGCTATCCTCAACTACCTTCCCTTTCTTTGCTGCAAACCCTTGGACTAGGTTAAAGGCAAATTCTGTGGGTGCTTTTTACATTTTCAGAGTTGCTAGTAAATTCAATATATGCTGAACACAGTGACATTGGTTATTATTCTCCATAAATTGCCTTTCAGCAACTAGATAAAAACTTAATTTAAGTAAACATTTCCATCTCTTCTGACTCATGTAGCAGAACAAGAATATATAACAGTGAAAATCACTTTTGAAAAATAATTATTTTGCTAACTTGAGCACTCTCCAATAAAACTCACAGCTTTTGAGAGAGTAACAGATATGTTGATATATATTACATTTTATAATAGTAATGACCAGCCAATTCTGGTGACAACTAAATATATCAATTTCCACTGTAATAATAAGTGCTCATATCTACAACACGGACTATTTTTTCTTTAGTGTTATGTCTATAATTTAACAAAATATCTGCTTCCCGTTGAACTTTGTCTAGAAAATTTTAAAACTACAAGAGTCCTTAATATTTGAGTTCACATCTGTGAGAAGAGAAAGGAATTGATATTTACTGAATCTTGAACTTGAGCCAGAAACTCTCAGACCTTATTTATCTCTCTTCATAGCTGATTCTATTCTTTAAGTATTGGACATAAAGATACTTCAGCTCAGAAAGTTTAAATAGCTTGTTGAACTGGGTACCCCTGATAGAAGACAGAAATTACATTCAACTCTAGCTACATCTTATTCTAAAACAAGTCTTTATATAAGAAAATATTATTCAACTATTTTAAGAAATGGACACCAAAACCAACTCTACAAATATTGGACTGGGCTATAAGACACAGAGTGATGCTGGCAGATAGTGTGCTTCTTGGCTTAAATATCTATATGAGGTTGTCTGAGCGGCTCCTATCCTGAGACGAGATGAGGGGATGGAAGAGGACAGGAGGTGAGTGAATGAATATTGGAGGAAAGAAGGAGTGTGCTGTCGCAGGGTGCTGAGGAGAGAACTTAGAGTTGCACAGTGGTGTGAGTATAAGGTTTTGTATGGCAAACTAACTTAGATAGTAAACTTTCACTTAAAGCACAATATTAAAGAAGAAGAAGAAATACATCCCTGGTTGCACAATGGTTACGAGCTCAGCATTTGAAAGTCCACTAGCTGTCCCACTGCCTGGAAACCCCTGCAGGACAGCTCTACTTCATCCTTTAGCATCACTCTGAGAGGAAATAGACTCAATGGCCATGAGTTGTTTTATTTTGTTTTTCCAAGTATATATTTAGAAATAGTCTTCTATGAAATGAAGTAATATTGATGGGATAGTTTCAAATACACTAGATGTCTTTTAAAAATGTAAATTCATATGTGTTGTTGAACCAAAAGTGTACTTATCCTAGTTGACATGGTATTGACATTCTCCATGGTTAAATAAAATGCTTCACACAAATTAACAACAGATGCTTAAAAATGATCCTTCTTATTATTCTCCCCAATGCCTTATTTCACAATTGCCCAGTACACATTTAATGCATATCAGTATATTAAAGATGCTGGATACCCAGACCATCTTCAGTCTCCTCTTGAAAATCAGCTGGGTGGGCTACAGTGTCAAAAAGTACATGATGGCCAGCCAGGAGGAGGCCTGAAAGCTCTGATACAACAGAAACTGGATTTCCTTTCCTGAGCATCATGGTGAGGAACAAGAGCAAAGGCAGACTTGTAGCAATCGTGCTTTTGTAAGGACGTGTCATCCCACTTCAAGAATGAATGACCCAAGACAATGAAAGTGCTGAGAGTTTACTACAAGAGCTGACATGCTACTGGAGCTAAACTGATAGAGTGGAGTGAACATTCAATTTATTTTAGCTTCCTCATTTCACTTTGTCACCCTGCATGGTGATATTAAATATAGACCTGCAGAGAAAATAGTGTCTCTTTCTGAATGTTTAAGTGAAAAAAATTATACTTCGAAACAAACTGAAAACAAGCACCTTGGTAGTGAAATGGCATCACCACAAACCCGCAGATGTCTTTTATGGGTCTGTGATAATTCAAGGGAATTATCAATTTGTACTGATTTACAATTCTACCTAAAGAATAGCTTTCACCTGCAGGGTAATTCCATGATCCACTCTCCCAAGAATTCTAAGAGAGACTGTAGATATCTCTTTGGATGCAAGTTATTGATTCACAGCAAAATTTACTAATCCTTGTACAAAGACAGTATTTGGGGGCAGAAAGTGGTAGAAATGTAATTGAAGAAGACTAAGGGTCGCCATGAGTCGGATCCGACTCGACGGCATTTGGCTTGGCTTGGCAAGGTTTTAAGTCATATATATAAACCAAAAAAGGAAACCCACAGACATCAAGTTGGGTCCAAGTCACAGCAGCCCTAGAGGTCAAAGTAGAACTGGCCCATATACATATATATATATATGCATTGAATTTCAGGTTTTGCCAGTAACAAGTTTTGCAAACTTGGGCAAAATTATTTTCAAATGGGGATAATTCAGATTTCGAGTGGAAACAGAACCAAAACATTGTCCTTCTGACTTCACTTCCACAGTAAAATGAATATAATCCAGTCACTGCAGTGTATTCTGTACTAAGAACACCACCAAAAATTATGCTGCCTCAGATTTCTGTGAAAGTGTTAGAATTATGATTTTACCATTTGTTGGATGAAAATATTCCCTACAAGCACACATTTTTTTCCATTTAAAACATTTCAAATACAAATTTATGCATACAGCTTGTAAATAAACCATAAACATCCGACACAAAGCATGCAAAGTGAGGAATCTAGTATAAAAATATGATCCCCTGAGATGACTGTGGAGGTTTCTTTTAAGTTTAGATAGTCACACAAGAATGATGGAAATCTTTGGAGAAGGATGAGAAGAAAGATGATTAAATACCTTCAAAGTATTGTGTACTCCGTTCCCCATAAGACAGTATTGATGATTCCACATATCATTTGTCCCTTCCTCTTTATATCTTCAGATAAACCAGGTTAAATTATAAAATTACTCAGAGTACCAGGGAAGTTCCAAAATCAAAGTTAAAATCCTTAACTAAACATCTGTAATTGCCCTACTATTCTTAAATGGCAAAAGAGAATTCAAAAGCAAAATCATCCTCTGACATGTTTATGGTATTTTTCTTTCCCCCTCTGAAGATATTTACCTTTGAAGAAAAGCTACTGTCAGAAGAGCCAAAGTGAGTTTTAACACACATATCCATCATCTTTAAAAACTTATTTTACAGAAGAATACAGGTCAAAAGAGGGAAAAGCATAGAACAGAATTTAAAATTTCATGGAATCCAGACTTTCTGGAATCACTGAAGCTGGATGAATTCCCAAAATTACTGCTCTGAGATAATCTTTAAACCTTAAACTAAAAATATCCCCTGAAGTCTTCTTTAAATCAAATGAATTAAGCTTGATTAGTAAAGAGTGTATACTTTGAGCATTGTGCTCTTTTAGAGTACTTGCTATATGGGACCAAATTGACAACAGCAACTTAAAAAGTCAGACAGGAAGCCCAGCAGGTAGGAAGCTTATGTCAGTGGGGGAGGAACAATTTGGAAGAGAAGGGTGAGAATGGCGGCATTAACTTCAAGCAGGTAATCAATGTCTCTTAATTATGCATAAAGAAATTGTTCAATTGTATCTTTTGCCTTGTATATTTTTGAAAACAATGAAATCAAGGGGAAAAATTAAAAAATAAACTGATTTTTACAAATAAAGCATTGTACACAACAGTAAGCATGTTACAAGACTGAATGGCAGGGCTAATAGCAAGGTTTCAGAATCTGATAAATGAGAAGTTCAACTGCCGGAGCTAAATGCCAGCTCAACTGTTTTCTATCTTGTTGATTTGGGGGAATTAGGTTTTCTGTGGCTTTGTGTTCTCTTCAGTAAAATTAGGAAAACAGTATCTACTTTATAGGGTAGAAATGACTCTTAAATAAGACAATAGAGATGAAGCACTTAGCTCAGAATATGGCCTATAAAAGACAAGGATAAATTGTAGCTATTTAAAATGAAAATAGTAATAAACCCAGTCCTAGAAAGCAGCTACATATTACCATGCCAGGATTACATACTTTGCCTTTCATAAAATAAATGAATGTTATGGAAAAGATTTCAACATCAGCATTTAAAATCATGCCATATTATTTTACTATCAGTCTGATGTGAATTTATGTTTAAAGGATGAATTTTCACATTTGCCCATTCTTATAGGGTCATATGAGTCAGAATTGACTCATCAGCAGTGGGTTTGGTTTAGTTTTGGTTTTGAGAGTTTAAATCAGGGGAAAAAAATGAGGAAGAAGCAGAAAGAGTAGATGTAGATCGATTTGTTTTCACCTAAAAAGTATGTCAACTTGGCTAATCCATAATTGTCAGTATTGTTTGACCGTCCATCATTTTGTCATCTGATGTGATTCTCCTAAGTGTATAAATGCTTCTGTGATGCTAATGAGGGATAAATTAGCATTAATTATATATAATTAAGTTTTGTCTTAAGTTAATTTCCTTTGAAATGTAAAAGAGAAAAGCAAACAGAGACTGGGAGACCTCATATCATCAGGAAGCAAGACCCAGGAAAACAGCACGCCCATTGGACCTGGGATCCCAGCACTGAGAAGTGCAGACAGATCACAAGGACCTTTCCCAGAGCCAACACAGTGGAAAAGTCTTGCCCTGGAGCTTGGACCCTGAATTAGGACTTCTAGCCTCTTAGACTGTATCTGACTCGATGGCACTTGGCTTTGGCTTGGCTTGTTAAAATCATCTATCTACTTGTAGTGTTTCTGTTATAGCAGCCCTAGTAAACTAAGACAGTAGACAATAAAGAGAAAGAAAGTGACCAACACTGGAGAAACAGACTGTGCTTATGTCACACAAGGAAGAATTCCTTACACATGACAGCCAAGGCTAAGTAACCCTGGTAGTGTAGTGGTTAAGTGCTATGGCTGGTAAGCAAAATATTAGTAATTCAAATCCACCAGGAACTCTGAAAATTCCAGAGGACAGTTCTACTCTATCATACAGGGTCACTATGAATTGGAATTCATTGCACAGTAATGTGTTTAGATTTGGGGGGTGGGGGGTAAGGGCTCAGTAGATGTATTATTACAAGATTAGTTTTTTTGTGGATTTTAGTTGCTATTCTTTCTTTGCATGAGTCCATTTACAAATACAAAACATGCCACACTCACCTTATCAATGGGGGGGGCGGTCTCCAAAATGCCTAGCAGATAACTAGCACTCATTAAACTTTTAATGAATGGTATTGGCATATCATTTTAAGTAAATGACGACTGACTGCTCAGCAATCTGCCTTGCCAGTGTTCATCTCTAGGAGGACATTTGAGGTAGCCTGTCTTTACCTGGGTAGTTCAGAAGTGGGTTCATTATGTTGATTTTCCTTTCTCCTCATCGCCATTAGTATATTAATTCAAAAAATCAAAGTAAATAAGAGACTTTTTTTTTTCATCCTGATGGAGTATTTGCTTATCTAGGCTTAGATTTCAGAATATAATGAAAGATTTATTTACATGTTAAAGATAAAATCAATTTTCAAGATATCATCTTTAATTTTTTAATTCATAGGGATGACTAACTCCTTGAATTAGCTCATATATCTAGTACAAGTTATTCTCCTGAAGGAATTCATATAGCTTAAGAAATTCTGTCTTCAAGAAACATAAATCAAACTAGTAAATGAATACTGAAAATTTAATAACGTGTCTAGACTAGAAGCGATCAAGTGATAATTGAGTAGTTCAGAGAATAAGTTTACTAAATGAATTATAAATACTGCTCCTGATTGAACTGCTTTCCCCAAAATATATATTGAAATCATAACTCTGGTTCTTTTGCATATGATGCTGTTTGGAAACATGGGTTTAGCTTTGTTATGTTAATGAAGTCATAGTAGAGTGAAGTGGGTTCTGAACTCAGTCACTACTTCTGTGTCCCAAAAGAAGGAGAAGAGAAATTGGGATGCACAGGGAAGATTTCATATGAAGACAGAAACACATGCACAGAGGTATCTTCAAGTTCAGGAATGCAAAGGATCACCAGGAACTCTTTGAAGCTCAAGCACATTAAATCCTGAAAGAAAACTTGTAGCCTCTTCAACTGTGAAGAAATAAATGTCTGTTCTTGAAAAACAACTACTTCTGGTATCTTGTGTTACAGCAGTGCTAAATAACTAAGACAAATGCCATTACTGAATACTTAATTATTATTAATCATCAAAATAACCAATTTTCAGGTATTATCCCAGTTTACGAAAGACAGGCTAATTCTCAGAGACCAACTTGACCACGGCACACAGCTAACATGGGAAAATCCTGGTCTGTCAGCCTTCACAGATCAATTTCTTTCCTCTATACTTCACTGCTAAAATGGAAAGTCAGAAAGAACAAAGAGGAAAAGAGAAAGATAAGTGCATAAGGAAGGCTGATACTAAAGAGATAGAAGGTATCTGATGAAGAAATGAGCTGAAGAAACTTGAACAGAGGAAATACATTACCTTCACAAAGCAAATCTGATCGTTCCCTATGACTGATAGAGTTGTATTTTGTTTATTTATTTATTCACAATAAGACCTTTTATTTGTCCATGTTAAGAGTCCGAATTTTAAAGATTCTCAAACAGGTGGCTCATAGCTATCAGCTCATTCAACTTTAGCACCTGTCGCAGCTCCAGTAGCTTTTCCAGAATTGCTTACCTTCACCATGCAGCTCCACGAGATTTCCCAGTACAAATTTGGGCTTATTTAGCACTTTTACTTTTATAACAAACACCTCATAGAGAGGATAAATAGATTGGCAAGACTTTTGCTATGTCTTTCCTAGTACTGTCTGGAATCAATTTGTTGACAACTTCTTCTGAGTCATTTGTCTGCATCTCTCAGGCCATGATTTCCATCATTTTCCCCCTAGTTTGGTGGTTGTGCTGATGCTGAGCATCAGATGTCTTCTGAATCTGATCGTTGTGTCTTTTATTAAAACCAACACAGGACAGACAAAGCAAATAACCGTCTACAATCTTGACATCAACACGAGCTTCTGTCATTTTTTGACCATGGAGCACATCTTGTCATGGATCCATACCATTTGTCGTGGATTCAACTGTGTCCCCTTAGCCAGTTGGCTGGGCCATGATTCCCAACACTGTATGACTGTCCTCTGTTTTGTGATTTTCCTATGCTGCATGTTAGAGGATTAGAGGGGGACTGTAAATCCCTCCCTAGGGTCACCCCTCTGTTCCAGCATAAAGGGAGTTTCCCTGGAGTGTGGCTTGCATTACCCTTTATCCTTTTATCTTTTGTTTATCTCACAAGAGAGAAAAGTAAAGGTAAGCAAGCAAAGTTGGGGCTCTCACCCCATCAAGAAAGCACCAGGGAGAAGACCATTTCCTTCAGTCCTGAGGTTCCTGTGCCATGGTGCTCCCCAACCAAAGACTGATGTGACACAAAGCTCACTTCAAACACATGACACTTGAGGCCTTCAGGTTTAGTTTTTGTTGAGTTCTTGTGACTACTGTTTTCCCAATATTCCTTATATTGACTGCAGCTGGTTCTTTTAAATCATATCAATCATTTTTAGAAAATGGATCAATCACTTTCTTCTTGGCTCCTTTTTGCTACCTCCTGTAAGGCACTTAATCTTGAATGCCATGACACTACTCTGACAGTCAAAAGGCTATTTTATTTTTAAGGAGAAAACAATCATGTCTTGAGAAGGCCAGTGACACAAGGCAGGAATAGCAGAGACAAGATAATTTAACATAATGTAGTGAATTATTATATTTAGCACAAGACTAGGCAAAGACAAGTGATTAGTACACATTTGTGAGATATAAAAAGGTATAATAGCTGATGTGTATTGAGTATTTACTGTGGGCCAGGCACTGGGTTCAGTGTTCTGCATGTATTTACTTTCATGCCCTTCATGACAATGTTGCAAGGCAAGTGTTATTCTCATCTTCATTCTCTGCATGAGCAAGCCAATGCTCATAGAGTTTATGCAGTATGCTGCCTTCTCAGATCAGTAAGGAACATGGATCAGATCTAGGATGTCTAGTTTCAGGTCTCCAGATCCAACCCCCTGAGCGTCTCTTAATGAACAGAAAAATCTGGGCCTTCTCAGTTGATTCTAGTTACTTATAAAGCAGACTTTTGCTTTAAAGATTTATCATCAAGGCATGAATCGCTGTTATAAGATAAAATATAATTTACATTATTGATGAAGTAAAAAAATGAAATAGAATTTGAATGCACTCATGGCCAGCAAGCAGATTCCAACTCATAGTAATTCTATGCTGGTAGATTTGAACTGCTGACCTTTTGGTTACTAACCCTGCCTTAGTCACTACGCACCAGGATTCCACTGAAATGAAGTGAAAATAAAGTAACACAGTTTAAATATATTTCACAGTATGATAGGAATAAAAACCATTGATCTTGGCAGCTGTAAGGTATCCTTTCTGCTCTTTAAACATCTTGCTGAAAGGTTGTCAGACAAAGTGAAAAATATGCTTGATAAGTAAAAACTATCAATACACATATTACAGGAAATACTTCCCATAAAAACAATTATACTTGAATATATAATGAAATTATCAGTGTATAAAATCCATCATGCCAGCAATTGCAAAAGGAAGGAACTTCCAAGGAGCTTAATTTATTGATTATCATTTTCATGAAATGAGGGTGCTGGAGGGAAAACAAAACCTTGAGATAATTGAATAGAGACACAAAATAAAAATATGGATAAATGAATATTAGTTTAAAAGACTGCAATAGACTGTAATCATCATTAAACAGTTACCAATGAATGTAATAAAAACAAATAAATAACAGTTGTTGTGGCGTCAATCCCAACTCATGTTGACCCCATGAAGTATCAGTCTAGAATTGTGTTCTGTAGGGTTTTCAATGGCTGATTTAGAGGACATAGTTCATCAGGGCTCTCTTCTGAGGAGCCTTGGCTTGGACTAGAACCACTAGCTTCTCCGTTACCAGTCAAGCTAGTTAACAGTATTGTAGCATCCAGGAAGACCACTAATGACTAGGATTAAATTAGCATGGACTTAAAAAGAAGGTTTACAGCCTTTGGATAAAAAGGACTTTTTTTTTTTTTTTTAATATATGAACAACAAAACACTGGTAAATAATGGACACACTTGATACTGTATTCATGCATCTACATTATGTCATTTAATAGCTTTAGTTATAAGATATGTTATCAATACCCTCAGAGGATAAATGATAGAACCAAGATGGCAAGAGAAAGATTGATCCATTCTTGCGGAGCATCTCATTGCATTCATTTTGTAGTACCTTCCTAATTGTAAATATTTAATTGCATGATTATTTATTCAAACTTTATTCACTTCTAAAATATATGATGCCAAGGGATGAATCCCATCTTGTATTTATGCCTATACAACAGGTGTCTGGCTCATTGCTGGTGCAGAGGAAATATGTGTCGATTAAACTGATGAATACGACAGTGAAACCAGAGTTCCAAAACCTGTACCCATAACCATTGTTAGGAGAAGCAGTGAGATCCTGAAACTAATGTGGAGAAATGAAAAAAGCCAAGTGCTGTCGAGTCAGATCCGACTCACGGAGACATGAAAGAAATTAAAAAAAATATGTACCCAGAACTGTTTTAAAAACCCACCACAATGAGCATTTTCAAGATTCAACGTCTGCCGCTTGATATTATTCAGTGTATTGGAGTTTCTTGACAAAAAGTATATGGAAGGAGCAATGCAGGTAACATGAAACCTGAGGCACGAACCATTGTGGCAAAATTTGGTTAACCTGCAAATGCATTCCTAAAACCATAGTTCTCGAGAGGTTAAATAACCTTTGAATTCTCACTTAATATGGGACTGAATGAAAGCATAGAAACTAGGGTTGATGTTGCATGTGGCACTGGAACTCAGCTTATTTTTTAATTGCATAAGCTATTAAGTTTCAGTATCCTTAAGTTAAAGGAGGAGTTCCCAGAAGATACATTTAGCATCATTATTTACAACTCAAAGCAAAATCGATAGCCTTATTCTCACTTACTAGTAGTCAAATGGTATCCATGTATAAACCAAACTATCTTTGTTCTCCAGAAGACTGAAGCTATTACCCACTGAGGACCACTTTACCTCTGCACTGAGGAATGAAGGCATCTAAAATTTTGGTGGCACAGTGGATAAGTGCTGTGGCTGCTAACCAAAAGGTCTGCAGTTTGAATCTACCAGGCACTTCTTGGAAACAATCTGGGACAGTTTCACTATCTTCTATAGAGTTGCTATAGTGGAATCAAACTTAAGACAATGGGTTTCCTTTTTTGTTTTTCTTTGCTTATTCAATGCAAAGATGATGCAGCATGTTTTTTCTACATGCTATATGCCAAGCCAAGTGCAAATCCCAGATTTATCACGTGAGAGAAGATAGACTTAAAATCCTGTGTTGCTAGTTACCAAAGACTTTTTGTGAATGCTACATAACCATTCTGATTTCTGATTCTTGGATTTCTTATGTTAAAAATGAGAATAATAATTCCTTACTTTTCTCAAGGGGTTACTAGCAGTAACAAAGTGGAGGCAAAAGTGGGGTAAAGCCAAGATGGCAGACTAGATACACTTCTCCTCAATTCCCTCTGAAAACCAAGACCTGGACTGATAATTTAGCGGAACACTCTGGACACCCAGAGAGCCCTAGGTTACATCAGAGGGTTGACGGATTGGACTACATGCCACTAAATGAGAAACTACCACTCTCCGATGAGGCAAAGTGTGCTGAGCCTTGCTTCTAACGACTTACTGCTTGAGCAGACTGCAGGTACCTACACTGTTTCCAGAAAGTGGGGGATGGCCTAAGCCCGCAAATATACTGAACTACAGTGCTAAGGGAAACAACATATAATGCAACAGAAAGACAATGCATGGAATAGCTGCATTTTTGAGAGGATACCACTGCCCCTCCATCCTCTCTTTTCTGAGCTCCACCATAGATTCTGCTGTTTCATAGCAGGAAGGTCAGCTCATCCAGGAAGCCACTTGGTTGGCTAGGAGGTGGATTCACTCAACTGGAGGCCTCAGAAGCGGGTAGTTCCCAAGCTCAGAAGCGGTGCCAGTCTGGAAAGCACTTTTCCAGCAGAAAGGCTGTGTTTAGTACAGTATTATCTCACAGGTAGGGCCCAGCTGAGGACGGCAGCAAGGCTGTAACCCCTCTCTATTTTGAACTACATGACAGCATCTGGGAACGGGTGAAGAGGGTGCTTCCATTGTCAGCTGGAAAGCGGAGCCTGCCAGACTTGATGGCCTGACTGATTTTGGAAGCCATTGGATAGCTCCTAAATTTTTAAAATAAGACCACCTGAATAAATAATTGCTGAGTGCACAGGCAGCATCTCTTTCAGCCTTTACTGATCCACATCATATGGTCAGTTGACTGCCTCCCAGTGACTTCTTCAATAGGGCACCATCTTTGCCAGACAGGAGGCAGAGCCTGCCACCCCAGAAATTCCACTGGGGCCAGTCACTAGAGTACACAGAGGCTGCTGGTGACCAACTCCTCTCTCAGGACTACGCCTCAGCTGCTGTTGAGGTAATGCCAGTGAAACTATACAGGCTCTAGGTGGCCCAAAGGCAACAATCGATCTCTAACCATTAAAAGAAACAGCCCACCATGGCTCAGGAAAACTTGCAAAATAAAGAAAAAAAAAGAAAGAAAACCTCCACAGATGAAGGATGCTTTCTGAAATTATCAGAGGTCAAGTACAAAAGAAGTATATAGAGGAATTTCACAAAGATTAAATAAAATGCAGCAAAGCAAAATGAAAAACTAAGCAAGCTATTTGAACTAATGGAACATAACTGATATGAAATCCAACAGATCAATAACAGAATTACAGAATTAGACAATTAAATCCAAAGCCAAAAGAGCAAAATTGAGGAAATGGAAGTCAGATTTAGTGACCTTGAAGATAGAGCAACTGATACCAGCATTCATGAGGAGAAATCAGAAAAAAAAGAAGTAAGAAAAATGAAGAAGCTTTAAGAAACATGTGCGACTCTATCAAGAGGAATAATCTATAATTAACTGGAGTTCCTGAACAGGGAAGGATAGCTGAAAATACATAGAGTACTGTTGCTGAAGAGGGGAAACCCTGTAGGCTTTCATCTGACTTCTTGGAAGAAATGATGTTGGCACGGAAAGTTCAGAAAAAGAAAAACTTCCAACGAAGAATTATACATCCTGCAAAAATGTCTCTCAGATATGAAGATGAAATTAAGACATTCATAAGATAAATAGAAGCTTAGAGACTTTGTAAGAATCAAACCAAAACTATAAGAAATACTGAGAGAAACTCTTTGCTTAGAAAAACAAAACCATTAAGTGTATGTTTAAGCAGGTAATGCAGGACATGGCATCCAGAAACCTACTCAGTTCGTAAGTCACAAAACTCAATGAAAGCTACAACATTTAAAAAAGGGAACCAGTAATCAGATCACAAAAACTATGACACCATCACACTAAAATTATTCATCATGATGAAGTTGGATTCATACCAGGGATGCAAGGCTGATTCAACATCAGAAAAACAATTAATATGATCAACCACATAAATAACACAAAGGATAAGAATCTTCTGATTTTGTCAACTGATGCAGAAAAGTCATTTGACAAAGTCTAACACCCACTCATGCTAAAAACTCAGAAAATAGGAATAGGAGGGAAATTCCTCAACACAATACGGGACGTCTGTGCAAAACTAGCTACTTACATCAACCTGAATGGAGAGAGACTGAAAGAATTCTCCTTGAGAATGGGAACAAGACAAGGATGACCACTCTCACCACTTCTATTCAACAGTGTGCTAGAAGTTCTGACACAGCAATTAGACAAGACAAAGAAATAAAGGGCATCTGCATTGGCAGGTGATATGATTGTATGCAGAGAATCCTAAATAATCCATAAGTAAACTACTGGAACTAATAGAAGAGTTCAGCAAAGTATCTGGATATAAGATAAATATAAGTAAACCAGTAAATCCTAAACAATCCATAAGTAAACTACTGGAACTAATAGAAGAGTTCAGCAAAGTATCTGGATATAAGATAAATATAAGTAAACCAGTATATCAACAAAGTCATTAAAGAAGAAATTGCCAAATCAATAACACTTACTATAGCCCCCAAGAAGATAAAATACCTAGGAATAAATCTAACTAGAGAAATAAGAGACCTATACAAAAAGAACTACAAGACTTTACTGCTAGAAACTGAGAGAGACCTACCTTGCTCATGGATAGGAATATTTAGCATTGTGAAACTGTCTATTTCCCCAAAGCAATCTACATAAGCAATGCAATCCCAATACAAATTCCAGTGACATTTTTTTAAAGAGATGGAGAAACAAATCACCAACTTTGTTTGGAAAAGGAAGAAACCCCGGATAAGCAAAGTATGACTGAAGAAGAGGAAAGCAGTGAGAGGCCTCACACTACCCAACATTAGAACCTATTACACTGCCACAGTAGTCAAACCAGCCTAGTACTGGTACAAAAAGAGACATATAGGTCAATGGAACAGAGCTGAAATACCATCAACCTCCTATGAACAGCTGACATTTGACAAAGGTACTAAGGTTTTAAACTGGGGTAAAAATAGTCTCTTTAACAAATGGTGCTGGCAAAATTGGATATCCTTCTGCAAAAAATTGAAACAAGACCCATATCTCACACTTGACACAAAAACTAACTCAAACTGGATCAAAGACCTAAGTATCAAACATAAAGATCATGCAAAAAAAATAGGGTCAACAATAGAAGTTTTAATACATGGCATAGACAGACTTCAAAATCTAACAAACCAAGCACAATCAACAGAAGAGAAAATAGATAAATGGGAACTACTAAGAATCAAACACTTCTGCTCATCCAAAGACTATCAAGAGAATTAAAATCTACCTGCAGAATGGGAAAAAATATTTGGCAACTACATGTGGGACCAACATCTGATCTCCATAATCTCCAAAGCACTGTAAAATATGAACACGATAAAGGCAAATTACCAATTTAAGCAATGGGCAAAGGAGATAGGCAGATTCTTCACTAAAGAGGACATCCAGGTGGCCAAAAGACACATGAGTAAATGCTCCTCATGATCACTAGCTATTAAAGAAATCCAAATCAAAACTGTAATGAGATACCATCTCACCCCAAAAAGGTTGGCCATGATCCAAAACCACAAAACAACAATTAATGGAGAGGCTGTGGAGAAACTGGAACTTTCCTACATTGCTGGTAGGATTGCAAAATGGTACAACCTCTTTGGAAGAAATCTGATGCTTCCTTAAAAAATCTGTAAACAGATATACCATTTGATCCAGTAATCCCACTGCTCAGAATACATCCTACAGAATCAAGGGAAGTCACATAAACAGTAACATGCACACGAATGTTTATTGCAGCACAGTCCACAACAGCTATAAGATAGAATCAACCCAGATGCCCAACAACAGATGAATGGATCAACAAACTATGGTACATATACTCAATGGAACACTATGCAATGACAAAAACCAATGATGATTTTAGACAGCATCTCATAACCCGGTTTCTACTGGAAGACATTATGCTGAGTGAAATTGGACAGTGGCAAAAGGGCAAATATTGTATGAGACCCCTACTACAAGGACTTAAAAATGACTTATGTATAGAAGAGACTCTTTGATTGCTTCCAGGGAGGGGAGGAAGGAAGAAGGCTGGTCACAGATTAGATAGTTGATAGAAATTTGGTTGAGTGAAAGCAGTGACAGCACACAGTAGGAAGGTGATCAACTTAACCGGACTTCAACATAAACTGAAAACTCTTTTAATATTAACCAAATATTGCAAGGATAGAGTAGAAGGGGTAGCGGTCTGGGGACCATGCTCTCAGGGGATATCAAAGCCAATTGGCATAACTAGCCTATTGCTAAGGGAGTCTTCTGCACCCCTTATTGGTGAGTGGCATCTGGGGTCTTAAAGGCTAGCAAACTGTCATCTGATGTACACCAAATGGCCCCCACTCAGGTGGAACAGATAATCACCAAGGACAACAAAAACATGAGGGATAAAGAGCCCAGAAGAGAGAAGGACCCATGTAAATGGGTGACTGCATCAACATATGACCAGAAGGAGCAGATGGTGTCCAGTCACCACCGTAGACACCCATAATGGGGTACACAATGTCGAGTACCAAAGGCAACACGAGAAAAACAGGGGTTCATCTCAAGAACTCCACTACAAGACCACAGTTAATGGTCTGAAGTCCTAGGGGTTCCCCTGGGCACATGGCCCCTAGACCTGCTGCTTCCCCTAACCAGAAAACATTACTTAGGTCAACTCTTTGGACAGGAATGGATTGGACTCAGGATACAGTGTGACCATATGCTATATGTACTTTATAGTTCTGTGAATCTGTAGGATGGTGTCCTACTGGCCTCTTACTAGAAGGGAGAGAAGAGGGCAGAGAGGAGAGGACAGAACACTGTTAAGAGGATATGACATTTATAGAATGGAAAGGAGTAGTGTGCTGTCACCAGACAAATAGAGCAGAAGGAGCTGCAGATAGGCAAGCATGCAAATTTAATTTGGATTGTATACTTTCACTCAATCACAATTTAAAAAAAAAAAAAAAAGAGGAAGAAGATCACTTGGAAAAGATCAGCAATGCCTTTATTTTAGGATTTCTCCGAGTACCAACATATTTTGAGCTTCCTTAAGAGGTATCATGAAGAGAAAGCTAGGGTAGTATAAGAAAGAAAATGTTGGTTTTGTAGAAGGAAGACTTTTACCAGCAGGATGGCAAAATAGAAAAATGGCCTATTACAGACAATCTTCTCATCCATGTGTCCTAAAATTGTGAACAAGTGTGCTACAGACTTGGGTATCTGCAAAGAATACTTTTAGGTCATCTTCATCTTTCATTATTTTAAAGTAACTTCATAATACCATTGAGTAGATTCTGACTCATGGTGATCCTTCCTGTAAAACAGGGTAGAACTCCTCCATAGAGTTCTCAAGGCTATAAACGTGTACTGCCTCGTCAGGGTGGCTGGTGAGTTCAAATAGAAAATCTTTCAGTTAGTAGCTACAAACCCCAACCACTGGACAATCAGGGCACCTTTTGCAAATCATTGGAAATTGAAAACAATGCAACGTTTCTTGGTAATGGAAATGCAAATTAGTTGCGTCTGGTTGATTACTGCACTGTGACTTCTGCATCTACATGTAAATTGTTTTCAACATTCTTTGTCTAAATGTGTGGTTCCTTAAATTTTCCTCTGAACCAACTATAATATCTTATTGCTTCTCTCATTAATTAGCAAATTTAATAAAATCTCTGGCATGTGTGTTTCTTTTTTATTTGTATGAGAGTCATGATTTTACTGTTTCAAAAAAACTGTTCTCTATTTTTTCAAAAATGAAATATAACTGAACGTTATAGTTTGGAACAGTTGTACTTTGCTGTTGCGAATATAAAATGGTTTATTAGTTGTGAAAAAACAGTTATATGGGGCCTCAAAATGATAAATATAAAATTAACATTAGCCTAGCAATTTATCTGTGTATACATATATATATACCCAAAAGGAATAAAACCAGGACTCATATAGATACTTGTAAATGAATGTTAATAGCAGCATTATTCACTGTATGCAAAACCTGGAGAAATTCAACTGTTTGTGAACAGATAAACAGATGAACAAAATGTGGTACATGCCAAGGACTATAATTCGTAAAATCAGAAGAAATTCTGATGTAGGTTACAACATGAACTTTGAAAATATTATGCTAAATGATATACAACACAAAAGGGCAAATATTATATGATTCCACTGATATGAATTATCTACCATAGCCACATTCATAGAAAAAGGACAGTATATTAGAGGTTACTAGGAGTTGGAGGGCTGAAGAAATGAGGGGTTAGTGCTTAATGAGTACATAGTTTCTATTTGGGGTGATGAAAAATCTATTTTTATTGTGCTTTGGGTGAAAGTTCACAGCTCAAATTAATTTCTCACACAGAAATTTATAATCATATAGTTTTGTGACATTTGTTGCAATCCCCACTGTGTGATAACATGCTCCTCCTTTCCATCATGAGTTTCCCATGTCCATTTGTCCAGTTTCTGTCCTTTGCTGCTTTCTCCTGCTTTCAGACAGGAGCTATCGATTTGGTCTTGTACATTTGAGCTAAGAAGTACATTCCTCATGTGTGTTACTTTTTGTTGTATAAGCCTGTCTAATCTTTGTCCGAAAAGTGAGCACTGGGAATAGTTTCAGTTCTGGGTTAGCTGAGTGTCTAGGGCCCATAGTTTTGTTCCTTCCTCCAGTTCCTGAAACTTTTACATGAACTTGAATTCTGTTCTACATTTTTCTCCTGCTTTCTCCAGGACTCCCCATTCTGAACCCTTTCATGGCAGTTGATGGTGGTAGCCAGGAATCATCTAGTTCTTCTGGTTTCAGGCTAGTGGTATCTCTGGTTCATGTGGTCCTTTGGTTCTTCGGACTAGTCTTTTCCTCAGGTCTTTGATTTTCTTCATTCTTCTTTGTTCTAAGTGGGATGGGACCAAGTGATAGATCTTAGATGGATATTCACGGGCTTTTAAGGCCCCAGGTGATACTAGAGTAATGAAAAAAACTGGAAATTGCCAGTAGCGATAGTTGTACAACACTGGGAATGTAATTAATGCCACTGAATTGTACACTTAAAATAATGAAATGGAAAATTTTATTGTGTATACATGTATGTAAACACATTCATATACACAAACACCTATCTCTGTAAAAAATTATTCTTTAACACTTGCAAGTAAGTAAATAAAGTTAATCATTTGAACATCTATCAAGAACATCCTGAAGGAAAGTTCTAAATTTCTAGCAGATTAGACTTAAGATCTTTAACTCTGATCGTTTCTAACCTATAAAGAAAAAGAACAGCTCAGCAGAATATATTGTTTGAAGGTGAAGGATACGGAAAATGAAGATGCCATGGAGAGCCAGCACAAAGGTGGAGTTGTGTGGTCCTGGTTTGGAAGTTATCTCCTAAAAATACTAAGTCTGTGGTGATAGAGCAACAGCCAAGGAAAACAGTACAGCAGTCACAGATTTGGGCCCCAATACTGGTGAGGAGATAAGACCAAATATACTGTTTGAGAGTCATTGACATAGAGGAAAGAGCAGGAATCATGACCACGAAGAAAAGAAAGCAAGAAAAATTTAAAACATATACACACACACACACACAGCCTGTATTTGCAAAATCTTTCTATTTGGAGGCCTGAGGAATAAGATCTGAGGACGGAAACAGAATACGAGAGAGAGAGGGACTACTGATAAATTTACCGTATCAGAGCTGACCCTTTTTATCTTTTCATTTTTTGGAGAAAACGGGGTTACTGTTACAGAATGAAAAACTTGTATTATTTTACATAATTTTCCATCTTTATAACTGCTGATCCTAGAGATCTTTATTTTTCTCCCCCTCTTAGCAATGCAATAGAGCAAAAATGTATGCATGGAGTATCTTGTTTGGTGATTTACTATAAAACAAGTTGAACTACCAGTTGTAACAATCTTTTCATTTTTTATTTCCTTCTCACTAGTTTTCCTTAGACAAAAGGGAGATAATGATTGGTGGGAATTTTAAAAGATCTAGACAGTTTTGTTAGGGATGATAATCACTATTGCCAAGCCAAGCCAAGTGAAGTGCCATCGAGTCTGATCTGACTCATGGTGACATGCATATATATATATATATATATATATATATATATATATACACACACACATATATTAACAGGTATATTGTCTTCTTTGAAATGGAGCTCTCAGTAATTTTGCTCAGGGGCATTTGTACTTTAGGAATCCTTGGATCCCACCCTAACCCTGCATCCAAGCTCATTAAGAGGCACATGTTTATTAAAAAGTCAATCTTTACCTTATAATCTTGGGGAGGGGGGGAAGTGTGATTAAATTCTTCTAGCAACGCAAACATTCAGGCCCAGTTAGTAATTTTCATTTCTGCAGAAGGATTCAGCTAAAACTAAGATGTCGCAAAAAGCAATTACCAAATGAGCTAGCTAACATTATCACTTCAGGAAAATGTTTTCCTGTTAGGCGTGCCACTGTCATCGAGTCAGATCCGACTCATAGCACCCTAGTGGTCAGAGTAGAACTGAATGTTTGGCACAGAGAAGGTGGGAGGTGGGGAGAAAAAAAAAAAGGCAGTCTATGATTAGTTTACTCCGCAGATTCTCTTCAAAGACACAAGCACATAGTTATAAACAAAAGCAATCCCACTGCCTTATTGCCTTTGAGTCAATTCTGTTTTACAGTGATGTAGGCAACGAAATTTAGTTTGAAAGAAAGAAAATGCAACTCAAAAGTTTATTAAAACTGCCGACTTGTAATCTGCCAATAGTTCTGTTTGTAATGTCTAGTGGCATTCCAACTTCTTGGATATCTTCTAAAATGCTATGCTGCATATGTTCGCATTACAGTTTAAATATTTTTTGTTTTAGAAAGTTTAAAACATAGCATGCTCTTCCATGTGTACAAGGACAAGGACTGGAGTGTGTGCTTGTGTACACATAGCCAGTAAAAACTAGTTGCCCTCAATTCCATTCTAACTAATGGCAGTCTCATGGGCTTCCAAGGGGAACTGCATTCCATAAAGTTTCCAATGGTTGTGATCTTTCAGAAGTAGATCGTCGTTTTGTTTTTTTTGTTGTTGTTGTTTTTTCCGCCCCAAAACACCTCTGGGTGGATTTGAACCACCAATTTTGGTTAGCAGCTTAGCTCCTAACCCTTTGCAATACCTAGGGACTCCTTTTGCGCATACAGAGGAACCATGAAACCCGTCCCTAATTTACACTGAGTGTCCCTAACTTACATTGCTGCCATCAGGCTGTATGCCTGCCTTGGTTAATTTCACCTTAAAACTGCAGTGATGTAAAATGTGATCTGTTTATAACCCATCAAAGTGCAAAGATAAAGTAGTAGCCTCCAGGTGCTTTGTGGTCTGAGCACTCTGATGACAAATTATTAATGTCCCATTCCTTTCTCAACATTAAACAGACTTCTTGGGTTCGGAGGTTGCTGTTTGTTCCACCCTTGCCACTGTGGTCTCCAGGGCTCATAAACAGAGTTAACTTTGTCCTCATAAAGGGATTCGTTACATTCTCCGTCTCAGTACCAGTCTCCATGCCAGATCGTACTCTCTACCCTTCCACTACTTCAAGGTCATGACGTAATAAATCAAAGTTTTCCAACACAATCCGGTGCTCCTATCCACTCTGTTTTTCCATCATCTTTCTTCAGGTTTTATGATGTTTTATTTTTAGAGGACAAGAAGATCGATTGACTGAAGTATATTGCAAACTTATCTACATATATCAGGTTTTTAATATTAAAATATTTGTTTCTTCAGCTTTAAAATAAGTATAATGTCACAAGACATAGTATAGCTCTGAGGATTCCATTAGGCAGTACACAGCAAGTGAAGAACACGATTTTAAGTACAGACCAAATAGATGTGATTTCCTTTTTTTCACAAGATTGTGAGAAACTTGGGATCCCTGCTTCAAATAACTGTGTTCCTTCCCTGTTTTTATACTGTTTCTAAATTTATAGTTTGATTTACCCAATTCAAAAACTCACTGCTGTTGTGTTGACTGCAACTCATAGTGACTCGACAGGTCAGGGAAGAACTGCCGCACAGAGTTTCCAAGGAGCACCTGGCAGATTCGAACAGCCGACCTTTCAGTTAACAGGCATAGCACAACCCACTGTGCCAACAAGACTTACAATCTACCTGGCAATTCCCCACAAATAGCAAGCAATTTATCATCTTCTGGTTCCTCACTGGAATTGTATCCATATCCAGGTCTTCATCACTTTCCCATTTTCAAATTCATTTTTGTTTCCCTACTGACTTATGAAGCAAGCTCCCATATTTGGACAGGTCTATTATTATTATTTTTTTATACAGAAATGGGTCAGTTTAATGACGAGAATTTTGCTTACAGTAACATTCAGACTTAAGAATTCTGCAGACACTGAGTGATAAAGCTTCCCAGCAATGTGTTTTGTATTTGTCTATACTACAGGTCCAGTTTTGGGATAAGGATGCCTGCCATGTGACTGATGTGTTTTCTTGAACTCTGCCATCAAGTAGTAAGACAGCATCTTCATCCTGAATTGAAACATGAATCATAGTCATAAGAAGTTGCCCACAATACAATGTATGCACTGATAACTCAGAATATCAGTCAGTGAAACTAACAGGCAATGTTTCAAATCAGAGAATGTTTCAAATCAGAGCTAGTGTGATAGGTTGACCGTCTACCCATTAGTGACACTCTGTGTCTGATGCTACTAGCATCCACCGGAGAGCCTTTGAAACAGTACGGATGTTCTAACTACAGACCAACTCTATTGTGCAGCCCATGTTGGGAATCATTACCCTGATGTATACCAAGAACCAGGTTGATTTGAGGAGGTAAGTGCTTTCCATCTTTAATAGTCTGAGTGAATCACTGCTCTCAAAAGATTCTGGGATGGATTATATAGCAAAATCCATTAAAGTCTCTGGTTGGAAGGAAGTTGCAACAGAAATAGTAAATCTGTTATCAGAAACTGCGGATTCTGGGTTCAATGAACAGAAAAGTGTAATTCCTTTTATGTAGAATTTATGATCACTATATACTACTCCATTCCCTGCTGAGTAGCTTATATATGTGCCACATTCTTTACTCTTCAGAAATGAGGAGTTTATTCTCTTTCCTTCCTACAGGACCCTTAGGGTGTTCAGATGGGGCACAGCTTGAATTTTGGAAAGATGAAAAAGTGTTTCTTTGCTTTCCTTCTTTCTGAGAGTGACAATAAATATTGTCATCTACAAGTCTTTTCTTGACTCCAAGTTTCCCCTGGAGTACCTTCTTACTGGAGCCTCACTGGTGCAGAATAATGCGATACGCTTTGTTCTGTCATGAGTTGGCTAGATGATGACCATTGCAGAAATACCTAATGAAATGAGAACTGTCTCTTCCACACCCAGTCAGGCTTCGTGCCTTCCAGCCAACAGAACGTCCTGGAGGAAGCTGCCTTGACAGCCTTCTGAAATAGCACAAGTTAATGAAGTTTCAAACTAATGATGTTTTTCCACAGTCTCAAGAGTTAAGACATTACAGGGCTGCTTGTTTTTGTCTAGTATTCTACTAATGAAACATTCATTAGCTATCACCTCTAGGGCTTTTATCACTTTTAAAATGACCCTACCTGTGGTGTAACCAGGAAAAAAAAAAATCCAAGTCTACAGGAAGGAAGGAAATCTCACTTTCTAGTAAGGCAGATTTTAGAGTCTAACCTCTTCTGGTTAATGGTTAAGAGTCTATTTATACAGAATATTTTTTTGCTTAGCGAGTGGTGTGTCTTCCAGGTTTCTTCTAAGAGACTGCTTCTGCTTTAAAATATAGACAAGCTGAAATGAGATGTTTTACACATGATTTATCTAGGTGTATTTTTTGGCTATATGTATGAAGAACAGCTTGGATACCTTAGTAGAAAAGAAATCAGTTGTGGAACTTTTGTAGAGTACACTAACTTGATGGGAAGGCTGGGTCTGTACACAATGGACAGGAATCAGGGTGCTCCTGAGAATCTAAGTATATTAAATCACTCAATAAATTTAGCTACATGTAACAGTTGAAAGAAATAAGCTCCAAATATTTTCCCGTCTTCTCTCTTGATGAAGAGTGACTGCAGCAGCTTTAACCTTACACTTTCTCAGGTTCAAGTTCAGCAGGGAAGCAAGATTCTATTGTTTTCCCAGCAACATCAGTGAACATTTCATTTTATCTCATCGGCTCCATGGTCAGGTTAGTATCCAGGAAGCAAACACTATGACCAGGGGACTCAGATCTATGATTGGCCAGGTCTGAGTTCTATGGTCAGTCTTGGAATAAGCGAAGGGACAGACTGATCTCCACCTAAAACTTGGAGAATTAGAAAGAGATTGTTTCCCTGAGGAAGTCATCAGACTAATGTTACAAAAAGAAGGTCAAATAGACACAGATAGCAAGCTTCACTGTGGACTGGACCACAACACAAAGGTTCCACAAAGGCTGGAAAGAAGGTAGGAAGAAATAATACTCAACATGTATTGTTACGTCCTCTCAGTCTCCTCCATCAAGAAAATATTAAGGCCTCTGATATGCCATAATGTCAAGGCTTTCAAATCAACACTGAATTTTAATTCATCAGCTATAGATATACATACGCCAAATAAGTATATATATTTAGCTGTAGAAAACCAAACTAAACCTGTTGCCTTTGAGCTGACTCTGATTCATAGCAACTTCATATATGACCCTGGGCAATATGTTATCTCCTCAAAATTTATTTCTATGTATTTTAAAAAATGAGGTAAACCTTGTAAACCACATACTTAAGCAACTAATGCTTATAACAACATTTGGAAGGAAAGGGCCAATAAAAACAAGGGAAACCGTTGATGAGCTGATTGACACAATAGTCTCTACAGCAGAATGAAACATGCCAATGAACTTGAACATGAGGCAGGGCCAGGTTAAGGTCTCCTTCTGTTTTATGTGGTGTAGCCATGAGTTGGACCTGACACGACAGCAATTAACAGCAACAGTTATCACAAATACTTACTGAGTGCTTCTATGTGACAAAACAGAAATAAACACTGTCGGCTCTGACTCAACGGCACTTGGCTTGGCTATATCTATATACATATCTATATACATAACTCATTCGGACTAACATATCCATAACAGGGGTTAAAGAATGCACACACTTCGCTGGTTCTGTCTCTCTAGAGAATATTGACTGATGTAACTCCCTAAAAAATATTTACTGAGAATCTACTTTGTGCAGGTCACTGTGTTCATTAATAAATTGCAGTCCCATCCCACGTGTCAATAACAGAACACTCAGAGGCTCAAAGGAAATGCGGCAGAGCAGCTGCAGATGCATTCAATCTCCTGCTCTCCAGGGTGGCTCCTAGAGAAGCACAGAGAAGGATCTACTGGAATGATGCTGACTCAGTTCATCCCCAAATAGAACTTCTTTGTTAGAAGATAGCTAGAATTAGTCCTTTGTTACTACAACATGTTGTACCAACGCCCAGCTTTCCTGAATTGTCCATCTCTCTTTCCCTCTCATTGTTTCCCAGAATGGTCTAGACCTCCTAGTGTTTCACAAGCATATAGGCTAGTTTTGTCATAATGTGAACTGGCTTATAAATACACTAATTCAATTAATATTTAAATTTTACCATTTTTTACACTAAAATGTCCCTGAGAGTTTGTATTACTTCCAGTGGACAAATATTTAAATAAGCCATAATTATCTTTCCAAACCAATTGCATTAATGTTTCATATATATATATATATTACAAGAAGTCTGTTGACTCAGTAAACAGAGATAGCTGTCAAGATTACATCTTTATTTCTGCCACTCGACAGCACTTGGCTTGGCATTTCTGTCACTGCATTGAGGAGTTGAACTACTTGTCCTGTGAAAAGGGTTGCCTCCCCCTGGAGAGGAGTATTGCTGAAGTCATGGACCTATAAAATTAGTCATGCATGCAGTTTTTGAAATCTCCCCCAGTTCCATTGAACCACATGAGGAGAAAAAAAACAAAAATAAAACAAAATAAAAAATGTCTTCCCCCTGGCTTTGAGTCGGAATACCTGCTGGTATAATGCTTAAGCACTACAGCTGTTACCCAAAAGTTCCAATCTAGCAGGTGCTCCTTGGAAACTCCGTGGAGTAGTTCTGTGCTGTCCTATAGTGTTGCTGTGAGTCGGAATCAACTTGACAGCAACAGATTTCTCTATTTATTTATTTTAGGTGTTCAGTCAGGGAGACAGAAGAAAGCTTTTGCTATTGCTACTTATACCTAGACTTCCTGTTAGGATGATGAGGCCAGACCAAGGATGTCCTGTTGTTTGCTGAGCACAAGTCACCTCTTCCTCCTTAACGAAACATTGACTTACCCTAGACAATACTGAAATGTGAGTGGACACACCAGGGATGGATCTAGCAATTGGAGGGGAAAAAAAAAAAAGCAAAACTTTTTGCCCTAGGGTCAATTCTGACTCATAGGGACCCTACAGGTCAGATCATAACTACCTCATAGGGTTTCCAAGAGTGCCTGGTGGTTTATACTGCCAAACTATTAACCACTACACCACTATGATCTCCAAAAGTTGGGAAACGTTCAAGACATTCCAAAGAACTGGGGAAAATTGGGCGTCTAGTGAGCAGCTTACAGAGTAGGAGACAGCAGCCCAGAAGATGGTCAAAGGATGGAGGAAGGGTTACTCCTGAAAGAGAGTCTATGAGACTTGTTCTGTGGAGCCTTAGGAGAAAAGAAGTGTCTAAAGGGTTTTTGTCAAGGGAAGCAAGCTGAGGAGTGACTTAAAGCCATCTCACCTACAAAAGTTTCCATAAAAATATTGTTCCCACAGGAATGGACTGGACTCGGGGATGCAATGTGACTGTATGGTGCTATAGGATGCTGTTCTACTGGCCTCTTACTAGAAAGAAAAAGAGACAGCAGAGAGGAGGGGACAGGAGATCGTTAAGAGGATGTGACATATATAGAATGAAAAGGAGGAGTGTGCTGTCACTGGGCAAGGAGAGCAGAAGTTGCAATAGATAGGAGGGCATACAAATTTAATTTGGATTGTATACTTTAATCATAATTTAAAAAAAAAAAAAATTACTCCCTAAGGTGTTAATGCAACTTTTCAGAAAGAAGTGCCAGTTTCAAGATTAGCACAGCCTGAAAACAAGGTTTCCCTCTGAGACTGGAGGTGTAGCCAAGGCAACCAATCCTGCCACCAAAGGGCATGTCTCCTCAGTTCACAGCATTTATCAAAGTGTTAAAAACTGATCCTTTCTTTATCCACTGCTCACAGGGAGCTCCGTCTGGATCTACTGTATTCATCCAGTTAGCATTTACTTACTTCTGATATGTTGGAGGTGGCCCAAAATAAACAGGCTGAGGGAGTTTCCTTTAGAAAAGGAAAAGAAAAAAAAAAAAAATTATGCTACTTTGACTGCTCTAACAATAAGCAACCAGAAATCACAGGCTTTTATGAGGTTGTATCTTACAAAAGAAATGAATTTGACCAACGTGGTAGTTAGAAGTTACAGCTGCTAACAGAATGGTCAGCAGATTCAATCAACCAGGTCTGCCTTGGAAACCCTATGGGGCAGAGTACTACAGGGTTACTATGAATGGGAACTGACTCAACAGCAATAGGCTTGGTGGTAAACATAAAAATTAAAGAGGCCAATTAACAGGAAAATAAATATTTAGATCAAAAAAGAGAAATAAACAGAAAGACAAGTTAAGAAAAACTTAATCTTGACTCAGAAATGACAACAATGTCTGTGTAAAAGATTTAAGTACATCAGAAACTTTAGAAACCTGTGAAATTATCAATAACTATGGCATGCACTAATGTGGATTAATTTAGCAACTGCTGACTTGACAGCACTTGGCTTGGCTGGCTACCACTTTATAAAGGAGAGGAGGAAGGAAAATGACATAATGTGTTTACATATGAAATCATATTTCAAGCACTATTTTAATACTTGTGAAGATTTTGTGAGATTCTTATAATGATGTCCACTGCAATTTTGAGGATAAATGAGGCTCAGAGAGGTCAATCAGCTTGTGCAAGGTATATTTTAAGTCTATTAAAAAGTTATGGAATCCCTTTTCTAGGCCAGACTGTATGTAAGACCAAAGCTGGCAAATGTTTTCTGGAAAGCTCTGAATAGTAAAAACTAGGCTTTGCAAGTCATACTTTCTGTAATACAACTACTCAATGCTGTTGTTGGGACATGAAAGCTGTCATAGACAATAGGTACAAGAATGACAGTACTGTGCTTTTACACAAGTAGCATGTACCTTCTATGTGTCTTTTCCCATTGAGCTCTCCTCATCCTCCCTCCCACCCAAGTCAGGGCACTCTTACAGGTATTGCTATGCCAATCCTCTTCCATGTGTTGCTGTAAAAAAAAAAAAAAAAAAGTATAGCATGTGTACAAAACACACACTGAGCTAGGTGGAGGGCACAGCCAGTAAACAAGTGCAAAAAGTAAAAACACAGTAGCTCTGTTCCAATAAAACTTTATTTCTAAAACCAAGTTGCAGGCTGGATTCAGCTAATGTTATTATTTGTTTAACCCTGTGCTAGATGGTAGGACTGTGCCAGTAAGGAAATCACCTCTTAAACACACTGAAAAGGTTCTCTGATCTGATTTTTATTTTACCTGTTTTATTTAGGCAATAGCTCCCATTATATCCATAGTCCATTGCTGTCAAGTCCATTCTGATTAATAGCAACCTTATAAAACAGAGAACTGCTCCATATGGTTTTCAAGGCTCAACCTTTATGAAATAAGACTGCTGTATCTTTCTCCTACAGAGCAGCTGGTAAGTTTCAACCACTGACATTTTGGTTAGCAGCTGAGCACTTACCCACTGCACCCCCAGGACTTCCCATTAAGAAAAGACATGACATTTTTTAGATTATAAGAATTTACACACACACACACACACACACACTTAACTACTGAGATTGTATATTACAAGAATCACACATTGGTACCCTCTTTTTCTTTCATGTACTATTAAATGTTGCAAGAACCTCACATTGGTCCCCGCTTTTCCCTTCATGTACCAATGGGATCCTGTAATCATCCAATTACGGACTTTGTCTCCATTTCTCCCCAGTTTCCAACTCCAAGTACAAATGTCCTCCTAACTTGATTTCCTATTAAACAGTGTCACATTATGACTCACGGGAGGCACATTACGTTTTGTTTATTAGACTTCCTTTCAGGCTAAGAGATCTCGAAACATATTAGAATTTATGAAATTGATGCATCTGATGGACTGCATCATCCCTGTAGCCCTAGGCCTTGGCTATCATTTCATATCAACAGTCTTCAAATTTTAACTTCAGCATCCTTGTGACAGGATTTCTGCCTCTATGCTCTCAGTGCCTACATCGAGATAGGGTAACCTTAGTGAATGTTCAGACTCCTCCTAAATTCTTTGAACACTCATCCTTGCTTCACATGTTAAGGTATATAACTGTTGTTGTTAGCTGCCATCAAGTCATTTCAAACTCATAGAAACCCCATGCACAACAGATGAAAACTCTGCCCACCCTGTGCCATCCTCACAGCTGTTGCTATGCTTGAGCCTGTTGTAGCCGCTGTGTCAATCCCCATCACCGAGGGGACCTGTCATTGACCCTGTGCTTCACCAGACACTAGGCTTTGCGAGTCAAACTTTCTCTGCTACAGCTACTCAGTGCTCAATCTCTGATACAACTACTCAAGGCTCAATCCAGCCTGCCACTTGGTTTTAGAAATAAAGTTTTATTGGAACAGAGCTACTATATCTCCAAGGACAGAGCGCTCCTGAGAACATGTCTAAAGTATGTGAGATGTAGTCTCATCCCCTTTCCCTCTAATGAGAATTCTGGTTATTCTTCTTTCAGGAAAAATTTGTTCATTCTTTTGGTAGCCGCTGATATATTCAATAGTCTTCACCAACACCAAAGTTTAAAGGCTTTGATTCTTCTTTGGTCATGCTTATTCATTGTCCAGCTTTTGCATGCATATGGGATGATTGAAAATACCATGGTTTGATTCAGGTGTACCTTAGTCACCCAGGTAAATAACACCTTTTGAAATTAATATACATTTTTGAACATCACTTGTAAGTTTTCTACAGCTTTTTGCATATCTACACTGATGTTTTAGAAAGGAAATTCAGAATCAAAAGTTTTTTACGTAGACTTTCTCATAAGTATTTTTTATGTAAGATGTTGATCAGGTTTTTATGCTTTTCAAAGGAATCACTTTCTAGGGATTTCCAAATTCTCCATTAGAAAATAATACAAATGCTAATAAGAAATGATAATAGTTATCACATGCCAAGTGCTTAATAGAACTATAGAGTACATAGAGTCCCCTAAATACATAGATTTTCTTTTTTTTAATATGCAAAAGTAAAACAGGAGGAAGAACAAGAGGAAAACCCAACCACAGCAAGCAGCATGGGCTCCATTGCTGTGTCACAGGTGGAGGACAGACCTTTCTACCAGTGAACTTAGTTGCTTCTCCTATAAAATGATACCTGGGGCTTGAATTTTACTAGTGAATTTCTTTTGTTGTCTATGAGTCAATCATTGTTTACAGAACATAATTGGCTAAAACAAAACTCATTGCTGAGTTAACCTCATTTTCCTGCCAAAGGTGAACTACTTCAAGTGCTGGTGGACTTGACGTTACAGTCAGGATTCTGCACTAACATACACATATCCAGAGGCAGGTTCAAAGGAGGCTCTATTGACTGATTACAAAGGGAACATTTCCTCTTTGCTAAATATTTTGATTTACTAAGTATTAGTGGGATTCAGAAATACACACATATACATATATATATATACATACACATATATAAAGTCAACCCACTGCTGCCAAATCTATTTCAACTCACAGTGACCCTACAAGGCAGAGTAGAACTTCCTTGTAGAGTGTCCAAGAAGCATCTGGTGGATTCAAACTGCTGATCTTTTGGTTAGCAGCCAAATGATGAGTTTTTGTTGTTGCTGTTGTTGGTTTTGGTGCAGTGGTTAAAAGCTACAGAAGCTACAACTGCTAACCAAAGATTCACAGTTCAAATCAGACAGCCTGTGCTTAGAAACTCTATGAGGCAGTTCTGCTCTGTCCTATAGAGTTGCTATAAATTGGAAACAACTCAGTGGCAAAAGGTTTGGTTTTTAGTTATATCAGAGTGTAGATAAGATACACTGTGATGGTCAAAAGGATTTAGTCCTACAACTGATAAATAAGTTGAACTCCAGTCTCTGCATGTGCGTGTGTGTTGGTATGTAGGTCTACTCTTCATATACATGCTTCACATACGTACACAATGTGGCTAACCCTCAAGCAACATCAGTAGTTGAGCATCCAAAGAATTACATGCAATTGAAACTCCTATATGAGTATTATACAGGATATGTTTTAAAGTACATTTGATCATTTACTACTGATACTGAATTTGCTTGTAGCTATAGCTACTCATTGAGTTTATTTGCATATGCTTATACTTATCTAAATGGATAGCTTGAAGATGAAAATAAAGGAGTAAGAATCTAAGTATGATCTCTTAGTCCATATACTACTTTCTTAACTGAATAAATAAATGAAAGGATTCTGTGGGCAACTAATCATTGGCTGTGAATTTTGGCATTTAAAAATTTGCAAAACCCATTTGTGCAGTACATCATGTTTATGTACAGTACCATAAATGTTAAATGTATGTTTGTATCTATACATCTGTCTATATATCCATTCTGTTTCAATTGTCTATTCTTCTTTTTGGCAGCTGTACTCAATACATTTATTTTAGCAAAAAATCAACTTTAACAATCCTTAAGAGACTCATGATCATTTTTCTCCTCTGCTGACACCACTTGTGTGGTGTGTCACTCTTCATTATGTGGATGACTAAGCTTAACGGGACATTTATTTACTAACTATGTAGTTGCTCAACTTTCTAAATTCTGTGCTTTGAATCACTCTGCTTTGTCAGAAAAATGACCTTAGTGTAGGATCTGCAAGTTAGATAAAGCCATGAGATAACTGAGATAATTTCAGATAAACTGGATATCTGAAATGTGTGGTTCTACCTACAAAAGAAAAAGAAAGGGATCTCAAACAAAACAAAATAAAGCAGTGCAGAACCTAGACAATCTCAGCTCCAAGGTGAGAGCTGAGAAGAGACAGGGAACTACTTGAACTTAAACTGAGAAGCTGATAGTAACGGTTATGATTATGTCCCAGGGCTTTGGCAGTTGTATAATGTTGTGACCACTTCCATGCTGAGAACTGATATGTGATCTCCCCCATGATGGGATCTGCCGTGCGCAGCCAATCAATTGAAAGGGAATTTCCTCGGGTGTGTGGTCTGTATCAAAAATATAAGTAGATATTCAAGTCTCAGGGGCATTTTATTAATGTTTTATCCTGGCTCCTGTTGGTCTGCCCTCCTGTTTTTGAGACTTGAGCTAGCAGCTTACTCATTATGGTCTTGCCTGCTGATCTTAGGATTCATCAGTCCTTGCAGCCTATGAGCAAGGGCTCTGCTCTCTGACCTGCCGAACTTGGGCTCACTAGACCCTGTTGCTGCTATATGAATCAGGAGAAGGCTCTGTACTGACTGTTTTAGACAGCTAGTACTTCTCTAACCAAAATTCCACAAGACGATGACTTTAAAAAGAAGAATTTTATTTGTTACAGTCCAGTAAGTTAACAGTCCAAGTTCAGGATGTCAACTCCAGGAGAAGGTATTCTCTGCACTCTAGGAAGGTTCTTATCATCCGTCTTCCCCTGGACTGGAAGCTTTTGAGGCACAGGGACCTCGCTCCTTTCCGAAGGATGCACTCAGCTCCCAATACTGTTTTTTGGTGGTATGAAGTCCCCAAAAGTCTCTGCTAGCTCCTCTCCTTTATATTTCCAGAGACTGCCTCAAGGCACAAAACAAACTTACACATTGAATCTCTCCCAGTACAACTGTGGCCCATCCACCCTCATTAACATCATAAAGGAGGAATTCCAAAACAGACAAACATCACACAATGGCACAGCCAAACTGCTACACACATTTTTGGGGGAACACAATTCAGTCCAGGACACTGACCTACAGACTTGGGACATTTCAGCCTCTACATCTGCATGAGGCATTTCCTTGATAGAAATCTCTCTCTCTATCTGACTCGACAGCACTTGGCTGGCATATAGGTTTATATACTTTATTGGTTTTCCTCCTCTAGTAAGATACTAATCCTCCCAGTTACTTGAACTAAGAGGCCAACCCCTTATTTTTCTAAATTTTGAAGCCCATGGCATCTGAGGCTCCAGGTGCCCTGCCTACTGAGCTAAAATCATTGGTTCTAACCTCATTTAATTGGACAGGCAATTGCCTCCCAGAGTACCCATGTATGTTCCAACCCTAGGAGACTTAAAATCAAGTATTTCAAAATAACCCCAGTTAATGGGAGAAATAATGGTCTCCCTGACTAGGAAAGTACCTTTTAAACCCAGAGAAGGTGTAAGTCAAGAATAAAAAGATTTAAGAAAAGCGAAATTACGCTATTTAAAGTTATAGAATTGATTTCTCACATTAGACAATTTGTACATTTAGACATTTTATGTCCTTGAAGTGTTCAAAAAGGATTAAGTCTATCAGAGCAATAATCTCGTATCATGATTTAAAGCACAGAATGAAGCAACTGATGAAGATACATGATTTTAAGTTGAAATTTTAGTGGGTTTATGTTCAGTAGAGGTCCCTGGGTGTCACAAACTGTGCTTGACTACTAACCTAAAGGTTGGCTCTTTGAATCCACCCAATGGTACCTCACAAGAAAGACCTGGTGATCTGCTTCAGTAAAGATTACAGACAAGAAAACACAAGGGAGCAGTTCTATAACACGTGACTCGGGGGGATGGGTTATTTGCAGTAATGGAAAACCCAAGAGAAGTTTTGTTTATTGATTATAAATATATAGTTTACAAGTTAAAAAAAAGGGGGGGGGACAGGAAAGTTAGATTAAGTTAGGTACTTATCTAAAAAGTTAAATATATTAGCTTAATTAATATATGGAAACCCTGTTGGGTAATGATTCAGTGCTATGGCTGCTAACCAAAAGTTCATCAGTTCAAATCTGCCAGTTACTCCTTGGAAACTTTAGGAGTGGTTCTACTCTGTCTATAGGGTCTCTGTGAGTCAGAACTGACTTCATGGCAGTAAGGTTTTTGTTGTTGTTGTTTTGTTTTAACGAATGTATATCTTCTAATATTGCACATAATTTGGGATAAGGAAATGGCAATAGTTATTGTTTCTATATAGAAAAGGAGTCCTTCTTTTTCCTAAGCCAAGAAATCTGTCCAGAAATTTGTTCTGAAGGTCAGGTGAATCCTACCCTGCTGCTGGCAGTTGGTGTTTCTTTCCCTTACTCTAGGCCAGACAGCATGCTAAGTGTTCTATATATATATATTGTTTCATGAGATAATTGCTGTTATTCTTTCTATTTGTAGATAGGGAAAACAAACAAAAAACCCACTGCCATTGAGTTGGGTCTGACTCATAACGACCCTATAGGTCAAAGTAGAACTGCTCCATAAACTGAAGAAAAATAAATCTATGTAAACTGCTCAAATTTACATACCTAATTCTTTTGAGAACCACATTTTTTACTCAGAGCTGTGTGATTTCACAGGAAAACGTTTAAACATTGCAAACTAGCCATATGAGGAAATACCACTTTCATTTTTAATACAATACTACCTAAATTTTGTTTAATACAAAAGATTTTGCTCCTTATATAGAATTTAGGTGAATCAAACGAAATTGTAGTTCTGTTTGGAGTATTTGTACATTGAATTTTTTTAAAGAGTGATTAATGGCCATCATTAACCTTTTATCTCAGCACAGATTTTCATATACTGATTATAGTTAAAGTTAACAGAACTTTCAGGTGAACTACAAATTAGATGCTGTTTTGTCTCAAGAAATTAAGGTAACTCTTGATATTCCTTTTAAGGATAACACCCTTAGACAAATTGAAGCAATTCCTTTGAAAGTCACTGAGGGATAGAGACTGAAAGGCAAAAAAAAAAACAAAAAAAAACCAAGGAAATGAGTGCAAACAGCTTTTACTTTGATCAATTCATTATAAAGCTTCAAAACAGCTGAATTACTTGGCACTAGACCTTCAGTGGTATTAGACCCTTCTAGTGTAAATGGAAACTGTAATCCAGTCAGCTTAGTTTAAGTGATGTATCTTCTAGCATTTTGTGACTTGTAAAGGACACAGGGTTGATTTCCGAAGGCAGACAAATAAGCCGACTTTGGTGGGCTTTCTGCTTGGCTGGTAATTGGAAGGCAAGCACTGCTCTTACTGAAATGAAGGAAAATCTGTCTGGGACACAGGGGCTAAGAAACCAAGCATGTCATAAACAGGAACACCAGCTTCTCCAGGGCACAAGGCCATCTGCTTCACTGTAGACACTTGTGTCAGAAATAGCAGACCCCTGAGGTTCTCATTTGTTCACTCCTCCAGGCTGTGTTTAAAATGACTTGCTGGAAAAGACGAACAATAAGGCTCAGAGGTAAGTCAGTTTTTCTTGAGAGATGCAGGTTCCTCTCCAGGGTAAATGAGGCAAATGAATTTTGAAATCTGCTTTACTGACAATGTTCCTGTTGAAAATCTTTATTGACAATTGTGTCCTGTGCTCTGTGCTGTCAGAGAGCCAAGCCACCACTTTCAGAGTGTGGTCAATATGCTGTTTCAAAACATCTATTTTTATTTACTTATTTATTTTTAATTTTCAGTCAAATAACTCTGATTTATTTTCTTTTTATTGTAATTAAGTGAAAGTATACAATCCAAATCAATCCTGCATGCCCACCTGTCTGCAGCTCTTTCTACTCTCCTTGCCCTGTGACAGCACACTCCTTTTCATTTTATACTTGTATGTATCCTCTTAGCAAGTTGCTGTCCCCTCCTCTCCACTCTTTTATCTCCCATCTAGAAAGAGACCAGTAGGGCAGTATCATATAAATGCATGGAACCATAAAGTACACACACCATCTGGTCACATTGTGTCCCTGAGTCTAGTCCATGTTTGTTTGAAGAGTTGTCCTCAGTTGTTGTTCTAGACAGGGGCAGTAGCAGGTCTAGGGGCCACACTCCCAGGGTATCCCCCAGGCCATCAGATTGTGGTCTTTTAGTGGAGTTCTTGAGCTGCAACCCTCTTTTCCTTGTGTTACCACAGGGACGCAACACTGTGTGCCCCATCACGGCTGTCTTTGGTGGTGGCCAGGCACCATCTGGTTCTTCTGGTCACATGTTGATACAGTCTCTCATTCACAAGGGTTCTTCTGTCTCCTTGGCTCTTTTTACCTCAGGTCTTTGGTGTTTTTGGTGATCATCTCTTACAGATGAATTGAGACCACTTGGTGTACCTCAGATGGCAGCTTGCTAGCTGTTAGGATCCCACACACCACTCATCAGTATGTGATGTAGAAGGCTCTCTTAGCAATAGGCTAATTATGCCAATTGACCTCGATGTCCCCTGAGAGCATGGTCCCCAGGCCCCGCCCCTGCTACTCTGTCCTTTCAATATTGGGTTGAGATTAGAAGAGTCTGTGGTTTATGGTGAAGTCCAATTAAGTTGATCTACTTTCTACTGTGTGCTGTCACTGCTTTCACCTAAACAAATTTCTATCAACTATCTAATCTATGGCCAGCCCTCACCCTCCCTCCCCT
The DNA here is from genome assembly GCA_028571685.1 of Heterohyrax brucei. Taxonomy (NCBI): domain Eukaryota; kingdom Metazoa; phylum Chordata; class Mammalia; order Hyracoidea; family Procaviidae; genus Heterohyrax; species Heterohyrax brucei. Next base: position 174,782,951 of record CM053143.1, on the reverse strand, counting down.
TCCTTGTAGCCATCGGAGTCTTCTCTTCTGTACATAAGTCATTTTTAAGTCCTTACAGCAGTGGTCTCATACAATATTTGTCCTTTTGCTTCTGGCTGACTTTACTCAGCATAATCCTCATTGTTTTTTATCATTGCATAGTGTTTAACTTGAGTATATGTACCATAGTTTGATCATCCATTCATCTGTTGATAGACATCTAGGTTGATTCCATCTTTTTGCTATTGTGGACTGCTGCAATAAACATTTGTGCGTATGTGTCTGTTCGTGTGACAACCTTTGTTCTCATAGGATAAAATCCAAGCAGTGGGATTACTGGGTCAAATGGTATGTCTATTTCCAGCTTTTTAAGGGGGCACCAGATTGCTTTCCAAAGAGGTTGTACCATTTTGCAATCCCACCAGCAGTGTAGGAGAGTTCTGGTCTCTCCACAGTCTCTCCAGCATTTGTTGTTTTGTGTTTTTTTGGTTTATGGCCAACCTTTTTGGGGCGAGATGGTATCTCATTGTAGTTTTGACTTGGATTTCTTTAATAGGTAATGCTTAGGAGCATTTCCTCATCTGTCTTTTAGCTGCTTGGATGTCCTCTTTGGTGGAGTATCTGCCCATATCCTTTACCCATTGCTTAATTGGGTTATTTACATTTTTCTTGTTGACATTTTGCAATTGGATCCAACTTGACAGCATTTGGCTTTGGCTGTAGATAATAGAGATCAGATGTTGGTCCAACAAGTAGTTGCCAAATATTTTTTCCCATTCTGTAGGTGGTCTTTTAACTCTTTTGATATAGTCTTTGGATGAACAAGAGTGTTTGATTCTTAGTAGTTCCTATCTATCTATTTTCTCTTCTGTTGATCATGCTTTGTCTGTCAGATTTTGAACTCTGTGTAAGTTGTGTATTAGAACTTTCATTGTCGATCCTAGTTTTTCTTACATGATCTTTATTGTTTCAGGTTTGATATTTAGGTTTTTAATCCGTTTTGAGTTAGTTTTGGTGTAAGGTGTGAGGTATGGATCTTATTTCAGTTTTTTGCTCAAAACATTCTATTTTTAATGTTCCCTTTTAAAATGCTTATTTTATTGACTTTAAAAAACAATGGAAATTGGTTTTCATGTGAGAATAAAAATAGCTATCTCCTTACACGTAAAAAGGACACATTTGTTTTCATATTAAAAAAAAAAGGAAAACAAAAGGGGGTGACTATAGATAGGTGGAAATTGAAAGAGTCTTTTAGGAAAGCTTTCTCTCTGTGGACTCTGGAGGAAAGACTCTTGTCTCAGCCAGCATTTCTCGGGTACTTAGTGACTTGTCATGGCATCTTAACTTCTCTGTGACTACAGCACTCAGAAAAGATTAGGCAATACACCCTATACTGATGTGACCACCTTAACATGAAGAAAATCCCATTCCCAAGTAAGACTGCCCCCATAAGCATTAAAAAAAAAAAAGTTCCTGCTGTGACCCCTTGTGAAAGAGGGATCAAACTACACTTACAACAGGAAAAGCTGCTAATGCTAAACAGGACTAGAATTGAGGGACCTTGGAAAAATACTGCTACAACTAATGAAAATGATGATTTTCCTTAAAAAAAGGTATCTTCAGAATAAAAGAGAGGAAGATTATCTCAGTAAAATATGGACACTGACTAGTTAGGTCTGAGAGTAGCAGGAACAATCTGTGAGTTAAACTAGACAATAAACTGAAGGAAGTGGAACAAAAAACACTTAGTGAGCACTCAACTAGGTGCCATTATTGTCCTTAAATAAATATTCTTGTGGTCATCATCAGGAAACCCTGGTGACAGAGTGGGTTAAGTACTAGCCCTGCTAGCCAAGAGGTCAGCAGTTCAAATTTTCCAAGTGCTTCTTGGAAACTCTATGGTGTAATTCTACTGTGACCTATAGGGGGTCACTATGAGTCAGAATCGACTCGATGGCAGCAGGTTTTTTTTAATTTATTGTCGTGTGTGTGTGTGTGTGTGTGTGTGTGTGTGTGTGTGTGTGTGTGTGGTCATCATATTGAATACTCACGACACACCTGTAATGTAGATTTTAGTATTCTTTGTACATATGGAGAATTTGGGACTCAGAAGAGCTAGGCAATCATCTTAGTGTTGATGGATGTAGGCTCTGAATTCAATACTCTCTAACTTGAAACATTATTCCATTTCTACTATTCCTCGTAACATGCTAAGAATATTGATATGCATAGGATGTGATGTGTAGAACTAGATAAAACTTAAGTCCTACAAACAGAACATGTTCTGTTAGGTACTGTCACTGCTATACTATGGCTCTCTTTTAAGCTAGAAAATTATTGTGACTAGAAACTACTTTTCAGTTGTAGGTTATATGGGGGTCATATCTTTAGGGGAATTTGCAAGTGTTTTTGGAAAAAGAGGCTCCCTGTGTTAATACTGTAGGTAGAATGGTAGCAAAACAACTGGAGAAGAAGACTGACAAGGATATTTGCATAAGAAGGGAAATTAATCTGAAGAACTCATTAAAGCCACTGCAAAAGGTTTTGTCTGAGGGACAAAAGCCGAGGAAAAACAATCAAAATTCATATTAGGGATTTTATCCTTATGATAAATAAGGATAAATAAACAAACAAACAAATAAATAAATAAATAAATCAAATATGTACTTTAGAATGTATAAAACAGTAAGAGGGATACTAAATCATTTGTATACATGAGCAACTAAAGAATTAATGTGGCCCTGTCACGGTGTGGAAATCCTGGTGGTATAGTGGTTAAGTGCTATGGCCACTAACCAAAAGGTTGGTAGTTCAAATCTGCCAGGCACTCCTTTGAAACTCTATGGGGCAATTCTACTCTGTCCTATAGGGTTGATATGAGTCAGAATCAATTCCATAGCAGTGAGTTTGGCTTTTTTTTGTTTGTTTTTGGTTATGGTCTATGAAAACCCTAGTTGTGTAGTGGTTAAGTGCTAAGGCTGCTAACCAAAACTTTAGTGGTTTGAATCCACCAAGAGATCTTTGGAAACTCTACAAGGGCTGTTCTACTCTGTCTTATAAGATTGCTATGAGTGGAGATCAATTCAATGGCAGTGTTTCCTTTGTTTTGTTTTGTTTCTGCTTTTTTTTTTTTATTTTTGTCATGGGCTTTTTGCATGGCTGCTAATGATAAACTCAATTCCAACAATGTCAACTCCCTATCTCTCTACCTAAGAACACTGGCAGCACAATGGTAAAAGTTGATTGCTAATCAAAATATCAGTGGTTCAAATCCACTTAGCTGTTCCATAGGAGAAAACAACTGGTGATCTGATGCTGTAAAGACTACAGTCTAGAAAATCCACTGGGGTATTTGACTTTAGCATACAGGGCAGCTAGTTGGAATCAACTCAGAAGCACACAACAACAGCAGCAACATCTGTCTACTTAGTTAAGCTTCTATCTGCCTGTCTATCTACCTGTCTGTCTCTTAAGTATCTAGTGCTGCTACAGACAAAAATACTGTAAGTGGATGGCTTTGACCAACAGAAATTCATCTTCTCACAGTTTAATAGGCTAGATGTGTAAATTCAGGGTTTCATCTCCAGGGGGAAGGCTTTGTCTCTGTCAGCTCTAGAGTAATTTCCTTCTCATCAATCTTCCTCTAGACAAGGAGCTTCTTAGTGCAGAAACTTGGGGTCTAAAGGATGTCCTTTGCTCCTGATACTTCTTTCCTGGTGTTGAGATCCCCACTTTCTGCTCGCTTCCTCTTCCTTTTATCTCTTGCAGGATCATACAGGACCCATTAGAGGAAAACTTCCTTTGTATTCGATCAGGGATATGACCTTACTAAGGGTGTTAGAATTCTATTCTAATCTTCTTTAACATAAAACCTCAATCACAAGATGGAAGACAACCATACAATATTGGGAATCATGGTCTAACAAAGGTGACACCTATTTTGGGGGGACACAATTCAATCCATGACACTATCTATCTATATTTTTTTAATCAAGGAGTGCTTTAACAGTTTATTATCTAGATTTTAAGATTAGCTATACAGTCCTAGCAAATGTTTTTCCTGTGAAATAGCACTCCTCATTGCCACTCTTTTGTTGCTCCATTCATGCCTTGAGGCAGTTTTAGGGAGGGAGAGGTGATGGAGAATGGAAAACGCTAGTGCCTCCAGGCAGTACATGTAAGATCAAGATCACTCTTTGCTTTCTTAATAAAACAAACACAAAACTTCATTTTTTTTTTTTGCCTTATCTCAAGGGTTTAACTTTTCCTGAGTCATTACACAGACTTTAGAAAAGTCATTCATGCATTAGAGTAGTGACATGAGTGACTGTTTCATAACAACTCATCAAAAGATCTCATATAGGTCTGTAAGCTCAGATTTAGAAGCAAATTTACCACTTTCACTCCATTTATCTTGGGAGAAAAAAAGAACATTTTTTTTTTCCTTTCTAAACCAATAGTCATTTCTGACTTGTTTTGTTCCAAGCTAAGATTGGCTGTCAAGATAGAGCTTGGTTGAAATATTATGGTATACTGGACTGCATTCCACACTATGTCCCAAATGTGAAAAAGAAACAAAAACTTTTTTTGGTATCAAAAAGGCAAGAACATTAATAACATTGCACTAATTTAGAGTGAACTGTCAAGTTACTGAATCACAGCATTTCAAAGCTGGAGGTTGAGTTTGGGGTTAAGCTGTCTACATCAGACAACGGAGGTTTGGTAGAAAGAGGTTAAGAGATCAACTGTTAACCAAAAGGGCAGCAGTTTGAATCTATCAGTGAGTTCTTGAAAACTCTCTGTCCTGTAGGGTTGCTATCAACTGTAATTGATGGGTTTAGTTTTTTTGGGGGGTAGTGGACACTAAATTTAACTAAAGACATAGAACGTACTTGATGGCAACAGTCAGAACATACCAGTTTATTTTACATTAGTATTTTCTATGCACCTTATGTTTCTTCAGTAAAAAAAACTTAGTATTATATTTGACAAATCAATTATTCATCATGTGGATAGAGCTGAGATAGTCAAGTAACATTAAAGCTGATTAATTCAGCAAAGTCTTCAGTAACATATACTTTTTATCAAAGCCATTGGCTTCAAGCACAGTGGCTTGGTTGAGGGAATAATAATCACAATACAACCTGTTAACTGCCAATCTTAAAAAACACTATTTAATGGGTATCCTGCCCTGAAGTCCTTCTCCTGATAAAGATAACACTGTTCTTAGTTTTAATACATGTCAGGCCAGGAATACGTAAGTAGACTGTTTCAAGATCTTGAAAGAGAAAAAAAAAACTCATTATACTGCTTCTAGTCCCAGTTTTCATCAGTCTAATCTTGCTTCTGTGTCTGTTAGCTTAGGGACCACTGTGCCGAATTACAAAATGATGGGGGGGAATGCACATCTCTCCCTTATCCAGTACATGCATTATGATAGACTGCTACAGGCGTGGCTGCTTGTGAGTAAGCCTTCCTCTACCACTGAATTGTGGTGACCTCTGGGAATCAAAAGAGTACTGTAGAAATGATGGCATGTTGCATCAAAGCTAAATCATAAAAGAGACTGCAGCTTCTGACTTACGTTTCCTCTTAAATCACTCACTGTGGGTGAAGTCAGCCACTGTGACAAGAGGACATTCAAGCAGCCCTGTGAAGAGGTTCGCCTGGTAAGGAACTGCAGCCTCCTACTGGTCACCAGTACCAATCAGCCACATGAGTGAGTTCTTTTGGTAGTGGTTGCTACATACCCCAGGCCAAAAGAAGGGACCTAAGCTCCTGAATCTCTGACCCACAAAAGCTCAGCGATAATAAATGCTTATTATTGTTTTAAGCTACTAAATTTTAAGGTAATGTATGATTACCATTTAAGTTCGCAAACTCATCCTACAAAAAGTGCTACATATCTCATTGCTGAATATCATTATGGTCACCTTGAAAGTATTCCCCTTGGGAAGCTGTGCACTGATGCCAGCACTGAGTCTACCCTTCAAAGCAATTCAGGAACTCTTTTTCTGGAATGGCTATCAGAGCTGTCATCATATTACCTTTGATATCCTGAAGGTCATCAAAATGTCTTTCTTTAAATGTTTCCTTTATCTTCAGGTAAATAAAAAGGTCATTGGGGGCCAGATCAGGTGAGCAAGCAGGGTGTACCAACACAGTTATCTGTCTACTGGCTAAAAACTCTCTCACAGACTATACAACTAAGTTTCCAAACTTGCCACCATTCTACTATGCACAACGGCCATTCCAGAAAGAGTCCCAAAATTGCTTTGAAGGGTAGACTAGGTGCTGGTGCCAGTTCATGACTTCCCAAAGGGAATACTTTGAAAGTGATTGCAGTGATATTCAGCTATGAGGTATGTAGCACTTAGAACAATTAAATTTATAGACTTAATTGTCATGCTTTACATGTGACACAGCATGACTGTGTTCCATTGAAAGATGGATAACTTCTCTGAAGAAGTTCACCTCATCTTTCTTCATAAGTGCTTTGGGTGATTTCTGTCAGCAAACAAAGCCATTAACCATTTGCATCACTGGGAACTTTAATTTTTAAACTAAGGTTCAGCATAACTTCATCCTCTCCTAGTCCCTCAAAATCAGAGACTAAGTTAATTAATAAATAAAGATTTAAGAACAATCAGCTCCAGACATACAGAATGAATAACACGGACCATCAAGGGATAAAGTTTGTTCATTTTATTCAAATCATATACAGAAAGAAAATTCATTAGCTGGGTACCACAGGTGGGTCAACTCAAAGATACACTAGAGACTCCATGTTAACCTGGGTAGCTTTGCCTCTGGTAACACCACATTGTGCTGGAACAGTTGTGGCACCACCGACTGCAAGAATGGTTGCATTATGGGCTCTCTACCTGTCAACACCCTTTGTCAATGATCTCACATTCCAACACATACGAAGGCACAAAGAAGAGAGGATATATGAAAACCAAAGGGAAGCTCAGAGGATTACTAAGCAACTGAGACAAAAAATAATCTCTTGCCTAGGTTTCAGAAATAGCCCACTAATTGGTCTTCTGCCTTCTTCCCTTGCCCTTTACCATCTATTCTAAGCACAGATTCCAGTGCCAAGATTTTACAACATTTTTCACATGGTGTCATGCTTCTGCTTTAACTTTGTTTCCTCTGATGCTAAATGACAGCAAATCCTGCAAGACCCTGAAAGATCTGGCCCCTAGTCAACACTCTAACCTCAGCTCCTACTCTCCTTCTAGTGTATCCTGGTAATGATTCTGCTTGGCTGTTCCTCCAACAGACTGGGCAGCTACCAGCCCGACGGCTTAGCCCTCAGAGCCCCCTGCTCCCTGAATACCCTTTCCTCTGTATCTGGATATGGCTAGCACCATCACCTTCTTCAACTCACGGCTTAACCTTCTCTTTTTCCTGGACACACTTTTCAAGACTGCTCTCTTCAAAGATGTCCCTCCTACCCACCTCTACTTTACACCACAAATGCCCCTTGTCATCATCTAATGTCATGCCCCATCTACTGAGCTTTACTTTTTTATTACTTCTCCTCCCTCTCTGGAACGCAAACTCCGCTAGTACAGACATTTCAGTCTGTACAGTTAATGGGTGAATTGCAAGTGCCTATACCTGTTCTGGCTTGGCGTACTAGTTCTGACTCAATGAGTTGGAATGGACTTGATGGCAGTGGGTTTGGTTTTAGTTTTATATCAGTTCATGGGAATGTCATAAGTTATCCACAATGATTGTTGCAAAATAAAATCTATGTAGGTATGAAAGTGATACAGGTGCTTAGAAATATTATTTGATTAGGAATAATTTAAGAGTCTTTTACTATGGTTTCAGTGTGTCTGAAAGGAGAATCCACAGGAACGATAACACAGCTGCCTGAACAGTTAATTTCAGATGCATAACTTGTACCTATTTTCTCACTTTTTGTAGACTTGTTTAGCTTATACATTGCAGTTATGCACACACACACACAAAATTGCCATTTTAATTGGTTTTAAATCTACAATGACATTTAATTGCATTTGTCGTGTTGTGTAATCATCACCGTTATCTGCTTTTAAATCATGTTCGTCTTCTTAACCAGAAACTTAGGCACTTGAGTAACATAAATGGTTTATACTAGGTTACAAACCTAAAGTGCGACAGTTTAAACCCATCCAGCAGTACCACAGAAGAAAGGAATGGCAATCTGTTTCTGTAAAGATAACAGACAAGAAAACCCTACGTAACAGTTCTGCTCTGTGATACATGGAATTCCCATGAGTCAGAACTGATTCCACCATCAACACAATAATAAAGCAATAAGACAAACCCATTGCTGTTGAGTTAACTCCAATTCACAGTGACCATATAAGACAAAGTATAATTGCCCATGGAGTTTCAAGAAGCAACTGGCAGATTGAAACTGTCAACCTTTTTACTAAACAGCTGTACTCTTAACCACTATACCACCAGGGTGCCCCTACCACAAAAATGGGTTTGTTTTTGTTTGTTTGGTTAAGCATAAACTTAGTATTCCTAAAGTAATAACTCCACCTCCAAGACCTTGTTAACCTCTAATAACCTTTCATCTCTGTGCATTTTTCTGTTTTAAATATTTTATATAAATAAGATCATATTATACCATAAAGTGGCTATGCATTCTGCCTCTTTTTATCACAATTTTTCAATCCAAAACGGGAATACTGACTTTTTTTTTAATGCAAACATCAATTGCAATACTGAATGTGCCGTTAGAAAATATCCATTTCTTATCTCCTTTGCTACTAATGAAATTCACACAGTTATACAAAAAAGAGGACAACAAGGCAAGTTTAAGCCTGACAAAAGGGAGAAAACACCATGTTATTATAAACATCATAATGACTGCTGTAATTTTCATTAGTAGAGGCACACATCCTTTTAATTTCCCTACTGTGCTATAGCCTTATTTATAATCACAAGCAATCAGGATTTCTTATAGGAATTTCCAATAAATCATGAACGCAGCATAAATATATAACATATAGAACAATCACTGTGTTCTGAAACACGCAATAATTTTCCAGTTCTTAACCTTTATGTTTCCCATTGCTCTTTCCTTCTATATTTATGTAAGATCGTTCACAGCTGAGAGCCAGGTTTCTGGGAAGGTGGATAATGGAGTGGTTATTGCATCCTCAATTCTGGTTTAATGATAGATAGCCCAAATGTTCAGAAACTGACCCCCCTCCTTCTTCAATTCAGGTTGTTCCAAACTTCTTCTAGGTAAGAACAGGAACTCCCACCTTGACTTCTGATCATTTGTTTTAATCTGTCATTTTGGCATTAGTGAGAGCCCTAGGGGAATTCAAAAAGGTTATCTGTTCCTTCAGGCTTTGGGAATTTGAATTACCTGAGAGGTAATAGGAAATACATTCTTTTGTTGTTATTTTTTAAACAATAGAAGTTTCACCAAGGTTAAAATAGCATGAATAGAAGAGATTTCAGAAGGCATACTTTGTTCAGAATTTTCTAAATTTTGGTGGGTTTTGTACCACTTGGTGGTACATAGGATGCTTTTAAATAGTAGCGCATCATTTAAAAATTATTTTAATAGGAATCTATCCATATGGACATTGGTTCTGGTGAAGAAAGCAAAGTTTTCACATGCAGTTGAAAGCTATAGTGTTCCTTGTTTGGTTTGGGAACCAACCAGTTGCTATCAAGTCTATTCCCACCCATAGTGACTCCATACCATCCGAAGCAGAAGTGTGCTCCATACAGTTTGACTTTTCTGTAGACCACCAGGTCTTTCTTGTGAGGTGCATCTGGGTAGACTCAAACCTCTGAATTTTGAGTTAATAACTGAGTGTTTTAACCATTTGCACCAGTCAGTAACATCAAATTCAATACAGATGTGTTAAGAAAAAGAGGTAATACTTCAGGCCAATGGTCTAGAAGATTTTGTTGCCAAGGACAATACTAAGCTTAAAAAAGAAGTTAAATGATTCAAAGTTCATTTAAAGAAAAAGAGTCAAAAAGCAGTGCACTATGGAGATAGTACCAAATATTACTGAGGTTTAGTAAACATTTATCTAGCAAGTACAGAAACTATAGAAAGAGGCAAAATAGTTTCCAGGTCAAAGGTTATTTCCTTCTTTCATGTAGGTCCTTTCATATTCTCCCTCTCGCATTCTTTCTGTCTACATATATAAAAACCAAACCCAAACCCACTGCCACCAAGTGGACTCACTCAGACTGATGGTGACCCTATAATCTGTCACTTTGGCATTAGTGAGTCTTCTTGGAAATCAGAAAAGTTATTCATTCCTTCAGGCTTTGAGAATTTAAATTACCTGAGAGGTAATAGGAAACACATTCCAGACTATAACTGCCCCATAGAATTTTCTAATCCCAGTGGATTTGAACTACTGATCTCTTGATTAGTAGTCATAGCTCTTTTACCGACTATGCCACCAGGGTTTCCTTAGATATGCATATAGAGGACTATATGTATGTATACATACACATATTCAGGTATATATGTATGAACTCTTCCATATTATTACCATCTGTTCATTTGTCTTCTCTACTAAACTACAAATTACTTGACAGTCCTACTACACCACTTATTGTTACTTAACTACAAAATGATTCCCCATGAATGAGAAGACTTTTAAGGGCTAAAAAGCAAAGATGTCACTTTGATGACTAGGGTGCAACTGACTCAGGATACGTAATATTTTTAATCACTTCATATTGACTCGGCGGCACTTGGCTGGCATACAGGAGAATGCTGGACAATGAAACGGAAGACCAAAGAAGGATTGATGCATTTGAATGGTAGTGCTGGCAAAGGGTAGTGAATACACCAGTGACTGCCAACAGAGTGAACAAATCTGTCTTGCAGAAAATACAGTCAGAATGCTCCTTGAAAGTGATGATGGTGAGACTGTCTCTCACTTACTGCAGTGCACTAAATATTTTCACACGGGTCCTCCTAGCATGGTCTTGTAACTTCCACCTACACATTTGTGTGATAGGGTAATTGTGGCCTACCAAGAAGACTGGACAGTCCTGCCTTAAAGGGAGAGCCAACTCCAGAGCAGGGAAGGAGACAGCAGCAGGAAAGACTCAGCAGCAGAGACCTGGTAGCAGAAGACAGTGTGATGTGCTGCTGGCCAATGGAGAGAGAAAGCTGAGAGCCATTCAGCACAGACTGAGGGCAAGGGAGAGAAGTGCCTGTGAGCATGGCTGGGAAGAGGCTACCTTGACAGAAGAATTGTATGCTGAGTATTACTGAGCCTGAATTATAACTGTTGCTTTCCTAATAAACCCCATAATTGTGAGTATGTTCTGTGAGTTCTGTGGGGCCATTGCAATAAATTATCAAAGTAGTAGAGAGTGGTGTGGGAGGGATAGTTGGTGTTAGAACTGGTGGAGATGGTGGAGAGAGGAGTTGTATCTGACTTCCACCTAATGGGACTCAGCCTTAGGCTATGGACCTTGGTTCTGCTTCCCTTTGTGGAGTTGGAGGATGTCAGATACCTCCTTCCTGCTATTTTTGTTTTTACAGTTGGTGTCAGAAGTGGGATTCTTCAGGCTCATGAAAGCAGAGAATTTTGTAAGAGAAAGAACTAAGGGGCTTTGGAAGTGAAACTTTTGATTTGTAGATGCTTGCTTGAGTGATTACCTTTAAAGGTTGAAAAGCTGTATGTGGAATGGCCTAGGGCAAAACTCAAACCAAAAGCAAGATGACTGATAGGGGCCAGGGTCTTCCAGTTCTACCTAGCCAGAGACCCAGGCCATATGCATAAGAATGGAAAGATAGTTAAGATCTAGAAAAGGCCAAACTGGAATGTTTTAAAATATATGTGTGTTTAGGATTATGCACTTATCTGAATGTAGAGATATTGACTATTTTTCCTACCAAATGTTGTAAAACAGACTTAATTGTATGCTAGACAGGAATACTGGGTATTATAGATCACAGAGAGCATGTAAATCCACCTTCGCTCAATACCTGATTGGATCTGCTTAAAAAGAAATAGAATTTGCCCAGTAGAAACATAGGATTTGTTTGAATTTGTTTGACTGCAGTAGTTTTATGTATAGAATGGAGGGTGACATTTAAAATCTCAGCCAGATTTACATTTGAAAAGACAAGCAGAAATATCCAGAACTGTTGAGAGAACTAGAGACTTCCATTTGAAGGCAAGACCTGCAGAAGGGGGGAGGAAAGAGTGACTATTTTGCTTTTTGAATCTCAAACAAGTCATTTGCTGTTTCTGTACCAACGCAGGAAAGTCAGTGCCCATCAAAAGGAAACCTCTTCCAGATCTGGAAGTTAAAATGAGTGATGAGGAGACAGCTTGGTCTGCTTGCTTGGGTCCAGTAATGAGTAGCAGCAGTGATAAGACAAGCTGAGTTTGGGCGTGTTCCACTAGTATCCATTGACCTAGCCCATAAGAGCTACGGATGAGAGGAAGGGCTGGCTGGTCAGAAGTGAAAGGAGTTGTTGGACTCAAATTTTGATGATGGAACCTATTAACTTAGCCCTAGTGATCTAGGGATAAAAATATGTGAACGGGTTGTCTGAAGTGCCAGGAGGTATATGTGAACTCTAGAGTCTTGAGGTAGCTACCCATTGTGATCTCACTTGGATGGCTAGACAGCTGGCTTGAACCCTACTGAATGAAAGGAAAAATATTTGACTCCATGAGCTGGTGTGGATTGCTGCCGTTTGATGGCTTGCTCAGGACTGGACTTTGCTTATGGATGCATATGTTCAAAGTTCCAACCAGAAGATTCTTCAAGACTAAGGAACGTGTTTGTTTCCTCAGTTCTGGTTTGATAAACAAACAAAACCACCATACTGCCATTGAGTCAATGCGGACTCACAGCAACAGTATAGGTCAGAATAGAAGTGCGCATAGAGTTTCCAATTAGGGCCTGACAGATAGGGAAGCATAATTTAAACATTCACTACCTAAAGGGAAGGAGGAGATAAAGGTACGAAGTGGCTGGCTTATACATTTCCTGAATGTCCTCATATTAAATGAGGGGGATGAGGGAGGATCCCCACTGCAGAGATTCCTCTTCCTGATTGTCCTGGAGAAGATAAGGTAGGGGAAGATGCTGAAGATGTTGATAGGAGTATATGAGTCAGCTGTGAGTACTGACTGTTCATTGTGGTTATAAAATCTGCAGTTGCAGAAGATGTAACTATCAAAGAATGGACTAAAGAGGAGGTATTGCTGAACTCAAGCACTGTGGTCCAACCTTAACTTCTTTCAAGGTTTTGTTATGCTGGTACCCTATAAGCCTCAGACAAAGAGAACAATCTTCTCTCAATAAGATGTTATCAGAGGTCAGAGAGGGGAACCTGAGATGACCTTTTTCTGACTAGATCAGACAAGAGTTTACAGCAGATCTATGTAGTAGGTATCTCAGAAACCTCACCCTGTGGACTCTTTGATCTAATGAAATATTTAAACGTTAATGGCTGTATCAGTGAACCTAAGAATCTCAGAAACATCACTTAGGTTATTAAACTACATGCCATGTCCTGCCCCAACTATCACCTCAAACTAGATGTAACAGACCCTCTTATTCTCCCTGTATCCAGAGTAGAAAGTGAATTATTCCAAAGACCTCAGAAAGAGAATATCTGGGAAAGTTTACACTGTTTATAAGATGTGATAGAATCTTGTGACTCCTTTTTATTCTTTACATGCCAATCCGTTTGAAATCGGGCTATAAAAACTGCTAAAAATGTAACTCAAGTGGACAGTTTTTTAGAGAAGCCTTCTCACTACTCCCCACTCCCCCAGGTTTGCTAGCTTATCTGTTAATAAAGCCTTCCTTGAAACTTTCACTGTCTCTGAATTTTTGGCTACAGTGACAAGCAGAGCCAACTTGCTCTGGTTTGTCAACATTTGGACTGGTAAAACGACAGGAAGGGGGAAGTTATCCTCCAAATATGAATGAATGATGGCTAGAAAAGCCAGGTGGTCTGTTGAGGATTAATTACTTTTGTGTGTGGCCTTTAGAACTACGGTCTTTGTAACTCTCGCCGAGGTGATTGTGTGACAGAGTCTTTATGGCCTATCAGTGGGACTGGTCAGTTTTGCCTTAAAAGAGAAGCAATTCTAAAGTTGGGAGAAGGAGCCCACCACCAAGGAAAGAGAGACCAACAGCAGAGACCTGATACCAGAAGACAGTGTGTTGGGCTTCCCAGCCCAAAGAGAGAGAATATTGAGTGAATGAATGCCTTTGGGCACAGACTGAGGGCCCAGGAGAGGCGTGCCTGTGAGCATGGCTAGGCAAAGGCTATCATGATGGATGTACAGTATTCTGATGCTCTTGAGCCTGAATTGTAACTAAAAATCCCATAATTGTGAGTATGGCCTGTGAGTTCTGTGGGCATTGCAATGAGTTATTGAACCCAGTAGAGAATGCTGTGAGAGGGACAGTTGGTGTCAGAACTGATATAGTGGAGAGAGGAGATTTGTGTGCCCTCCTTGTTTGGGAGTCAGCCTTGGGCTACTGATCTTGAATCTCCTTGCCTGTTGTAGGGTTAGAAGAAGTCAGATACCTCTCTCGTGGCATTTTAACACTTTGGGCACGCCATCTGGAAGGACCAGTCCTGGAGAAGGACATCTTACTTGAAAGGTCAGCGAAAAAGGTGACCTTCACTAAGATAGACTGACACAGTGGCTGCAACAATGGGCTGAAACAACAATAACTGGTGAAGATGGTGTAGTACTAGGTAAGGTGTTGTTCTGTTACATACACAGTGACTGAGTCAAAGCTGACTCAGTGGCACCTAACAACACCACCACAATGACAGATAGCAGAGGGCTAAGGCTTCTTTGTTAAATTAACTAGTAAGGAACAGACAGCTAAGAATCAATCCTCTGGCTTCTGACCTCTCTAGCTAACTTCCCTGCCCCTACACTACCTAGTTACCCCAATTTTTGTTCAATACTACTATACTTTACTTATTTTAATGCTGGTGTATTCATTCCTAAAATAGGAAATTAATATCTCTAAAACCCACTGCCATTGAATTGATTCTGACTTACAGTGCCTCTAGAGGTCAGAATAGAACTGTCCCTTAGAATTTCCAAGAAGTGCCTGGTGGATGTGAGCTGCCCACCTTTTGGCTAGCAGGCATAGCACTTAACTCACTATGCCATACAGTCTACATTAAAAATGAGAATAAAAGCAAACTATTTTAATACATAAATAGGTGTTTTTTAAAAAGTCAGTGTTTGATTAAGCTAATATTAAATAGGACAGTGTCATTAATTGATAAATCTGGTGGCATAGTGGTAAAAGTGCTATGCTGCTAACCTCAAGGTCAGCAGTTCAAATCTACCACGTGCTTCTTGAAAACTCTGTCAGGCTGTTCTATTCCATCATATAGGGTTGCTATGACTTGGAATCTACTCAGCAGCATTTTTCTTTTTTTTTTTACCATTGACTTAGAGCAAATAGACTAAAGAAGAAAAGGGATAATCAGCATGCATCTTTTATGTATGCACTGATCATATCCTACTTACCACTTATATTGCATTATTTCACAAGACATGTAATCAGATGTTCTAAATTCTAATTGTAGCTATGTTTATTATTTCAGTGTGAATTTTTGCAAATAATTTATACCTTTACAGCCCAGAATAACAAAAGTAACAACCCCAGGTTATTTGTATGTAAACAAATCAAATAAGGCATAGATCTCTAGGTCAAGATTCCTTTGCTGACTGTAATCACAAAATGTATAGATTTACTAGTAACTCTTTCAGTCATCATCTGTTCACTCACTAAGCACCTACAATGAGCCAGGACTTGACCTGCTGTGGAGTATACTAGAATGAGAACTTTCTGGCCACATGGTCTCCAGCTCAGCGTAATGGAAGACACAGGATGCAGTAAATCAAAGATTCAAAAAAAAGTAAGTACCATAATAGACATTCACATCCAGTGTTTTAAGAGTTTACAATGGGTGATTAAATTTGCTACTAAAGTGGCATCTATGTTAGGAGGAAGTACATAAAACTGATTATAATTTGAAGACCAAAACACAAGTTCATATTGTAAGGTATGTACAGCTACGTCTTGAAATTTTAGCTTTCTCAGGCACTTGGCTTGGCTGACAGATTCAGTTTTGTCCTCTTCAAAAGACTACAGGAGGTCAAAAAATAAAATGATGTAAAGTATTAACATTTAATATTTTCTTGAGGAAATAAAGGTAACAAATACACTACCTTTAGGAAATCATGGTTAAGTAGTGATTAAGTGTTACACTAGCTAACCAAAGATTTGGCAGTTCAAATCCACCAGGTGCCCCTTGGAAGCTCTATGAGGCAGTTCTACTCTCATTTCTAGGTCACTATGACTTGAAATCGACTAGATGACAGTGGTTTTGGTTTAATACACTACTTTTAGACTGGAAGGCACTCAAAATATGACTGGGGAAGAGCTTTCTTCTCAAAGCAGAGTCAACCTTAATAAGCTTTCAGGAACTTCATTTGCTGATGTGGCACAACTCAAAACGTGAAGGAACAGCTGCAAACATCCACTAATAATCAACATGGTATGTACAAAGTATGAATCTAGGAAAACTGGAAGTTGTCAAAAATGAAATGGAATGTGTAAAGATCAGTATCTTAGGCATGAGTGAACTGAAATGAACTGGTACTGGCCATTTCGAATCAGACAGTCACATGGTCTACTATGCCAGGAATGATAGCTTGAAGAGGATTCTTCAAGCACTCATTGTCAGAAAGAACATTTCAAGATCTATCTATCCAGAAGTACAATGCTGTCAGTGATAGGATAATATCCACATAACTAGAATGACAACCAGTTAAAAAAACTATTATGCAAATTCATGCACCAAATAGTAAGGCCAAGGATGAAGAAACTGAAGATTTTTACAAAATTCAATAATCTGAAATTGATGGAACATGCAATCAGGATGCAGTCAAAACTACTGGCGATTCGAATGTGAAATAAAAAAAGAGGATCCATGCTTGGGAAATTTGGCCTTGGTGACGGAAATGATTACATGATAGAATTTTGCAAGACTTAACGACTAATCACTGAAAATACATTTTAATACATGGATGTGAAAGCTGGATAATGAATAAAGAAGACTAAAGAACTGATGCTTTACGATTATGGAGTTAGTGAAGAATATTGAATATAGCACAGACTGCCAGAAAAATGAACAAGTCTGTCTTGGGAGAAGCACAGCCAGTGAGCTCCTTGGAAGCCAAGATGATGAGACCTTGCTTCACATCGTTCAGACATGTTATCAGGAGAGATCGGTATGTGGTGAAGGATTCATGTTAGGTGAAGAAGGGGGTCATATGAAAGTGAGGATGACCCTACACGGTATGGACTGATCCAGTGATTGTGACATAGTTCAGACATAGGAAGGACTGTGAGGCTGGTGCAGGACATGGCAGTTCCATTCTGCTCTACATAGGTTGCTATGTATCAGAACCAACTCAATGTCACCTAACAACAATGATATGTATCAGGTATTATAATCCAAAAGCTGTGGGGCTGGACACCCACCCACTGCTATCAAATCAGGTCCGACTCATAGTGACCATGGTAGCAATTAATTCTGGAAATTAGGAAGAGAATCAGTAATAGGAATTGGAAGGGGATTAAAAAGATATTAAAGAACAAAAGGGTAGTAACCCTAAGTAAACACAGGATAAATCAACCAAACTTATAGCTTTTGAGTTAGTTCTGACTCATAACAATCCAATAGGACAGAGTAAAAATGTCCCGTAAGAATTCCAAGGCTGTAAATCTTTATGTAAACACACCGCCACGTTTCACGGAGCAGATGGTGAGTACAAACTGCAGACTTTTTGGTTAACAGCCAAGTGCTTAACTACTGTTCTGCAAAAACAAAACAAAAAAACACATTGCTGTCCAGTTGATTCTGACTCGTAATGACCCCATAGGATAGAGCCGAACTGTCCCGTCAAAAGTTTCCAAGGAGCACCTGGTGGAACTGAACTGCCGACCTAGCTGTTAGCAGTTGTAGCTCTTAACCACTACACCGCCAGCGTTATTGTACCACCAAGGCTCCTTAAATGCAGGATAGGTAACTGAAACACTTTGTAGACTGTGGAAAAATTCTTACAGCTTTCAACCTTCTATCTACTGCTATGCTCAAACCCTTTCACTTGAATAGAGAATGCAGCATTGATGACGAACCGTTAAGAAGATTCTTGGCTAGCTATCTAGCAGGTGTCAGGTGTTCCAGCTGGCCCTAACCTGTGGTTGTTAGGTGCTGCTGAGGTCATTTCTGCTTATATCAACCTCACGGGACACCCTAAAATTGCCTCAAAGGGTTTTCTAGGCTGTGATCTTTAGAAAAGCAGGTATAGCCAAGTCTTTCTTTCATAGCACCACTGGGTGCATTCAGATCATAAAATTTCCACTTAGCAGGGGAACACCTAACCGTTGTTATCACCAGGGCTCCTTAGCCCCAACCTACATTATGATCTATCTTGGAAGAGAAAATGTAAGAGAAGTCCCTACTTCAAAAACCACTGGCCCAGGAACAATATTATTTTTGCTCTAGTTCCTACATCTGTTGCTCATGTACTTGGCTGTGATTTTGGACTATATCATTTAGTCCTGAGGCCTTAGATGTATTGCATTTATGCCTTGTCTTTCAGGGCTGGCTTCTGATTTCTAGTACTGATTCTTTCTATTTCTGCCTTTACATTCTCCCAGCTCTTGGACTGGTTGCTAATTGTTGCTACTCTTCTGAAATTCTGACCACAGCAGTTTAATTAAATACCTTCATGCTTTCTCTGTCAATGCAGTGCCCCCCAGGCTCTGGACTGGAAATCAATACGAAGCCTCACGGTATAAAATGGAGAACAGAGACAAATGCCACCATAGGCATGAAGTTGTTGCTAAGCATCTTGCAGTTAGCACAAACTCATAGCAACCCAATGTACAATCAAAATAAACACTGCCTAGTCCAGTGCCATCCTCAAAAGGTGTGAAGAGACCAGTGGAAGAGCAGTACATAGGGAGCTTTGAGAATTGTTGTGCCCTGTAGAGTGGTGCTCTACCTGCAAAAGACAAAATATCATGTCTGTAGAACACACACCTTCAGGTCCAGGTGGCTCTAAGTCTGCAATCCCTAAATGGACAATGCTGTCCAGATGTCTTCAGTTAATGTAACAGTCACTTCTGATTATAGTCAGTTAGACTGAAGCATCAAGAAGGGGCTTTTCATATGAAAACTTGCCCTGATTCTTAATTCTTTCTATTTTATTTAATACATTACAATCCCTAAACAAGTTTTCTTAGGATCTAAAAGACTAGGTCACAAATAGGCCTGAAGGTAGCCCGCGAGGGTGACATAATGCAAAGGAAATCGATACCGTATTCACTCAGGATCATGGTAAACCTCAGGAATGTTCTGAGGTTGGAGCCAGTACTTCATACTGATTGGGTAGGCAGATAGAAAAATAGGAACGACCTCATAGTGTATAAACCTCCCGTTAACCAGCTGGTTCTGATTCACAGTTATCCCACGTTTTTCAGAGTAAAAATGCAATCCAAAGGATTGTCATGGCTGTGACCTTTCGGAAGTAGACCATAAAGTCTTTCTTCTCAGGTGCCTCTGGGGAGGCTCAAATCCTCCTGTTTGGTCAGCAGCCAACTGTGGAACTATTTGTGCCACCCAAAGACTCCTAACCACCCCAGTGGAAGACACCTACGTAGGAAGGGCCTGAGAGGGTCCTTACTCTCATCCAGTGGGTCTCATCTAACAGGTGATGCCACAAGCAACTAATGAAAACTCCAAGGACATGGAGCCCAGTAAGCCACCCCTCCCAGCCCCCAGCTAGGAGTGCCAGTGCACTCTTCTTTCTCTAGCTGTCTTCCTGCACTTGAGGTCCTTGGATCCTTTCCTCATATGAAGGATGTCCTTTACCTGGAGGCACTGATAGCTTTCTGCCATCACTGTCACCCAGGTTATCAGTCACACCTGTACAAATGGTATATGATGAAAACTGCCTGCCACTCATGTTTTCATGATGTTAACAAAATGCTGCCTATTTATCTATAGCAGACAAAAACAAACAAACAAAAAGTCCCTTACAGATACACTCATGGATCACAAATGGCTGGTACCCATAATCTATTCTTTCACTGTGTTTCTCAGCATTTTGCCCACCTACCCCACGACTCCAGGTCAGTTATGTTGCAAATGTTAAGAATTCAACAAATGTCAAACGGGAATGACATTTTACAGCTCTGCTTTTGATGGTTTTCAAACTGTAGGTTTGAGTTTGGCATCAGTCTTATCTGGAGAGTTGAAATGATGATTAAAAAACAACTGTGTTAAATACACATCTCATTTCCTTGGAAAAATCTCTAAATCTCCAGAGTACTATTCAAAGGGCAATCCATCCCTGCTTTCCCAGCTTGTACTGAGGGACAGCTTTGCCTTTAGGTCATTAGGCAGAGCTTTTTATTAAATAAAAGATTTAAAAACTATACATCCATAATTATCTGTCAATACTGGGGCTTGATTTCTGAATATCCACGAAGGTAGTTTTAAAATAGTGAAAGTATAAAGTCTGTATATGAAACTATCTAACTCTCTGTTTATAATATTAAAGGTACCAGTCAAAATCTGAATCAGGGTCACCAACTTCAAAAGCAGTCTAAAAAAATCTATGCCAAGTAAGAAGTGACCTGATGCCTGATGTCCCAATGGGGACTTAGTGATTCAGACCTACGTTGTCAGGGCAGTACTGTTCTCAGAAAAATAAAATCCATTCCTGAATGTGAACTGCATCTTGTAATTCTATTATGACTCAAAATTTAATAACTGAGACTATTTTCAAACACAACAGAAGAAAATATTTAATCAAGCATATTTTGTATAAAGAGACAAATATTAAATATTCAATATGGTAGGTCTTATGACATAAACAGGATTAAGGGAGTTCAAGCTTAGCCAAACCTGATGCTATCTACAAGTCATTTCTTCAGTTCTACACATTACTACAGTTTCCAACACATTTTACACTAGGTTTCTCTACTGACTTAAACATCTCAAAACCATAAACATTCTAAATTAAATAGGATGGAGATTACCCTCATTTACAATACTAGGGAAACAAATTTAGACATTTTGAGTTGAAACTCGTCACATGTTGAGTCATTCTGACTGCGGAAATAGTATAAATTGTCCAGGTGAGCAGTGACATCACTCTACTTGCTAGAAAACTCATTGCCATTGTGTCAGTTTTGACTGACAGTGATCCAATAGGACTGAGTAGAACTGTCTCATAAGGTTTCCAAGGAGTGACTGGTGGGTTGGAACTGCCATCCTTTTGGTTAGCAGCCATGGTCTTAACCACTGTGCCACCAAGGCTCCTTTCTTGCTAGACAAGGCACTGAACATAAAGCATGCATTATCTGAGAAGAGAGCAGTGGTAGTCATCTTTTTGTCCTACAAAGTCTAGGTCAGCTGTGTTGAAAATGTTAAGAATTCAATAACTGTTGAACAGGAATGACATTTTACAGTTCTACTTTTGGTTTTGATGGTTTTCAAACTGTAGGGTTTAGTTTGGCATCAGTCTCACCTGGAGAGTTTAAATGATGCTACCCAAAGTTCTTGATTGTTTCTAGAGAGGTCTAGAGAGCCTCATTTTAAATATGTCCTCTAAGGGGTAATGAGGTAGTGAGGGGGTCTGTAGACCGCACTGGGAAAACACTGCTTTCGAAGTTATGGAAGATTCTTTCTAGAGGGAGTACTGTTCAGGACAACTCATAGTATTGGCTGAGATAAGAAGGGAGCAGATGAGTTTGAAAAGGGACCTCCTCTCTGCTTTGTCCCAAGGCACACAGAAAGTACAAGTTACATGTGAATATACAAGCCTAAAATCTGACGCAGAAAGAACACTTCTCCTGAGTCCCCCACTTCAGGCATAAAACAATTCTTTTCCTCCAGACAGGTGAAGTATCACAGGGCTACTAGGTCCCAGGCCTTCAGACTAAACAGCGCTAAGCAACTGCAAATCTCCTTGCAACACTTATCAGCAAGGGCCCTGGCAACGCAAAGGACTTCAAATCCCTCAGTAAACTTCCTTATGCATGAAATAAGAACAAGTAATAACTAACTCACAGAGTTTCGGGGGGCTAAATTATGTTTTTATATTAGCTATTTCACAGCACATATTCCAGAACTGTCAGTATTATTTTTGTTAACCATTTACAGACCGTAAGGAAACCCTCATTGCTTAATGGTTAAGTGCTACTTCCGCTAACCAAAAGGTCAGCAGTTCAAATCCAACAGGTGATCTTTGGAAACTCTATGGGAGGTTCTACTCTGTCCTATAGTGTCACTATGAATTAAAATCTACTTGATAGCAGTAGGTTTGGCTTTTAGTTTAAGTTAAAGAAAGATACTATATTATTAACCACATATACTAATTTTTTTGTTAGGTGCTGCCTCATAAATTACAAGAACTACCCCAAAGATTTTTCTATACTGTGATGGTGTAGTGGTTAAGTGCTGTGTCTGCTAAACATGAAGTGGACAGTTTGAATCAGCCAGGTGATCCTTGAATGTCTCTATGGAGCAGTTCTACTCTGTCCTATAAGGTTGCTATGAGTCAGAATTACTTGACAGCAGTGGGTTTGTTTTTTTGTGTTTTTTTTTTGGAATCTTTAAGGGAGCAGACTACCAGGTCTTTTCTCCCATGAAGCTACTAGGTGGGTTCGAAGTGCCAACAATTTGGTTAACAGTCAAGCACGTAACCATTATATCACTAGGACGCCTTTATACGAGTACATCCAAAACACTAAACCTGGGGCCATCAAGTCGATTCTGATTCACAGTGACCCTACAGGACAGAGAACTGCCCCATAGGGTTTCCAAGTTTGTAATCTTTGCAGAAGCAAACTGTCACACCTAGGTCCTGCAAAAGAACAGACGGTTTTGTACAACTCACCTTCCATTAACAGCAAAGCACTGAACCACTGTTCCACCCGGGCTTAAAATGTTACTGTGACTCCAAAAAATAATTGGGGTATGGAATAAATGCCCTTTAACATCCATTCTTAATTTCATATTTGATAATTATGTGACACATTATCAATGTATTTACTACAGTAATTGTACTGGGTTTTGCTAAATATTGAGAACTGAAAGTAAATTATCTGGTATGGCCAGATAGTTATCATATATCACACTACAGCAGATGTTAACACTTGACTTTGAAAATTCCAGTACTCAAATCTTTGGAAATACTATTCATCCCTCACTAGAATATTATAAAATAATGAATAGCTTTGTCATATATGAAAAGGAAAGTGTATCCCAAAATGGGCATTATAGTTCAACAATTGATGAGAGGCTCAAGTAGAAGACTCTTTGACACTGTAAATTGACTGTCAACTTCCTTTTATACATCTTTCTGCCAACTTAATATACTGTTTTATAGCTTCTGGACGACTCAGACATGCCAGTGACTTAATAAAAATGTGAATATACTGGAATTGACTAAAACTAGAGTTTCCCTTCTGCTTCTTCCAAAGTTGCTTAACTTTAGGACAAAGCAACTGATAGAATATAGCAATTAAACCACGCCCCCAATAGACAGGACGGAGTGCTAGATCTGGTTATATATACAATGCGTGGTTCCCAATTCTTAAGCAGCAAACCAATAGTGTTTGCAGGGGAAAGGAAAATAATCCTTTTAATAAAAAAAAAATGCTTTGCTAATTCTCCTCTGCCAAACACTGTAATAGCAACAGCAAAAACAATTACAGTAATAATGATAATATAGATTAAACAATTTCTGTGTTTCCGCAATACTGTTTAACTTCACTGGCTCCATTTCCACAACTGTAAAATGCAGATAAGAGCACCAAGCTCCCTTGTGAGTGTTCACTGTTACATAAATTAGTAGTTGGTACATAGAAGGTGCTATCAAAATGCCTCCTCTTATTTGCATCTCATTTAATAGCATCTAGGTAGGTGGATATGTTATTATCCTAACTGGAGAATTATGAAAACTGATTCTTAGTGAGGTCAATATCGGTATCAGTACCAGTTGGTTTTCCAACTTAGGCTGACCTCGTGTATGTCAGATTAGAAATGGGCTCTGTAGGGTTTTCAGTGTTGACCTTTCTGATGTAGGTCACCACTAGGCTTTTCTTCCAAAGTTCCTCTGGGTGACCTCAAACCTCCAGCCTGTTGTTTAGCAGCCAAGCACTACCCAAGGACAAGGAACTTCTTAACTTCCAAATCCATGCAACGGTCATTCACCAGTGGAACCTGAATTTCAGTCCCAGTTCTGAGTCCACATGCTCTTTCCATCACTCAGGCAGGGCCCTGGCATTAGGAGAGGAAGCTGGCAGAGCAGCACCACTCACAGCAGGTGACACCTGTCAGAGCAGCACAGGTGTTTCTCCATTTCTCATAATGCTACTTATTAGTCCAGTTGTGAGGATTCTGGTTTTCTTTATGCTGAGTTATAACCCATACGGAAGGTGAGAGTAGGCTCTGGGTAAAGTTTGATTGCACTGCTCCAGTTAAGTCAGTTTAAGTGTACGGCAAGCCTTTTAGTTACAGGTACTTAAAGCAAAATCCTCAAGCTGTCCAAAAACTAAATGACAGAGGAGACAAAGGTACTGTCAGTACCTGACAGTATAAATTTACTTTCTTTGCAATACAGCAAATCATTACAATATTCAAATATCAAATACTCAAATATCATTACAATATTCAAAAATCACTACAATATTCAAATATTCAAAGGCCCTGATTACAAGGGCCTGCTCATTATATTTCCCTTGTTTTAGAATGAATATTTAGTTGTTTAGACCAGCAAAAGCTTTTGACCAACAAATAAGAGCCTAATACTGCCAGATTTCACACGTAAAAGTACAGACTGCCTAAACTGGAATTTTCAATAAACAATAAATACTTCTAGAGTATACATGTGTCCCAAATTTTGCATGGGATGTATTTAGACCCCAATATTGTTGATTTTTTTTTTTTACTTAGATTTACCTAGAGTTCTGTATTTTACCTGACAGCTCTGTTGCTGTCCCTGCCAGTTGCTATTAAGTTGACTCAGAATTGTGGCAACCACATGTTTAGCACAATGAAATAGAGACAAGTCCTCTGTCATCTTCGTGATCTTGGTGTGTCTGAGTCCACTGTTGTGGCTATTGTGTCAATCCCTCTCACTGAAAACTTTCCCCATTTTCCCTGACCTGCTTTACCAAGCGTGACTTTCTTTTCTGTGATTAACCTTTCCTGATGATGTGTTCAGAATAGTCTGGACAGCTCCTTTTCAGGGCAGAATACCGAAAGGAAGGAAGTACAAAGAACTTTGAGTACGGTATCAGCAGCTAATTCCTTTTCACGCAAAGCCTTCCCCCACGGTGGTATAAAGTTGTGCAGGGAATTCTTCTCTGCTCAAAGTTCTCAGATCCCCAGAACAAGCAACCCTAAAGGAACTAGTGTCTTAGTTGTTGTTGCTGTTAGGTGCCATCCAGTTGGCTCTGACTCACAGGGACCTTATGTACTACAGAAAGAAACACTGCCCGGTCATACACTATCCTCACAGTTGTTGCTGTGTTTGAACACACTATTGTGGCCATGGTGTCACTGCATCTCATTGAGGGTCTTCCTCTATTTGGTGGAACCTCAACTTGACTAAGCACAATGTCCTTCTCCAGGGATTACCCCCCCACCCCCATAACCTGCCTAACGCATATGGGATGAAGTCTCACCATCGTCCTTCTAAGGATGATTATGGCTTCACTTTTTCTAAGACAGATTTGTCTGTTTTTCTGGCAGTCCATGATATATTCCATATTCTTCACCAACACTAATAATTCAAAGGTTGATTCTTCTTTGGTCTTCTGTATTCTTTGTCTAGCTCTCACATGCATATTGGGCAACTGAAAATAATATCATAGACTAGGCATACCTTAGTCTTCAAGGTGACATCTTGCTGTTTAACACTTTAAAGGAACCATTGGCAGCAGATTTATCTAATGCTATGTGTCATTTAATTTCTTGACTGTTGCTTCTGTGGGTGTTGATTGTGGATCCAAGGAAAATGAATTCCTTGACAACTTCTATCTTTTCTCCATTTATCATGATGTTACTTATTAGTCCAGTTGTGATGATTTTGGTTTTCTTTACATTGGGGGTGCAACGCACACTGAAGGCCATGGTTGCTGATCTTCATCAGTAAATGTTTCAAGTCTCCTTCACCTTCAGCAAGCAAGTTTTTGTCATCCATACGTCAAACTGTCTTTCCCTATCTCCTTTCACAAGAGATCTTTCTACCTGACCGACTGCAGTCAGCTTCCACTTTTTTCTGTGCTTTTCAGAAGAGCGTTCCATTTTACTTTTCTCCAGACCATATTTCTCCACATTTACCCTTCTACCATTATCTGACTTAGCAATCTCCATTTCAATCTCTTCCAATAATGCATATACAAAGCCTATCCACTTTTGGTCCTCTTCTGTGCTACCCCTTGGATGATGGTTTTAGCCCTATGTGCTAGAAAACTTCTCAGCGGTGGCCCTATTTGTTCTCTTTCCACATGTGAAGTAACTCATGGCCCTTTGCTCTCTACATACGTATTGTGGGTTTAGTGGATTCAGGCAAGACTTCATGCAAATACTCTAGGCTTGTGACTGCATGCTAAATTCTTGCTGTCTTTTCCCCTTGAAATAATCTTTCTTAGCAGACTACTAAAAATCTCACGGTAGACTTACAAATCTGTGACCAATTTTGTCTACGGCCTAAAAAACTTCCTATCTTGTCAAAGCAACTTTTCCAGTTACTTCAGTACAACATACTGATCTAGACCTTTTGAGTACAATGGTTTCTGCTAGATATGTTAGCTTTTGATTATGAACTAGAAAGTTTTGGTTTTCTCCCATTCATGACCTTTCTTTCCACAGTTGATACACACACACACACACACACACATGCCTGTCAAGTGTCACTTATTTTTCTTTAACCTTTAAGCATAAGTATTGTTGTTAATTGCCATCACGCTCATTCGAACTCATGATGTACAACAAAAGAAAGCACTGCCCCGTCCTGTACTATCTTCACGGTCCATTGCTAGGTTTGAGTCCATTGCTGTGGCTATTATGTCCTGTCTCTCAACCACTTCCCGCAGTACATTAGAAGTAAGGTTTTCATTGGCTAATTTTCAGAAGTAGATCAGCAGGCCTTTTTTCCCAGTCTGTCATAGTCTGGAAGTTCCACTGAAACCTGTCCAGAATGTATAAGACTGTTGGTATTTGAAATACCAGTGACATCGCTTTTAGAATCTTAGCAACACACAAGGCACTACAGTACAGCCAACTGACAGACAGGTAGCAGTAACAAATCAGGCCAATGGGAAATGCATGGCAGTTGCTCAGTACGTTAGCTATTGTTTGTGCTCTGTCAGTATTAACCTGACTTATGCTCAATTAGTCCTGCCTTTCGAATTATTCCTGAGTTTCACTCTCTTAATAATCTTGGAGAGGATAAAAAAAAAAAAGACTTTTCCTTGAATAAATACAATTACTGTCAAGGTATTTTCCATAAAACTCTTGCAAAAACAGTGTACAAAAGGAATTATGGTCTATGTAATTTACCTTAGGGCTAATGTATGTTGATCTTTTCATGCTGATGCTAATTTCATTTTGACTCTGAGCTTGTAAGCATAGGATAATTTGCTTGTCTGAATTCTCACTGGCTCTAAAACATGTTGGTCATTAGCAAAATCTTTTCATAACATAGTAATGACTGAAAAGCTATAATTATAGAGTAAAATATAACAGAAAATAATCCACATGAGGAAAAGCTTTCAAAATTATGCAAAGAATGGAATTTACTCAACTTTTAAGGATCTAGTGGGAGAGAATATGTATGCAGTAATACCAGTTTAACTCACTTCCTGAGCTTTTCCAACCCAAAATAAATATATTTTTCCATAAGAATGCTATGCCAAGCCAGCCAAGTTATACATAGGTTTAAATTACAGGCACCTCAGTTCCTCTAAGTACTGCTTACTTTACTTCATTTCACATTCATTATCTAGTTCCTGATGTCTTGGTATTTCTACAGTGGATTCATTCTACTTCCTTTCAGCCAGTTTCTTCATTTCTCCAAAATCCTAACTTTTAATTATTAAGTATGATTTAATAAGCTAAGAGTAAGTGTGTCCTGGCCTTCAGTGAACTGATAACTTGTGCATACCTCTGTCCTGCTGGGTTGCCATCATTGCTTGGCTTGGCTTTACCCCCTTTTGGGGAGACCTGGTGGTGAGGGAGTCAAAGCAAACAAATGCTAACCAAAAGGTCAGCAATTCTAACCCATGAGCTGCTCCAGCAGAGAGAGATGTGACTGTCTTCTTCCATATACATCACAGCCTTGGGAACTCTATGGGGCAGTTCTACTCTGCACTCTAGGGTTGCTGTGAGTTGGATTTGACTCCACAACAGTGAGTTTGGTGTGATTTATTCCCTTGCTAAACCCTAAATTGCTCGAAAGAAAGGCCTGGCTGTAATTCCTCACTGTGTATTAGTCCTCACACACAGCTGGTGCTTCATACATGCTGTAATTGAAACAAACATCAGACAAACAGAGCTTCAACAAGAGTACCAAATTATCTCAGACATTCAAAATACTAGAAGCAGTGAAGTGTTGCAGACAAAAATCTTGGCAAGCAGGATTCTTTGGCTTAAATTCTCAAGGAATACATGTTGTTTTTTCTAAACTAATATCACCTTGAAATTTTTTTTTTTTTTTTTTTTTTTGGTATTTTGCTATCCTTTTAGGCTAACCATAGTTATATTTATCTTGTTCTTTCTATTAATATTCTTTTTCCTGTGTTCAACATACTTTTTATGACATTGCAACAGAAACAGACATGAGCCACACAAAAGCAACCTACTTAAGTAAAAAGAAAATCTACTATTGAACTTGATGCCATAATTAGTATGTACACTAAACATGTGAATCATATTTGATAGTTGGCAGTACTTTTTTCAACTATTTTATTTAAAGTGGCATATCATTATTAGTTATGCAAGCATGTTATGAGTATGTGGTTTATGATAAAATCGTAAGTATAGACTTAGGATGCAAATTAAAACAATAGAGTTTCAATTGATATGAGATAATAACAGTTTCAACTGCCTGAGATAATAAAATGTTTCATTCCTCAGAGCTTGTCTAAGGCGGTATACGGGTCACTGGTCAGAAAACTAAGCAAGCCAACAGAGCTGACAGACACTAGAGGGATTGATCAGGAGGGCAGCTCCCCAGAGGGGCACCATAAGGAAGACTGAATTAGAAGTGGAGAATCTATTTTAAAGGAAGACATATTGTATCAATAGTCATCAAATGAGAATTGGGAGTTTAAGCACCTCCAAAGAATGATAAATCAATGATTAGCTCCATCTGATGTAACTGATTGCATTGCATCATTGTAGCTAATGTGCAAGAAAATTATCTGGGGGAATTAACTAGCCTAGTTTTATGGATCCTTAAGGAAGCAATAATACTAACTACTCTCAAAGCAACAAGAAGGCTGTCAGCTGTGGGGACTTTCATATGAAATGTCCATATTTGATGTCCAGCTAGAGTCCAATTCACCACCAGTGTTCCTAAACTAAGTATACCACAGGCTACTAAAAGGCTGTTGCCCTCAGACATTCATTTGCAGTAAATACTCAGATGCCCTTTGATGAGACATTAAAACTGCCCGTGAATACTGACATCATGCAGGTAACTTTAAAAATAAAGGATGATCCATTTGAAAATAATTGGGTACCTGGAGAGAATTTTTTTTTTTTTTTTTAGAATGGAAATGCCATAGAATATTGGGGTTTTGTGTCCTGTCTGGCACAGTATCCACTATACTTCTGGGTAGTTGCTCCAGAAGAGTCAGTAATGTCTTGATGCCAGCAAAGTATATATACTTGTAAATTAAATATCTTTCAAATGCACCTCCTCTTCTCCATCTTCATCATAATATCCTCTTAATCTTCATCCTAATTTGTACTGACTACTCTGTGCCAGGTGCTGGGATTAGGCATGTAATTCCATAACCCTGTGGGTTTGGTTTCAATCATCAGGCAGCTGGTTTATTATAATCCTACTGCAGCCCCTAAATCTACCTTCCTTTCTGCAGACATAGTGATGTGAAAATGCATGTATCTGGCTGCAAAGCTTCCTGTAGTTACACCCTCTGCACTCATGTGATAGGCTTTTGCTTCCCCATTCCATGCGCCTGGAAGAAAGAGCCCAAGGTCCTTCTGGTTTCTGGCTAATGTATTGAGTATCCTATTTGCCATTTGTCTCACACTTACCTTCCAGAAATAGCAGCACCCCTGTTGTGCTCCGAACATGCAGTTTCCCATCCCCATTGCCCTTTCACATGCTGCCTGTTAATCCGAATCATCTTCATTCTTTGGTTCACTTGGCCACTTGCTACTCAACTTTCAAAGGATGCTGCAAGACTATCCTTTGAAGCTTTCCCCACTGTCCTCAGGAGGTTGATGTACTATTCCTGCATATTATTGCTTCCTATTTTATAGTTCAGATCACAAGTTCTGTTTGTGTTTACTGTATGTCAATTTCCTATATCAATATGGGAGACTCTCAAGACATGAACTTGATCATATTTATCTCCCTACTCCTGGAACCTAGTACAAAATTTTGCTCAGGTCAACACTCAATAAATATTTATAGATTGAATAATGTATAAGAAAGAGAAATAAGCAATTTTAATATAAGCCATGCTTTTCACTGGATCGCTGACATGTCTTTAACAACAATACAAATACCACAAACACATCCAGTGTTACCATAGGTGTTTATAATGCACTTCAATTTAATAAAGTAAGATCTACTGATTCATTTTTATTATAGCTCAGAGCATTACTTACCTAGGATGCATTGTATTTAGAAGTCACATTATCAATATAGCAAACTCGCCCCATTAATTTGGATCTCAGAATCAGTATATTTTAGCATGTTGCCCTGATAATCTGAACACCCACCTGATGATCAGGTAAGGAAGATGGAATTTCTCTTGTTTTAAAGCTAGTAACCAGCCAAGCTCTCTTACTGTGACAGGTTAACATCCTTAAGGAACACACTGGTCAACATTTTTTGAAGCTTTTAGTCTCAGGTCTCCCCGATACTATCGAAAAAGGTTGAGGACTCCAAAGAATTGTAGTTCAGATGGGTTTTATCTATGGATATTTAGTGTATTAAAATTTATGTTTAGAAATTTTAAAGTATTTAAGCCAAAGCCGATCATACAAAACTATGTTTAGGAAAATAACTTTTTTTTTGAAAAATAATTGTGTATTTCCAGAACAAACCAAAAGCTTCATGAGAAGATTGGCATTGTTTTACGTTATGATGAATCTCTCTAATGTATGGCTTAATAGAAGATAGCTGGATTCACATTTGCTTCTGCATGTAATCTATTGTGAAGCCTCTAGACAATTCCACTGTATATTCATAAACAAATGGAAATGAGAAGAGCAAACAGCATCTCAGCCACTATGAAAAAGTTTTTTCTTGTCAGTCACCAGAAAGGTCCTCTTTTCAATCATATTTTAAGAACTCCTAGACTAGATTTCTAAAAATAGAGCCTCCCCCCCTTGTTGCAGCCACCGTATCAATCCATCTCACTGAGAGTCTTCCTTTCTCACTGGCTTCCCCTTTATGATGTCCTTCTCCAGAGACTGGTTCCTTCTGATAATATGTCTAAAGCATGTGAGAGGAAATCTTTCCATCCTCACTTCTAAAGGACATCCTGGTTATACGTCTTCCAAGACATATCTGTTTCTTCTTCGGACAGTTCATGGTATGTTCAGTATTCTTCACCAATACCATAATTGAGATGCATCAATTCCTCTTTGGTCTTCCTTATTCACTGTCCAGCTCTCATACATATATGCAGGATTTGAAAATAACACTGTGTACTTTAGTCCTCAAAGTGACATCTTAGCTTTTTCAACACCTTCAAGATCCTTTGCAGCAGATTTGCCTAGTGCAGTGAGTCTTTTAATTTCTTGACTTCTGTTTCCATGGGTCCAAGTAAAATGATATTCTTGACAACTTCTATCTTTTTTCTATTTATCGTGATGTTGCTTATTGGTCTAGTTGTGAGAATTGTTGTTTTCTTTATGTTGAGGTTTAATTCAAAGTGAGGACTACTGTCTTTTATCATCATCAGTAAGTGCTTCAAGCTCTCTTCCCTTTCAACAAAGAGATCAGGAATTCCAGTGTTTTGCCATACTTTGCTCAAAGTTACCCAAATCAGAGGCATAGATTTGCTGGTCTCAGGAAATGAGGGCTAATAGCAATCCTGTACATTGTGATTAAAATTTTGTAGTAAGCGCCCAGATACACTCAATCAATGTCTTCTCTGTATCCTCACAGACAGTCCAGAGTTGACAGGGGTTGCACAAAAATCATCAGAATGTGCTTCTTTTAACACATTACATTGTTGACTAACTGGATTTTAAATGAATCTGGTATAAACTTGGGTCTTTGACAGAGCTCTTGCCAATAAACAAGAAAGTAACATTTTACTAAAACTATTATTTGAATAGCTTGAAAGAAATCCACTTCTCCATAACGATCTGCAACTTCTCCATTTCGAAAATCTCCAAAGACTGCGGTAACACGAGAAAAGGAAAGCTTTCATGTTGTACACTGTACTTAGACACCTGGGAAGCGGTCAGTATTTTCCCTTCTGTGTGGCTGACGATGAGATGTCATGTTGACATTTTCTCTGAAACCCTCCAGGATCTGTTGAGTTAGAAGGTTCAGCTAAGAACTCCAAAGAGGCACACGACCTCAGTTGAGCCTTACCTAAGTTCCTACTTTTTCTTCTAGCAAAAGCTGGTTAGCAAAGGTAAAATAATTGATTTCTTCATGATGAGCAAGTAGAATAACCTAATGGAAACCATTACACAAGGGTCCAAAATGAAAGCTGGGTTGCCATAAATTATTCACTGTAAAAAGCAAGAGCCAGCTAATAACTTCCCAGGACTGTGAATCTTTGCCGTTGATCCACAGAGGCATTCTTCTAAAAACATACCCAAGGGTACTTTTCTTTATTTAGGATATAGAGTGGCTGATATTTGGGAAATATTTCATAATAATTTGCTTACTGTTTCATTGTTGTTGTTCAGAATGGTGGTGAGGAGGAGAGAAAACTAGTATATACTGGTTAACTACCAAATGTCAACAGTTTGGAAATTCACTCGATCAGTTTTAATTCTCAAAATACTCTTTTAGGTTGGTTCTCACTGTCTTCATCTTAAAGAAGAGGAACCAAGTATAAAAAACTGAATGCTTGAGGCAAAGTTGCAGAGCTAGTAATGACTAGAAATGGCTTTAAAGAGCATAAATAATGGCTCACATATATTTATTACATGCTGAGCACTGCACCAAGTACCTTAAGAGAATAAATTGTCTAAGAAATAGGCCTTGAATTTTAACCATTTAAGAGACCAGAAAACAAAAATCTGGAGTTTTTAGGAAACACACCTGACAGTGATAGTTAGTATCTGAACTGTGATTCCAGAACACAGTGCTTGAACACAGAACCCAAGCTTTTTAACTACTACCCAATATGGGTTGAGTGCTGTCAAGTCAATTCTGATTCATAATGACCATATAGGATACAGGAAGTGCTTCATAGCATTTCCTAAACTTTAATCTTTACAAAAATAGACCAGTAGGTCTTCTCCTGTGGAGAGGCTGGGGGTTTGAACTATCAACCTTTGGTTAGCAGCATAACACTAAAACCATTATAGCTCCCAGGGCTCCTTAAACCTTCCCCCCAAAAATAAACAAACAAACAAAAAGCCTGTTGCTCTCAAGTCAATTACAATGTAGAATGACTTCACGGGACAGAATAGAACTGTCCCATTGGATTTCCAAGGCTGCAAGTCTTAACTGAAACAGGCTATCACAACTTTCTGTCTCAGAGCGGCTGGTAGCTTCAAACCACTGACCTTTCAGGTGGCAGCTGAGCACTTCACCACTGCACCACTGGGATCCTCAGTGCCTGCTAATTTAAATGCCACGCTTTTTCTTTTATGCCAACCAGTCAGAGGAGTCAGAGACACATGAAACTAGTAAACTTCACACTTTAACTTCTCATCAAATTTTCTAAACAGACAAAATGACACACCAATGCCTTTTGAAGTTCAAAAGATACTAATGATAATTTAGTTGAACTAAAAGGTCCATTTCAATTGCCAAAGGAAATGCTTTCTAGCAGAATAAAAAAAGCTTTGTAAAGAGCAAAACTGTATGCATCTTGATAGATACCAGTATAATATATCCCCTAATCAGGATCAAATCATGACCAATGATAATTCATCAGAGACCCAAGAGCACTCAGCACGGAGTCAAGGCAATTTAAAAGCAGCTCTTGATGTCCTCTAGACTCAAGACTCCTTCAGAAATGGCATTGAATGCATTGTCTAGGCTATCTTGATGCAGGCTATTTGATGTACTCTTTCAGGCATTCTTTTGGGAACATAAACTCATGCAAGCTTGAAAAAGAGTGTCCAGTCTGCTATTTCTAACACTTTCAGAGTTTCATAAGAGTAGTGACAGCTCTGTCTTTGAAAGGCAGACTGCTGCATGATGCTGGCCACCTGTCCTGTAAATACAAGCACAGTCCCAAAAAACTGACATGCTTTCAGCTTTGGGGATTCAATTCCTCCATGCTGATTTTTGAAAATCTGTTCTAACCTGTTGTAACCCAGCCTTTGGCAGACAAACAAAACTGCTGCAAGGGAAACTATTACATTAAATAAAAATACACTTGACTGCTAGCTGAATGGTGGACAGGTTGAACTCAATCAAAGGTGCCTAGGAAGACAGGCCTGGTGATTAGCTCCTGAAAAATCACAGCCTTTAAAACCCTGTGGAGAAGCTGACTCTACACACGGCTTTGCCATGAGATGGAATCGCCTTGATGGCAACTATCACCACCAACAAAGTACACACATTCTCCCTCTTTAGGACAGCATCCACAGATGTGTGAACCACAGCTGGTTGTCAGACCTAGAGAGAACTACACCAGCCTTGAAAGAAGAAGGCTCAAGTGAAACACTTTTTATTCAGTGACAAATCGGTCAAATTCCCGGTCTGTCCTGGAAAACAAATTTTATTATTATCATTATGGTTCTAATACCCTGAATTCACTAGCTCCCACCCATCTGTCAGCTTGTGATACTGTGATGGCTGCTGTGTTTCTATGATGCTGGAAGCCAGGCTACCCGTATCTCAGATGCTAGCAGAGTTACGCAACATGGGCAGATTCTGGGGACACAGCCTAAAAAGGAAGGCTTGTGATCTTCTAAAAATTAGTCAGTGAAAACCCTATCGATCATAAGAGAACACTGTCCAACTTCACTTGCTTTGGACACGTCATCAGGAAAGATGAATTGACAGAGGAGACCATTGTATCTGGTGAAGGAGAGGGCCAACAAGGGCATAGGAGACCATCTGTGAGACAGGCTGGCACAATGACCACAATGACAGGTTCCAATATGCTGACCATTGTGAGGGTGACACAGGACTGGGCAAGACCTCACCCTATTACACACAGGGTCTCCATAAACTGGAACAAGCCTCACAGCAGCTAGCAACAACGAAGTCACTGGAAGTGCTGGATAACTGTGAGGGAAGGACAACTGAAGAGAGAACATACCATGACATGGAGATTTTGAAGTCCAATAATGTCAATTATCCTACTAATAAATTGGATCTGAACAGACTTTTAAGATAAATGTGGGCCTGAATTCAAAGTCCTTGTCAGAATCACTGCCAGGCAAGGAGAAAGTCAGAAGACTCACATGTTTGAGATTTTTCATGATATGAAAAGGCTGAGTTCTCTCCTCAGCTGCATTTGCTTCCCTTTTCCTACAATGCCAATCAAGTGAAGGCAGCAGCAAGTGCCACCCATTAGACTTAATCATATAGAGTTCAAATCACATTGAACAGTCCCATTAAAGAAAAATAGCAACAAAACAAACTAGAAAGCTTCCAACGAGCAATGATAAAACTGTGGTACAATAATAAGAGAAGAAATCCCTAAGAAACTGAGAATCAACAAACATAATTGCCAGTGGGGGGAAAAAATCCATCAGTGCCATTACAATTTCAAAGGGAATTAATCACATCTCCATCAAAGACTTTTACACTGCAAAAATTCTAGAGTTAAAACACTACAATTAAAACTCCAGAGTTGTTCTTCATTAACTCGACAAGTCTGTAATTGATGCAACATCAATCTTTGCAAGAATATTGATAATTTGCAAAGAAATGTCCTTCTTGTTTCAAAGATAACATAACCAGCATGTAGGAATGTATTATAAATATTAGCATTACAACTATTTAAAACACTGTGTAGCCCATTGTAGGGAAATAAGTAATGGTTTATCTCTTTCCTTAATTTATGCAGTTGAGGGTCCCCTTAGTTTGAGGATTCCTTTGTCCTTGCTGGAAACCCTGGTGAGGTAGTGGTTAAGTGCTACCATAGCTGACCAAGAGGTCTGCAGTTGAAACGCAGCAGGTGCTCCTTGGACACTCTATGGTGCACCTGAACTCCATCCTACAGGGTTGCTAATGAGCAGTGACTTCACAGTGGTGGGTTTGCTTTTAAGATTTTGTTGCTGTTGTTAGTTGCCAGCAAACTGATTCTACCTCAAGGTGATCCTGTGTATGCAGAGTGGAACATCCAGGCTATGACACTTCGCAAGCAGAAAAGAAAAAGAATTACTGCAGAAAAGAAAAAGAAAAAGAAAAAAAAAAAAACCTTGAAATTTCTATTTCAAACCAGTTTTTTTCCCCCTATCCCTGCAAGATTTTAATGAAGCAAACATTTCCGAAATTTTCTCACACTAACATTTGCGGTTTCACAACCCCTGAGGAATCCAGGAAAGTAACAATGTTTCCAGTCACATGACAATCACAAGAGCAGGTGACAAGGGTCTGGCTGTGACATTGTTTCCCATTACTCATCTGTGGGCCATGGGAATTTCTCTGTAGATTTTGACCTTAAGTATGAACAGTTACTTAACAAATGGCATCATTAATAACTATAATAAGCCAATCACTATTATTAGCTGTTGCATGAAACATGAACAACTTTGTTATTTCATTGATTAGCAAATTGGGACATCATTCTTCAGATGGCGCAGATTCAAAAGAGAAGGTAAAGGTTAGATTTACAGTTTTATTTGTTCTCTAACTGATTCATACCATTCCTCTTTTTTTCCTAGAATCAAAAAAAAAAGGAGCGGTAAGTTTTGAAAGAAGGAAGACAAAAGCTTTTTCTCAGTGTTTTATCACTGAGAGTATGTTTAAAATGGTGATCTGAGGGTGTAGCTAAATCTTTAAATATATTCTAACAAAGGTCAAATTTTGCTTTTTAAAATATGCATTTTTTAGTATCAACTCTATCTTTCCATCTCACTCTTTTTAAATTTCTATTTCTCTTTTAATTAGTCATTACACTATATTTATTAACCTTCTTGGGAAACATAAAGGCATGCATACATACCCACTTTTTCTTAGAAGACTGATACTACTCGTAAAGATTTCCAGAATTCTCCAGGGAAAATTCTTCCTAGAATTTCTCTCTCTGATAATCAAATGCCCATAACTATTTTTATTTTCAACCTGTTTCTAATCTTGATTCAAATATAAAGCCAATATGTAAGCTTAATTGGGGGAACACTTTCCATGGACGCTCACTTTGTGACCATACACATATTTTATTGTGTCTCAACAAACAATCTAGTCCCTGCAGTGTATTAAGAAGTGCGCTATTGACACACAAAGTCATAAAGACAGGAAACATGAATTCACATCACGCATCATAGAAATAAACCATTAGTCAAATTCCTCTTTGGGGCTTCTCTTCCAGTGTTCAGTGTCTCCCGCCTTCCTGCCAGCTATTCAAGTCTCTTCCTATCTTTCTTTTCATTGGGTATAAACATACAAACAAATAAAATATGACGCTATTCAGCAGATTCTGATTCATAGCAATCCCACATAGAGCTTCACAGTAGAACCACACTTCTCAGGGTTTTCAATGGCTGTAATCTTACTAAATTAGATCACCAGGTCTTTCTTCTGCAGCATCACTAGGTGGAGTCAAACCACCAACCTTTCAGTTAGCAGTTGAGTGAAAAGCATTCATACCACACAGGGTATAGACTCTAAAAATGTCTCCATCCTCAACATTCCAGCTTTAGCCCTCAGCTTGTGAAACCTACGGGATCATACTAGAACTCATAGAACAAAGCTATCTTTGATTCTTCAGGTCAGTCTTTTATACAGTATCTGCCAAACATGTAAATATCTTCAAACAAATGACAAGATATCTTGGTCTCACCCCTCCCTCACCTCTATAAAATAAAGAAAACTACATGCTATAGATTGAATTGTATCCCTCAGAAATACATGCTGTGAATCATATATAACACCTATACCTGTGGATATAATTCTATCTAGGAATAGGGTTTTCTTTGGTATGTTAATAAGACTGTATTATCACTGTAGGATGTGTTTTAAGCCAACCACTTTTGAGATATAAAAGGAGTAGCCCTGGTGGCACAATAAATGAGACTTTGATTACTAATTGAAAGGTCAGCAGTTCAATGGATCAGCTGCTCCTTGGAAAGAC
The DNA here is from genome assembly GCA_028571685.1 of Heterohyrax brucei. NCBI lineage: Eukaryota > Metazoa > Chordata > Mammalia > Hyracoidea > Procaviidae > Heterohyrax > Heterohyrax brucei. Next base: position 174,744,218 of record CM053143.1, on the reverse strand, counting down.
CATGGGGCAGTATTACTCTGTCTTGTAGGGCCATTGTGAATCAGAATTTATGTAATGACTATGGATTTGGTTTCCTTTGGTTTTCAGGTACCAAGGCAAGAAGCACAAAGGGAGGGGAAAATACAGGACACATGGAGGTCACCGAGGAACAGAGAGATGGAAGCTGAAAGAAGACAAGGATCTTGTCCCAGAGTCCACAGAGAAGGAAAACTTCCCTGTAGAATCTGTATCCTGAATTCAGACTTTGAGCCTTCTGAATTATGAGAAAATAAATTTCTGTCTCTTGAAACTACCAACTTCTGGTATTTCTGCTACAGAAACACTAAGAAATTAAGATGCTACATAAACAATATACTCCAAAGAATTCACTCTTTAAACAATTCCTGCTTTGGCTGGCTTTATTAAGGTCACTATGCTCAAATGCTACCTATTTTGCATGTATTGTGTCAGAATTCATTATGTCAGACGAGAATGTAAATGTGCATGGAAGCAGTAAGATCTTGACGGATGGATCTGCTGCTTTTAGGGAGTAGAGGCTCTGAGACTTGGAACCCTTTAGGGATTGTTTAGTAATCCCTTGGCTTCTGTAAAAGATGAGGGAGATGCAGCTGACAGACACGGTTGTACACTGTCTACCATGGAGAGCACTACCAGCCACACCTCCACTATCTGCAGACCATGGGCACATCCAAACTCAGCCAGCAGTTCCCATGACTTTCAAACATGAAAGGCAGCCACTGGAGACACTCAATAGACACACAAAAAAAGCTGGTTGAGTAATTGGCAATGTTGTGGTTTAGATGTAAACCCTTTCAAAAGGAAATAATGACGATCGTGCATTGCTCTAACTGCAGTGGCAACCTCAGGTTGTCTGCAGAGGCACCTGTCATGTTCATCACATGCATTTTCAGTCTACATTTGGGTTTACAGGCTCTACATACAACAGAAAATCAAATATTTATTCCTTTGACCATGATTTTATTTTAAAATCCCCTGTGTTTTCTCTGATATATACTTCCTTCCTCCTGATGAAACATTTATAGAATGTTACTTTGATTGTAATTAATATACTCTAGCTTTTGTTCGCTATTGACTTGTTAATAACCTAATATTCTCAATTAATCTAAATGGACTATAAAGAACAGAATACTCTGTAACTTTGTGGGTTGCATTTAAGGCTGAGGCACTTTCGCTTCCAGGTGACTGGATACCTTAACTCTCGTGTATTACTGATTAGTCACTGAGTATATTGGAGAAATCATTGTCAAAGCGTCTCAGAATGAACTGGAAGAAAATCATCAGAAAAAGTGCATGAGCATCTTAGTTGTATAATACATGGCTAATTTTTTTATTGTCATTCTTGAAGTGACGGAAGTGGCAAAAAGTAGACAGTATTTATACTTCTCATCACAGGAGCTGTGAATAAGAAAAGACTGAAGAAGAATTGATGTCTTTGAATTATGGTGTTGGCCAAAAACATTGCAAATACCATGAACTGCCAAAAGAATGAACAAATCTGTCTTGGAAGAAGTACAGCCAGAATGCTCTTTACAAATGAGGATGGCAAGCATACTTATGTAGACAGGCAGTGACTACAGGTAATTTTAGACCGTACCAGAGTACGGTTGCTGTGAGTCAGAATCAACTTGAAAACAAAGGGAATTTTTTTTCTAAGAGTGAGGTTTCGTCCAGATTACACTAGAAGCCTAAAAAGCAAGGTAAGTCATGGGGATGCGTTATCACAGAAATGCACATACTGCTTGGGTTATTTAATGACCTGTACTATTTGATCAGTGTCCTCCATATTATTTCCCTTCTAGCACCCCTGCTGTGACTACCAAGAAAGGAAAAACACCATATGATACGACTGATTAGAAGTCACAGTTCAGTGAAACAAGGACAAAGTCCAAGGTGAAAGAAGATTTTTTATTCTAAGTTAGCAGAGCCTGCACAGAAGGGTTTTCCACACCGTAAGGAACACAATTTTATGAACCTTTCCCTGCCAGGTGAAGTACAGAGCCGATGGCACGTTAGAAAGGAAACTGCTCCCCCATCCAGCCCCTCCCTGTGCTCCCCTTGTTTGGGGTCTGTTTCTGCTGAAGGAGTGTTCAGGCAATCTCCTTTAATCTTCATTAACATATGAAGATTGAGTTCAGGGTTAAAACATTCAGGCATCATTTGTTCTGAGCAACATAACGGTTCCACATGAAGGGGGAAAGGCTAAAGATTTGTGGTGGTGTGCATTTTTGGAAACTGTTTGCAAAGTTGGAATAAGTCACCTGCCTGTGATAAAATATGACCCTTACTCACTCTTGTAAATTGCTTTTGCCCATTCACATGCAGAGGTCATTAATCTTGCTTCCCTTTATGGATGGACATTCAGCACATTTGGAACAATTGATTCAGCTCTGCAGTCTAGGGTTCTGTGAAAAATTCACACAGCACAGTTAGGAGGAAAAATCTCACATAGTAAGGGTACAAGTAAGAAGATGCTACGGCCTTATCTTACCAACTGAGAATGACAAGCATTTGTTAAAGGGATTTTCAAAAGGACCAAAGGACCAAGATACAAATGCCAATAAATAAATACCAATTCTTAGCCTAGTAGGAAATTTTTATGCTTGCACAGTACAGGAAATCCTTTTTCATGCTGTTGACAAGGAAACAATCTTATAGTATGTCCTTGTAAATCCCTTGGAAACTAACTGCCCTATAAGATATCGTATTATCTTCCATAATCTCTTTACTACCCAAGGTAAAATTTCTTGCTTTAGGCATGTTTATGTTATTTTGCAGTTTTATTGTGCTATATTTCCTTCTCTTGCCGAACTTCCTGTTGAGTCCCTAGTATATAGTATAATGTGTTGAATGTCAGTTGGAACTTAGCACGTTTTTGGCGAATGCTAAGTTCAGTGAAACCCTAACTCCAGTGATGTTGTTGTCGTCGGGTGTTGTTGAGTCGGTTCTGACTCACAGCAAATAGAACGAAACACAGAACACTGCATAATCCCAGTCATTGTTATGCTTGAGGCCATTCTTGTGGCTACCATGTCAATCCATCTCAAGGGCAAGGGCCTTTGTCTGCTTTTTTTTTTTTTTTTTTTTGGAGACCATCTACTTTACCAAACATGTCTTTTCCCAGGACCTGATCCCTCCTGATAATTCAAAATGTATGTGTGTTTATTTAGAACAATGTCTGACCTGTATCTAATTACCAAGAAAACCAACCAACAAACCAAACCAAACTCACTGCTGTTCAGTCCCTTTCAACTCACAGTGATGCTATGGGACAGAACAGAACTGTCCCATTAGGTTTCTGAGGCTGTAAGCTTCGGGGAAGCCGACGGCCATGTCTTCCTCCTGCGGAGTGGCTAACGGTGGGTTTGAAGCACAGATCCTTCCGTTACCTGAGTGCTCAACCTCTGAAAAGCCAGGGCTCCCTACCTAGCTAATGTGTAGTAAAAATTGGTCCTTTTTCTTAACAGTTATTCATATTCTCCCATACATTAGCAGATCTGAAGTTGTCTGTGTGTCGTCATCTCAAAGCTGCCACGACTGTACTTGTATTACAATATTTGTTATACGTCTGCCCATGTATCTAATCTTCTGGATGGTTTCCTTGCTGGAATTCCATTGTGGAAATTTTATAAATACAAATTGGTTGAATACCAAATCTGTACCAGCAATGACACCACCACTGCACTGGGAGTTTGAAGTTGCTGCAGACTCTACCAGCTGCTTAACCAATGTACGTTTCTACTTCTTACGGATAGAACCCAGATTTTGTTTGGAATGGCAATATGCCCAGACTGAAAGAACTTACCTGCCCAGTCTCTTCCGCCTAAAGAATTACAGGGATAAATACCTGAAAATCTTCTATTTGAAACAGTCATTCTGTGACCTTGAGGAATAAACCAGAAAAGGAAAGACAAAAGTCGGCAAGAGGAAAGACGTAAGAAGCCTAGGGCACCGAAGGCCTAAGGCCTTAGGGATCTATGCTGATGCTGCTACTACCGACCTTCCTGACCTGTGAGGAAAATGAACCCCTATTTGATGAAGCCATAACAGTCAGGTTTCCATGAAATACAATCAGGCACAAGTCTTAAGCAATACATCCATTCATTCAGCATTGAGGGCTAAAGATCACAAAGAGCTTGTGGAATCCAGTTAATCCATATTAATGCCACCTTCTGCCACTCAGCGATGCGTAATTGGATTTCGAGCCACTGTACAAGCAGCTCAAGTGGAGTGAGAGGAAGCAAACAAGCAGGATAATGGCTAAGGATGTATTGAAGCATAACTTCAAGCAACGTGGAACAATCTTCCATTTCTGAGCAACAGAAGAGGTTTCAATTTAGGGTCTCGCTTTGCATATGATGTGTCATGTAATACTATCAGCCTGCTAGGAAAAAAGGCAAGACAAATGGAAAAGCATAAACTGTAGACTTTAAGAGCACGGTACCCACCTACCTACCCAGTGCCATCGAAGTTGATTTCGACTCATAGTGACCCAAAAGACAGAGCAGCACTGCCTCATAGAGTTTCCAAGGAGTGCCTGGTGGATTTGAAGCACCTGCCTTTGGGTTAGCAGCCTGTAGCAATTAACCACTATGACGCAGGGTCTCCAAAAACACAGTAGAGGAAGGTATTCTACACAGTCATGATTTGCTTTTCAGGCAAATGATAACAGCAGTAGCTACTATAACCTTTTCTCTACATACTACAGCATGTATGTTGCCATCTGCTTAGCAAGTGAAGATATAAACACATATATTCTGTAACATATGTATAATGGGTATATGTGTATGGCAATACGCATGTGTATTTGTGCATTTATATACATGTTAACCTAAGTATTTAATACACAATTCAGGATACCAATGTTGTTAAGAGCACAGCCCTGGGAACAAACTGCCCAGGTTAAAAGTCCACCTCTGCAGCTTACTAGCTACATGTTCTTACTTTTATGCCATGATTTCTTCATTTGCAAAAATGAGTATAATAGAAATTGATCCAAAGGACTGAAGTGGTTAAGTGCTACATTGGCTAATCAAGTGGTTGACAGTTCAAATCTGCCAGGAGCTCCTTGGAAACTCTATGGGTCATTTCTCTCTTCTATAGGCTTTTTGGGAGTTGGAATCGACTCAACAGCAGTGGATTTGGTTTGCCAGGTGCTTACAGCTTGGCACAAAGTGGCATCTATATTAGTTAATACCATTTTATTTTATTTTTACTGTACTTTAGATGAAGTTTTACAGAACTAGTTTTTCCTTAAACAGCACACATATCATTTCACGACACTGGTTAATAATCCCAAAACAGATCGACACTCTCCCTTCTTAACTTTGGGTTACCCCTTAATCAGGTTTCCTGTCCTTCCTGTCTTCTAGACCCCGCACTTGGGCTGGTACGCCTCTTTAATCCGCTTTTGTTCCACTGATCTGTCCAGTCTTTGACTGGAGGGTGAACCTCGGAGTGGCTTCGTTACTGTGCTAGAAGTAGTGTGGGGGCCATCCTCTCAGGATTTCTCCAGCTGCTGTCAGGCCTGTACGTCTGGTCTTTCTTTTTCAGTTAGAATTTCATTCCACGTTTTCCTCCAGCTCTGTCCAGGACCTCCTGTCATGACCCCTGTCAGTGGCGGTAGCCTGGCACCATCTAGGTGTACTGGATTTGGTCTTCTGGACCTCGTCGTGGGTGTGGTTCATTAACCCTTTGGACTGATCTTTCTCTTCTATCTTCAGTTTGCTTCAGTCTTCCTTCCTCCTAAAGGGATGAGAACTAGATAGCCACTCACAGGCTTTTAAGACCTCAGATGGTACTCACCAAAGTGGAATGTAAAACATTTTTTTTTCTTTTTATAAATGATGGTAAATTATGCCAATTGGGACAGATGTTCCAAGTCTGTGGTCCCTAGAGCTCTCAGCCCAGCAATTCAGTCCCTCAGGGAGTCTGGACGTGTCTGTGGAGCTTTTATGACCTTGCCTTGTATAAACTGTGCTAGTTTCCCTAACTGTGTACTGTCTTAATCTTCATTGACATTACTACTTAACTACTAACTATTTAGTGTTTTTCCATGCTCACCCCTTCCCTCCCTGCTAACCATCAAGGATTTTTTTTTATGTAAACCTTTTCATTAGTTTTTACTGCAGTGGTATGATACGTATATATATATATATATTTTTCTTTTGTGATAGACTTCTTTCACTTAGCATAATGCCCTTCAATTTCTTCCACATTTTCAGATGTTTCACAGACTCCTCATTGTTCATTACAGTTGCGTGATACGGCATTGTGTGTATGCACCAGTTTGTTCATGCTTTCGTCTGTTGATGGACATCTAGATTGTTCCAATTTTTTGGCTATTGTGAACAATGCTGCAATGATCATAAGAGTACACATGTCTACTTGTGCGACAACTCTTATTTCTCTGGGATATATTCCTAGGAGTAGGACCACTGGATCATATGCTATTTCCATTTCTAGCTTTCTAAGGAAACACCATATTATCTTCCAAAATGGTTGCATCATTTTGCATTCCCACCAACAGTGCATAAGAGTTCCAATCCGCCTGCAGCCTCGCCTACGGTTGTTATTTCCTGTCTTTGTGATTTATGCCAGTGATGCTGGGGTGAGATGATACCTCATCGTGGTTTCAGTTTGCATTTCTCTAATGACTACTGATAGCAAGCATTTCCTCTTGCGTCTGTTGGCTGCTTGAACGTCGTCTTTGATGAAGTGTCTGTCCATTTCCTCTCTCATTTTAGAACTGGATTGTTTCTTCTTATTGCAGAGGTGTTGGATATTCTTGTAGATTTTAGAGACCAGACCTTTGCCTGATCTATAAAAGGCAAAATGTATTTCCAAGTTTGCAAGTTCTGTTTTTACTTTTAGGGAAGTCTTTGGATGCACATAAGTGTTTAACTTTTAGAAGAGCCTAATTATCTGACTTATCTTTTGGAGTTTGTGTTGGTTATGGTTTGTATCTTATTAATCCCATGTATTAAGGCCTCTAGCATTGATCCCATTATTTCTTCTATGAATGTTACAGTTCGGGGCTTTATAATCAAAATCCAACTCTATCAGTCTCCAGAACCTAACACATTTCTGCTTCTTGCTGTCACATCATTTTACCCACACTGTTAACTAAGATGACATGCCACACCTGGAAAAATGAGAAGTCCCCATTTTGAAGACTCAAATAATTTTCTACTCATAATGGCAAATATTTTTGAGCCATCTTTTATAAGCAAATTTGTTATTGGTCATTAACCCCTTCTGATACTTATGGCTTGAGATAGGAATGTTAGGAAAAATCTTGGAACAGAGAAATAAAAAAAAAAATTCTGTTGAGTCAATTCTGACTCATAGCAACTTTAGCTGCAGAGAATAGCTAATTCTATAACATAAACACTAAGGCATTTGTCCAACTAAATGTTGGATAACAAATTATTTCTGTTCATTCCTATGAGAAATAGAGTGTAGAATGAAATTTAATTAACTTCTAGAATGTATGTAGCACCAAACCCAAACAACCCTCATAGTACCCTATAAGTCACTTATTATCCACAGAGCATACATTTTTAATATTGTTTATGTAATCATCCTAATCATATTTCTTCAGACTAAGCCAAATATCACTGCTGATATACATTAGATCTTGGCTGGAAGCAGAGAATACTAGAAAGATATTTACAGGTGTTTTACTGACTATGCACAAAGGCATTTATCTGTGTGCCTAATAACAAACTATGGGTAACATTGCAAAGAATGGAAATTTCAGAACACTTTATTGTGCTCATGAAGAACTGTACCTAAACCAAGAGGCAGCAGTTCAAAAACAATAGGGGTACAATGCATGTTTTAAAGTCAGGAAAGTATGTGTCCAGGTTGTATCTTTTCACCACACTTAATCAGTCTGCATACTAGTAAATAATACAAGCAGCTGGATTACACAAAAAAATATGGCATCAGGATTGAAGGAATACTCATTAACAATCTGTGATATGCAGATAATACAACCTTGCCTGCTGAAAGCAAAGAAGACTTGAAGCACTTACTGATGAAGATCCGTGACTACAGGCTTCAATACACGTTACATCTCAACATAAAATAAAAACAAAAATCCTCGTAGTTGGACCACTAAGTAACATCATGATAAATGAGGAAAAGATTGAAGTTGCAAGAATTTCATTTTCCTTGAATCTACCAATGACACCTATGGAAGCTGCCATCACGAAATCCAAAGAGGCATTGTCTTTGGTGAATCTACTGCAAAAAAGTCTTCTTAAAGTGTTTAAAAGTAGCAGTGTTCCTTTGAGGACTGAGGAGCACCTGACCCATACCATGGTATTTTCAAATACCTCATATGAATGTGAAAACTGGACAATGAATAAGAAAGACTGAAGAATTAATGCCTTTGAATGACAGTGTTAACCAAGAATATTGAATACAGCATGGAGTGTCAGAAGAATGAACAAATCTGTCTTGGAAGAAGTAGAGCCAGAATGTTCCTTAGAAAAGAGGATGGTGAAACTTGATCTCACGTATTTTGCACAGATTATCAGGAGGAATTGGTCCCTGGAGGAGGACATCACACCGTAAGTAGAGGGTCAGCAAAAAAGAGGAAGACCCTCAACAAGATAGATTGAGGGTGGCCTCAGCAATGGAATCACACATAGCAATTACCATGTGGATGACACTGGGCTGGGAAACATTCCGTTCTGTTGTAAACAGGAACACTGTGGGGTGAACCAACTCAACAGCACCTAAAAATGAGAATAATTGCATGCCTAGGTGGAAGGTTATTTAATCAAGAGGTGAAATTTGAACTCCAGTCCACACTCCAGTCACCATTTCCAGTGCTCTGGGACACAGCCACATAAATCCAGAGAAAGGGGTACTTTCTTATGACTAAGTGGTAATGATCTCTGCTTACAAGCCTGTTAAGTATAGGACTCTGTGCTTTACACCATTTTGCAGTTCTTGGAGAAGAATCTGCAGGAGAGTCAGTAAAACTAGCTGCTATTGAGTCAACTCTGACTCATGGTACCCCCGCTGTGTCAGTGGAGAAACCACATTCTGTAGGGTTTTCAACAGCTGATTTTTTTGGAAGTAGATCACCAGGTACTTCTTCAGAGGCATCTCTGGGTAGACTTGAGCCTCTAATCTTTCTTTCAGCAGCTAAGAGCATCAGTACTGATGCACTGATATTGAGGTACTCTATCTGGTGCATCTCAAAACCCACTGCAGTCAAAGCACATAGTTGTTATCGTGAGCTGCCATCAAGTTGGTTCCAACTAACAGTGACCCTACATACAACAGAACAAAACACTGCCTGGTCCTGCACCAGGCCCACAATCACCTTTATGCTTAAGCCCATCATTGCAGCCATGGGGTCAATCCATCTCACTGAGGGCCTTCCTCTTCTTCACTGACCCTCCACTCTACCGTGCATGTCCTTCACCAGGGATACAGTAGGTGCTAGTAGATTTTTAACTAAAAGAAATGAAGGAAGAAAACACTCCTCACTCCATTCTCCTTTCCTGTACCTTACAGAGGTTACGCTTGATGTTCCCCAAAATGCCTCCACCCTGAGTATCTACATAATGCCAATAAAACGGAAGTTATTGGCCTAATGTATTATTCCATCCAGAAGTCTACAAGCAGATGTGTACAGCATAAGAAATAACAAGATTAGACACCATATGAGCTCTCTTTTGCATAATAAACTCCCACATGTTAAAATGTAGATTTATTTTAAGCCCTGGAAGTGCTCGCCATATGCCTCAGTGGCTGTGGAGATGGGCACTTAATAGATAATCTGCAATGCAAGCCAGAACACTAATCACGGCCATCTGATCATCATGCCCCATCAAAAGCCAGAAATGAGCAGTCCAGGAACAGAGCCAGAAACTGCCAACAAATTTCCTAGGCTGGGAGAGACAAGGGGCCTACAGTGATGATACAAGGATAAAAGGAGCATCTCCCTAACCTAATAGTAATAATTATTATTAAGAAAAATAATGAGACAATAATAACAGAATATTAACAATAATAGTACAACCACATTATAGCGTATCTGTTACATAACTTGCATGCCACTGAACACATCATCACTGTAATCTTCTTTAATCTCTGGTGGGGAAAGCTGATGAGGATGCTGATACCGCAAGAGGGTAGATTGTTTTCCTAGTCTCCCATCATAGCTGCAGGATGCCCACCTGGAGACCACTAGCCCACAAAACACGAAACTTCATAGATGACCAAGAAAGGTTTGTGAAGTGACCATAGAAGACTCAGAAATGAACTGTCCAACATTGATGAATTTAACTTTTAGCTTCAAGATGTTTTATTTCATATTTTTGATCACTAGGAATGGAATACCCACAAAACATCTTGGGTATGCCTCTGTCTCACTAGCTGGCAGTGGACTTAATGCACCCTTTTTCGCTGATGAAGAGTCGTGAACCAAACTGGACACCTTCGAACTTCTCGGTCTCCGACTTCTGTGCCTTTGTACAAGCTCTTCTCCACTCCTGGGTTGCTTCTTCTACCACTGACCCCAAGTCCTGACTCCTTCCTCCTTTCAAACAGCTAATTAATCACTCAGGATACTGCTACTATTTCATTTCTATCAGGAAGCCTTCCCTGACCCAGTTCAATTTGTCTCAGCTAGTATTATGAATATTAATGTGAATAACAGCTCATGAATACAAATCACACTGAGCTCTGTAGTCATGTAGTAATGATAAAACAGGCTTCTGAGTCTTTTTAACCCTGTCATGCTGATTTGCTTTCCACTTCATTTATGATATCTTTTTTTTTTTAATTAAGTTGAGCATAAGGTTATTAAATCTCTTGACTTATTATTTTTGGGTACAATTTTTGTCTCCCTTAGAGACCCTGCTGGCTTTCAGTTTGCCTCTGTCTATAAGCTGATGTCTGATGACTCTTCCAAACCAACCAATTGTGTTGTCCACCCTGACTGATGGCAAACCCCTGTGTGTTCGAGTAGAATTGTGGCACATTGAGTTTTTAATGGTTATGTCTGCAGAAGCAGGTTGCCAGGCCTTTATTCTGAGGTGCCTCTGGGTGGATCTGAACTGCCAACTGTTTTGTCAGCAGCTGAGCATGGCAATCAGTCATACCACTCAGGAACTCCTGTTAAGTCTGTAGCCAAGAGTTATCACTGTGTCATCAAACATAATTTTAAAATTATTTTTAAGAAAAACAATGAAAACAAGAAAAAATAATCTATAACTTTAAGGTAAACTTTGAAGTAGCAGACATATAAAAGACCCCATTAAATATACTGTCTTTCTGCTTCTACAGAAGCAAACTAATTGCTTATTTAATTTGAAGAAATTGTGTGGAATTGTATAATGATGTGATTTGTGTTACAGTAAAACTCTTGTCTATAAAGAGAGCATCACACAACATATACCCTTGAATGCAACATAGTTTGGCCTTTGCAGGGTGGAGAGCACATCAGTCAGCTATGGGCACTAGATTGTAGTCATATGCAGAATTCCCTCCATGTACTGCTCTGTGACCTCTATATCCTTTGTTACAATGACAAATGTTCTGAATCTTCACTTCAGCTTTACCATTTTAATGATTCTCTAAGTGTTTTCCAATATGAGGTTGGTATTACGGTAGAATTTCATTGTTTGGTTTGCAAATGTACCCTATGGACAAAATTGAATTAGTTAATAGACTAGTTCAAAGCCTTTCTAAACTATTAGCATAATTTAATTAGAAACTAATCAAGGAGTCCATTGATTATTAGGTTAGCTTCATGTACTTCACCTGAAAATCTGTTTAACAAAATTTAGCCATAGCAGCTTTGCAATCAGTTGGGTAGTTTAATACAATGAAAACTTGGTTTAAGAAATGAATATATCCGGTGGTGGATTCACCAACAGGCAAGGTGAAACCCATATGACATTGTTTACTACATATCAGGAAGTAAGCACAAGTAAACCCATGCTTACCTTATGTCATGGATAAAATTGCATCCTTCAAAACTATCTATCAAATTGGCTAGGCCATGCTTCCTATTATTGTGTAGTTTCCCCCCATTTTGTCATCCGATATAACAGTCCTATGTATTGTAAATCCTAATCTCTGCCTATGGTTAATTAAACTACATTAGATTATGTTAAAGAGGCTTAGTATTGGATGTAACACCTTTGTTCAAGTCACATCCCTGGTGCGATGTGAAGGGAGTTTCCCCAGGGTGTGGCCTGTACCACCTTTGATAAGGAAAGAGAAGTAAGCAGAAAGTGGGGACCACATACCACCAAGAAGACAGTGCCAAAAGCAGAGCACCTCCTTTGTACCTGATCCTGACGAACCTCCTGGTCCAGGGGAAGACTGAGGACAAGGATATTCTTCCAAAGCCGACAGAGAGAAAGCTAGCTTCTGGAGGTGAAGACCTGAATTCAGACTTCCATCTTACTAGATCATGAGAGAATAAATTTCTCTTTGTTAAAGATATCTACTTGCAGTTTTCCTGTTTCCTTCTTTCTCCTTTTATTTCTTGTAAGATAAAAGGTGATGAAAGCCACACCCTCGAGAAACCCACCCTTATATCAGATCACAGCCTGAGTCAGAGTATTGCATCCTATCCATATCTTCTTTAACATAACCGAATCTTGCCTCTTTAACCACAGGCAGAGGTTACAATTTACAACACGTAGGACAATTACGTCAGATCAGAAAATCACCTGGCTTAGCCAAGGTGACACATATTTTGGGGGACACAATTCAACCCATGACAGTAACTAAAGAAATACTATAAAATAGAGTTGTCCAAGAATTACTCTTAATAAAAATATAATTCCACATTTATGCTCCAGTGTGTGATAATAAATCATCTTAATGAGCTGATAAAGTCTCTTAAAAAATTATATATTCAAGAATGGATGCTTCAGAAGCAGAATGCCAGGGCTTTCTCTGTAGGCACCTCTGGGTGGAATCAACTACCAGACTGTTAACAGCTAAGCAAGTTAACTGTTTGTACCACCCAGAGACTCCTCACTGAGAACACAGCCCAGTTATTTGCCAATAGGCATCTCCAAGCATTATTAGAATCATGGATTGACTCATTCATTCATTCATTCACATATTCAACGAATCACTCAACCAACAGCATTTATTGAAATGTACTCTATACCTGGCATCAAGAGACAGATATTCACAGGTCAAACTTCTGGGAAAACTAAGATTTTATATTCCAAGGGGACAGGTGTCTTCTGCCTCTTCATACTTAGTATAGCAGGTTTATGCAACAGGCACTCCAAAACTTGCTATGTAAGAAATGTTACTGCGAAAAATCAAAATATGCTTATTATAGTTTCAGAGAAGTACATTTTATGGTACTGTATTTTCTGCAAATATCAGTAATCCATACATAATTGGCAATTTGATATATATATTTAGTTTAGCAGGGCACTTCATTGCTACATACATAGGTAAAATACGATTGTAACTTACAAATTTTAGTTAAGATCTATTGAACTTAACTTTTAAAAATATAATTAAAACTTGAAAAATGGCTAAAATTGAACTCTACGTTCAACCATGAAACATTTTAAAATCCTATTTGGAACACCTTACTAACAATCTTCCATTTCTTTATTCAGTGCTGCACAGAGCCACTGTATACATTTCTACCACATACAATTTCGATCATGTATATTTTGAATAATACAAAGAAGAATGGGGCATCAGAATTGAAGGAAGAATCACTAATAATCAGTAATTTGCAGACTGCACAACCTTGCTTCCTGAAGGTAAAGAGAACTTGAATCATTTACTGATGGTCAGAAACAGCAGCCTTCAGTAATGAATTACATGTCAAAACCAAGAAAACGAAAATCCTCAAAAGCGTACCAAAAAGCAACATCATGATAAACAGAGAAAAAGACTGATGTTGTCAAGGATTTCATTTTACTTGAATCTACAATCAACACTCATGGAAACTGCAGTCAAGAAATCTAATATATTGCACCAGGCAAAAATGCTGCAATGGACCCCTTTAAATTATTGAAAAGCAAAGATATCACTTTGGGGACTAAAGTATGCCTGACCCAGGCCATGGTATTTCCAACTGCATCACATGCCTGGAAAAGGTGGGCAATGAATAAAAAAGACCAAAGAAGAACTGACTTCAGTGAACTATGGTGTTGGTGAAGAATATTGAATATACCGTGAAAAACGAACAAACCTGCCTGGGAAGAAGTACCGCCAGAATGTTCCGTAGAAGTGAGAATGGTGAGACAAAACCCAGTTCCTGGAGAAGGACATCATGTTTGGTAAAGCAGGAGGTCAATAAAATACAGGAAGATCCTCAAGAAGATGGGTTGACCTCATGACTGCAACAATGTACTTAAGCGTAACCACAATTTTGAGTGTGGCACAGGAACCAACAGTGTTTTGTTCCATTGTAGATAGGGTCACTGTGACTTGGAACCCTCTCAAAAAGACCCAACAACAACATACTTGGGAGTAATACATTTAAGGGCCACCTTATCAGTTTTTTAAATAATAAGATCCCTTAGCCTATCATTCAAGCTACTTCAATTTTTATCTCCATTATTCCACTGCTCTCCCTGTCTGGTGACAGCACACTATTCCTCTCTGCTCCATACATGTCTCATCCTCCCAACCGTCTTCTTTCCCCTCCTCTCCACCCACTCTCCTTCCTCCAGCCAGAGGTCAGCAGGATGATATCCTATAGATGTACAGAACCATAAAGTGCATCCAATATGTGGTCACTCTGCATCGGCTAGAAATCTGGTTGGGTGAAATCGGTGATAGCACACACTAGAAACAAGAACAACATTAAGTGGACTTCAGCATTAGTTGAATACTCCTTCCATGTTAATCCAATATTGCAAGGAAAGAGTAGCTGGGGCAGGGGGCAGGGGACCATGCTCTTAAGCAAAATCGAGGCCAATTGGCACAACTAGCATTTTGCTAAGAGGGCTCTCTGCACCCCACATTGGTGAGTGGCATCTGGGGTCTTAAAAGCTGCCAAGCTGCCATCTGAGAGCACAGCAAATGGTCTCATCTCAGCAGGAATGGATGGTCACTGAGGACCAAAATGACATGGGGTAAAGACAACTGAGAAGATAGAGAGACCCAGATGAGTGGGTGTCTACATCGACTTGGGACCAGAAGAACTGGATGGTGCCCAGCCACCACCAGTGATAGTCACAATGGAGCTCACTAAGTTGAGTATCTTCATCTTTCAATGCAACTCTTTGGTGTTGCCACCAGGTACATTGATGGCAACTCATAGGAACCTTATGTACAGTGGAAGAAAACACGGCTTGGTCTTGCATCACTCTCACAATAGTAGGTATGTTTGCGCTCTTGCTTCAGCCACTTTGTCAGTTCACCTCACTGAGGGTCTTCCTCTTTTTCCTATGTCCCTCTACCCATCATAGAAGGCATAGCTTAAAAATTTACTTTATTAAAGCTCCTAGGAATTTTCCAGTGAAGACATATCCTCACTGTGCCTTATGGCTGCACATCTTACCAAATACAGCATTTCTATGTCATCTTCATTTACATGTACTCCTCACTCCCTTTTCTCTAGACTGTAAACTATGAAATACATTTCCTTCAAGAATGTTAAATTACCTGTCGCAATACCTCACATACAAGAAAATCTCAAGAAACTTTCATTAAATTACTTATATTGTGATTTTTCTGTATGTTTTAGACTGTGTTCATTTTACAACGCCTTCCTTTCCATCTCAATTAATTTCTATCTTTTAGGAGCAATTCACATCAAGCAGAATATATAATGGATTTTTCTTTCTGTTGATCTTCCCACACATCTTCTCAAATTTTCTCTGAAGATTTAGGATCGTAGGATCATCTGGGATGATTAGAGCGAGTGTAGCTCAGAGGAATTTCAATAGTAAACCGATATGCTCCACTTTGGGCCTTTGAGAAAGAACTTAGCAGAAGAAACGACAAGGATACCACTGCCAACACAGCCATGGAGGTCACTGTTGGCTCACAGAATGTGCGGTTCCCTACCGATTACAGAAACCCTGGTGGCATAATGGTTAAGTGCTATGTCTGCTAACCAAAAGTTTAGCAATTTAAATCCACCAGGAGCTCCTTGGAAACTCTATGGAGCAGTACTCCTCTGACCTATAGAGGCACTATGAGCTGAAATTCACTCAGTGGCAATGGGTTAGGGTTTAGCTGTTTCTACCCACTACTCTAGCTTGTTAAAGCTTTTCCCAAACAGAGGTCCAAGGAATGCCCATTCCTGAGACTTAACTTCATTTTCCAGCGATTGTAGTGATAAAAACCTAACAGTGACACTTATTGTCACTGATGTAGTATCCCCGCTTCCAGTTATGTCACCGAACTACAATCTGAGTCTGCAATCTAGCTTGTGATATCAACTTTCGATGGTGTTTAGTTTGGGTGATAAGTCATTATGGGCAAAGAGGCATATCAGAAGGCCAGCAGAAGGACATGTATCACAAAGCCCAAATTAGCTATGCAAGTGTGGATGGAACATATGTCCAACACCAAGTAGTAAACGCCTCCAAGAATAGCTGCTTCACTGAGGACTTGACAAGTACACCTGCTAACAATTTGGAATGAACTTTGGTGTAAGAGGAGGTGAGCTTCAAATCACCCCCAGTGTTCCTTCCCAGAGAAACCTCTGGATCATAAGCATGCTGCTTCATTTCCTGGGCCCTGGCTTGGTTTGGTCAGATTTCCTAGATGCTTTACCCAATAAAAACAAGCTACTAAGCATCATTTACTTGAGTGTCAAGTATTCTTGCTTTCTATCATCTTTGCACCAGAAGAGGGGAAGACCTCTGATCAGGAAACACTGCCTTGAACAACAAAAAGGAGCTGTTATTAAAAATATCTTATGTATAAGGATGGTGTGACTCAAATGACTAACCAAATCAACCCAGAGTGACTAACATCCACAAGAGAGACGATTGGAGACAGGAACTTTTCCCCTATCTCCCACTCTCCTTCTAGCCCATTGCACTCAGTAGGCTCATTTTATCCTCATTTTACAACTGACAACCCAGAAATGCTGATAAGTGAATATCAGAACAGAAAATAAAGTAGCAGATCTCAACACGACTGGTTTACTTTGGAGACTTCACCGGGAAAGACTAGTCACTGAAAAGGGCATCAGGTTTGGTAAAGGAGGGACTTACGAAAGCAAGGTAAAGACTCAATGAGGTGGACCGACACAATAGCTGCAACAATGCCAGTGACCATGAAGATGGTGTAGGACCCAGCAACACTTCCTTCTGCTGTTATGGCAACTAACAACAACCTTGAACTAGTCTGAAAGTCAAGTGGGAGAATTCCATACATGGTCTGCTAAGACATGTATAAAAGCCTTCACTTCTCAAAAAGAAACAAATAGCTGTCATCTGAATTAATAAGAACAATTTTGCAGCAGCAAGGGACAGTTCTCAGCTCCCTACAAAGAGTGATAAAACACAATTCAAGGGACCTGTAAGCACTTGCAAAACAGAGATGAATCCAAAGCTCCTTTTCAGAAGTGTGTTAGGGCTCCTTCTCACTCCTTGCAAAAGTGTATATCATCTTGTATGCAGCTGTTTCTAGTATTTTAAACATCCTGTCACCTTCATCCAAAACTTAAAGGAATAGAAAGCCCTGGGATGTTTCTGACTTCACAGATCTGCTAAGCATGGAAAGAGATTTGACAGTTGCTTTATTTTTGTAGAAATCTTTTCCAGCAATGGAAAGTACACTCTCTCTTTATCTTAATCCAGTCATTTTTTTTTTTTATTTTTGTCCATGAAAACTTTCCAAAGTCACAAGTTTTACTTTCTGAATACATGTTTCCCTTGCCATAATTTATAACAGGAATATCTCCTTACCCACCAACACCAAAAAACCAAGTAAAATTTTCCCACTGGCCTAAAAGATGGGGTATCTTAGCATCTTCCTACAAATGTTATTTAAGAAACAGCACTGGAAATGTGTCTCCAGTTAATAATGTAGCATTATGTAATCCATCCAGAATAAAGATAGCACAAAAGTAGCATTAATTAGGGCCCTATTTCTTTCAACTTAGACCTCCTACGTAATGCTATCTTTGTGTAATTTTGGTTTGTGGTCGAAAATAGTTGTTTCTATATAAAAATGATTGTAACAGCTTTGCAGTTTATATGTGTTCACTCTCAAAAACCACAGATCCCATCCAAAAAACTCAGATAAAGACTAAGATATTAACCAGGAAAAGATTCAGGTTGGTATTGCACAGATACATGCTTATTATATCTGAAAAAAAGAGGAGGTCAGGAAAAAAAAATATCAAAATCCTCCAGTGTTTTCTATTTTGCGATACAAAACAAATAATAGTTCTGACAGATCTGATCCAAGGGCTATCATGCAAAGAAGATCAAACAAAAGCAGCTGTATTTTACAGTGATGATTTGAATTTATGTTAAATAAATTTATGTGTATATATGTGTGTGCATGTGTGTGTACTGTTCAAATATATTACTCAAAGAGCTACATATCTACCAAAAAAAAAAAAAAATCCAAAAGATTCTTACTTAGGACAAAAAGTAGAAAAGGGTTAAGACTTTAGGGTGACAGCTATTTTAGGAATACTGAATGCAGGGCACGGGGAGAGGGAATAAAAAGAAAAATCTCTTAGAAAAGACTTGTAAAATAATTGCAAATTTAGCAATTTAGCTAAATCATTTAGCCCTAGCCAACACTGTTTTCTAACTAACATTAGTTTTTGAAAATTTTTAGAAAAGAAAGTATACATAGGGGATGTTAAAACGAGTGTCAACTCAATTACCACCTTCTTTCTTTAAAATCTCCTTCCCTAAAGTCTGCAGATTGAGTTTTGATGTTCGTCTCTCTACTGTGGACAGCTGACACTACCCACAACAGCAGCAAGAATTTGATGGAAGTACTCTGTCCATTCAGAGTCCAGTCAGATTGAAGCAAAAACAACTTTACTACCTGTTTTTCCAGATGCATCCAATGGCACAGAATTAGTCTTCTTAGTAGCCTCTGGGTGTTGTTAAACCTGTGCCCTAACCTTGCTTACGCTAAGGCCTGATACCTTTCAAGGGTATGTCACTGACTTGCCACTGAATCAGTTGCTAAGTCATGGCAACTCCATGTAAAAAAAAAAAAAAAGTGCTGCTCAGATGCACCATCCATAGAACATGAAACAGATTTAGACTGCAGACCTTTGGGTCAGCAGATGTAGCATGTAACCATAAGACCACCAACCAAAACTCAAACCAAATCCACTGCCATTAAATCATGTCAAACTTATAGGACCCTGCAGGTTAGAGCACAACTGCCTCATAGAGTTTCCAAGGAGCACCTGGAGGATTTGAACTGCCAACTTTCTGGTTAGCTGACTGACATAGCACTTAACCACTAGGCCACCAGGGTTTCCTAATTGCAGGGGTTAAGTGCTACATCTCCTAACCAAAAGTTTAGTAGTTCAAACCTGCCAGGTGATGCTTGGAAACTTAATTGGGCAATTCTACTTTGACCTATAGGGTCTCTCCAAGTTGGAAGCAAGTCTACAGCATGAGTTTGGTATCTTTTGAGGTAAAAATCTTCCTTCAGGTTCCTTCGGTCACATCTGGTTTATGTTTGGCTACTACCCAAAAGTTGGTGGTTCAAGTTCATCCACCATCACCACCGAATAAAAACGACTAGTCTCCTATTTCCCTAGGATTGCAGCAATTGAAAATCCTAAGAAGTATACTTCTACAACACGTGGTGTTGCCATGAGTCAGAACCCCTCCCTGGCAATGTTTGTTTATTTGTTTGTTTTTTAACCTCATTTCAGCCACTTCTACACATAATGTTAGCTTAAATCATTTTTAGAGAAACTTGATGTCTAATCACCCACAACAGGTATGATAATTTAATGTGTAATATGCCAAAGTACCTGTATTAGATAAATTGACACAGTTTCTGCAGTCTGAGTCTCATAGTAATATTATTTTGTAGATAAGAAATTTGAGGCTCAGAATGATTCTGTAACATCTCCAAGATCACATCACTAATTAACATCAGAGCCCGGATTCAAACACAGATCTTCGGACCGTTGCTAGTGTTTCTCAACAACAGCAGGGTTCTGGGAGATGATCTCATTTAAACCAACCTACAAGTCCTCCTCCTTGGGCACGTCTATGAAGAAAAACAGAGGATGCTAGCA
Source organism: Heterohyrax brucei (assembly GCA_028571685.1). Lineage (NCBI taxonomy): Eukaryota > Metazoa > Chordata > Mammalia > Hyracoidea > Procaviidae > Heterohyrax > Heterohyrax brucei. Next base: position 174,723,982 of record CM053143.1, on the reverse strand, counting down.
GAAACCTTTTCAGCAACCTCGTGATTAACCAGGAACAAAAGACAGGACCTGAGAACATTTAAAATACTTAATATACCAGTTAATATGCTTAAGCTTGGTAAATATTTCTACCAACATTCTTGCTATTTGAAAGAAAGTTATCTGAAAGTTGAAATGGTCTGTGGTGAGTCAAAAATTCAGAATATCAGCCTATCTAGAGAAGAAACATAACAAAGTGGTTAAAAACACAGACTCCAGGGCCAGAATACCCCTGTTCATCTTTTAGCTTTATTTATTACCTATGTGGCTGCAGGAAGGCTACTTAATCTCCTGTGTCTTGAGTACCTTCCAGAGACATGCTCAAAGGAAGAAAAAAATAACCATTCATAGTATGAATTTAAGGTCTGGCCCTTTATCTGACCAGGCCATCGATACAACACCATGGAATCATTTAAACACACACACACATACACACACTGAAGATTTTGTACACTGAACAATTTTCATTGTGATTGTGTTAAAGTTTTTATGCTACATATATAATTTGATTGCCATGAGTCGGATCCGACTCAACGGCATTTGGTTATATAATTTGAAACTTCACAATATTTGAGTGGCTGATTTGCATTTCTTTAATTTTTAAAATGTCAAGAGTCTGAAAAAAAGATAGAGCTATTTTGGGGCTTTTGGACCTCAACTGTACCTTAAATGTACTGATGCTTAGTTTCTTTTATCTGTAGAGTGGGTTATTAATGGCTACTGTAGAGCATTTGTTGGTGACAGTTAAATAAAATAGCATGCATAAAGGGCTGCTACAGTGCCTGACACAGAGTGGGCTCTCAATAAATCATCTTTTGTTTGCTTGTTTGTTTTGATATAGTTTTCCTAGAGAAGACTGATGACTTTAAAAAAAAAAAACAAACAGTTTTGCCTTAAACCCCCTGCCATCAAGTCAATTCTGACTCATAGCGACAGGGTAGCACTTGCCTTATCATTAGCCACATTGCCCCAAAGTTCAGAAATGGGGCGATGGATGAAAATTTATAAACTTCTAAAGAACTCACCTATATCAGGGCCACTTTGGATGAGATGAATGATGCTTTGTTGTTGTTCTTACCCCCCTTTCCCCTCAGTAGCTAGGGACAGTGGGCAGAAAAGCCTTAAAGGACAGTAATGGAGGCTTAAAGGCTAAATGTATAGTGCCAGAAATGTTATAATAAGTAGCATACTGTTACCAACCAAATTTTGTCCATTCATTTGCACATCTGTAAAGAAGTCTGGAAAAACCTGAAGAACAGTCACTACTGCCTTTTTCTCCAAAGCCTCCTCCCCCTTTTTTAACCAGCTATATACACATTCTTTGTGGAACCCACCAACTGAATGCCAAAAGCATATGAGGACTGACAATGAAGTTCATGAACTCACCCTAGAAAAAGTGCTACATACCTTGTTGCTGAGTGTCACTAAGGTCACCTTCAAAGTACTCTCCTTGGGATGCTATGCAGTGATGCTGGCACCTCGTCTCCCCTTCAAAGTAATTTTGGAACTCTTTATCTGGAATGGTCATCAAAGCTATTGTCGTATTAACCTTGATGTCCTGAATGTCATTAAAATGTCTTCCTTTCTGTATTTCGTTTATCTCCTGATAAAGAAAAAAGTCATGGGGGGCCAGAGCAGGTGAGTGGGGAGGGTTTTCCAACACAGTTATTTGTTTACTGGCTTAAAACTCCCTTACAGACAACTTCACAATGAAGTTCACAAATTTGCCACCATGCACAATGGCCATTCCAGAAAGAATTCCAAAGTTGCTTTGAAGGGTGGACTAGGTACTGGCATCAGGGCAGAGCTTCCCAATACGAGTACTTTGAAGGTGGCCATAGTGAGACTCAGCAGTGAGGTCTGTAGCACTTACAACAATTAAGTTCATGGACTTAATTTTTGGATCTCGTAAGTCATGGCTTTAAGAAGGATCTGGCACCCCTATGTCAGTTTCTCATACTATGGTGTCTTGTATGTTGCTATGATGTTAGAAGCCATGCTAACAGTATTTCAAATACCGCTAGAATTAACCCTGGTAGATGGGTGATGCTTCCAGATTATGACAGAAAAGGAAGAAAGGCCTGGTGATCTACTTTCAAAAATCAGCCAATGAAAATGCTACGAATCACAAGAGAAAACTAATGTAGTACTGAAAGAGGACTCCCCTAAGTTGGAAGGCAACAGTGGGCTTAAGCATCCTGGTGATCGTCAGGCTGGCATCAGACCAGACAGCATTTTGTTGTGTTCTGCAAGGGGTGAGCAAGAGTGAGATCTCACTATACTGCAACTAAAATAAACAATTAAAAGAAATGCAAATACGGAAACACAAAACCAACTATCTGTATGACAAGCAGGCTTAAAAAACAGATTGCCTTTGGTACTTTTTTTTAGGAATGTTCTTTGATACTGTCTGTAACGTGTCAGGAGGTAAATCATAAGGGCACATTAGTCATTTAGCAAAATATATGTTAGGGCTCCTAATGCCATGGGATGCAGAAGACTCAGCCATCTGCCTCCTTCCTTCCTACCTGGAGTCTCAGTCACAGCCACTTCCACATCCCTGGAGGCCTTCGTCTTTCCCCGACCATGCATAGAGTCCTTCTGATCTTTCATCTCTACACATTACTATGGGCCTCAAATGATAAAAACTAATTATAATATCAACAGTAGTGAAACATAACAAGAAAAGATAAGTCTATTAATCTCAAAACAATCATTGAGTCAAGTCAGTGTGGCTTCTTTGGATGATATTTTGCTTCTAGCATTTCTCTGACTGTTCATACACTGCTGTTTTTCCCATCTATACAAGAATCACACATTCCTTTCAAGCATTTTACTGTAGCCAAAAATAAGATATTACCTTTGAAAGAGAATGCATAAAAATAAAATTGAGATATCTCAGCTTTGTTACTATTTTAAGATGAGAGCAAAATACACTTGCTGAAGTAACACTAACTCTTACTGAATCTGAAGGAACAGGTTGGCAATAAGATCTATGGTACTTTGTCCATAATAACCTTTGTTTTCTTTACATCATCCTTTGAGCTAGGTCTTTACCTAATTAAAGCCTTCCCAAATGCATCACTGTAACAGATCATCTCTTCACATTATTGTATTAATTATATATATAGCAAATTCATCCAATTTACCCAGCAGTTGATGACGAAAAAAAGCAAAAAAGTCCTGCTTTCCCATATATCAGAGTGACTTATGCTAGTGCTAGAGTCCACAGTGTTTGTATTTTCTCCAGCCCTTCTATTTGCTTAATATATGAAGGAGGAAAGCTAATAATCTTCTGAAAAACTCTACTCAGGTCTCCAGTGATTTCAATGTAAAGTTCAAAAGGCAATGGTATCTTATAAAGACTCTAAGCTTACTGCATTAAATTAACAATACTAATCTCTGTGTTTCACACAGTGCTTACTTAGAGCTGTTTCACAGACATTTAAGTAAAAATGCCAAAGCTGTCTTTTAGATAAAAAGCAATAATGGAAACTTCTCGAGACATTCCTTTGGGTCTTTTTAAACAATATGCTTTAGCTAGAGGTGGTAAATAAAGGAGGAAAAAAAGCTACATTGAACTGGCTCTTCTACTGTTTACCTTTCCTTAGCTCCAGATCTGTCTAGACCCATGAGCCTAGGGAAAATAAAAAGAGAAGAGAGAAGTATAACAAGAAGGAGGAGATGAAATAAATACACAATACAAATATTTTAAAAGAACCATATTTATTGAGCATCTACATTGCATCAGGATTTTGCAAACTTTTTTATTTCATGTCATCATTTCAACATGAACCCATAGCAAATATTTACATAGTACTTACGATGAGACAGACATGGTGTGAAGTATTTTCTACATAATTTATTTAATTCTCACAGTAATTCCACACAATAAAGGCTCTTAGTATTTCAATTTCTCAGGTGAGTAAGTTGAGGCATAGCAAAATTAAATTCCAAGATTACACAGCTATCAGCTGCAAAATCAGGATTCAAACTTTGACAGTCTGGTTCAGGATCTATATTCTTGCCCATTATGCTGTTTACTAAAGATGAAACCCAAGTTCAGAAGGGTCAATTTTCACAGGCATTTCATAACACGTTACTTTCACTCCATTATCAAAGTAATGAAACTAGTTGTTGCCTCATCAATTGCAACCCATGGGGACCCCATGTGTTAACAGCAGAACTATACGTTGCAGAGTTTTCAAGGCTATGACCTTTGGGAAGCAGATTGCCAGGTCTTTCTTCCAAGGCCTCAAAAAAAAGAAAAAGAAAAGAAAAGAAAAGAAAAACCTGAATGGGTTGGAACCAACAATTTTTTGATGACTAATCAAACACTAAACCATTTCCATCCAGGGACTGACTCATAATCACACCTCTTTTGCCAGACTCAAATATTTTCATAAACATAAGTCCCAAAGTTGAAGAAGCACTCAAGGTGAAATCTCTTGTTCCGTTTCTGTGTTGCATTATCAAAAAGGGACAGACTTAGAAACAGATAACAATTTTCAAAGTAAAATGTGTGCCAAGCCAAGTGATATGTAAGCTACTAAATATTTGTAAAAATCACTTATATACCTTAGAAGATATTATACCTTTCATGAGAACCTTACTCAAAATAATTTTTAAATATGGCCTCTAATTTCCCATAACAGTACTTATCTGGGCTAAAATATTTGTTAGTATTTCTGTACGAAATTCCCATAACTGGTAAGATTTCAGCTTTTTTCATTGGTAGAAAAATAAATTATCTTCATGTAAGATTTCCTACCAAATAGAATGACGCACATATCTGAAATGGAATGAAAAAGAGAGACTTGAAATATTATATCCTAAGGCTGAAACACATTTCCACTAAAATTAGAAAAATAATCAATTATACTTAAAATTCTGACCTCATTCTGGTATCAAGACGGCAGAGTGGTCAAACACTTCTGTGACCCCTCTAACAACAAAGACCCAAAGAACAAATAAATCAATTACATATGACATTGTAGAAGCCCTGAACATCATATGGAAAGTTGAAAATCAGACTGAGCGATAGGTGAGGGAGAGCAGGTCCAGAAGTATCTAGGACTGGCCAGGTCTGATCCACAGGGAATTGTCTACAGCCAACACGGTGAATGCAGTGGTGGCATTTGGAAGGCATCCACAGTGGGAAAGACTGTGGTGAAGAGTCCATTCACACCTTCAGAACCAGTGAAAAGCAGCACTCAATTGCTGAAAGCTAACTGGTTTGCATCCAACCTACTATGTAAGAATTTAAAACTTTCCTTCGGGGTAAACCTCTCTGCCTTTTACCAGTGCTTCCTCCTCCCTTATCTGCACTGTGCTTGGCTCTGGAGTCTGATGCCATTACCTACACTAGAAATAGGGCTCCTTGCCCACACTCTGAGCCATTCTTCTAGACTTGGAAAGGGAACATTTTAACAAATAAAGGGAAGAGGAAAAAGAAATCTGTTGACTTCTCTGAACCAGAAATGCAGGGCAGAAACAGTTCCTACACCTAGGATAAGGCAAAAGGGGACATACCCTTCTCACAGACACTCAGAGACAGCTGTTAGCCCCCTGCCTTTCTCAGAGTCTGCAACCAGATTTCTGTACCTATGCTAATCACCCCTGCCCATCTCAGACAGTAGGGGAGAGCCTGAATCATACACTTACTGACTGACTACCTGGAAACCTGAGGTAAAACCATACAAGGAAAGTAAATTGGCTCCTGGGCTTGCACCCCTAGTGGCAGATCTAACCACCTGGTGACAGGATGTTAGAGCTTCACAGGTGCCAATAACCAAACTAGCACATATAACCAGCCAATCCGGACATTTCAAAACAAAATAAAATATATGAAGCTAGAATACAGTAAGCAAACATAAAATAAATAAATTCAACACCTTACTGATGGCTTGGAAACAAGTCAATATCAAATTAGTTAAAGAGGTAGACCACAATGGTTTCAGCAAACTCTGTGAACAAAAACAATCAAGATATTTTCCAGATGAAGAGAACTTCCTGGAATTATCAGTAGTAAATTACAAAAGATTAATATTTAGAACTCTTCAGGAGATCAGGAAGAAGATGAGGCAAAATGCAGCAGATTATAATGACAAATTGAACAGGCTGCAAGAAAACATACAGAGAGGAAATAGAAATTCAGAAAATTAATAATGAAATTACTGACTTAGACAACATCAAAAGTCAAAGCAGCAGAACTGAAGCTACAGAGGCTTGAATTAATGATACTGAATATAAAGCAATTGACGCTAACATATCCCAAAACCAAACCCACCGCTTTCAAGTCAGTTCTGACTCATAGTGACCCTATATCTGATGAAAAATCAGATAAAAGAGTTTTAAAAGTTCTCATCTCAACCACATCTGTTAAAACAACAGTCCAATCAAATCTTAAAAGAAATACCCGAATGGAAAGAAATAACTTAAAACTTTTAGTATATTGTTACTTTCTGCACCGTTTTCATTATTTTTCTTGTAATAAGAATGAAATAAAGATGGATTGATATCCTTCTTAAGTGCTATTGAGTTGAATCTGATTCACAGCAGCCCTGTAAGTCAGGAGGAAACTGACCCATTGGGTTTCCAAGGCTATAATTTTCACAGAAGTAAACTGCTGTATCTTTCTCCTGAGCAGCAGCTGCTGGATTTGAACTGCTTGCTTTTTGGGTTGCAGTTGAGTACTTAACCACTGCGTCACTGGGGCTCCTTAAAAACAGACTATTCAGCATCATTTGTTTCTACTCAGTTTCTTACAGGTCATCTTCAGATGTGACTGAGCACCAAAAGTATTTGACAGACTTTGATTTGTTTTTATCATGTGTCTTATAAAACTGATATAGAAATCTAAAAATGTGTCATTAAAATACTGAATTATGAACAGTCAGAGCTCACTGAATTTCTAAAACCTAACAAGAATGGTCAGTTATGTAAGCGAATAAATATTCTTCAACTGTGGCCCATCACATCTAAAGAAATCCTTCTAAGGACCTAGAAGATTCTGAGCTGTCATGACTGATGCCATGCCAGTTTTTCAAAAACCAATGGTCTGACTCTGGGAAACTCTTCTTTCTCCATGGATGCCCTATATGATTCACATCACAAAGTTATTTGGCTGTACAGTGGAACTGCAATGGAGGCTGAGCGAATTTGGAGAAAATTTCTATATGGCCCTCCTTCCTGTATTATCTCTAATTCACAAAATCTTCACCACATTTCAACTGTCAGCAGAATCCAGTATTTCACTTGGCTATATTTTTCTCCTGGATCTCTATGATTTATGGGGCCCCTTCTGTTGGTGTTACTCAGAAACAGGAGTGTTACAGTGCTTTGAGCTCTCTGCCAGCATACCAGCCTGAGGTCTATGTGGCAATACTCACTGAAGGGAACAAAAACCCCAAAGGCTTGCAAGAAGAAGTATTTCATGTCAAGGACTAATGTTTCTCAAGAAGAAAGTTAGATACCTACATGATTGAATTACCCCACAGCACTGCCCCTTACCCAGAAGTCAGACTTCAAGAAAACACAATCACCTGGAGCCCTGTCCTGAAGCCTGAAGTAAATAGACAAATTCTCCTGGATGTACTAAGGCCTCTGCAGAAAAGCCATGCACTTCATAGACCTTGTCTCAGAGCCTGATTGATGTTGACTTAACATACAAAGCAGGGGGTTTGTAATAAGACAGATCTGATTTCAGACAGTGGTTCTGTGACACTCTGGCTGTGTGATCAGGGGTGGCGTCTGATCTCTCTCTGTCTTGGTTTCCTCTCTAAGTAGGTAATAATAGCCATTTCTATGGTTTCTGGGAGCTTTACGTCAAGTAATAATCTTCTCTTGTAATTTACTTTTTACTCAACACAAAAAGGTTCAGCAAATACAAGTTTTATTTTCCTTAGCCTGGCATACTGGGTGGTAGGTTTATGTGTTTTTAATCTAATTTTGCCCAGCACAGATACAATAAGAGTATCATGCAGATCCTTCTGAATTCATGGGGCTAAGTTTTGAAATAGCAGTAATACATTAGCTATCTATTCCTGTATAACAAACTGTCCTAAGTTTAGTGGATTATAAAGCAAATATTATTTCCAAATGCACATGGTTCATGGATTTAAGAGGGGCTTAACTGCCACACAGTTCACAGCCTCCTGCAGTCAAGATGTTGGCCTAAGCTGCAATCATCTGAAGACCTGACTGGAGCTGGAGGGTCAGTTTCTGAGGTAGCTCACTCCCATGGGTGTAGGCAAGAGGCCTCAGCTCCGCGCCACTCATAAATCTATTTCTCCATAGAAGGTCACATGATACCGTACCTGGTTTCTCCCAGAGTGAAGGACGAGAGAGAGAGAGAGAGACTAAAATGGGATCCGTAGCATGCTGAACAATCTAATCTACAAAGTCACACAGCAACACATCTGCATTATTCTACTAGTCCCTCAGATCAATCCTGGTACAATGTGGCAGGAGAGCCTACGGAGTCAGGAATTACTGAAGACCACTATAAGGAAGGAAGATTGAAGAAGAATAGATGCCTCTGAATTGTGATGGGTGTTAGCAAAGAATATTGAATGTCTCACAGGCTGCCAATAAAACAAACAAACCTTTCTTGGTTGTCACCTGAGCAGAAGGTCCTCAAACTGGTTCCTCTACTTGTTTGTCAGTCCTAAAAAGAAGCTGTAAAGGCTGCAAAGGTTTTTTTCTCAGTGTCTCTCATAAGCTAATGTGTGATTTCCTGCCTGAGCCAAGTAATGTTAAGAAAGCAGAAATTTTAAGAAAAGTAGTTAAAAAATTAGTCCTGACTGTTTAATTTCCCCTCCAATTTCAGCAGATGCAGTGGAAGTGCTAGTAAGAATTTAGAAAAATAGCCAGTGTAGCAGATCCTGGGAGAAAGAAGTACAACCAGAATGCTGCTTTGAAGCAAGGATGGTGAGACTATGTCTCACTCACTTTGGACATGTTACTAGGAAGGATCAGTCCCTAGAGAAGTACATCACGCTTCATGCTTGGTAAAGTGAAGGGCAGTGAAAAAGAGGAAGACCCTCAATGACATGGAATTACACCGTGGCTGCAAAAGTGGGTTCAAGCCTAACTACGATTGTGAGGATGGCACATGGCTAGGTAGTGTTTCATTTTATTGTACACAGGGTTTCTATGTGTCAGAACCAACTCAATGGGACCTAACAACAACCTCAACACTAGCATTTTCCTGAGGCCTGGTGGCACCATGCTTGGCCACTAACTGAAAGATAAGCAATGGAAACTCAGCAGCAGCTCCATAGCAGAAAGATGTGGCATTCTGGTTTTCTAAAGATTACAGCCTTAGAAACCTTGCAGGGAAACTTTACTTCATCCTACAGGGGTGCTGTGAGTAAGAATCAAATCAGTGGCAAGGGGTTTGCTTTGAGGGAAACTAGAACTTTCATATCATTTCTCAAGTTATAAAGTGTTTGTCGCAAATGAAACAATTCTATGAATCAAGAAGCCTGAGAGTCTGAATTACGTAGCAAGAGCTACAATTAATAAGTACTCATGCTCAAAATGACTCAAAGTCCTGTATCATTTCATGATATTTTCTTTACATTCTCAAAGTTCTAACTTTTGTCTGACATCAACTAGGTTACTCTTGATTAAATTATTAAAAAATTACAATTTTGATTTTAAAGGCAAGAATGTAAGTAGAACATCTGACTAATTATGACATCTGAAGTTAACTCAAATAGCTTCAAACAAGAACGTGAGAAATTTTATTAAAAATGGAAGATTTTTTAAAAAGCTCTAACATGATATTATCAGCTATTGTTCCAAATCTTACTTTCTAAAACATTGACTTACACCTCTGGCATGTATATGTTAGCATAAAAAACAGATAATCTGAAACAGTCAATTTTCAGCATGATTGCCTAATCATCACTTGGTTCATCATTTTTACTTAGCTGAAGTATACTCAACATTACTGAAGAGCTAGCTTGCATAGTAGTTATCTGACAAACTAGTGCTACACAGACTTCTAGATATGTTTGAAAAAATCCCAACTCACTATAAGACTCAAAAAAACCCAGCATGTAGTTTTTTGCCTTACAGAGAACGTCCGAAAACAGAAATGCAGGTTCAGCTACATCCTATCAGCAGACTCAATCTTCTAAGCACTATAGCAGTGAAAAAAAAAAAAAAAAGAAAGAAACTAATCAGATTTAAAATGGAGATCATCAATGACTTGTCAGGAGAGTCAAAGTAATACCTTGTACAGCTTTTTGTTGTATTTATTGAGTTAGATTCTTATCTAAATCTTTTCTTAGAGTTACTAACCAGAACCCTGACACTGATGGACATGGAAGACAACAGAATCATGCAAGATTTTGTGTGTGTGTGTGCATGCATGTGTATATCCCTTTCAATCTCATCTACAGGATCAAGGGTATGTGTTTTCTATACATCTAATTCAGTTAAGTACTCTAGAGGGTGTGCTATGTTGGTCCATACACATCTAAGTGATAGTACTTTTAAGAGGCAGTAGACTATGGTAATCATTGGGTCAATTTAGATGTTGTTTTTAGGTGTTGTCAAGTTATTTCCAACTCACAGCGACCCTATAAACAATAGACTGAAATGCTACCTGGTCCTGCACCATGTTCACAGTCCTTGTTACACTTGAGCCCATTGTCTCAGCCACTGCGAAAAGTGTAGTCTGTCTCACTGAAGGTCTTCCTTTTTCTTTTTTTTGCTGAGCCTCTACTTTACCAAGCATATGTCCTTCCTGACAACATATCCAAAGTACGTAAGATGTAATCTCCCCATACTTACTTCTAAGGAGCACTCTGGTTGCACTTCTTCCAAAACAAATCTGTTCATTATTTTAGTAGTCCATGATACTCAACAATCTTCCCCACCACCACAATTCAAAGGTGTCAATTCTTCTGTCTTCCTTATTTACCGTCCAACTTTTATATGCATATGATGCAGTTAAAGATATCATAGCTTGGGGTCTGGCACAATTTAGACTTCAAGATGACATATTTATGTTTCAACACTTTAAAGAGACCCTTTGCAACAGATTTTCCCAATGTAATATATCTTTTGATTTCTTGACTGCTGCTTCCATGGGTGTTGATTGCGGAATCAAGTAAAATGAAATCCTTGACAACCTCAATCTTTTCTCCATTTATCATGATGTTGTTTATTGGTCCAGTTGTGAGCATTTTTGTTCACTTGATGTTGAGGTGTAATCCATATGGAAGGCTGTAGTCTTTGCTGTTCATCAGTAACCGTTTCAAGTCCTCTTTACTTTCAGCAAGCAAGGTTGTGTTATCTGTATAATGCATGTTGTTAATGAGCCTATCTTCAATCCTGATGCATGAGTGGTGAACTGTTCCCAGATTTTTTAAATACTAAATTGTGAAGACAACTTTGGAAATTATCTGTGAAATTTTCTCAGTAAGTCAAAGTTCAGAGTGCTTAGCTGTTCCCACCTGTAATCTTCCCCAGTGTATTTTTGTGTAACGATGCTTGGATTGAGTGTCCTTACCAGATCAACACAGTACTAGAACTTGTCACCTCACTCTTAGCCCAGAAATTTTCACCCTTTGTTGTACCACTGGAGTAGTTGGTGGCACAAACAGTTAAGCATGTGATTACTAACTGAAAGCTTGGTAGTTTGAATCCACACCAAGATGCCTAGAAGCCAAGCCAAGTGCCGTCGAGTCGGATCCGACTCATGGCGACCCCATGAGTCGCCATGAGATGCCTAGAAGACAGGTCTATAAATCTGCTTCTGAAAGGTTACAGCTTTGAGAAGGCTACAGAGCAGAATCTACTCTGTACACATGGTGTCACCATGAGTTGGAACTGACTTGTCCACTACCAGCAATTAGGACATAGTATCCAGTTACATCTCAAGATAGGATTAGGTTGGCAGTACCTAGAAAAGTGTTTCTAAATTTTACGTATCTGTGAACTCCATTCAAGATTTGTGTTCTATGAAATGTCCTTGTGAACTGTGCCATATCTACGTAATCTCTGGAAACCCTGGTGACGTAGTGGTTAATTGCTACAGTTGCTAACCAAAAGGTCAACAATGGAAACCCAACAGGCACTCCTTGGAAACTGTATGGGGCAGTTCTACTCTGACCTACAAGGGTGCTATGAGTCGGAATAGACTGAGTGCCAGTGGGTTTTTTTGTTTGTTTGTTTAGATAATAATGTTTTTTAAATAATCAGAATTTTAGTTACATAAATCGATGTTTAAATGAAATTACATATTCCCATTAATATACAATGATTATTTTTGTCATAAATGGAAACAATCTGTAAAATTATCTTGTAAATAAGAAACAGGTTTCTCTTTAAGCTTTACATATATTCTCTTCCCTTGCTAAAGTCTGACACTAACGTCTGCTCTCTTCTTTCAAGAAAAAGGAGATTCATAGGCTTTTGAGTGGTGGTAAAAATACACATTTTTAGTGATTTGAGGCTATCCCTGATGCTGTCAAAGGAGACAAGGAAAATGTAAAAGGAACTACTTCCTTATTATGTGAACTAGTCAATATTTCATGCCAGGTATGAGAGGTACGTAAAGTCAGACTACTTCTGCAAACATCAGTATCACATATATAAAGGACCTATGGTCTAGACTCTGGAGAAAGATGTGGCAGTTTACTTCCATAAAGATTTACAACCTTGGAAACCCTATGGGGCAGTTCTAGTCTGTCTTTTAGGGTTGCTGTGAGTCAGAATTAACCTAAGGGTAGTAGATTTTGGGTTCAGTCTAGACTCTAGTAGCAAGAGAAAGGGTTCTAGTTTAAGAATAGCTCCTGTCCTAGTTACCTAGTTCTGCTGTACCACAAATGAATGGCTTTAAACAACAAGAATTTACTGTCACAGTTTTGGAAGCTTTAAGTTCAAATCAGGGCACTTTTTCTAGGGGAGAATCCTTCCTTGTCAGTAGTCCTGAAAGTTCCTTGAATTTCCTTGGCTTCTGCCATCCCCATGGGGTGTGTCTTTGTGTTTATTCTGCTCTTTGTGTAAACACAGATGTGATTAGGTTTAGGATCCACCCACTTTGTATGACCTCATTAACATAATAAAAGAAAAGGCTTATTCCAAACAGGATCACTTGCACAATTACAGCGGCCAAGACATCAACACACATGTTAGGCAAAAACAAATTCAACCCATAACAGCCACTAAACTGTTAGTCAAATTTTCATCAATCAACAAAGATGTAGAAAGAAACAACTATACTGAGTATCAGAGTGTTCAATGAACTTGGCCTTAGGGGCTCAGATTACTCTGCAAAATTTTAGCAATGGATTGAATTTCTCTGTCTTCCATTTCTAGATTGTGACTCTTTTCACTAAGCTATTTTCATTATCACCCTCTGTGGTACTTTGGTATTTTACTTTTTAAAGTTAGTAAAATTTTGAAGCACAAAAATAAATGCAGAAAGAAAAATCAGAATATACAAAATAAATTTTATCATCCTCCTGACTCAATTATCTCAAAAAACTATTAAGAATATGATTCAAAATTTAAGTCATAATCTGAAAAAACTCATTATCCAAAGATGATTTGTCCCTTGGAAATTCTATTGGGATACTCAACCAATTCTTCCTTAGCAAAGAACTATTATTTTTGTACAAACAGGATATTACATTCCTCTCCTTGTTTCAGAAGAAATATTTCTGACTTTGTTAACTAGTCCCTATTCAAATAGTTATGTCTAAAGGATTCTATGAAGAGAAATATATTCACTTAAGGACTTTGTACTCCTTCATATATTAAAAAAAATCAAGATTTCACATCTATTTTATGCTATATAACTCTTTTTTTAAAATAAGTTTTATAAGATTTTAGCCTGCTCTTTTTTTCCTTGATTGTAAAAAAATTGGGTGGTTTAGTTTTATTTATCAAAGCTTGCATTAGGAAAGACAGAATTCAACAAAGTTGGAAAATATGTTCCATGAAGCAAACTGGTATAACATTCGACATAATCTCTGAACCACTGAATATTTTATCAGGTATTACAACTAATCTGTAAGTAGATGTTATAACAATAAAGGTTTTTTCTTTATTTTTATGAAGATGGAGCAAGTTTCCTCATGGAATAGGACAGTTTTCAGATACACTTAAATTTAATGAAATGTCTTCTCATCCATCAATCTTCCCAAGTACATGATTCAGGGGGAAAAAATGGCTCAAATATCTCAGGAAAGACAAAGGATTTCTAGAGAAGTAGTTTAATGCTAAGATTGAGGACATAAATTATGAAAGTAGCTCATAGGGCAAATCAGAAATGCCAAGTTGAACATTTTGGCTTTTAACAAATAAATGCTAATGAAATAAATTGGAAAACCATGTTTAAAGTCCCTCATGCCATTCATAGATTATTGATGCTCTCCTCTGAGTTCATCCTTTCAACATTATACATTCAAAAGCCTAAATTGTACAAGGTATCCATCCTGATTCCCTTGAAGAACTCTATTTTAACTCAAAGAGTATATTATTAGAATACTAGTATTCTGGCACTTTGAAAACTTCCATATTATCCAGAAGGTTCCTTGCTGGCACAGAAAATGGAAATGCTGCTTAATATGTTTGGGATGCTCTTGAATCTTCCTTTTGATCATTTTATCTCAATTCCCAAGTCATCTGTACCTCTTGTCTTTAATGCTGCAGTCAAGCCTCCTGCAGTTATCTCCTGTTAACCAGTCTTCCTACAGCATTGCTACAAAGCTGGCAAGCCTCTGCTCAAAAGCCTGTGGGCTTCTTGCTTAATTGTGACGCAGCAAGCTCCGTAACACATTTCCTTTCTATATTTCCAATTCTTTCTCCCAGGATCTGCTACACTGGCTATTTTTCTAAATTCTTACCACCACTTCAACTTCAACTACTGAAATTGGAGGATAAATTAAAGCAAGCAGGCAGGACTAATTTTTTAACTATTTTTCTTAAAATTTCTGGCTTAACATTACCGGGCTCAGGTAGGAAATCACACATTAGCTTACAAGAGACACTGATAAAAAAAAAACCTTTGCAGCCTTTACAGCTTCTTTTTAGGACTGACAAACAAGTAGAGGCACCAGTTTGAGGATCTCCTGCTCAGGGGACAACCAAGAGCCTTTGGACCCTGGTTCCTGATGCATTTCTCCCCAAGACCCCTGAGGCCTGCTCCGAGACAGATGACCCTCTCCAATTGCCCACATTGTTTCTGCCTAACACCACCCCTGCACTGGCATGAATCTTCTCTCTTGAAAAACCCCAACATTGCCAGACTACTTCAGATAGTCTTTGAGGATGGGAAGGCAGCCTGTCCCCTGTGTTGCTGGCAGCACAGAAATAAAAACTTCTGATCACTTACCAAGCTCCTGTCCCAGAGACTGGTTTTGGCAGCAAGTGGCACAAACCCAGAGTTTTGTCTGGTAATCTACCCTGTCTGTCATGGATTGAAATGTTTTCCCCCCAAAGTCTGCAGCATTTTGGCTAGGCCATAATTCCTAGCATTGTGTGATGTTCCTCCATATTGGAATTTCTGCCTATGATATTACTGAGAGTGGCTGGGCTGCAACTGAGTTGATCTGGTGGGGATGCATAGGATTGTTTGGTGCCTTGGGGTGGCCTCTTGGCATTTAAAGGAAAAGGGAGGCAGGCTGAGATTTGGGAAACTTGTGGCACCAAGAAAACACCACTGAGAGTAGAGCGCGACCTTTGGATCTGATGTTCCTGTGCCAGGATGTTCTCATATTAAATTTGGATTTGTAGCTTACTGGATTGCAACAAAATAAAAATTCTTTTTTAAAAGCCATCCATTTGTGGTATTTCTGTTAAAGCAGCAATAGATAACTAAAATACTATCCAAACCATCATCATTCCTACTCCCTGCCGTTCTTGATTCTCTACAACTAGGGCCAGAAGACTTTTCCTGTAAAGGGTCAGACAGTAAATATTTCAGTAAATATTTCATTATGATTGCTTTGCTGCTGTTGTAATGCAGAAGTGAAAAGCCCAGACCTATGCCAAAAGTAGTCACAGGCAATGTAAATGAAGGAATTGGCTCTGTCCACTAAAACTTTATTTATGGACACTGAAATCTGCATGATAAATAATTCTCCTATGTCCTGAAACATTATTATTTTGATATTTTTTCAATCACTTAAAAACATGAAAATAATTCTTGATTCATAAGTCATAAAATACAGGTAGAAAACACTGGGCCACAGTTTGCTGATGTCTGCTCTACCAAACCAAAACTGAACCTGTTGTCACCGAGTCAATTCTGATTCATAAAAATTCTATAGGACATAGTAAAACTACCCCCAAGAGTTTCCAAGGAGTGCCTGGTAGATTCAAACTGCTGACTTTGATTAGCAGATATAGCACCTAATCACTTTGTCACCAAGTTTTCCATCTGCTCTACAGTACCTCTCAAAAGATCAACCAGGTATCTATGTGGCACCTCTACTGATAATCCTGTACTGGCTCCTCGATTCACTCAGAATAAATGTTGAGGTTCTTGCACGGTATATAAGGCCACGTGTAATCTGGCTCCTCTTGTTTCTTTGCCGTCACCTCCAGTTACTCTCCTTTGCTGTGCTCTTCTCCAGCTACACTGGCCTTCTTTCTGTTCCTTGAACACACCAAACATAATTTGGCCTTTGGTCATTTGCCCTGGCTAGTTTCCATCTGGGATGCCCACATATTTCCACAGCTTTCTTGTTTGTATCAAGATTTGTATCAAATGTCATTCTCTCAGATGGGTCTATCCTGACGACTTTGTTTAAACTGTAACCACCATGACTCCCATAGTACTCCCACTACTGCTTACCTACATCTGTTTTTACTCACAGTATTTACTGTTGTTGTTAAGTGCTACCAAGTCAGTTGTAATTTACAATGATACCATGTACAACAGAACAAAATATGACCAGGTCTTCCACCACCCTCATGATCAATGTTATGCTTGAGCCCATTATTACAATCACTGGATCAATCCATCTAATTGAGGGTCTTCCTATTTTTCATCAAACCTCTATCAATCATGATGTCCTTCTCCAAAGACTGGTGCTGATAACGTGCCCAAAGTATGTGAGATGATGTCTCACTATGATTGCTTCTAAGGATCATACTGGTCATACTTCCGCCAAGACAGATTTGTTCATTATTTTGGCAGTCTGCGGTATATTCAATATTCTTTGCCAATCCTATTATTTAAAGTCATCGATTCTTCTACAGTCTTCTTTATTCATTATCCAGTTTTCCTACACATGTAAGGCAAACAAAAATAACATGCCTTGGATCAGGGTACCTTAGTCCTTGAAGTGAAAGCTTTGCTTTTTAACGCTTTAAACGGGTCTTTTTTTAAAAAAGATTTCCCCAATGTGATGTGTCATTTGATCTCTTGACTGATGCTTCCATGTGTATTGATTGTGGCTATGAGGAAAATGAAATTCTTGACATCAATCTTTTCTCTATTTATCATGATGTTGATTATTGGACCAGTTGTAAGGATTTTTGTTTTATTCATGGTGAGTGTTATCTATACTGAAGGCTATGGTCTTTGATCTTCGTCAGTAAGTGCTTCAAATCCTCTTCACTTGCAGCAAGGAAGGTGTTGTCATCTACCTACTGCAGATAGTGAGTCCTCCTCCAGTGCTGATGCACAGTCCTTCATATATTCCACTTTCTTGGATTATTTGCTTAACACACATACTGAATAACTATGATGAAAGAAAATAACCCTGACACACACCTATCCTGACTTTAAAACACACAATATCTCTTTGTTCTGTTAGAATGACTGCCTCTTAATGTACAGGTTTCCTATGAACACAACTAAGTGTTCTTGGAGTCCCATTCTTCACCATGTTAAACATAATTTATTATTATCTACAGAGCTCCATGTCTTTGCTTAGTCAATACAACACAGGTGAACATCTTTCTGGTTTTCTCTGCTTTCAGACAGAGTCTGTCTGACATCAGTACTGATATCATTCATTCCAACTTCTCTTCTGAATCTGCCTTTAATTTCAGGCAGTTCCCTGTTGATGTACTGTTACCATCACTTGTAAACAATCTTCAGTGATATTAATGATATTAATGATGTTTAATAATTTCCATATTTGGTTGGATCATCTTTCTAGAAGGGATACAAATATGGATCTTTTCCAGTCCACTGGCCAAGTAGCTCTTTTCCAAATTCCTTGGCAAAGACAAGCATGAATCTCCAATGCTGCATCAAGTTGTTGAGACACTCTAGTTGGGATTCCATAGTTACTTATAACTCACCAACACATGCTGCACTTACTAGCATAGTATTTTTTTTTTTTTTACTTATCTCCCTGTAACATGAAGGTGATGATCTTTTTTTCATTGATGTGTTCCAAATTTCCAGCATAGTGCCTAGCAGAGAGTAGGTACTTCACATGTTTCTGCTGGATAAATAAAACTTGATAATGCATTTTTTCTGTATGCATCTTCTGTCTCTGTTTTTCAGATTTTCCTGCGAAGTTCAATTTCTAACTTAGCATCACAACACCCACGGTTAGTAGAACCTAGCTCAAATGTTGTTGCTATTAAGAATCTCTTATTTTCAACCTAAAGCTGTCCTTCTCTTGGAGTTCCATTAATATACAGTTAGTTTGTGTCTTAGTCATCTAATGCTGCTATAACAGAAATACTACAAGTGCTTTAGCAAGGAAAAGTTTATACTCTCACTGTCCAGTATACTGCAAGTTCAAACTCAAGGCATCAGCTCTAGAGGAAGGCTTTCTCGCCCTGTTGACTTTGGAGGAAAGTCTTTGTAATGTATCATTCTTCCCTTGACCTGGGAGCATCTCAACACAGGAACCTTAGGTCCAATGGATGCACTCTGCTTCTAGCACTGCTTTCTTGCTGCTATGGATAATTTAACTGTCTACTCACTTCCCTTTCCTTTAATCTCTTCTAAGACAAAAGAAAAAATGGATGAGGAAAGCCATATTCTGGGGAAACTCCCTTTACATTGGACCAAGTAGATGATCTTAGTAAGCATGTAATAGGTCCACCCTAATACTGTTTAACTGAACCCAATCTTTTCCTATTAGTAACAGACAGAAATTAAGATTTACAACATAGGCAAATCACAAAATGGGGGCCAACCACACAATACTGGGAATCATGGGGGGCAGAGACAAGGTGGCAGATGAAACACACATCTTCCTAAATCCCTCTGGAAACCAAGACCTGAACTGGTAATTAAATGGAGCATTCTGGACACCAAGTGAGCCTTAGGACACGGCATAGTGTTGTTAATTTGGATTTCATAACACTAAACAGAAAACCTCCTCTCTTTTGCTAACCCTGCTCTTTGCAAGAGCTGGCTATCACAGACCAAAGTTAACTCAACTATTTTAGCTTTTTATCCTCTGTCTTAGCTGGTGGGCGGAGCTCAGATTTGATTAGCGGCTAACCTCAAATGCACTGCTAGTGGGATCTGCAAGCACAATTGCCATATTTTGAGAGCCTAGCTTTAGACTCTGTGCATCTTGGCATCTTTGGCCTCTCTCTCTGCATAGTTGTACGGAGCCAGGTGCCAAGCTTCTGTGGGATGCTATCTTGTTTCATCCAGAAGTGGACACATCCATATGGAGGCCACCGCCAAGCCTTGTTCCTGGGCTAGGAGGCAGTGCTTGCCAGGAAGAGAGCACCTTTCTGGCAGAAAAGCAGTATTTTACACAGTGTTGCCTACTGCTGGGGCCCCACAACACATGTTGTGGAATCTGTGCATATTGGCACCTTTGGCCTCTCTTTCCATCTCAAACTTAGAGTAGTTTGGACTCAGCAAAGCAGGGAGCTTGTGAAAGCCACCATCTGGTTCCACTGGGAGGCAGACATACCCTTACAGAGGCCTCAGCTGGACCTAATTGCTGGGCTGGTAAGTGTGCCTGCCTGGAGCAGAGTGCTTTTCCAGCAGTAAAGCAGGATTCAACACAGTGTCACCTACAGCTGTAGCCCAACAGCAGAGGCCAACAGGGAGTAGTCTTTCTGTATTCTGAGCTAGTTTATAACATCTGGGGTTCGATATAGAAGTGCTTACTTTCTCAGCTGGGAAGAGGGACCTATACACCTGAAAAGCTGACTGACTTTGGAAGTTGTCAGATACCTTTTACCTTTCACTTTAAGATGGCCTAGAGAAACGACTGTGGTCCAACCTCATAGCATCTCTCCCAGCCTCCACTGACTCCCATGATGCCCCAAAAGCAACAAACTCTGGAGAAAAACATAACCAAGAAATCACCCATGGCTTCAGAAAGCCCCCAAAAGAAAGCACCACAAAATTTACCAGATGAAGAAAATTTTCTAAGATTATCAGGAGGTGAATACAAAAGGATTATGTATAGAGCCCTCCTAGACCTTACACAAATTGCAGCAGGGTAAAATGAAAAAAGTAAGCAAGCTGTTCGATCTGATGGAACACCAGTATTCTGAAATTCAACAGATCAAGAACAAAATCAAAGACATAGAAACTTCAATTCAAAGTCAAGAAAACAGAATGGAACAAATGGAAAAGAGAATTTCTGATTTGGAAGACAGAACTACAGACTCCAGGATCTATGAGGAGAAATCAGAAAAAAGAAACAAGAAAAATGAAGAAACATTAAGAAGCGTGTGGGACTCTGTTAAGAGGAACAATCTACAATTCATTGGCATTTCTGAACAGAACGAGACACCTGAGAACACAGAAACTGTTGCAGGAGAGCTACTGACAGAAGACTTCCTAGAAATTATTAAAGAAGAGAATATACATATCCAAGATACATATCCAACAGCACTCAATATAGATATCAAAAGAAAGACTCTAAGACATTGTAATCAAGCTTAACCAAATGAAATATAAGCAGAAATTCTTAAAGGCAGCAAGACTCAAAGCAAAGCTAACATTCAAAGGGAAACCCTGTAGGTTTTTGTCGGATTTCTCAGCAAAAACCATGCTGGCACAGAGACAACATTCAAAACCTTGAAGGAGAAGAATTTCCAACCAAGAATTATATATCGTGCAAAACTATCTTTCAAATATGAAAATCAAATTAAGACATTCACAGATAAACAGAAACTCAGAGACTTTGTAAAAACCAAACCAACACTACAAGAAACACTGAACAAATCTTTTGGCTTAGAAGAACAAAACTGCTAACTTTATATTTTAGAAGCAAACACAGGACACATCACCCAGAATCCTACTAAGTTAAGAAAGGCTCCAAACTCAATCAAAGCTATAACAGTGAAAGAAATAATCAAATGATCATATTATGAAAACTATAATGTTATCATATTAAAAAGAGGGATGTATTAAAGTCGTTATATTCCTTCCAGATGGAGAGGAAGTTGGTAAGAATGTTAATAATTAAAACTGGTTTTATACATAGTTTATTAAGCGAGATCACAGGGGCAGCTGTAAAGCATAATAAAGATCCAACATATCAAATCAAGAAATGTAATGCAGGAGTCTCAACAACCACAAAGCCAACCCTGAAAAAGGTGAAAAATCAACTCACAAAGAAGAATGTCTAGAACAAATTAGTAAGAACAACAGAGAAAATATCAACACAAAAATAAACATATCACAGTGGCAGCACTGAACACACACTTATCAATAATTACACTGACTGTGAATGGACTGAACGCTCCAGTAAAGAGACATCAAGTGACTTCTTGGACCAAAAGACATGACCCATCCGTATGTTGCCTACAAGAGACTCACCTTAGACTTAAAGATAAGAACAAACTGAAAATGAAAGGATGGAAGAAAATATATCAAGCTGACAATATACAAAGAAGAGCAGGGGTGGCAAATCTAATCTCAGATAAAATAGATCTTAATATAAAATCCACCATTGCGGACAAAGAGGGACAGTATTTATTGCTGAAAGGTTCAATACACAAGCAAGACTTAACAATGTTAAGTATTTTTGCACCTATTATTAGAGCACCAAAATACATCAAAGAAACACTGCCTACTGTCAAAAATGAGACAGGTCACTCCACAATAATAGTGGGAGACTTCAATACTCCACTCTCAATACTGGACAGATCGTTCAGAAAAAGGCTCAATAAAGACACAGAAGACCTTATTGCCACAATTAATCAGCTAGACCTCATTTACATATACAGAACTTTCTGTCCATCAGCAGACAACTACACCATCTTTTCCAGTGTGCATGGAACATTCTCCGGAATAGACAATGTGTTAGGACATAAAGTAGTTCTCAACAAAATCCATACTAGTGAATTAATGCAAAGCATCTTCTCAGACCCTAAAGCC
The DNA here is from genome assembly GCA_028571685.1 of Heterohyrax brucei. Taxonomy (NCBI): domain Eukaryota; kingdom Metazoa; phylum Chordata; class Mammalia; order Hyracoidea; family Procaviidae; genus Heterohyrax; species Heterohyrax brucei. The sequence goes on along the minus strand of CM053143.1, from coordinate 174,701,667 downwards.
ATAAAAGCCAAAATTGATAGAAAAAACATACATAGAAAGTGGCATTGATGGAAACTGGACAACACATCTTGTTCAAAAAGCTATGGGTTATAGAAGAAATCAAGTATGAAATAAAGAAACTTATGGATGCTGATGAAAAGGGAGACACTTCCTACCAGAACCTATGGGATACAGCCAAAGCAGTGCTCAGAGGTCCGTTTATCTTCATAAATGTACACATCTGGAAGGAAGAATGAAACCAAATCAAAGAAGTAATCCTACAGCTTGGACAAGTAGAGAGAACAACAGAGGAACCCCTCAGCCACCAGAAGAAAACAGATCAAAAGATTAGAGCAGAACTAAAGCAATTAGAGAATAGAAGAACAACGGAAAAAATTGAAAAGACCAAAAGCTAGTTTTTGGAAAAGAGTAACAAAATTGACAAACCATTGGCTAAGCTGACTAAAGAAAAACAGGAATACAAACAACCCAAACGAGAAACGAGAGAGGAGTTGCCACAACAGATCCCATGGAAATCAAAAATATCATAACAGAATACTATTAGACTCCAACAAATTTGAAAACCTAGAGGAAATGGACAAATTCCTTGATTCATATCACCTACTAAAATTATCGCAAGGTAAAGCAGAACAACTTCATAAACTCATTACAAAGGAAGAGATTGAAAAAGTCATCAAAACACTGCCAATCAAAAATGTCTGGGCCCAGATGGCTTTACCACAGAATTCCATCAAGCTTTTAGAGAAAAGTTATCTCCAATGCTATTGAGACTATTTCACAGTATAGAAAGGGATGGAACACTCTCAAATTCATTCTATGAAGCCAGCATAATCCTGGTACCAAAGCCAGGGAAAAATCCAACAAAAAAGGAGAACTACAGACAGATATCACCCTTGAATCTACATGCAAAAACCTTCAACAAAATTCTTGCCAATAGAATACAACAACATATCAAAACAATAATCCATCATGACCAAGTTGGATTCATACCACAATAGCAAAAAGATGGAATCAACCAGGTGTTCAACAACAGAGGAGTGGATAGGTAAACTATGGAACACTACACAACGATAAAAACAATGATGATTTTAGGAAACATCTCATCACCTGTTTTCAATTGGAGGACATTATGTTGAGTGAAAATAGTCAGTGACAAAAGGACAAATATTGGATGAGACTCCTACAATAAGAACTTAGAAACAGAATCATGCTAGAAGACAAGACTGTCTGATGGCTGCAAGGGTAGGGAGGGAGGTAGGGTGAGGGGGGAATGATCTAGATTAGACAGTTGATAGAAATCTGTGAAAGCATATATTAGAAAGAAGATCGATATTAACTGGACTTCAACATAACATGATTACTCCTTCCATTTTAACCCCAAATTGCAAGGACAGAGTAGCTGGGGCAGTGGGACAGGGACCATGTTGTCAGAGGAAATCAAGGCCAATTGGCACAACTAGCATTTTGTTAAGACAGCCTTCTGCACCCCACATTGGTGAGTGGCATCTGGGGTCTTCAAAACTGCCAAGCTGCCATCTGAGAGTACAGCAAATGGTTCCAACTTAGCAGGAACGGATGATCACCAAGAACCAAAATGACTCAGGGGTAAGAGAACCCAGAAGACAAAAAGACTCACATGAGTGGGTGACTACATTGACTTGCGACTGGAATAACCGGATGATGCCTGGCCACCACCAGTGATAGCCATAATGGAGCTCACAAAGTTGAGTCTCACTGGTAACACAAGAATAAAAAGGGGTGCACCCTGAGATCTCCACTAAGAGACTACAGTTGATGATCCAGGGGCTTTAGGGTCCCTCTGGGAACATGGCACCTGGCCTTGGTGCTGCCCCTGTCCATAAATCATAATGGAGGTCCACTCTTTGGACAGGAATGGATTGGACTTGGTGACACAAAGTGACCATGTCATGTGTGTACTTTATGGTTTTATGCATCTATAGGATGTCATCCTCCTGACCTATTACTGGAGGAAGTGGAGTGGGTGGAGAGGTGGGGATAGGAGATTGTTGGGAGGAAAGGACATATATGGAGCAGAGAGGAAGAGTGTGCTGTCACCAGGCAGGGAGAGCAGTGGGAGCTGCATATAGTTGGGCATGTAAAGTTATATGGGAATGTACATTTTCATTCAATCATCATCATCATCCTCACAAAAAAAGATAGGAATCAAGGCCCACCCAAACTAACACACATATTTTTGGGAAGACATAGTTCAATCCCCAGTGGTATAGTGGTTAAGTGCTACTTCTGCTAACCAAAAGGTTGACAGTTCAAATCCGCCAGGTGCTCCTTGGAAACTCTATGGGGCAATTCTACTCTGACCTATAGGGTCACTATGATTTGGAATCGATGCTACAGCTGTAGTGAGTAATTTAATCCAGGCAATTTGTCTTACTGAGATGGTGTTTGTGTTGCTATAATGCTGGACACTATGCTGCTAGTGTTTAAAATATCAGCAGAACCAACTACCCATAGTGGATAGGTTTCACTGGGTCTTTCAGGCTGAGGCAGTCTGGGGAAAAGGCTTGTTGATCTACTTCTGAAATTAAGCCAAAGAAAACTTTACAGATCATACAGAATCTGATCAGATACAGTGCTGGCAGATGAGCCCTCCAAAATGGAAAGCAGTACGCATTACCAATGTCAACGGACTCAAGCATGTCAGCAATCATGAAGACAGCACAGAACCCCACAGTATTTTGTCCTGTTGTGTGAAAGGTCACTGTGAGTCAGAGGCAGTTCAATAGTAACTAACAACTTCTCTTGTGATGCCCATCATATTCAGATTGGTCTTAAGGTTTGAAAGCATGTGTTTTAACTCTTGTAAATTTTCGTATTCTTTATGGTGTAGCTAGTGTATCATTCACCTTTAAATTTCTCACTGCATCTCTGAGTGTGCCACACATGCAGTGAGTACAATAATTACTTGCTTAATTCATTGACATCATCATTATCATAACACCTGTTACTTGCTGAATAATTATGTTGAATTGGACAGTAAGTCTTTAGGTCATTTACATGATTAGCAAAAGCCTCATGGACATTGTACGGTACTATCATTGCTGTTACTGCAATGAGGTCACTGAGCTTAAGACTGGTAAAGTAACTTGCCCAAGGTCATACTGCTAATGGTTGATGAAGCCATATTTCAAACACAGCACTGTTATTCTGAGGTGTCAGAGTCTGTAATACACTGTCTCTGCAGTAAAAATAAAATACAAATGCTTACTTTGAAAAATAATTACCAGTATCATGCTGAATGAAACAAAAGCAAAGAACAAAGAAATATCCTGCACTTCAATTCTTCTTATCTACTTTAGAGATTTGAGTGGCTTGACATCATGTTTCCAAAGACTGCCTTTTCTTCCGAACTCTGAGTGTGTAGCCATGGTGTATTCTTCAAACATCGATACTGACTCTAAAATTTTAGGAAAAAATCATATGTCATAATAAGACACTTCTCCAGATTTATATTTTTTTGGTAATAATAAAAGTCTTCAAATATAAAATAATGAAATATGAAATATCTCTGGCTTTCTCAAAGATAAGATTTTAGTATCTGTGCAAATTTCCCATCTCCCTATAACATTCCAAAGAAGGATTATATCAGTAGAAGTGTGAAGAGTTGAAGAAATCAGAAGATTCTTAATCCTGACTTCTGCAGTAGGCAACCTGTATTTCACGTTATTGTTATTTCTAAATTTTATCATATCTTATATCCTATAAAAAAGTTGAATAGTTATTAATTTTATTCTTTTGTGAAGAAAAAAGATTTCTTACTAATTAAAAAATTGGAGATTCCCTACAAAAAATTTAGAAAACATCTATGCTATATACACTGGTGCCATACAGAAGTTATCTGAGATTTTTTAGGTTGGGAGAATTTTTGATAAAAAAGTATTAAACTTAACAAAAGCGTAACTCTTTGAGTATATAAATGTTACTTAACTTTAACTATTTTTAAAGGGAGCCTTTGAGTCATGTCCACTGGCTTCTTGAAAACATAAATATAAATTGAACACTTGTGACTATTTCTTGAGGATTCCAAAGCAATCGGGGAATGCTACTTAATTGTTATCAATTTAACAACATGCAAAATAAATTTAGGGCTACTTAAATGAGTACTGACTCTAGCTAGCCCTTTAAAACACTGGCTTGAAGAAAAATACTTGGTGGCAGTCTGCATCTGGAATCACTTTATTCCGATGAGGATGAAAATGATACCATGAGGAGAATGTAAATCTGCTCAAGGTTTTCCTGCTAAAATTTGATAATGCTAAGACCTTAGGCCAGGTTGTCTTAGCTGCCAAGGTCAGGTCTATCTATCAGGCTGGTTGCCGCCTTATGCAATTATCACAATGGTGCGTTGTAAAAACCATGTGCTTCTGGAATAGGAGAGAAATGGACTGCTAACCAGGCTAACCTTGTCACTGTGACTGTCACAAAATCATCATGTACCTCAAGTTTATTGTTTATCTGGAAATAAGTCAGAGTAAATTATTTCTAAGTTCTATTTGCAATTGTACATGACTACACTCACACAACATATTGCAAAACAATCATTTATATGAATGTGTATGATATATGCGACATACATGACACACGTTTGTTATTATCACTGTTAGGGAGTTCAGCATGTTCACTACTTTGAGTTGGAAGAAACTTAACCTTCAGCATTGAAGGACTGTGATTTGTGTGTAAATAGGCTAAGAGGGCTTCATTGGAAAGTACATTTGAATGTATTTGGGTACATGCCCAGCAGTTGGCTGTGTGGTTTCCCTTGGGAAACTTGAGCAGACACAGCATAAAACTGATCTTTGAGGTTCTAAAAGCTTTTTATAGAATTGGCTTCATACCTCTTTGAAGCCTTTTGACTCCTGTTTGGCTTAGGGAATTATAAGGTGGCTGGGAAGTTTCTTTACATAATCCCCATAATAAAACAGGCTGTATGAATCCCAATGAGTTTTATAAAAGACTGAGTGATTTGGCAGGCTTTAAACCTCTTATCCTAACTTGATGACCTGGAGAAATAGAAATTCTCCCATTATAGAGATGATAATACTGAGTCAGTGGACAGTTTACAACTTCCTCATGGTTGTAAGTAAGTTGGAGAAGCCAAGTCAAAACCTGGAGATACAGGATTGATTTTTGGGGGGGGGGGGAGATACAAAATACCTAAAATTTCAACAGACCCAAAGTAGCATTTCTTTGTTTCAAGCAATTTTACCACAATTGGAGCTTGGCAGAACCTACAAACTTTTGATCTTAATTTATGAGCTTATATTATATAGAAATAGAAAGGCCTATTTGATACTAAATATCTCTTTAGTATGAAATATTAAGATGCATTCATTATTTATACATATAAATATATTCATTACAGAAAAGTGATAAAACATATGCACTCTTTTTATGCAAATAACTGCTTGCCTCCTGCATTTGCTTCCTGGCCATGCCCTCCACGGAGGTTATTCTTCTAAGCACACTATGTTGTTATTATTATTTTTTTTTAACAGCAAGTGGAAGTGGATTGGCATGGTGATGCCTGGTGGGGGTGTGGTGCAGCAGGAAAACAAACACAGAAAGTGTGTGTTAAATGCATAAAAATACCTTACACATTTGTACACAGCTGTACAAAAACATCCATATACTGTATGACCTTTTAAACAAATAAGAAAGTAGATAGACATCTTCTATTTAAAAATTATATAGTTACACCTCCTCTGTGAACACTTGCAGATAACTTAGATTTCTAGGGCTCTACATTTTTGATGATGGTTTTTTTATAGCTGGAAGAAATACTGGGCAGAAATAAGAACACAGAAGAATCACAGTAGAGTTCAGACAGTCACATCCTCTAACCTTGAAACAAAAATGTGGAAAAACAGAGGCAGGGGATGATATAACCTTGTCCCCTGAAAGTATTCATTCTGTGCAATTTAGTCAGACATCGTGTGACTACTTGTTGAATACCTACTATGCTCTAAGCATTGTCTACACACTGAGTTACAACAACCAACAAGGCAGCTATAATCCTTGGGGAAAAAACACGTGAAGTCTAGCTTCAGAGACAATTGTCAGTAAATGATTTCAGATAGCAGATACTTCTCAGAAGAAAGTATCAATGAATCCCAGTTTGTCTAGGACCAAGTTCAGGTTTATTCCTACTTTCTTGCTGTGGTTACAAACATTACCTCCTTTTACCCTCCAAAGTGGCTCAGGTTTTGTCATTCTACCTGTAAAAGACATTTTAAGAGGTGATATTAAAAAAGTAGCTGAAGAATCTTCAACAAATGGTGCTGGCAAAATTGGTTATCCATTTGCAATAAACTGAATCAAGATCCACATCTTACAACTTACACAAAAACCAACTCCCACTGGATAAAAGACCTAAATATCAAACCTAAAACAATAAAGCTCATCCAAGAAAAGGTAGGAACAACAATGGAAGTTTCAATACACAATGAGGACAGACTCCAAAATCTGTCAAAGAAACCTCAATCAACAGAAGAGAAAATAGATAAATGGGAACTATTAAGAATCAAACACTTTTGCTCATTCAAAGACTTTATTAATAGAATTAAAAGAACACCCACAGAATGGGAAAAAATATTTGGCAACTCTATGTCAGACCGACGCCTGATCTCCATAGTCTATAAGATACTACAAAATATCAATAAGAAGAAGATAAACCATCCAATTAAGCGATGGGCAAAGGAGATGGACAGACACTTCGCTAAAGAGGAGATCCACACAGCCAAAAAACACATGCGGACATGTTCACGATCTTTAGTTATTAAAGAAATTCAAACCAAGACAACAATGAGATACCATCTCACCCCAACAAGATTGGCCATGATCCAGAAAACACAAAACAACAAATGCTGGAGAGGCTGTGGAGAAAGTGGAACCCTCCTACACTGTTGGTGGAGTTGCAAAATGGTCCAGCCTCTTTGGAAGGCAATCTGGCGCTTCCTTAAAAAAATGGATATCGATATACCATTTGACCCAGTAATTCCACTACTTGGAATATATCCTACAGATTCAAGGCCTTTCACACCAACAGACACATGAACCAGAATGTTTATCGCAGCACAGTCCACGATAGCCAAAAGATGGAATCAACCCAGATGCCCAACAATAGAAGAATGGATAGGTAAATTATGGTACATATACTCAATGGAGCACTACGCAATGATAAAGAATAACGATGATTCCAGGTCTCCTAACCTGGTTTCAACTGGAAGACATTATGCTGAGTGAAAGTAGTCAGTGACAAAAGGACAAACACTGTATGAGACCTCTGAGATAAGATCTCAAAAACAGACTTGTGTTTAGAAGAAAAGACTCTTTGACAGCTGCAAGGGATGGGAGGGAGGGAGAGGGAGGGGGGAGGGTTTAGTTTAGTTACTAGAAATCTAGTTGGAAGAAAGTGGTGATAGCACACATTAGAAACAAGAACAACATTAAGTGGACTTCAGCATAACTTGAGTACTCCTTCCATCTTAACTCATTACTGCAAGGATAGAGTAGCTGGGACGGGGGGTGGGGGACCATGCTCTTAGGTGAATTCCAGGCCAATTGGCACAACTAGCGTTTTGCTAGGAGAGCTCTCTGCACCCCACATTGGTGAGTGGCATCTGGGGTCTTAAAAGCTGCCAAACTGCCATCTGAGGACACAGCAAATGTTCCCAACTCAGCAGGAACGGATGCTCACCAAGGACCAAAATGACATGTGGTAAAGACAACCGAGAAGACAGAGAGACCCACAAGAGTGGGTGCCTACATCAACTTGGGACCGGAAGAACCAGATGGTGCCCAGCCACCACCAGTGGTAGCCACGATGGAGCTCACAGAGAGGAGTCTCATTGGCAACACAAGAATAAAAAGGGCTGCATCATGAGATCTCCACTAAAAGACCTCAACTGATGGTCCAGCAGTTTGGCGGTTCCTCTGAGAGCATGGCCCCCTGCCCTGCAGCTGCCCTTTCCCATAAATTATAACAAAGGTCCACTCTTTGGACAGGAATGGATTGGACTTGGCAATGCAGAGTGGCCATATATTGGAAGCACTTTATGTTTCTGTACATCTACAGGATATCATCTTGCTGACCTTTGGCTGGAGGAAGGGGAGTGGATGGACAGGAGGGGAAAGGAGGTTGTTGGGAGGATGAGACATGTATGGAGCAGGGAGGAATAGTGTGCAGTCACTGGACAGGGAGAGCAGTGGAAGCTGCATATAGGTGGGCATGTAAATTTATACGTGAATGTATATTTTCACTCAGTCATGTTAAATAAAAATTAAAAACCAAAAAAGAATATTCCAACATAAAAGTGATACAAATTACACAGAAACTTTAAAAAAACAAAATCAAAAACTAAAATCAAACTCAACAATGTTTTTATATTAGTTTTCTGTAGGCATATGTATTATTTTAACACCATTTGAATTGTGATATATATTTTTAAACAAAATTTAGGTTACTCTTATTTTTTCATTATAGCTAAAACTACAATAGACATTTCTGCATGTAAATATTTGTCAAAGATTTTTACTACTTCTTTGAAATAGATTTCTAGAAGAGGAATAAGTAGATCATAGGATACATGCTTTTAAAAACCCCTCATACCCATTGCCAGCATACGTTCCCGAAGAGGTGCCTCGGTGAAACCCATAGCAGATAAATGCATCTGTTTCCCATTCCTTCAATAACATTCAGTGTTACTACTCTTTGCCTTGCCTGACATGATAGACCAAAATAATTTCATGCATTATCTTATTACTAAGCAAAACTGGACAGTTTTCACATGTTAATTGGTCACTTGTATTTAATTTACTGTGAAATAAATTTCTTGAGGAGAGGGCTAAAAAAAAAAAGTAGCTGAAGAATGAATCAGACAGACTGAAGAATTGATGCCTTTGAATTACGGTGTTGATGAAGAATACTGAATATGCCATGGACTACCAAAAGAAGAAATAGATTTATGTTGGAAGAACTACAGTCAGAGTACTCCTTGGAGGTCAGGATGGTGAGGATTTGTCTCACATACTTTGGACATATAATTAGGAGGGACCAGTCCCTGGAGAAGGGCATCATACATGGTGTAGTAGAGGGTTGGCAAAAGAGAGGAGGGCCCTCAACAAGATAGACTGACACGGCAGCTGTGACAATGAGCTCAAACCTAACAAAGACGTGAGGATGGCCCAGGACCAGGGAATTTTGCATTCTGTTCTACGTAGAGTCGCTAGGAATTGGAATCAACTGGAAGGCACCTAACAACAACAACACGAATTAAAGTGATTGTGTTAGGGCCTATTTTGGATCAAGTGGGCAGGAAATGAGTCACTGGAGGATAATAATCGAGCTGAGAGTTAGAATCATCACACAGTTCCATAGGGTGGGTTTAAATTTGAGGAGGGAGCACTGTGTCATGAAACAAAGATGCAGTAATCTAGGCTTATTTATATCTTAGCCACAGAACATTCTAGATTTCAAACCTTAGGCTAGGCGCTCTGTTGAAAGCTCAAGTGGTACAGCTTAAGCCAATAACATGATTCAGAAAGCTGCACGATGAATTATACAGAGAAGGAAACTGACATTTATTCAGAAATATCCTACAATGCTATAAGCAATTGGTCATGCAAATTTAAGCACTCATCTACTAACCAAAAGCTTGGCAGTTCAAATCTACCCAAAGGAACTTGTGAACAAAGATCTTGATGATCTACTTCCAAAACAACCAGCCACTGAAAAGCCTGTGGACAACAGTTCTACTCTGACACGCATAGAATTACCATGACTCGCTGACTTGACAGCAAGTGGTTAGTTTGTTCAGTTAAGATGCAATAAATATTATATTAGCACAGAGCTGGAGTACTAAATATCATTTCTGTGTTTTAAAAGATTCCGATCTACTTGTAATATGACTCAAAGACTTGAAAGTGTGTGATAATACATGGCTGATGAGTAATTAGATGCTGAGTATTTGGGATAAATAACAGGTACCACAGGAGCTCGAACCCACTAAAATCTGCTGCTGTTGTTGAGTTGATTCCAACTCACAGCAAATCTACAGACAGAGTAGAACTGCCCATAGTATTTCCAAGAAACACCTGTCAGATCTGAACTGGTGACCTTCTTGTTAGCAGCTATTGCACTTAACCACTACACCAGTAGGGTTTCCAGGAGCTCAAGAAAGAAGGAAAGAAAGAAACAAACAAACAAAAAACACTAAGGAGAGGGAGGCAGGGCTCTGAAGTGGAGAAAGTGGCATCTGAATGGATGTTCAGGAGATGACAAGGGACATGGCCTACCTGGCTGCTTGATGACCCACAGGAATACATTTCTCTGTACAGAGAATGGACCCTCTGGATAGGTTAGCTGTGCTGGTAGTTCCTACAGCAATCTGCTAGAACCTGCGATTCACACTTGAGCAAAACTCCCTCCTCCCGCAAATACTCCCGCTCCACCCCTTTCTTCCCAGCTGCTCTCTCACCTTTCTTCTTTCTATGCCTTCTCATGGGCTTCTCTCTCTCATATTTCCAGAGAAAACTTTCTTGCCTGTCTTCAGTCTCTCATTTATCCTCAGCTTTCCTTGGCTAGAACCACAAGTGGTCACTCTGTACTCTATAAAGTCCTTAGCGTGTGTCTGCTTGTTGAGACAACTGTCCCACTTCTATTTGCTGTAATGACAGTGGAATGTGGGGCAGGTTCAGATCACGAAGACATAGATTTTAAAATTACAAGATTTGATTTCTTGACTGTTGGATGAATAATAAACGGCAATTATAGTTACTGAATGATAATCAAATAAAAGGACAACAAATTTAACAACTGCAGTCATTTATATAGGTTGCTTTCTATTTATTCCTAATTATCAGTCAGCACTAATGGTTAGGTATTCAATTACCTTTGGAATGAATTTAATTTGAATAAAACAGGACACCCTCTATCTACCATGAGGACCCCTGGTGGTACAGTGGTTAAATGCTCAAGTGCTAGACCAAAGGTCAGAGGTTCGAACCCACCGGAGGCTCACAGCAAAAAAAGATTTGGCAATCTGCTTCTATAAATATCACAACCTTCAAAACCTTAGGGGGCAGTTCTACTTTGTCCTGTAGGATCACTAATTAGTTGGAATCGATTCAGCAGCACAGCTATAACACAAGATAGAAACCAGTCCTATGAGAGTGACAAAAGTGACCATTTGCTGAATATCTGTCAGTAACAGTCATATATATAGGAATAGCTCCATTTCATGGAGGAGCTGACTCACCTCGGAGAGCTTGATAACCTGGACAATGTCACACAATTGAGGATAGAGCATGGCACTGCTAACCCTTGTCTAGGCTATTCCTCTAGACCCATTCTCAAAAGATGTCCACTTTCTAACTTAATGCTACATATCTAAATGGTATAACATTAAACTATTATTATTTATATTACACAACATGAAGAATGCAGCTGAAGATTGCAGGAAGATTCATTAACAACCTGCCACATGCTGATGACACAAACTTGCTCAAATTGAATACTTAAACAATTTACTGATGACGACCAAAGACTGCAGCCTTCAATACGGATTATGCCTTAACACAAAAAAACAAAAATCCTCATAACTGGACCAATAAGCAACAGAAGAATAAATGGAGAAAAGACTGAAGTTGTCAAAGAATTCATTTTATTTGGACCCACAATCACAATACCTATGATGTATGGAATCAGGTAAACCTGCTACGAAAAGTTATTTTTTTAAGTGTTAAAAACCAAAGATATCACCTGGTGCACCTCACCCAAGCAATGGTATTTCCAGTTGCCACGTACTCATAGTAAAAGCCAGACAAGGAAGACTGAAGAAGAATCAATGCCTTTTAATTAAGGTTTTGGCAAAGAATATTGAATACATTATAGACTTCCAGAAGAATGAACAAATCTATCTTGGAAGTAATATGACCAGAAAACTCTTTAGAAATGAGGATTGCAAGACTTTGTCTCAAGTACTTGGCACATATTATTAGGAGGAAGGAACTAGTCTTTAGGAAAGGACATCAGGCTTGGTAAGGCAGAGGATCAGACAAAAAGAGGAAGACCTAGGTGAGATGGACTGACACAGGGGCTGTAACAATAGGCTTAAACACAGCAATGACTGTGGAGGTGGTACAGGACTGGATAATGCGGCATTCTGCCATCTACAGGGTCACTATGAGTCACGACCCCTATGAGAGAAAAAAATCTGAAAAACCATAGCCATCACCATCAACTGTATTCCAACTCAAAGACACCCTACAGGACAGTGTAGCACGGCCCCATTCACCCCCAACGCCACTCATTCAGCTCTGTTTCAAATTCATTTTCCTTGAAATTGGAAAACTGTGATTAGTTGGGCAAGTTCAGTCATTGTTACGTGTTGGTGTTCTGTAGGTTAATCCACCTTTGGAAATGTAAACACTGGTCCTAAATAAAGAATATCTGAGACCATTCATGGTATCTTTATCAGAGAAGAGAAGGATAATGTCAGACATACAGCCATAACTTGCAAGCTTGATAAAAGCTAGTTTTCTTGTCAAATTGTTCAACATTTATTGGAAAAAATACATATCATGGCAAATTTCTGCCATGGATTTGCTTTTTTCCACCAGTGGGGGTGGCTCATTGGATCCTCACCCTGCCAACTCCCAGGTATTTTCCAACTATGGAAAATGAGCTTGGAGACAAAATATACTTTATAAAAGAAAAGAATCATCATACATAGCAAACAAAGCCTAACTATATCCTTCTGGGTTGTAATACATCACTCTATATAAATGTATCATTACAGGGACATTTTCTTGAAAAACAGTCATCTCACTTGAAAGTGCTGATTTATTTTGTCTCAAAAGCCTAAAAACACACAAATAAATTTCCAAAATAAGATATGTGCACAAAGTAATAAATGTGGCAGAAGGTTAGGAACCTTACAAGTCACCTAGGAATATGATTAGTTATTTATGTCACCTTCAATAAAACTTGAAAGAAAACAAGATAACCACGCTTAGTTTTTTGGCAAAGAAAGCCTGGTCACTGGTAATACCTGTGAGGAGTTAATCTAGTCATCAGCACAGCCAGGGGTATGTTTCTCCTGCTTCATGTAGTTTTTCCACCACCTTCTAGAACGGAGTTGGCCAATGGGAAGCACTAACAGAATGTCGTGAAGAGGAGAAAAGTGAGGGAGTAGTTTCTTTTCCCTGAGCTCTCTTCCTGTCAGGTCCCTGTACAAAAGGCTACAGTTCTTGTCAAGTATCCTCTCCATATAGCTTCCTACTCTATGTTCTAGAATCAGTTCTGACTTTATCCCTTCGGTAATTGTTACTAGCTTTAGGCTAAACATTTTCCCCTGTTGCCTTCTGTCACGGATTGCATTGTGTCCCCCCCAAAATGTTTATAGCAGTTTGGCTCGGCCATGAAACCCTGGTGACATAGTGGCTAAGTGTTATGTCTGTTAACCAAAAGGTGGGTAGTTCTATTCCAACAGGCACTCCTTAGGACCTCTAGGAGCAGTCTGCTTCTGTCCTATAGAGTTGCCATGAGTTGGAATCAACTCGACAGCACTGTTTTTTGTTTTTATTTTAATGAGTCCCAGGATAGTGTGATTTCTCCCATGTGTTGCAAATGCTGCCTCCACGATGGCAATGAGTGAGAATGGACAGCAGCTGTGTCAGTGAGGTGGCAATCTATAAGCCTGGATGGCTTTGAGGTCATCTCTTGAGAGATAAAAGGAAAAAGAGGTGACAACAGTGTTGGGAAACTGATACCCCTAAGAAAGCAGCACCAAGAGCAGAGCATGCCCTTTCTTCCTGAGGTTCCTGGACCACGATGCTGTCATATTAAATTTGGACACTTAGGCTACAGGACTGTGGTGATTTCTATATTGAATGGACTTGTAGTTTACAACTGGATTTGTAGCTTACCAGACTGTGACAATAACATTTCTCTTTTTGAAGCCATTCACTTATGGTATTTTCTGTTACCGCAGCACCAGATGACTAAGACAACTTCCTTACACTCTGCCTGTATATAAAGTCCTTTTATTAATCTCTTTTCCTGAATGTATAATCTTTTACTTGCTAGATCCACAGCTGACGTGTGTGTGTGTGTGTGCACAATCCCCTCAATAGTCTTTGTCCCATACTATTTCTTCAAGTAGGTAAACCAAGCACTGATACCTAACTGCTGAAATTTCTGCTAAAACACCACTGATTTCTTTAACCAATGAGGGCAAATGCAGTCTACTAGCCATTCCTTTTAGATCCTACACATTAGTGATAAAATATTGATTTCTTTAGTCCATCAGTCCACAAATGAATTCTAAGAATTCATGTCTAAGACTGTGAGCTCAAACCACTAACTACTTTGATGTTTTCACAGCGATAAATATGGCCTTCTTTTGTTTGAAAAAAAAGCAGTCTTTTAAGCCCTACAGCCTTACTCATCTACTAATAATGGGGTAAATAACCTTAGAATGCAAAACAATAAAACAGTAATACAAAGATTTATTCCCAAAATTAATGGCACAACCAGTCTTCTGCAAGCACTGGTGTTTTATTCACTGGTCTAACTTGGTGTCAAGGGCAGACTTGGAGGATTAATTGTTGTTGCGATCAGTTGTCAAATAAACCAAAAACCATTAAGTTGATTCCAACACATAGCAATCCTACAGGATGGAGTAGAACTGGTTTCCAAAATGTATCTGGTGGATTCATACTGCTGATCTCTCAACTAATAGCCATCACTCTTAACCACTATGCCACTAGGTTGCCAGCTGTCACATAGTTGGCTCTAGTTCATGGTGACCGTATGTATGACAGAAGGAAACACTGTCCAGTCCTGAACCATCTTCGTGATGGCCAGCATTTTTGAGTCCACTGTTATGGAATTCTGTCAATTCATCTCATTGAGGAGGGATTAAACAAGGCCCTAAATCCCCCTAATGTCCCTTAGCTACTGATTGGAAAGTTCAAGTCATTAACAGAGGACAAAGTCTTTTCAAAATTTTCAAAGGCTTCTTGTCTGGGAAAAATAATACACGGCCATATAGCCATTTGCAGTGAGGTATAAACAGCACCATCCTTCTTTCTTCTTATCTTTAAGGGTGGTTTTGATAGAAAGAAGAGCACAAAGTAAACAGAGCAGAGCATGGTGACATTTCCTGTGTATTTGAATAATGCAAATCTCTTACAGTGGGACAGAAAATACTATTATAATCATACTTTATCAGCAAGATTTGAAAGACCAAATTAAAAAAAATTTGTCATGAATAGCATAATTTCAGAACTGGAAGGCTGAGTGATTATAAATTCTGCCTGCTCAATGGCCACATGTCAGGGTCGCATGAACTGGTAAATTGAAATGCCTTCCATCTTTTACTATGATTAATTTTCAAGGCTGTGAATTCTGAATTGTGTGAAGTCTTCAGGAGCATACCTTTCACAGCAAACATGGCTATTCTGTGTTCAAATGTGGCAGAGATGGAAGACAAATGGCCTGAGATGTTGTCCTGGTGTCCGTAATTACGAGCACAGGAGGGGACACATACAGGTTGTACATATGACCAGCAACATTTAGACATGCTTTTTTAATTATCTCACTTTGCTAAAGGTCATCTCTTACTTTCTCTGCATCCTTTAAAAATGTAACACAAAAATCCTCAAATCCAGACATGACTTAAACAACTTGACCCAGAATAACTCCAATTATTTCAGGTTAAGGCTGGAAATAGCACAATGCAAACCCCTGAAACAAATGCTCTGTGGTTTTCTGTTTAGTTTTTCTCTTTCTCTTTTCCCATTCTAAAGTTCTCTATTTGATTGCATGATGAGTATGTACTGTGTGTTTCAGATAATGCATCTTCATTAAGTCTGAAATACACTAGTCTATTAATGAAACGGAAACCTTGATGGTGGCATGGTTAAGTACTACAATGCTTCATCTGCTAACTGAAAGGTCAGAAGTTCAAAGCTGCCAGGTGATCTTAGGCACTCTATGCAGCAGTTCTACTCTGTTCTACAGGGTTAATGTAAGTCAGAATTGACTTGATGACAATGGGTATAAATGAGATAGACATTGCACCATTTAAGAGAATTTTTTGGTAAAAATAGCTTCTGTTTCCCTTAGCTAGAAAGTTGAACTCTGCCATACCTCGTATCTTGCAGTCTTAAAGTCTGAAACAGAGCTCCAGGCAATATCTACCTCAGACATATGTTTGGGGAGTATGTGCTAATATGAAAACATGTTCAGTTCTTGAGTTTTCAAGAAAATGACATACATTTGATAAATGTCACAGCAGGCTTCAAATAAGTAGTGTCAAAAAACATTCCACGCTACATTTCATATGTAAAGGCAGGAAAAACATGAAATTTGATATCTATAACTTCATTAACCCTTTATTAACCGATTAGCATTTATATGATGGCTTCGGCTGATAGAGCCCTGGTGGTGCAGTGGTTATGAGTTTGGCTGTTAATCAAAAGGCCAGCTGTTCAAATCCACTGTTCCTTGGAAAGCCTATGGGGCAGTTCTATTATGTCCTATAACCCAGCACCAATTATGTCCTATAGGCTCCTTATAAGTCAGAACCAACTGAATAGCAAAGGGTATTCATATAATAGGACATTGCTACAGCTTCCTAAGTTACACAAATTCCCCACTGGGAGAATAAGTGTCATATTACTAGATCAATCCTCTTAAGTAACTCCCTTTTATTTGTACATACAAGAAAATATTGAGTAGCATGAGCCTCATAGAGAATTAAATATAATATGATACGTCCATAGCCAGACCTCCAGTTAAGAAGGATTTAGGAGAACTCTTCCTACATTAAACACCACTACAATGAACACAGTAGTCAATGACACACAATATTTGTAGTATGAACTTCTGAGATTTATTGCACATAATCAAGATAAAATAAAGTTTGAAAAAACCAAACCTGTGGCCACTGAGGCTATTCTGACTCACAGAGACCCTACAATACAGAGTAGAACTGTCCTATAGAATTTCTGAGGAGCACCTGGTGGATTCGAACTACTGTTTTTCTAGTGAGCAGTGGAGCAATTAACTACCGTGCCACCATGATTCCTTGTACATGACAAAGGATCTTTTAAAATGCTCATGTTTTCACAATTAATAAAGTCAATATATGCTTGTAAAATCTACTCTTTAAAAAGTGATTTGCCATAACAGAAATAGTTACAGCCTCTGGTAAAGTGAATCTGTCTTATTTAGCTCAACAAATATTTCTCATTGAATTTGTACTCCAGCATAAAGTCAATTTTAGCAAAATCTCCAATAAATTATTTACATATAAACAATTCTAGGTATTAGCAAAACTTACACGAAGAGCTCTTAAACAAGAGATAATTGTCCTCTGACTTGTGATAATGCTAATAAGATACATCAAAGGAGATCTCATGCCCATGAAAAATTCTTCACACTTCAACTTGTCTTTGATTATATAAAGGTATGGAGATTACCGGTATCAGATGAAACACATCGCATATTGCAGAGTTAGCCTGTTTTCAAATGAAAGACAAAATCATAATTTCCTCAGATACTATCATTCATCAAAAAATTAAGGTAAAGTGCTGGCAAACAGAAAAAGAAAAAATCTAAGGCATGTTCATATTGTTTTAAATTTTTGATAACTACACCAGATGCATGCTCATTGCTTATGGTACAATTAGTCACTGTGTGTACATCCAACCTTAAAGCAAATTTTTAAAACTAATTCTCCTACTTCATTAATTACTGGCTAAGGAACTTGAAAGTGACCTAATGAATTTTACATTAGATTCTGCAGTATGAACACACGAACAGTATATTTTACTACAGCATCTAGTGAAAGCATAAATCGGCTTTTTGAGTGTCACTTTGAGCACTTGTAAGCCTTCCACCTGGATATCACAAGAGACAGTATTAGCAACTGAGCTGAAAAGAATTTTTGCACAAAATGAGTTGCTGTAATCATATTTCTTGGGTCATATATTTGTCTTAATACTTTACAATAATGTCAGTCCTAGTTCTTAAAGTTCAAAGGCACCATGCCTATTTTCTCTGCCTGTGACTCAAGAAAAAGAGAAGTGATCCTATCTCTTCTGATTTCTAAGTTGACATGGAATAAGGCTTAAATCACCACTGCTATAACATTTTCCATAAACTGCATTTTATAAATTACCATCTAGTCATTACACAACCACTTTATTTTGGATTCAATGCTTATGGCTTAATACAGCACTGCCATTTACCATTTTTGCAACATTTCTTTGGAGTCAGAAATTTAAGAAAACCACATGCAAGCAGAATAAGCCAAGAAGACAGGGCACTGCACTGAAATCCAGGAGGAAACAGGTAGTATCTTAGAATTTTCTTATTAAGGACAAAAATGCAGACAATCACAGGAACCTCACAAAAAGCTTTCTTTTATAACATAGTCCTCCAATTTCACAGCAAGATAAAAGATCATCCATCAAGCACTGTGAGACACAGAACAACAAATGGCACACCATCCTGAATTGCCTGTTCAAAGCGAGTGTACAAGTCACATCAGTTACACTGATGGGACACAAAGTGTTTTAATTGAAATGGAAAGACCGAATGGGAAATACAAAAGAGCTTCAAGTTAGCAAAAGTCATGCACAGACTCTCAAAAATTCATCTTACAAACCCCCCAAGTCACCACAACACACACTGTTTATAGATTAGTATCTGATCAAAATCTCTTGTATCTATTAATATTTAATAAACATTTTCAGAAATAAAATTGCTAGTTATTCTCTCACAGTTGTTTTTATCTACTTGTCAGCATAATCATCTATCCAGTTCTGTTACCAACCATAAGGAGTTTACTTCCCTGAGAAAAGGCTGCTCAATTCCATTTGTTAAACTTGCACTACATTGCGTAGGTGTCTTTCTCGTTATTTAAAATAAAGAAGACAAAGAAAAGTCAGTATTTGAAAACATAAAGCTAAAAACAGCCCTTCACAGCCAGAATCAAAAATGTAGGATTATATGAACCACGCTTTGTCTCTCCTAAGTTTCACAGTCCATTAAAAATATCTATTGCTAGCTTAGTAACTCTAATCCCACCTGTCACCAAACTTAATGACAGCAGTGTCAGGGAATTTCATGGGTAGCAAAACTGCTGATTTCACCTCATAATTTTGGAACATCTTAAAAATTTTTCCTTGCTATCAACACTGAGATTTAAATAGGGTTTCTATTTCAATCATGCCAATTTTTAAACACTGACACCCACTGCAATGAAACAAACATCAAACCTCTCATGGACATTTCCGTGTTCAACTGTTTTCACATTTTTGCAGGGAATTCAGAAATCCACAAGCAATATTCTTAACTCTCTCACTGCCAAGTTCTATGATCAAATACTTGAAAATAAGCCATGTTTGGTAATAGAGTTCTAGAGAATGTCTAAACACCTGCAGGGAAGGCAGCTATATGTTTTTCCAGCAAACTGCAGCAAACAAGAGAGTGAAAATCCCCTCACACAAGTCATGTATTCTTTTTCAAAGAGAAAAAAAAAAACAAACCTCTACTCTGCAGACGCTGCTGCACAGAAACACTGCCATGAAGACATAAAAGACCCAGCTAGAGACTCCAGTTCTCCCCCAAATCAGAGCTGCACTACACACATTTTTAAAAACGTGACTCTAGGCAAACACTCTCAAGTGCATTTTATTGGCAACATCAAAAATCATCACAACACAAATAGTGAGCCTTTCCTGTTCCATTTCAACTTCATTACCATGCTCTACCAGCCGCTATTTAAAAAAAAAAAAAAAAAAAAAAAGTCATTACCTGTATGAAGAGAACCTGTTAATAGTCTGAGAAGGTACTGGGCAAATTTCAATATTTCACGTTTACAGCGCTTTCTACAGCCACTCATCTTAAGCAACAAGGTGTTCCTCTGAGGAGAGCCAGAAGTGTTTGCCGACAACAACAACAAAAAGACAGTCTCTGTGGGAAAACTTGTGTCTCAGTTTATGTCACAGGCTGCCTTACAACTCCTGTGGAATGAGGCTGTTAGCGCCGGAATCAGAAATTCCTTTAAAAAGCTAGAGCTGCCGGATACAGCCACAACAAGCACGGGGTGGTGAGCAAGGGCTGCTTCTTAGGATGGTCATCGAGTTCTTCTGGGGCAACAGACAGGCTGGCCGCCGACACGTGTAGTAAGGCAGCTAGGCTCCGCTCAGCGTCCCCTCTCCAGGAGCCACCGCAACCTCCCGGACCGTTCCCAGGGAGGCGGGGCCAGCGCTGCCAGCGCATCAATGAATCAGCAGGGAAGCAGGTGAGGAGACAGACAACAGGTCACTGGGTCTGAAACCCTCTGGGTGCCAATAAAAGGGCCCGGCTGATGCCAAAATCAAGTCTGCCAGGGAGGGAACTCGAGGTCCAAGGTGATAGGAAATGTTTCTGAAAAAGTCTGTGAGATAGGAGAGCTTGCTGCTCAAGGTCAGGCACCAGACAATTCCCTGCCCCAGTGTTCATCACAGTCAGAAAGCCTAAATGGAGAAAAGACTCCTTCGAGAAGCTGACCTTGACTCAACATAAACAGAGCTGAAGATTGGCCACTGGAGGCAACTAACGCTGTTTTGTCACAGATAAATGTATTCCACCTCATGGGCACAGAGGTGGAAAATAGCCTGTTACCCAAAATTACCTGTATGTCTGCACTGTCCAGCCTCGGGTATTTGGAAATTAAGATAAACTGTCTCCTCTAAAATGCTGAAAAAGAAAACCAACCCCACTGCCATCGATTCCAACTCACAGCGACCCTACAGAACAGAGTAAAACTGCCCCAAAGGGTTTCCAAGGCTGTCAATCTTGACAGAAGCTGACTGTCACATCTTTTTCTCACAGAGAGACTGCTGGGTTCAAACCACCCAACTTTTGCTCGGCAGCTGAGTGCTTTAACCGGTGTGCCACCAGGGTGCCTCCTCTGGAAACCACACCTTTTAAGATCTATACTTGGCCTCCAGGCAGCCAGTTTCTAAAACTAACTTGCTGCATTAGTTGGAAAGAAATAACTGCCTCAGTTTCCTCACATTCCTAAAAGATAAAGTGCTACTGGCTTTCTCCCTACCACCTGGCTCTTGGTAGGTTAATAGTGAGAATACTTGTGCGAATTTCACTCAGTGCTTTTCTGATTAAAAAAAAAAAAAAAAAAGATTTTTAGATAGAGTTTCTCTTGAAGCTAGAAAACCACAGTCTTATCTAAAGCTAATTCATTTTCTGAATTTTTAAGTGCCTTGGGCAGTTTCTCAAATTTGTGAATACACTCATTTATATTCCCAGGGCTTTTGTTTGTCTGCTTTTGCCTGTATTATATAAACATAAACATTACTGTCTCTGTGAGATCTAGTTGCATATGTGATGGGTACTCTCCCTATTTGAAATACTATACAGTTCTTTTTTTAAGTAACAGTTGTAACCTTACTGGCTGCAATTCATATTTCCCAACATTAACCTGCATGAAACAAAGTTTTCAAACAACAAAGAAAAAAGCATTTCTCAGAATCATGGACTCAAAAATCAGAGACTCTGCCCTTTCTCATGGTCTCAGTGGTATAATCACTGAAACGGGATAGTGAATCACTCTGTCAAGAGTTTCAGATGAAGCTTGAAAGTGCTTGAGATAAAAATAGATTGATACACCAAAGGTTAACACATACATTTTGGAATTCTTGCTCCAGACTTTCCTGTGAATGATAGTACTCCTGCCCAAGTTTTAAGGACAGAGAAGAAATATACTATTGTGGTTTTCCAAGTAGCTGTTGACAGTTTACAGCCTCATTTCCCTATCTACAAAACCAAAAGGCAAACCAAACCCACCTACTATCCTGTCAATTCTGACTCATTGCAAACTATAAGACAGAGTAGAATTGCTCTATAGTTTTCAAGGAAGGCCTGGTGGATTTGAACTGCCAACCTTTAGGTTAGCAGACATAACACTTATTCACTATGTCACTAGGATTTCCAACCTATAAAACAGAGGTCAAAATATATATTTGATTGTTGAAAGGTGAAACAAGATAAAATATGGGCAACATTAAGTGCAGTCTTTCAATTCAGTTATCCAACAATGACAAACTGTATGCCTCTTTATTCCAAGGAGTCCTGCTGGTACAGTGCTTAAGAGCTTGGGTACTAACTTAAAGGTCATCTATTTGAATCTGTCAGCTGTTTGTTGTACTATTCTCTCCTATATGGTTGCTATGCATTGGAATCGACTCCACAACAACAAGGTATTTGGAGTTTTTTTGGAAAAAGCTTGGCATCCTGGAGTTACAAAAAGGATTGTGTGGCTCATATAGAACAAAGGAGACTTTTAAGAAATGTCTTTATCAAGGAAATTGAGGTTAACACAGAGGGCTTTATAGTCATTGTATGGTGCTGTGCGCTGTTGAGTTGGTTCCAACTATAGAGACCTTAGAAGAGAGAGTAGAACTGCCCCACAGGGTTTCCAAAGAGTGGCTGGCAATCCATCTGCGACGTAAAGGACAGACTGCAGGGATGCAAGACTGGAAAGAGGAAGACCCGCGAGGGAGCATCCCTGTGGTTAAGGTGAGAAATGACGATGGCATGGCTTAGAATGGTAACGAGAAGTGGCTGGCTTCTGGGTGTATTTGAAAGCAGAATCAGTCAGATTTGGTATATTAAACAAGGAGATGAGGAAAGGAGAAAATTTAAGGATGACTCAGTTTGGGGCTTAAACAAAGAAGTGAATGCATTTAATGATTGGATGAAATAGCAGTGGTCTCGTAGGCTTCAAGGTTAAGAAAATCCAAAACTCTACTCTCAATTTTGCTATGGATTTGACTGTATGTCCCCTAGAAGATACCTTCAAATCCTAATCCCCATCCCTCTGACTGTGAGTCTGCTCAGAAACAAGACCTTTGAAGCTGTTATCAGTTAGGTTACCATGAGGTCATACTGGAGTCAGGTAGATCCTTATCCTATATGAGCAGCATCTTTAGAAGAGAGGGAAAGACACAGAAGGACAGAGAGGCAGAGATAAGATGTCTGCGGCACTGCAGCTGCAAACCAAAGAATGTCTTGAGCAACCATAAGCTGGCGGGAAAGAATGGAACAGCTTCGCCCTTATATCAAGATGATGGCTGATATCTTGGTTTCAGACTCCCAGCCTTCAGAACTGAGAGATGATAATTTCCATTTTTTAAGGTCACCCATTTTGTGATACTTTGTTTTGGCAACCTTAGACAACAAATATAAACATGTTAGAATCAACATGTTTATCAACATACTCAAAACTGGAAATTACTGTATTTCATGAATTCAGCCTCTCACTCAAAAATGCCACTGGAAAGGGGATGTCAATAAATAATTGAAGACATCTAAAGGATAATAAGAGAATATTAGAATCAACTCTGCACAGCAAATTAGATAAAATAATTTTTAATTTAATACTCAGATAAAATAAAATACTTGTTCAAAATAAACAAGATATCACAACGAGCACATCAGTGATTGTGAGGATGGCACAGGACCAGGCAGTCTTTCACTCTGGTGTGCACAGCATCACCTGTGAGCTGGATACAATTTGATGGCACCTAATAACAACAACAACCACAACCCACACAATAAATAAAATCAGCAGCCCTAGAACTGTTAAGGTAATTACATTTATAGTTAAAAAAAAAAAAAACTCCCCCCCAAGAAATAGTTACAATACCAACGATGTAAGGAAAAGGAACACCAATTTTATACAGTCTCTTTCAAAAACAGATGAGGAGGGAATACTTCTCAAATCATTCTATATCTAGCATTAAACTGACAAATAGCTAAGCCAAGTACCGTCGAGTTGGTATCAAAAATAAGAAATTCAGACCAATATTCCTCATGGATATAGACACAAAAATTCCTTTAAAATATTAGTAAAGATACAGCAACAACATATTAAAAAAAATCCAACACCATGACCAGGTGTAAACCCATCATCTGCCACATTGACAGACGGAGGAAGACAAATCTTCCAATCACATTCACTGATGCAAGAAAAAAAGTCCAACAGAACTGAATATTCATTCATGATGAAACTCATAAAAATAGGAATTTTGAGAACTTTCTCAAGTTGATATTTTTAACAACAACAATAAAAAACTATCAATAACACTGTACCGAAGGATGAAAGGCTGCATGTTTCCCCACTAAGCTAAGAAGAAGGCAATGATGTCCATTCTCAACACTATTATAAATTGAAAATAATGTTGGAAGTACTAGTCCATGTAATAAGAAAATAGACTTAAAGATACAGAGCCTGGAAAGGATAAAATAAAATTATTCTACTTGCATAAGACTGTAGAAAACCCCAAAAATCTACTGCCAAAGGAAAAAAAAAAAAAAAAAAAAAACCCAACCTCTCTAATTGGTAAGTTCAGCCACATCACAGGACACAAGATAAACATTTAAAAAAGTCAATTGTGATAGAAAAAACAAAGAAGCACTGAAATTTAAAATACAATATAATTTACAATTCTTCAAAGACATGAACTATTCAGGTATAAATCTAACTGAAAATGTGTAAGACTTCTGAGAAATGCAAAAACTGGTAAAAGAACTCAAAGACAATTTAAATAAATATAGAGACATATCATGTTCATAAATGAGAAAGCTCTGCATAGTAAAGGTGTCAATTCTCCCTAATTTGACATAGAGATTTAAAGCAATTTCTATCAAAATCTCTGCAGACTTTTTTCTTTGTGAATATAGGTGAAATTATTCTAAAATCTGTATGGAAAATCAAAGAAAGTAAAAAAGGTAAAACAATTTTGAAGGAATAATACAGTGGTGGGAGTTTATCTGATTTCAAGACTTATTTTTATATACAACTTCAGTAACAAAGGCTAGGATTAGGGAGAAACACACACATAGTTAACTGAGACAGAATGAAAAAACAAAATAGAACCACACAAATGTGTATATCTGATTTCTGACAATGGAGGAACGATAGCATTTCAACAAGTGGTGCTGAAACAACTGGACTTCTTTTGGCCAAAAAAAAAAAAAAGAATTTTGACCTAAGTCTCAACAATTATACAGAAATTAGCACAGATTGAATCACAAATTTAAATGCAAAATGTAAAACTTTAAAGCATTTGGAAGAAAAGCTAGGAGAAAATGCTCAGAGTCTAGAGTTAGGCAAAGGACTCTCAGATTTGGTATTAAAAAAAATATCCATAAGAGACAAAAATGAGTTCATCACAATAAAGCTTTTACTCAGTGATGCACTCTGCTAAGAGGAGGAAAAGACAAGCTACCCAGTGGGAAGACATATTTGCAACCACAAATCTGACAAAGAACAGGTATCCAGAAATCATGGAAAATTCTCAAAAGTCAACAGCAGATGTGCAAGCAATTCATTTCAGTCATGGTCAAAAGACAAGACAGTTCATCCTGTAGGACACAACAGATCGGTCCCAAAGAATTTCCAAGGAGGAGGTGGTAGACTCAAACTGCTCTTTGGTGAGCAGCCATACTGCTCAACCACTGTGGTACCAAGTTTCCATAAAAGATACATAGAGGGAAAGTAAGCCTATGTCAAGACATTCAACGTTATTAGCCATTATGGGAATGCAAACTAAGAACTAAATGCTCTTATTACTCCACAACTGTCAGAATGGTTAAAAATAAAACAGTGACAACATCAGCTGAGAGCGAAGAGGTGGAGAAACTAGATTTCTCACACACTGCTGTTGGGAACACAAAATGGCACGGCCATTCTGAAAAAAAATTAGTAGTTTCCTAAAAATCTAAACATGCAACTACTATGTGACCCAGAAATTGCATTTATCCCAAAGAAATAAAACCTTATGTTCAAACAAATACATGTACACAAATATTTATAACAGCATTATTCGTAACAGCAAAAAGTTAGAAATACAGAGATATCCTTCCATGGATGAATGGTTAAACAAACTGTATTTATTCATACCATAAAATACACATAGCAGGAAAAAGGAACCAACTATTCATACAATTTGAATGAATTTCAGGGGAATTATGCTGAGTGAAAAAAAGCCATCCCCAAAGGTTATGTACTTTCCAACTCCATTTACATAACACATATGTTAAGGAAAGTGGGGAAAGAAATATACTTTTTGAATTATAAAATGATAAACTATAAAAGAGATTGGTGAATGTCAAAGCTGAAGATAAAGGTTCAGGGTGGAAGAATGTGTGTGTTTCTGTAGCAGTGTAATGTGAAGGATTCTTGTGGTGGTGGCAATGTGGCTGGAAATAATCTGTGTCCTGACAGCATTAAAGTCAACATCATGGCTATGACACTATCCTACAGATTTATAGGAAATTACCAGAAGGAAAAATTGGATGAAGTGCTCATGGGATCTCTCTGTCATTTTTTTGTTTTGTTTTCTTTTGTTTTTTAACAATTGCCTGTGAATCTACAGTTATCTCAAAACAAACAAACAAAATTTTCATTAAAATATAAATAAATAAAAATGTAAAATACACATTTGGATCAGCTGCTAGGTACTTTAGATGACTTTAGATGTGAATCAGACAGACAGCAATCAGACTGTAGAGTTTACTCCGCAGAGGAGGAGGAGAGACAATTAAATAGGGTGATAGCCCCCCAAAGCCCACAGCTGCTGAGTCTATTCAGACTCAAGACCACACAGGCCAGAGAAGCACAGCTCCTCAAGGTTTCCAAGGAGCCGCTGGTGGACTGGAACTGCCAACGTTTCAGTTAGTAGCCGTAGCATGTCATAACTCTTAACTGCTGGGACAGAATACCTTGAAAACAGGGATGGGACCAGACGCACGTAAAGCAGGGTGAGAGGCAAAGTCCTCATTGAGAATTCAACATTTTAGCCAAAGATCTGAAGAAGGTACAAGAATGTGAACATCTCATGTAAATATATAAGTGTTTCTCTGCTACCCCCAGTCAATATTTTTTACAAAGCATTCTGTTCTAGAACCTTCTTGAATTCAGCTCTCAGTTAAGGCTCACTTTTTTAATATCAAAACTCAGAGCAACAGTACAAGCAACCTTCTCTCTAGGGAAAATGATTACTGATTGCTAAATGTGTTGGATGGTTGGAAGGGATTTTAAATGTCTGGATCCACTGCTTGTATCTATTAATTTGGGGAAGAATGTAGGGAAAATGTTGGCTGATGCTGTCATAGGAACACACAAAATATAATTAGGGGGATAAATACAAAATATCACACACAGTGTGTTGGAAAATGAAAAACTAAAATGTGCTTTCAGTGATCAGCTAATTCTGAAAAAATGTAACAACCAGATTGCATAAACTAACAGTCAAGGGTTGCAGGGTCAGTAATAACAGACGCTTTTCATGTTTCAGAGATGCTTGAGACAAGCCACTGCCACTCACCGCGAAATGTGAGTGTACTTTATAACACTTCACAAGGGCACAAGGGTTTTCTAAAACTGCAAACCAAGAAGTGCTTTTAGAGCATGGTACTGAGGCCACTGAAGTAATAAGAGCCTCACCTAACTTAAGTGACAAACTGGCCCACTGTGGAGTCAAGAGAGCTGAAGCCCATCATAGAATGAGAAGCCCTGTGACAAGAGAGGATTCCACAACCAACCACTGTCTTGTTAGGAAACTGTCAAAGGGGTGTGTAAATGCCAATGTCCTTCAAGGTGTATTTTTTCTTACTTGCCTTTTGAATGAAATGATTTCATTTTATTTGTTTTGTAATTCCTAGCTCTTTCAGAGAAAGTCAAATCTGAATAAGGGTAATCTTAAGTGAGCTTTGCACTCTCATTGATCCTTTAAATGTGCCTTCAAGCATAACATGGTTTAGTCTCTGGAAGGGGGAGAAAAATGACTGATCAAGGGAATAAGGCTGACTTCTCTTTGTGGAAGAAAGAGTCAAATGTTTCCCAAGACTCTTACCACCGTGGAGGCCCCCTGCTATTCCTGAAAGCATCTTTTTGAGTATACCTTGATTTGTTCTGTGTGTCTTAGTGGGAAGAGGCATTGTTATACTTTACAAATTGTCACAGCATGCAATATTAAACATGTGCAACATAAAAATAGCACAACATGTACATGCAAAGAAAAACATCAAAGTTTTGTAGTAAAGTCACAGGTTTTGAAAGTGGGTCTTGGTAAAATATCAGACAAACTAGTGTCCATTATACAGGAATGCCTAATCCCAGGCCCATTAATATTCTAGAAATATCACTACTCATCTACTTCAATGAATAAATGACATGTCAATGCACTATCAACATGTGCGTCAATGTTGATGACAGCTTTATGAACATAGGCGGTACCTGTGTTATGAACCTCCAACTTACTACATACAATCTACAGTTACCGAACCAACACCCTTAATGCCCGTAACATTTAAAATTCCAGGCACATCAATGGTTCATGATAACAAATGTGTGCTACTTGTGATGCATATCACAACATTATTTTTATTACTGTATTATTACATTAAAAATGTTTCAGTGTATCTGGAAGGGTTTCTTTAATGTGTTCATGCATAGAAAGGCTCACTACATACTCTTTTCTAAGACAAACATTTCACTAACTGACATCAGACATGAATCATCCACAACTGTTCCGACATACTTAAAAATTTGACTTAATGAAAGATTTAGGAAAGGGACTTGTTCACAATCCAGGGGCCACCTATAAATAACAAATCAAAATCAAACCTACTGGCAAAAGAAGTCACCTTTTAGTGTGTTTACATCTGATTGGATCAAAAAATATCTAGTAAGTATTCGGATCCGACTTGACGGCACTTGGCTTGGCATTGTAGATACTACCTAGATGATACAACTATTCAGATTTCCTACAGCAATATATTATTCTATGAAGACCAAAGGCCACGGATAGATAGATATGGCTGATACAGCAGTCACAATATCCCAAATAAACATACAACAACTTACTTCCCTACTAGTGAATTACTATTATTTTTTCTCACTCTCTAGTGGACCACGGAATCCCTGCTGTTGTTGCTGCTAGCTGCCACTGAGTCAGTTTCAACTCACAGTGGCCCTATGCACACCAGAATGAAACACTGCCCGGTCTTGCACCATGTCCACAATCATTTTTATGCTTAACTCTGTTGTTGCAGCCACTGTGTCAATCCATCTCATCAAGAGTCTTCCTCTTTTTCACTGACCCTCTACTCTACCAAGCATGATGTCCTTCTCCAGGAACTGATCCTTCCTGTCAACATGTCCAAAGTATGTGAGATGCAGTCTCACCATCTTTGCTTCCAAGGAGCATTCTGACTGTACTCTTCTAGAGCAGATCTGGTTGTTCTTTTGGTGGTCCATCATACATTCAATATTCTTCTCCAACACCACAATTCAAAGGCATTAATTCTTCTTCTGTCTCCTTTGTTCACTGTCCAGGTTTCACATGCATATAAAGAGACTGAGGATACCATGGCTTGGGTCAAGTGCACTTTAGTCTTCAATGTAACATTTTTACTTTTCAGTACTTTAAAGAGATTCTCTGTAGCAGATTTCCCAATGCAATGAGTCTTTTGATTTCTTGAGTGCTGCTTCCATGGGCTTTGATTGTTGAGCAGAATCCCTGGGTGGTGAAACATGTTAAGCACAAAGACTATCAACCAAAATGTTGGAAATTTAAACATACTCAGAAGAGTCTCAGAAGACAGGTCTGGTGATCTGCTTCCAAAAGTTCACAGCCTTGAGAAAACTTACAGAGCAGCTCCAAGCTACACCGTTGAGTCAGAACTGATTCAGCAGCAACTAACAACAGAAGTAGATCATACAAAGTCAGGAACTGAGGATCTAACTTAGCACTGGAATTGAAAAGTAAGTTGTTGACTTTAATTTGCTCATTTTACTCACCATGTAGTGCCTGCTTAGCAAAACAGGTGGGATTACTGAGAGCAGACAAACAATATCCTGCAATTGCAAAGCAATTTTGTTTTTCTTTTTTCAAAAAAACTTCACTGAGATCAGGGAAGCTTATCTACTTCAACTTTACACTCTTACCCAGTTTTTCTCAAAGCATGGGCTTTGACCTACGCACATCACAATGCCTACTTAAAACACAGATTTGGGGGGTTTTCCATTCAATATCTAGATTCAGAATTTATGTATATGGAGCTGAGAATGCTATAAATTTAGTAAGTATTCCCAACAGTTATCATAAACAGTAAATGGTTAACATATGTGGCTGCCAACATAAAGGTTATAAGTTGGAGTCATTCTAGAAGTTCTTTGAAAGAAAAGGCCTGGTGATGTCAGAGTCAACTAGACAGTTAAGTGGTAACTGGTTGTCGATAATCAAAGTAACCTAAGACAACCACCACCTTGGAGCCAGATAGCAAGTTGAAGATGACAAAATTATGGTTCTATCAAAGTCTCATTAATTCCCCAGATGTCTTAGTGATGTTGACAAGACAGCTGGCCAAAGAAAACCAAACCAGATTATACATCAGGGAAGATATCCTTAGCAAAGCAACCCTTGAAACCACCTGCAGACAGCAGAGGGTGCGGGAGGGGCAGGCTGCTATGTGTGGTCATGGTGATGCATCCTCAACCCTCCAGTTCAAAAGGAATCACAGATGAGTTAAGGAAGCTTCATGTTCCAGGTAGATTAAAGGCAATCAATGAGCAAGTTAAAAGAAGCAGGTGGCTCCTTGACCTCAGCAAAAGTCCTCAACCATAAGCAGTCCTGTGGTATCCTTCCTCATGTAATGGATAGACAGGCCTGATGATACTGCCTTTTATAGCATTTCATTTGTATAGCTCATGTATTTCAAAGAATCAGGCCATACATACAACTAAACTTTAGGATCCTAGCATACTGGTTTCTTCTCTTCCTCTGTTACTGGACATCAGTCTCTTTTTTCAATTTTCATGTTATAAGTGTACCTTGAAAACTAAGTTGTGCCTGACACAAGTCATGGCATTTTAAATCTGATTATATGAATATGAAAGCTGGACAGTGAATAAGGAAACAGAAGAAGAATTTATGGTTTTAATTGTGGTGCTGAAGAAGAATATTGAATGTACTGTGGACTGCCAAAAGAACAAACAGATTTATTCTGGAAGTACAACCAGAATGCTCCTTGGAAGCAAAGATGACAAGACTGCATCTTACATACATTGGATATGTTGTCATGAGGGATCAATTCCTGGAGAATGACATCATGCTTGGTAGGGTACAGGGTCAGGGAAAAACAGAAAGATTCTCTACAACACGGATTGACACAGTAGCTGCAAAAATGGGCATAAGCATGAAAATGATTGTGGGCATGGTAAAGGACTGGACAGTGTTTTGTTCTGTTGCTCATAGGGTCACTATGAATTGGAGCTAACTCAAGGGCACCTAACAACAACACGCTATTTGGTTAACATCAATATAACTCAACTGAACGCCAACCAATAGCCTTTTCTTGGTTTGTCTTTGGTTTAATGGTTTCATGGTTTCTTTTAAATGAAAGACACAGGACTTTGTACCTCATGTTCTTAGGAGTCCTCAAAAAAAAAAAAAAATTAGTTTGAAGTAATTGAGGCAAGGGAAATGGTATTTAACTTTTTTAAAAAGAAAATAAAAGAAGTTAAAATGGATGTTGACTACACAACTGTCAAGGATTGATTTGTGTCCCCCTCAAAATTGTATACCATTTTGGCTGGGCCATGATTTCCAGTGTTGAGTGATTTTTCCCATGTGTTGTGAATCCTGCCTCTATGATGTTAATGAGGGAGAGTGGGTTAAATAGTTGTCTTAGTGAGGCAGGATTCAACCTACAAGCTTGGATTGTGTTGAGGCAATTTCTTGGGATATAAAAGAAAGAAGTGAGCAGCAGCAGAAGAGAGACAGGGGGACTTCATGCCACCAAGAAAGCAGTGACAGAAGATCATGTCCTTTGGACTGGGGGTCCTTGCTGGAAGAAGTTCCTAGTCCAGAGAAAAAGGTAACTAAGAAAATCCTCCATGGAGCTGAAGCCCTGAATTTGGCCTTGAAGCCTATTTTACTGAAAAGAAATACATTTCTGTTTGCTAAAGCCATCCACTTGTAGTATGTATGTCAAAGCAGTACTTGATATCAAAGACAGAATTCTGTAACAGGAGTAGGGTGTTGCTTTCACAGATAACTAAAATATGGAAGTTATTTTGAAACTGGAAATAGATATGGGAGGAGCAGCAGCAATAAGAGAGAACCTGCAGCGACAGAGAAGCAGCAGTGGTGAATGAGCAGCAGCAGAACCAGAAGACCTACATGAAACCCTGCTGAAGCTGACCCATGGAGTGAGAAAGCAGAGTGCCTGTGTGTAAGAGGCTTCCTGGTGGAGTAGGGGCCTCTTAACAGTGCAGGTAGGTTTGTTGACTCACGGAGCAAGAGAGTTGAGTTCCTGTGTGCAAGAGGCTTCCTGGTAGAGGGGGTTACCTTCGGGCACTTATTGATGGAACGACAGAGCTTTGGAACACTTGCCCCAGCATGACAGTTACAGAAATGCAGCCTGGGCCATGAGGCCAGAGGAAGCAGAAAATGAAGAGACAAGGAGCACAAGAAACTGAGCAGTCTCCATCTCAGAAGATAGGGCTATGACCTCAGGGATTTCAAATGGTTAAGCCATGGCCTCTGAGGCTTCAAAGAATGGTGTGCCTAAAGCCAAGAGAGCAGAACTGCTATCTCAGTGGACCTGGAAGGCGAAGCTTAAGCCCATAAACTAAAGGCCCCTACTCAAAATCTGGAGAGTATGGCTAGTACCCAGAGTCAGGAGCACAGGGCCATTGTGTATAAAATGCTCAGAGAATAGGAGGATTGCTTTCAAAGCCTTGAGTGCTAATGTAATGTATTTTGCTGACTTGCCAATATCTCTGTTTTGCCCTGAAATTTCTCCCATATTTAATGGAAATGTCTGTCTTGTGCCTGTTCTCACACTGTGCTTTGAAAGCAGATAATTTTTAATCTAGATTTCACAAATGAAGAGGAATCTTTGGATTTGGGACTTAGAGTTAAGATTTCTGTTAAGATATGATAGGGTAAATATGTTTTGTATTTTGCATTTTGGGATGCAAAGGGAGGAATATCGTGGATTGGAGTGTTGCTCTCCCCCCAAATTATCAATTTGGCTAGGCCTCAATTCCCAGTGATGTGTGATTTTTTCCCATTTGTTATGAATCCTGCCTCTATGATATTAATGAGAGAGAACAGGCAGCAATTATGTTAGTGAGGTAGGACTCAGTCTACAAGCTTGGATTTTGTTGAGGCAATCTCTTGAGACAGAAGTAAGTGAGCAGAGAGACAGGAGAACTTCATACCACCAAGAAAGCTGTGTAAGGAGCAGAGCATGTCATTTGGACTATAGGGTCCCTGCTCAAAGAAGGTTATAGTCTGGGGAAGATGGTCACTGAGAAAGCCTTTCTCTGGAGCTGGTGCTTTTAATTTGGACTTCAACCCTACTTTACTATAAAGGAATAAGATTATCTTTGTTATGGTCGTTCACTTGTGGTATTTCTGTTTCAGCGGTACTAGATGAGCAAGATAACCACCATTACCACTCCTTACTCAAATTATAAAGATGATGAGTCTGTTTTTGACATATTTGAAACCCAAATCAAACCTACTGCCTTCCCATCAATTCTGACTCATAATGACCCTACAGGACAGAGTAGAACTGTCCCATACAGTTTCTAAGGAGCACCTGGTGGATTCAAACTGTTGACCTTTTGGTAAGCAGCCATAGCACTTAACCACTGCATCACCAGGGTTCCTACGAACTGTTTATGAACTGTCATTATATACTAGGTAGAGGTCAAGAACTAAGTTTCTGAAGATGCTAAGTTACATATTAAACACTGAGAAGTGCTGATCTAGCTTTCAGAAGAAAGACTACAGCTGACGGTCACATGTAGAAGTTATCCACATGGATGTGGCAGTTAAGTTGAATATGGATGAATCTCTAATGAAGATAGAAGTGACCTGCAAGGCTGATGTCCAATGTCTCAGTTGTAAGTGGCATTGCCCTGCTTTTTGCTTGAGATCAAACTGCCTTACCCTATTTAGTCATCATAAAACACATGCCAGTTTTTAGCAAAGAAGAGACACAAATAAAGCAAATTTAAAAATTAAAAGACAGGAAAACAAAGAATCATGTCACAAGTTTACAAGAAATAAGGACGATAGTAAAAATTAAAATAAAAATGATTTGTTGCATTAAAAAAAGATTGTCTCTCTTACATAAACATCTAGAAATACTGGATATAATGGCATTAGATGATGACAGTAACAGTGTTTACCTAGTGATATCAGTTTGTACTATGGTGGCTTGTATGTCACTTTGCTGCTTCAAGCTTTGCCACCAGTATTTTGAATAGCAGAAGGTGCACCCCTGGTTTCGAGAAGTTTCAGTAGAGCATCCAGACTAAGACAAACTAGGAGGAAGGACCTGGTAATCCACTTTTGACAAAACAGGTAAGTGAAAACCTTACCAATAGAAGTGGAACCTTTTTTGATATAATTCTGAGAGATGAGTCTCAGGTTGGAAGGCACAAAAGATGGCTGGGAAGAGTTGCCACCTCAATACAGTTGCCACCTTACTGACTTGGATGAAGTCAAACTTTGGGAATCTTTGTCTGCTGTATGGCATGTCTCAAAATGAAAAGAAACTGCTACAACGATCCATTAGTAATCACAATGTGTTACTGCACAAAGCATGATTCTGGAAAAATTCGAAAGTGTCAGCAATGAAATGAACAGCATAAACTTCAATACAATGTTGTCCATGATAATACTCATATGCCTGTAAGTAAAACAGTTAATAATGACTATTATTCATATTTACACTATTACTCAAGTTTACATATCAGCCACTGAAGAGTTTTACCAGCTTCTACAGTCTGAAATTGGTGGCACATGTAGTCAGGATCCACTGATAATTTCTGTTGACTGGAATGTGAAAGATGGAAACAATGAAGAAGGATTGAGAGTCAGAAAATAGGGCCTTGATGATAGAAATGATGCTGGAGATGACATGGTAAAAATTTCTAAAATCAATGATTTCTTCCTTGCAAATATCTTTTTTTCCAACAACAGAAATTGTGACTACACTCATGGATCTCACAGGATGGAACAAACAGGAATCAAATAGACTACGTCTGTGAAAGAGACAATGAAAATGTTCAATATCAACAATCAGAACAAGGCCAGGGGTCAATTGTGGGATAGTGATAGCATATTTTTTAAAAAGTCAAACCAGTTACTATGGAGTCAATTCAACTCATGGTGACCCCCTGTGCATCAGAGTAGAACGATACTCTGCTGAATTTTCAATGGCTGATTTCTTGGAAGTAGATCCTTCCTTGAAGGTTACTCTGGTTGCTTTTGAACTGCCAACCTATTGGTTTGTAGCCAAGTGTCTAACCATTTGTACCACCCATGTACTCCATCATATATCTATGTTTTTTGTTTTTGATATTTGTTGTCGATTTTGATTTCGGTTCATGGCGAGCCCACATACACAGAGTAGAACTCATTCACAGAGTTTGGAATGCTGTGACTGTTTGAAAGCAAATTGCCAGGCATGTCTTCTGCAGCAACTCTGTGTAGATTTGAATTGCCAAACTTTCAGCATCATCTCTGGAGTATAATGCTCCATAATGTGAGTAATCTTTTTTTTTTTTGGCTAGGTTTCTGCTAAGGTCTCCACTGATGTTCCTCCTTTTCATAACTACACTAATGCAACAGGCTGAATGCCAATCCACATCCCCTGAAAAAAATAGATCTTAATCCAGCAGCCTGTAATTACCTACATCATATTTTGATAACCATTAACGCTGCCAGCAAGTGCAACTTTTGCATTAAATTGGGTAGGACAACACACGTTGGCAAGCCATTATGGAAAATAAAGCAATAAAACAACAACAAAATACAACCACTGCCAGGACCCTGAGAACTAGACATTATTGTTTTCTTATATATAAAACAAAATATGAGGGGATGGCAAACATGAAGACCTCTTCTGAAACTGTTTCCCCATTCTAAATTTAACTGTGAATAGCTGAAGACAAAGAATGCCTCATATTTCTCTGTCTTGGATGTCCTTCAGTGTGACCTAAGGATTCATTTCCAGACACGCATTCGGAAGAAGATCACACCGCACACCCTCCCCAAAACTCGCTGCCATGTCCCCTTCCCAGCAGAGCAGTGTGATGAAATATTCAGGACCCTGCCACGGTGCCGCATAGTAAACTAGCACAGGGCTCTAACCTTCCCGAGGAATATCAGCCAGGGAACAAATGCATGACAGTGGGTGATGTTAACCACGTGCTGGAACTGAAAGCTATCTAATAATGCAGGTTCCATGTGGCACAGTCTCTGTTACAGTGAATGTACTCTTTTAAATTCACTCTTCAGAAGATGTACAAAAAGCCTTTTTTGTAAATGAATGCTGTAACTTCTCATGCAGAGCTATCTCTGCTGACCCTCTGCTCCCAAGTGAACTTTGGAGCCAGTTTGGCTTGGCTTAGGTGCCAGGAATGCGAGGTAGTAGAAGGAGCTCTGGACTGAGAGTCAGTCTGGAGTTCAAGCTCTTTCAGAGATTGCTGCTAGGTAAGTGGCTTTGGCCTTCCATTTTCTGATCTGTAACATGATGGCACTGAATTAAACAACTATTGACTTCTTCTCCAACTTGAAAAAAACTTACGTTGATTGATAGAACTCTATTTTTTGTTTGTTTCATTTGTTTTTACTGTGATCTGATCCGACTCGATGGCACTTGGCTTGGCTAATTGAAAGTGCACAATCCAAGATAATTTGCCACATAAAACGCTGGGTACCTGATTCTGCAATTCTATCTGCTCTCCTCACCCTGTGACAGCACACTCTTTACTGCTAGTATCCACTCAACCAACACCTGTCCCCTCCTCTCCATCCTTTCCCATCTAAAAGGCAACCAGTGGGATAGCTTCAACTGTGTATATTAAACCATAAAGTACACACACCACCTGCATGACTCTGTATCCCGAGGGCCAGTCCATACTTTGTCTGAAGTGTTGGCTTCAGTATTGGGTTTAAGTAGCAAGACTAGGGGCCATATTTCCAGGGGATGCTCGAGGGTATTGGACCATCAAGTCTGGTCTTTTAATAGAAAAACTAAATATTTCTTATGTAGTTGCATAATGTTCTATAATATGGATACGTCATTTTCTGTTGTGTCCATTCTTATTCACAATGACCTTATGAACAACACAGCAAAATGCTGTCCTGACCTGTGGCGTTCCTATGATCAACAGCACGGTCAAGTCCATTACTATAATCCATCAGTCTCCTTCACCCTCACTGGTCCCCAGCTTCACCAAACATGATGTCCTCCTGCTACGACTGATCCATCTTGACAATGTCTCCAAAGCGAGTGACTTGGATGATGTTCTGCTGTTCTGCTGACCCATAAGGTTTCCACTGGCTGACTGGTGGAAGTAGTTTTCCAGGCCTTCCTTACAACTTTGTTCTTCATCTGGAAGCTCTGTTGAAACTTGTTCACTTTAACTGTTGGCCCTCCTGATAAGTAAAATACACTGTTGACCCACCTGATAAATAAAACACAGATGGCATAGCTTCCGGCATCTTAGCAACACCCAAGCTACCATAGTTCAACTAATTGACAGACAGGTGGTGGGATACAAATGAACATCAGTTTATTTGGAGCCCTGGTGGCGTAATGACTAAGAACTCAACAACTAACCAGAAGGCCAGCAGTTCAAATCCAACAGTCACTCCTTGGAAACTCTTAGACAGAGTTCAGTCCTATAGGATCTCTGAATCAGAATTGATTCCACAGCAACAGATTAGTTCATTTACTGATAGACATGCAAGATATTTTCAGCTTTTTTGCTACCACAAACAATACTGTAATCAATAGTTCTATGTATACAGACTGCTCCTTGGAAGTGAAGATGGAAAGACTCCATCTTGCTTGCTTTGCACACTTTATCAGGAAGAACCAATTGCTAGCAAAATACAGCATGCTAGGTGAAGTAGGAGGCCAACTAGATATATGAGGAGCTTCAGTGAGATGGGCTGACAAACGGTGGTTGCAACGATGGGCTCAAACATAGCAATGACTGTCAGAACGGTGGCATTTCATTCTGTTATACACAGAGGAAATGCTATGAGTCACAGCTGATTTGACACTAACAACAACAAAACACATTCCTCTGATATTGAACTTGTACTTCTGTAAATTAACTTGCTTAACTTAGAGTCATACCTACTATATACTGTGAGATATAAAAGCAAGTTGCAAAAGCTTACGTATAATATGGCTCCATTTTTGTGAAACAAAACTACATTTTCCACCTATCTGCATTCCATTTGTAAAGAACTGCAATCTATTTGTGAGGAGAGCACAAAACACATAATAAACTACAGCTGTCTTGCTCAGCTACTGCTACTGTAACAAATACCACAAGCGGATGGCTATAAAAAGAGAAATTTTATCTTGTCACAGTCCAATAGGCTGCAAACCCAGTGAAGGGAATCAGCTGCAGGAGAAGGAGAAGGTTTTTCCCTCTATTGGCTCCGAAGAAAGGTCTTGTTATCAATCCTTCCATGAACTGGGAGTTTCTGAGGCACAGGGACCCCAGGTCCTTTGCAAAGGATATGCTCAGCTCCTGGTACTGCTTCTAGGTGGTACAAGGTCTCCCAACGCTCTCTGCTAGCTTCTTTCTTATAAAGTTCAAGAGCCTGCTTCAAGGCACAGTATAATCTTTCACACTGAGTCCTGTCCCACCAACACAACAGCTACCCATTCTCCCTCATTAACATCATAGAGACAACATTTACAACATATAGGAACATCACACAACATGGGGAATCATATCCAAACCAAACCAAACCTATTGCTGTTGAGTTAATTCTAACTCATGGCCCAGGCAAACTGGTACACATTTTCTGGAGGACACACAATTCAATCCCTGACAGCAGCCAAATGGAAAGCAGGCATGAGAGAATGCTAATATTTAGAATATAAAACTATAGAATCTCCGAAAATGGGGTGGGGGGTGGGCAGGGAGACACCTATGCTGTAGATTGAATTGTGTCCACCGAAGAGACATGTTGAAGTCCTAACTTCTGTGTTTGTGACTTTTACCTCGATGGTCACACAGATTTTCTTTGAAGATGTTGTCAGTTAATGAGGTCACATAGCAGTTGTGCAGGGCCTAATCCTTTCTCAGTAGGGTCTTATGAAATAAACAACACACCCAGAGACACAGTCTCATGGGGAGAAGAGAAACTATATGAAGATGAGTCAAACCAAAAATGCAAATTGACCGCTGTCAAGTCAATTCGGACTCATGGAGACCCTTTACGACAGAGTACAGCTGGCCCATAGAGTTTCCAAGGAGCACCTGGTGGATTCAAACTACTGATCTTTTGGTTAGAAGACAAAGCTCTTAACCATTATGCCATCAGGGTTTGGGAAGGTGTATCTGAAAGCTAAAAGACACAAAAACACATTTAGGTACCAGAAGTTGAAAGAGACAAAAGAGTATTTTCTGCTATAGCAGACAGAGAAATGATGACCCTGCTGATGCCCTGAATTTTGATGCCTCACTTCCGTAACTGTGAGAGAATCAAGTTGTGTTCTTTAAAGCCACCCAGGGTGTCGCATTTATTACAGAAACCCTAGGAAATGCAAATAATCTTTGAGAAAATAAATGCAGATTAATAGCAAAAATTGATTTCATTAAGTTATGGAAAATACACAGGCAATTTTCTGTTTTACTTGGATTCTGTTACTTTTTATATTGTTTCTGGAGAAAAGCGACATACAGACAAAAGGAAAAGGAATAAGTCTGTATTATCAAGTTTCAATTAATTGAAGCTTCTCGATGGGCAAGATACCATGGCTAGAAACTTCCCTTAGGTCTTCACAAGGAATTTCTGAGGTGGCTGTGTTATTCTTCACAGATGATAAGGGAACTGAGGCTGCAAAAGACCTAGGTAGCTTTTCTAAGTTAACTGTGATATTAAATATCACATCTGAAATATGCTCACTATGCCTGACCTACAAATCCTTGCTATGAAGCAAGGTGGAATATCACAGACCAGCTCTCTACATCCTGAAGATCCTGGAAAACCCACATTACTTGCTTACTTGGCTTAAAAAAGAATTCCCCTTTTGAACATTTGAATGTCATTAAAGGCACCACAGATAAGTTTGTGTTTGAAAAGTACTAAAAACAAAACCTAGTAGTATTTCTACATATTATTCAATAATATTATCTACTATTTCTAAAGTATGAAATACTTTTACATAAAAATAGTAAACCCATTGCATCAAGTTGATTCTAACTTATAACCCAAATCCAAAACCAAACCCATTGCTGTTGAGTTGATTCTGACTTCTAGCAACCCTATATGACAGAATAAATCTGCCTCACAGAGTTTCTAAGGAGTGCCTGGCGGATTCTAACCGCCAACATTTTTGTTAGCAGATGTAGCACTTAACCACCATGCTACCAGGGTTTCCTGCTACTCATAGCAACCAAATATAACCAAAAACCGAACCTACTGCCATCAACTGTCCCACAGGATTTCCAAGGCCGTCATCTTTACAGGTGAGCCCTGGTGGTGCGGTGGTTACATGCTCAGCTGCTCAGGGAAACACACTAGGTGCTCTGTGGAAGATGTGGCATCTGGCTTCTCTTAAGATTTCCTTGGCCTTGGAAACTTTATAGGGCAGTTCCATTCCATCCTATAGGGTCACAAAGAATCTGAAAAAATTTGATGTAATGGTTTGGTTTTCTTTTTCTTTTTCTTCCTCTCTTTGGCTTATTCTTTATAGAAGCAGACTGCCACATATTCTCTCCTATAGAGCAGTTGGTGGATTCAAACCACCAACTTTTTAGATAGCAGTCGAGCACTTAACCACTGTGCTATCAGGGCTCCTTACTTTTCTATGGGGCCCTAGATCTTGTACTTTATATTTCCAGAAGAAAGGAAGGTGGTTAAACAGAGTTTAGCAAATCATAAGATTTAACTTCTTTTAAGCTGGACTAAGTCTACTGTTACTGTTTCTGTGGAGTAATTTCTTATGTCATGGTAAAAGTGAATTAGGGAAGCATTTTTAAAAACATATCTGCTCTCCTCAAATTTTTATGAGGCTAAGAAGCACGTTTTCAATATTTTATAATTTTGCCCTTAGCAAAGGGCTGTTTATCTCCTGGGCATGTAGGCATGTTTTGAAGTTTCACCTACAACCTATTGGCACAGATGGATTATTTTTACAATACAGTTTCTGATATGAGTACCCATATATTCATAAAAACTCGCACATGTATCCTTCTCCTTGCATAATTTCTTCCCATGCCACTCTCCTGAGACAGACTATGAGTTCCATTGGTACTTGGCTGTTGCAACAGAAATGCATTGCCACAATTTTTGGAACACTGGCACCACTGCAGAAGAACAATGTACAGGGACAGTGGACAACTGCTGTTGTGTGCAACTGAAGGCCATCTTTTTTTTCCTAGTTAGACACCTGGAAAAATGTGGCTGTATCAGCAGTTAGCTAATATTGTCTTCATTGTCCTCTTTTTTATTTCTTATCATTCTTTATTCAGGAGCTAAATCTGCTGGGCATTCCCTCTATCCTGACTGTTACAGTCAGCTAGTGCTGCTCCAATAGAAATACCATAGAGTGGATGGCTTTAACAAAGGAAAGTTTATTCTGACACAGTCCAGTAGGCTACCAGTCCAAATTCAGGATGTCCACTCCAAGGGAAGGCTTTCCCCTTTGTCAGCTCTGGAGGAAAGTCCTTGTGTTGCATCAGTCTTTGCTCAGGGAGCATCTTGGTGCAAGAACCTCAGATCCAAAGGACGTGCTCTCCTTCTGGTGCTGCTTTCTTGATGGTGTGAGGTTCCCTAGTCTCTACTTGCTTCCCTTTCCTTTCATCTCTTGTAGGATGAAAGGATTAAGGGCGGTGCAAGCCATACTCCAGGGAACTCCCTTTACAGTAGAGCAGGGAGGTGACCTTACAAAGGGATTTACAGTGCCACCCTAATCCTTTAACATACAACACAGAAAAATTACAAAATGGAGGACAATCATAAAATACAAGGAATCATGGCCCAGGCACATGGCTACACATATTTTTGGAGGGACACAATTCAATCTATGACACTGACCCTTAGAGAAAGGACTATAGACCGAGGCCATCGGAGTTTACTATACCAGCTCTTCCAATTACTGTCTGTGATTTCAGCCAAGTCACTTAAAATGTCTAAACCTCAATATTCTCACTTGTGAAGAGAATTATTAATATCTATATAATGTTGTGGTTAAGGTGCATTGAGTCAGTTTGACCCAGCGACCCTATGTACAACTGAACGAAACACTGCCTAGTTCTGCACCATGCCCACGACTGTTGTTATGCTTGAGTCCACTGTCACAGCCATTGGGTCCATCCATCTCCTTAAGGGTCTTCCTCTTCTTCATTGACACTCTACTTTACCAAGCATGATGCCCTTCTCCAGGGACTGATCCCTCCTGACGACATGTCCAAAGTTCGTAAAACAGAGTCTCCCTATCCTTGTTTGTAAGAAACACGCTGGTTGTACTTTATCCAAGCCAGATCTGTTTATTTGATGGAAATCCATGGCATATTCACTCACCCAATAGATTAACCCAATAAAATTACTGTGAGAATTAAATGAGATAATGTATATAAAACATAGTGGGGAGTATGTGGTATACAGAGTGTATTCCATCAATGAAAATCACTGCTACTTCAGATGCTGCTGTTGTTGTATGTCATTGAGTTGATTCTACCTCACAGTGACCCTAAAGGACAGAACGGAACTGTCCCATAGGGCTTCCTAGGCTGTAATGTTTATAGGAGAAGATCACCAGGTCTTTCGTCCCAAGGAGCTGCTGGTGAGTTCAAACCACCTCCCTTTTGGGTGGCAGATGAGCTCTTAACCATTGTGCCACCAGAGCTCCTTATGGTTACTCTTACTTGATTCAAAATTGAGAAAGAACCCATTATAAAGCAAATACCAACTAAAAGTAGGGAAAGCACCTAAATAGCCTCCAACTAGCTTGAATCTTCTTGAACATGGCAATGGTAACAGGGAGAAAACCTTGGTGGCATAGTGGTTAAGTGCTGTGGCTGCTAACTAAAAGGTGGGCAGTTCAAGTCTGCCAGGCACTCCTTGGAAACTCTGTGGAGCAGTTCTACTCTGTCACACATGGTAGCTATGAGTCAGAATTACATTGACAGCAATGTTTTTCAGTTTTATGGTAATAGTTGGAATAATAGGTTTTAACACCATTTTAATTAGTTCATCATGTTACAGGCAATACAGGAATATATCTGTATCCTAGCTTTTATCATGTAACTACTACCTATAGATTCTATGAGAAAAAATTCACAAAATAACCATATTTCACAGTACAGGATCAGAGTTAGTCACAT
Organism: Heterohyrax brucei; assembly: GCA_028571685.1. Taxonomy (NCBI): domain Eukaryota; kingdom Metazoa; phylum Chordata; class Mammalia; order Hyracoidea; family Procaviidae; genus Heterohyrax; species Heterohyrax brucei. The sequence continues at coordinate 174,658,156 of CM053143.1, read as the reverse complement.
AGATGAAATCCTCAGTAGCTTCAAAATAATATACAATTACAGGAAAATCATATGAGTTGATATGTATGTTCTGCAAATGGTCCAAAGCTTTGAACTGCCAGCCTTTAGGTTAGCATATATAGCAGTTCACCACTACACCACCAGGGTTTCCCAAACTCTGAATAGATTCTGAAAAATTTCTAATATTCTAGAAATATCATGTAATTATTTGAGGAAACACTTCATAAGTAATCAGCTTTTCCTGTAGAAACCTTAGGAATCAATCTAGCTAACTAACTTCTGCCCTGACTAAATACATAGATTGTCACTACGTTTTGTCATCTTTTAGCAGTGACAGTCCCCTTTGAAAATTATCGCCACTCTCTGAAGATTATGAATGGTAGTCTATGGCCGCACCTTCAGTGGTTGCTGATGATTATCCTACCATTCATAGAGGGCTGGAGTGATCCACTTCACCCTTCCTGGCCCCACTGACTGCTTCACCATTTCTTACTTGAATTTCACCCTCAGCCCACCCAGTTTGGGGGAGAAGGTCCTAACAACGGGCAATTCTTCACTCTTAGCAGTTGAGGTCATGAGCAGGAAATAAAAGAAAGAAAGAGAAGGAAAAGGAAGGCAAGACTAAGAGTCAGACAACAGAAGGGGGAGGAGAGCAAAAAGGGGGTAGGAGGAGATAGGAGGAAATCCTGGTGGCAGCGCAAATCTGCCAGGTGCTCCTCGGAAACTCTATGGGACAGTTCTAGTGTGACCTCTAGGGCCACTAGGAGTCGGACATGACTCCACTGCAGTGGGTTGGGTTTTTTTTGGTTTTGGAGGTGGAGGGATGAAAGGAGGCAGGCAGGGAGGGACACAGGGAGGCAGGGAGAAGAAAAACGATGGAGAAGAGACCATGACTTAGAAGTTTCTTGCACATTAAATAAGAGGTTTCTGAGCAGTATCTCACCCAAGTCCTTCAACCGCCTTACCCACTCAGCACATTTATTCCAAGGACAATCTAACTCCACTGTCACAAATCCCAGTTCATAATATTTAAAGATACCTATGAATGGAGGAAACTCTGGTAGTATGGTATTAACTGCTTGGCTGCTAACCAAAAAGGTTGGCAGTTCAAATCTGCAAGGTGCTGCTTGGAAATTCTATGGGGAATTCTACTCTGTCCTATAGAGTTGCAGTGAGTTAGAATCAACTTCAAAACAACACTTTGTTTTTCTTTTAAATGAATGGATACTACAATCTCCTTTAATAACCTGCAGTTTTACAGTACTATATTTTAAACTATCAAATTACTGTATATCGATACATGCTTTGTCTTCATCTGTTGCCAAAATATTTGTTGAGGATGAATGAGGGGAAAGCCTTTTCTTTACTGAACTGGAACAAAAGTCTTTCTATTCCATTTTATGACAAGACTTTAGACAGGGCTTCTTCACCATTTCTGTTGCAGGTTCAGTTATTTTCAATTTAGCGTAGCAAATGTGGACTGCATTTCTTATGATCCCTTATTTTGAGCACAAGAAGAAAAAAATATATATCTGCTCTAAAAGTTGTATAGGACTGCAAATGTTATGGGAGAGCTACAGTAGTCAAAAAAGAAATCCTGGAAAAAGTTATTTTATAAAAATTAACTTGCTTTCCTTTTGAAAAGATCTGTACTTTTCATACTGAGATTTTTTTTTTCTCTTTTGTGCTTCTGGTACCATAATTGCAAAATACTTCACTTGACTCTTACATTATTCATTCACTCATTCATTCAAACATTTATTACAATAGGAGCTGTAAAATCAGTTTATCTTTGGTACAACTTCTCCAATTCCTTTAAAATCAGCATGAATGTGGAGATACCTGGGATCTGTCTAGCTGAAGGGAATTCATATACCAAATTTACGAATAGAGTCACATAAAAAGCCTCTTCACTAATGATCTCAACTTCATGGGGAGCAACATAAGCTGAATTGTTCTTGGTCAGGATTGACGCTCAGATAGTTGTCCAGGGGACGTCAGGTCCACTGGCCAAAATGGCTCAGCACACATATGATGGTAAGATAGAACAGTCCTGAGTCAGTGAGAAAAGGCTGAAGCGTCTGGACCCTTGATTCCTCATAGCAAGGAGTCATTATTAGACAAAGTCAAAGAGATTACTTATAAGACTGTGGCATATCCATGTGTATCACAAATGAATCATATAGCACTGCATCCTCTTCCTTCCAATCTTATCAACCTATTCAAACTCCCTTTCCTCCAACACTGGCCTTGCTTCATTTTGGCCTCCTACAGTGGCTTATTTCATGGAAAGCAATGGGCTATAACCAGACACTGTTGTCTCTCCATTACAGACACTGCTTCTTCTGCAGTGACCGATGACTAAGGGGTGAGTTTACATAAATACAGAAGTATCTTCGAAGAAGACACTCCTGTCCAATTCCAGGCAAAGGACGTAAAACAATGTCTTAAGATGGTGAGATGACCCATTGTTCTTCCAAAGCTGACACTGCTTCCCTGGGGCTTCCTAATTTATGTCACCCTGTGGTCCTCAGTCAGAATGGACTGAGCAGCAATGGGTCAGTTTGGTGGTTGGGTGGGTTGGTTGGGTGCATTGGTTGGGTTGGTTGGTTGGCTGTTGTGGCCCCCAAACAAATCTGACAGCATTTATACATGTTCGCAGACCCCATGTTCCTCTCTTACGTTCCATAGTTGTGTTAGGCTACCTCGCTTAGTGTCCACACTATTCTGGAGCTCTGGCATCACAGTGATCACATGCTTGTTTTTTAACTGAAAGGTTGATTATTTGAATCCACTAGCCACTCCAAAGGACACCATTCTCTTCCCTAAAATTTACAACCTTGGAAACCCTATGGGGCAGTCCTACTCTATCCTACAGGTTATGAGTTTGAATTTGACTCAACAGCAATGGGATATCTTTGGCATGATGGCATAATGGTTAAGCGTTCAGCTGTCAAGAAACGTTGGCAGTTAGAACCCACTCAGTGGCTGCATGGGAGATAGATCTGGCAATCTGTTCCCATAAAGATTACAGCCTAGAAGACCTTACTGGGCAGTTCTACTCCATCACGTGGTGTCACTATGAGACAAAATTGAATCAAGGGCATCAAACAACAATACTTGTGCAGTCTAGGACATTGAGCAGCATCCCTGGCCTCTGCTCCCATATGTCCCTACATATTTCCTAAATCCCCTGAGGGAAGGAAAAAAAAATCATCCTAGGTGAGAACTACTGTCCTCAACTTGTAACTTGATTTTATTAGAACTCCTTGAATTCTTGCTTCAAGTCCTAATTGGGTCAGATTTTACACATGATTTTGACAGTATTATCTATATAATTCAATATACACTAGCTATATAATTCCCTAGAACCCACTGAATTGGAAGGTGCTAACCGAATGCACTCAGGAGTTACTGTTGGGTCTTGGTAACTCCCTACGAAAACTTAGCCTGTGTCTTTCAACAATTAGGCAACTGCAGAACCAAACAGACTCTGATAAAAAAAGTCACCTTGCAAGGATTTGGCCACTTGAATTCAACTGAAAATCTAAGACTGGGACAAAGGGGAACAGTCAAGTAGTTTCTAATTTAACTCTTGGTTGACTGATTATTTTTCTTTACTGTGTTAAACTGATTTGTTGTTGCACATATTAATCCATGTAACATGATTATTTTCTTACTGTCTTTTTTTTTTTTTTAATTTCCTGGCCTTTGGTAACTGCTCACTTAATAATCTGTTTCCATCGTGTTAATTCCAACTCATAGCAAACCTGTAGGGCAGAGTAGAACCACCTGATAGCATTTCTAAGGAGCTGCCAGTGAATTCAAACTGCCAAATATTTGGTTAGCCGACGGGCTCTTAACTCAGCCACCTGAACACTTTCCTTAGTTTCTTCTTTAGTACAGTCTCCACTGAAAGTTCTGCTTTATATTCTGAACCTATGAGAGCAATTTACTCCTTGCTTTGTCTCTCAATGCCTTTCTATCCCAGACTGACAGCATCTCTCTGGCCTAAATTCATGTGTGTCCTAATCCTAAAATCCTCTTGCTTCCACTGTCCTGCATCTGCTTATAGTGCTGCTTGACAGCAACACTGTCAAAAGAAGATACAGCAGCTCACCAGTGGGGCAAGAGTGAAAAACTAAAAACTAGATACATGTTCTCAGCAATACCCCAGCATGTTTGCTAATTTCTGACATCACTCCATCACATTATAATACAACAATTGTTTATAGTAATGACTCTGAAGCTTCATAATGACTCTGAAGCTTCAATAAAACTTCTCAACATAAGAACACAATTATTGTGTTTTAGAAATGAGTCTTACCTCATCTGACTAATATAAAGTTATAACCCTTGAAGGGATAAGCTTTAGTTATCTAAAAAAAAAAAAAAAAAAAAAAAGAATTCACTTAGAGCACCACAGTGCCTAAATGAAATATTTATTAACTTATAAGTATGTATACCTATTAGGGTGACTCCTAAGGCTTAATATAAATTAGCAGTAACTCCTTCAAAAGCAACCCATTTACAATTTCATAAAGGGGATTCATTACAATTTCACTAATACTCCATGAATGTTTTCTTCTTACACGGGTAGCCTTATAATCACAGAAAACCAAAAACGTTACTTCTAAATGTTAAGCTAAAATAATGCAATGAATCAAGGTAAGAATGTATACCAAAAATCAAACCAAATCCACTGTTGTCAAATTGACTCTGACTTGTGGCAACACCATAGGGCAGAGCATAGCTTCCCCAAAGGGCTTCCAAGGCTGTAAATCTTTATGGAACCATGGAGAAGCTGGTGGGTTTGAGTTTCCAACTTTTCTGTTAGTGAAACACACAACCAAGGGAGAAACAGGAGAAGTTCTAAAATTTCTGTTTTGACAAGTAAGTGTATGTCAATTTCAGATGTCAAAAACTGCCTCATTTGCACTCTAAGTCCTTGCAGTATAATCAATAATATGCATTGCAATTATCATTTTTAAGCTGATGGCAATTGAAACACAATTTACCAGCAAGACTCAGCAGCAAGAACCCAACAAACCAAACAAGCCAATGACTCAAGTCTCAGGACACAGCTGCTACTCTAATGAGGGATCAATAATGGAAAACTAATCTTTGGTTCAATAAAATCCCCATAGTTGCTAATCACTGATGGCAGTTAATGTTGTTGGAAGTCAAGAGATATACACTGTCAACAAATGAGACAGGAACTTAAGAAAGAAAATCAGAGAGGAGAAGGGGGAGGTCAGCTTAATTATACTAGATACCCAAGAACACTGAAATGAGCTTGTTTCAACATAAAGGAGTCCTTTAAAATCTATGATCTGCCTGCTGCTTCAGTTTGGTAACAGAAGCTCCGTAGGTAACCTATGGGGAGAAAAGTATTCCTATAAGTTCTCAAAATGAGGTGATGGTGTTGAGTATGAATATGAAATCCATACAGAATAAGAACACATAGCTATTATTTCTAGGTGGCATTGAGTCAGTTCCTACTCATAGGGACCCTGTGTACAACAGACCAAAATCCTACCCAGTCTTGTGCCAAGCCCACAGTTATTTTTCTGCTTGAGCCCGTTGTTGTAGTCACTGCGGCAATCCATCTCACTGAGGTTCTTACTCTTTTCCACCGACTCTTTAATAAACCGAGCACACCATCCTTCTCCAGGGACCATCAGGAGTGGTCCCTCCTGATAACCTGTGAAAAGCATATAAGACAAAGTCTCCTCATCCTTGCTTCTAATGAGCATTCTGGCTGTAATTCTTCCAAGACAGATTAGCTCATTCTTCTTCAAGTCCATGGTGTATTCAACATTCTTCACTAGCACCATAATTCAAGTGTCGATTCTTTTTCAGTCTCCCTTATTCATTGTCCAGCTTTTGCATGTATATGAGGAAATCGAAGACACTGTGGATAGAGTCAGGCACACCTTAGTCCTTAATGTGACATCTGTACTTCACAACACTTTAAAGAAAACTTCTGCAGCAGATTTGCCCAGTGCAATGTGTTGTTTGGTTTCTTGATTGCTGCTTCCATAGGCATTAGCTGTGGACCAGTTTAGAAGAAATCATTGACAACTTCAGTCTTTCCTCAGTTTATGGTAATGCTGTTTATTAGTTCAGTTGGGGGCTTTTTGTTTGTTTGTTTGTTTGTTTTATGTTGAGGCATAACCCATAGTGAAGGTGTGGTCTTTGATCTTCATCAGTATATGCTTCAAGGCCTTTTTCAGCAAAAAAGACTGTCACCTGCACATCACAGGTTGTTAATGAGTCTTCCTCTAGTTCTTACACTGAGTTCTTCATATAGTCCAGCTTCTTGGATTATTTGCTCAGCATATAGATTGAACAACTGAAAAGAGACAACCCTGATGCACACCATGCTTAACTTTAAACCATACAGCAGCATCTTGTTCTGTCCTAAAGATTAACTGTTGATCTAAATACAGTTCCTCATGAGCTTTTATATAGGCAGTAAAACACAAAAACATTTCCCTGGTATTCTCTGCTTTCAGGCATGATCCATTTGACGTCAGCAATGAAGCTCTTTTTCCACATGCTCTTTTGAACACAACTTGAATTTCTGCGCTATTCCTTGTTGATGAACTGTTACCACCATTTTTGAATAATTTTCAGAAAAATTTTACTTGTGTGTGATATAAATGATACTGTTGGATAATTTTCACATTCTGTTAGACAACCTTTCTTTGGAATGGGTACAAATATGTGTATCTTCCATTCAATTGACCAGGCAATTCTCTACCATATTTCTTGGCATAGATGAATGTCATGGATTGAATTGTGTCCCCCCAAAAATATATGTGTTGATTTGACTTGGTTAGGAGTTCCAGTATGGTGCCCTTCTTCCCATGTGTTGTAAACCCTGCCTCTGTGCTATTGATGATGGAGAATGGCTTGCAGTTGTGTTAGTGAGGCAGGATTCAAGCTTGTGGAATATAAGGGAGATAAGTGAGCTGAGGAAGTTTGGAACCTCATACTACTGAGAGAGAAGCACCAAGAGCAGAGCATGTCCTTTGGACCCGAGGTTCCTGTGCCAAGATGCTCTCACTGGATGTGGACTCAGCCTACTGGACTGTGGTGATTTCTTATTCTTGTATCTTGTTAACGGATTTGTGGCTTACCAGACTGTGACAATAAAAGCTTCTCCTCATGAAACCTTTCACTCGTGGTATTTTCTGTTAGAGCAGTACCCAGTGACTAGGACAATGAGTGAGGGATTCCAGCACTGCATCCATTTGTTGAAACATCCCAATTGATATTCTGTCAGTTCGTAGAGTCTTGTTTTTCACCAATGCCTTCAGTGAAGCTTGAATCTCTTTCTTGAGTATCATCGGTTTTGATCTTATGCTTTCTACTCAAAATAGCTGAACACTGACCATTTCTCTTTGGTGAGACAACTTTGTGTATTCCTTTCATTTCTTTGGATGTTTTATGTCTCATTTAATATTTTCCCCATATAAACTTTCAACATTGCAACTCAAGGCTTGAATTTTTCTTTATTTCTTGCATCTTAAGAAATGGTGAGTGTGTTCTTCTCTTTTTATTTTCTATCTCCAGGTCTTTGCACATTTCACTATAATATTTTACTCTTTTTCAAGAGCCACCCTTTGAAATATGAAAATACAGCCTTTACTCACAGCTAAGTTTTAGACTGCCAGCTCAGTTGACTCAGGTTGAGCAAGAGTTCAACAAACATCTGTTGAATCAATGAGACATACAAGATATGACACAATAGGGACTAACATTGGATCTTGACCCTTGATCAGCATATGAGAGAAGGAACTTATATTCAAGAAAATAGCAACAATGATTAAGAGGTGCAGGTACTAGACATTCACTGTTGTAGAGTTGATTCTGACTCATAATGACACTATAGGACAGAGTAGAACTGCTCTACAAAGTTTCCAAGGAGTGCCTGGTAGATTTGAACTGCCAATCTTTTGGTGAACAGATGTAGCACTTAACCACTATGCTAGCAGGGTTTACTTGATACCTTTTCCAAATGTGTTAACACCCATTCATCTACAAACTGGTGATGAGAAATACCTTCTACTCTTCAAAGCTCCATTTAAACATGACTCTATGACTCAACGGCACTTGGCTTTGGCTTTGGCTACTTTTATGTTCAAGAAATGTGTAGTAGTTGCAATTAACATCAAATAAAAGAATTTCTATAGTAAGTACAGTACATATGTTTACAATTTCCCTATGTAGTATATAAACAGAAAAATGAATGAAGAGATCTGAAGAAAATAATCCAAGCTTTCACAGTCAGATAGAGACTTACAGCTGACTGATATCAAGAAAATTCAAATTAAACTTGCCTTTCTTGATTTTTCTACACAAATGCTGGGAAAGCTTTTTGTTCTGTTGTTGTTTTCTTGGAGAAAATATCCAGTGATTACCAGCTGCTCTCACAGATTTAAATGCTCATACTTCACAGTATAAGAGAAGTGTTCAAAGTTATGATGTCACATATTAGAGACTTAATTCAAAGTCTGGATAACTTTTCAGGGAGCTACCTCCAAAGTTTATGCAGAAAGCATTCTTTTGGTAGAAGCAGGACAGTTTATCACTTTAAATGAAGACTCTGGAGCCAGATTGTCTGGGTTTGCATCCTAACTCTACCTTTATAGGGTTATAGTATTAGCCAAGTTTCTTAACTACTATGTAACAAAAGGTTTATTATGATTAGTTTTGCATTTGGTAAGTGTAATGGCCAAGATTGTCAACTTGGCTAGACCAGATTCTCAGTAGCTTGGCAGTTATGATGTAGTTTGGCAGTTATATAATGATGTGATGTAATCACTTTCATGATGACATCTGCTATAAGTGGCCAGTCAGTTGAAAGTGAGTTTCCTTGGGGTTAAGGCCTGCATCCAATATATATGTGTTTTCTGGCAAAGCTCACTGGCTTTTGCTCTGCCTTGGATTCTGCATTTGGTTTATTATTATCTGAACTCTGGTTCTTGGCGCTTGAGCCTACATTTTCCCATCTGACCTGCTGACCTTGGATTTGTCAGACCCTCCAGCCATGTGAGTCAGGAGACATCACTAGCCTTATGCAGGGCCTATGGACTTAGCCTATACAATCTCATGAAACATTTTCTAGATATAAATCAATCATTATTTCTCTCTTTATATCCATATACATACACACACTATATATATACTACATATGCATACACACATACTATATACAAGTACAGTTTGCATATATGTTTATACATGTAGTGTGCATATGTTTGCATATGTAGTATGCATATATATACGTACATGTAGTGTGCATATATGTGTATATGTATGTAGTCTGTGTATATATGCATGTGGGTGTATACACACATATACACGTACACACTTCAATGGTTTGCTTCTCTAGAGAACTCAGCCTATGACAGTGGGTCTATAATTTATACTTTCTACTTTTCTACTTTCCAATATTCCAAAAAAAAAAAAAAAAAAAAACAAGTTGGAGAAAGGGAAAAAAGAAAAGAAAAAAAAAAGGAGTCTAAATGGTGATTCCTTCCATGTATCAAGTAGAAGAAACTTAGAACAGGCACCTAGTACTATACTTTACAAAGTCCAAAGTCAGATATAGTCAAAGTTTACATGTGTCAGCTGGTTAATGGAAAGCACAAATTAGCTACTGAACTTTTTGCAAATTTACAGTGAAGTTCTTGATCAGATCACTAAAAATATGATATGAAAATTAATGTACTCTCTTCCTGTTATCAAGCACTTTCGGTTGTCATCATGATGGTGTTGAGTGCTAGCCTACATTTAACACTCAACTCCAACACATTCTTGTTGCCACACCAATTTTCTTAGCTATCTGCTACTGCTGTAACAAAAATGTCACGAGTGGGTGACTTTAAAAAAGTACAGCTAACTCTCACACAGTTAAGTATGCTAGAAGTCCAAATTCATGGTGCCAGCTCCAGGGAAAATGCACACTGTGTCTCTGTTGGCTCTGAAGGAAGGTCTTTGTGTTGCAACAGTCTTTCTTTGACCTCAGAGCATCTTGACACAGGAGCCTCAGGTCCGAAGATTACACTCTACCTGTGGTGCTGTTTTCTTGATGGTATAAGGTCCACCATCTCTGCCTGCTGCCCTTTCCTTTTAGCTCTTATAGGATAAAAGACAGTCCAACCCACACTCCAGGGACACACTCTTTACACTGGAGCAGGGAAATCACTGTACTCCCACCCTAATCCTTTTTTAATATAATCTGATCTATTAATCAGGCAAAGATTAGGATTTACAGCATAGGAAAAATCACAAAATGGAGGGCAATACTGAAAATCACGCCCCAGCCAAATTGCTACACAGACTTTTGGGGAGACAAGTTTCAATCCATGACACCAATAAAACATGACTAGAAGCCCAGCACTTACTATTCACATCATCTGGAAAAGCTTTTCTTTCTTCCACAATAATGAACCATCATAAAATCATCCTCATGACCATATCCAAATTTCATGTCATATTTATATATTCATAAGATGTGACTGTGCATTTAAACAGTACTTTTCTTTTAAGGTGCTCTAAGTACTGCCTAAGTGTTTTACATACATATATTAGCAGCATCCATCTTAAGAGAGACGGCTTCTTCTATTTCAGAGGATCCATTTTCTGATTTCCACTAAAAACTTAGATTGCTCAAGATCATAAATGTCAAATTCAGTCAAATTGCTATATTATTGAGCTCATTATTAGCCTATTACTCAGTCTTTCTCCAGGGGGAAAAAAAAGACACTTGATGGAAAGCTGTTTCTGTTTTCTGTGTACTGCTAGATGCCAAATAAAGCTATAAAAATGACTACAACCTAAACTTGCACTTTATGGTAGCACAGCACAGTTTGGAAAGAGAGGCAGAAAAACAACCCTGGGTATCACAGGACTGTTATATGAGGTCTCACAATTAATTACACAAACTTAATTGTTCTAAGTGCTACATGCCTCATTGCTGAATATCTGAACATCACTCAGGTTACCTTCGCAGTACTCCCCTTGGAAAGCTATGCACTGATGCCAAGCGCCTAGTTTACCCTTCAAAGCAATTTTGGAACTCCTACTGGAGTGACCATTGCACATGGTGGCAAGGTGGCAACTTAACTGTATAGTTGTCTGTGAGAGAGCTTTTAGCCAGTAAACAAATAACTCTATTAGAACACCTTTCCTTCTCACCTGATCCGGCCCCCAGTGACTTTTTTCTTTAACCAAAGATAGAGGAAATATTGAAAAGAAGACATTTTGATGGCATTCAGGATATCAAGGGTAATATGACCACAGCTTTAATGACCATTCCAAGAAAAGAGCTCCAAAACTGCTTTGAAGGGTGGACTAGGCACTGTTGTGGGGACATAGCTTCCCAAGGAGAGCACCTCACCATAGTGATATTTAGCAAAGAGGTATGTAGCATTTTTCTAGGATGAGTTCACGAAGTTAATTGGTAGTCTTCACATCTAAGCTTTGATACAGTGATGGAGGCAGGTGGAGGATGGGTATATAGAGGGTAACTGTTACCAGTTGTCACAGAGTTAACACCAATTCATGGTAACCTCATGTGTGCCAGAGTAGAATGCTCCATACAGTTTTCAGTGGCTGATTTTTTGGAAGTAAATGGCTAGCTCTCTCTTATGAGGTACCTCTGAGTGGACTCAGAACTCCCACACTCTTTTTGGCTAGTCAGGGTTAACCCTTTGCAGCACCAAGGGATTCTAGGTTCAGAGTAACCAGCTGGCAGTTTGAGTCAGCTCAACTCAAGATGGTTGTTTTTAGATGTCATTCAGTTGATTTCAATGCAAAAAGTCCCATGTGGCAGAGCAGAATTGTCCTTTAGGACAGCCAAGGGTGCAACTCAGGGTAGACAATAGTAAAAAGAATTTGCAAGCAGTCTTAGGAAATGAGTTCTATAGAATTTTTGCAAGCCAACAAGACAGAACACAAGGAAGATTCACATTACAAATACAGAAAGAGTAGCATCTGAATAGCCACACTGAGGCATGAATGAGTCTGGAGAAAGAAACTGCAAGACAAGTACAGCTTCCCTGGCCATAAGTTTTCCCATTTTTAGTTAGCATATGCAGATTTAGAGGAACCCTGGTGGCACAATGGTTAAGAGCTCGGCTCCTAGCCAACAAGTAGCAGTTCAAATCTACCAGCTGCTCCTTAGAAGTACTTTTGAACTGTTCTGCTCCATCCTATCAGGTTGCTATGAATCATAATCCACTAAACTACAAAGCTGCTTTTTGGTTTGTTTGCATTTTTTTTAATATGCAGACTAAATGCTACACACCATTTGGGAAACCACCAGAATTTTCAACTGAAAACATGGAATTCACAAGTCAGTTCAAATTGCGAAAGCAAATTTGGCAAGATTGTACAGTTACTGCTGTGCTGTTTCCCTGACTCTAGGGGGAATGACAGACATCTGGCCTGTTGTTGGATGCTCCCTGTGCAGCCTGCAGAGCTCTGAGAAGTCTTACTAAAACATGTTATTGTGGGCTTTTTAAGATGTACATTACATTTTTTTCCATTTCCACATACTATGATATTTCTGTGTTACCATATGATTAAACACAATTTTAATTATTGTGACTATATGTATATTAGAAGTGAAGTGTGGATAATTTTCAAGAGAGTAGACCCATGAAAGCATCCCAGTATTAGCAATGTTGAAGGAAGATAGTATCCTCAGGAGGAAAAAAATAGATGAAGCTTTTTATTTTCTTTTATATTTATCTTTTTACTTTCCTCTCCATTCATCATCCATCCATCCATCCACCCATCTGTCCATGCATCAGTCCACTCTTCTATCTGTCCATCCATACATCTGTCTGTCTGTCCACTCATCCAACAATACAGCCTTTCATCCAACCACCCTTTTATCCATCCATCCATCCATCCATCTGTCCACCTGTCTGTCAGTCCACCTACTGACCTACCTACCTTGGAAGGTTAATCAGTAATTGAGGTACACCGGTTTATAATAAGCAGGCACTCACAAGCTTAATTGTGTTCACTTATTAATCTGTAGTGCACAATTTCACATGAGTCTCACCATGTTTGATATGGGGAAAGACACCTGAAATCACACACTACAGAACAGTAAGTAAGCACAAGTAAACACATGTGTACCGTATTTATTGGGTAATTTGTCTCCACGAAATATGTAGATATTTACATATATTTTCTACATAATAAACTTAATGTGTACAATTTTGAGTTTAGTATAGCTAAAGGAGAAACAGTGTAAAGGGAAATGGAGAAGACGAAGTTAGAAACACATAAATAAGCCACAGCATACAGCTCAGAAAAACAAGTCTGGTGCCATGTGGGAGTTTATCATACATGGTTAGAGAAACTACACATGTAAATTATTGGTCATACACATAGTATACTTTTTAAGTAAGTATAAGGCTTCCTTTCTAACTCTCACATCAACTCCACAATGGATTCTTCAGGGAAATCATTAGGCTACTGCCCCCTTGATGTTATCAACTAGTCTGGACTGTGAAAAACACATTGTTTCTCTTGTTTTTTTTCAGACTCTCTTCTGGGTCTTCTTCAGCCATAATCATGTTGTGACCTTTAGGAAGAGTCAAAGATATTGCTCCATCTACTTTATATATAGTTCTTCTCTGAGAAAGCCAACAGCAATGCTGAAACTCACAGAGGATCCAGTATAGATCACCAGGGTAGGAGATACATAACGGGCTAGAGGGTAAATTCTAAGGAGGTTCTTAATCAGGATAGACTACATGATAGTGGCAAATGGTCATGTATTTAAGGATTGGGCATCTGTTCAACTCTCTCTGATCAGACATAACTGAATGGTACTTTCACAGAGCCTAGGGAATAAGAAACATCCAGTACTGGCTGCAGGTAGCCAGAGAAGCAGAAAAGTAAGAGAATGGATTTGGGGGTTATAAAAACTGAAGTCTGAATTTCAGATTCCCTGCGTAAATACCCTTAGAATATTTTCTTGGTCACTTTAGGTCTGATGTTGACTTGTTCTTCTTGTTGTTAGATGCCATCCAGTCATCTCCAACTCAGAGCAACCCTAAGGACAATGGAAAGAAACACTCCTCGGTTCCGTGCCACCTCATGACCACCACTATATTTTACTCATTATTGCAGCCACCATGTCATTTCATTGTTTTGAAGGTCTTCCTCTTTTTAGTTCGCTTTCTGTTAAGCATGGCATCCTCCACAGACTGGACTCTTCTGATAACATGTTGGAAGCTCTAAGAAGTCCCATCACCCCCATTTTTAAAAAGCATTCTGGCTATACTTCCTTCACAGAATATTTGTTCACTTTTCTGGGAGTCTACGGCCTATTTATTATTTGTTGCCAACACCACAATTCAAAGGCACCAATTCTTCTTTCCCTGATCTGTCCAGCAGTTTGTAGTACTACGGAGGCTTACATGTTGCCGTGATGCTTGAAGCTATGCCACCGGTATTCAAATACCAGCAGGGTCACCAAGGGTGAACAGGTTTCAGCTGAGCTTCCAGACTGAGAAACACCTGGAAGAAGGACCTGGCAGTCCCCTTCTGAAAAGAATTAGCCAGTGAAAACCTTCTGAATAGCAGCAGAACATTGTCAAATATAGTGCTGGAAAATGAGCCACCCCCAGGTTTGAAGGTACTCAAAAGAAGCCTGGGAAAGAGCTGCCTCCTCAGACTAGAGTCAACCTTAATGACATGGATGGAGTCAAGTTTTCAGGACCTTCATTTGCTGATGTGGCATGACTCAAAATGAGAAGAAACAGCTGCAAATATCCACAAATAATCAGAACATGGAATGTATGAAGTGTGAATCTGGGAAAACTAGAAATTGTCAAAAATGAAATGGAACACATAAACATCAATATCCTAGGAACTAATGAACTGAACTTAATTGGTATTGGCCATTCTGAATTGGAAAATCATATGTTCTACTACGCTGGGAATGAAAACTGGAAGAGGAATGGTGTTGCATTCATCATCAGAAAGAATATTGTACCATCTGTCCTCAAGTACAATGTTGTCAGTGATAAGCCTACAAAGAAGGCCAGTTAACACGACTATTGTTCAAATTTACACACCAAACACTAACACCAAAAATGAAGAAACAGAAGACTTTTACCAGTTCCCAGTGTCTGAAATTGATTAAACATGCAATGAGGATGCATTGATAATTACTGATAATTGGAATGCAAAAGTTGGAAACAAAGAAGAAGGATCAGTAGTTGAAACTACAGCTTGGTAACAGAAACAATGCTGGAGATTACATAACAGAAATTTGGAAGACCAAGTACTTCTTCATTGCCAGTACCTTTTTTCACCAACAAAAATGGTGACTATACACATAGACTGCACCAGACAAAATACACAGGAATCAAACTGTCTACATCTGAGAAAAGAGACAATGGAAACGCCCAATGTCATCTGTCAGAACAAGACCAGGTGCTGACTGTAGCACAGATGATTAACTGCTCATCTGCAAATGCAGATGGAAACTGCAGAGAATTAGAAGTCCATGAGAGCCAAAGCACAACCTTGAGTACATCCCACCTGAGTTAAGAGACCATCTCAAGAATGGATGTGATGCTTTGAACACTAACGACTGAAGATCAAATGAGCTGTGGAATGACATCAAAGACATCATACATGAAGACAATCTTTAAAAGATGGGAAAAAAAGAAAAGACTACATTGCATGCCAGAAGAGACACTGAAACTTGAGCTTAAACATTGAGTATCTAAAGCCAAATGAAGAAATGATGAGGTAAAAGAACTGAAGATTTCAAAGGGCAGCTCCAGAAGACAAAGAATGTATTATAATGACATTTGGAAACAGCTGGAGATAGAAAACCAAAAGGGAAGAACACACACTGCATTTCTCAAGCTGAAGAAAAAATTCAAGCTTCAAGTTGTAACAGCAAAGGATTCTACAGAGAAAATATTAGATGACTCAGGAAGCACCAAAGAAGATGGAAAGAATATACAGAGTCATTATATCAGAAAGAACTGGTCAATGTTTAACAATTTCAAGTGGTAGCATATGATCAGGAACTGATGGTACTGTAAGAAGAAGTCAAAGCTACATTGAAGGTACTGGTGAAAAATGAGGCTCCAGCAATTGATGGAGTATCGATTGAGATGTTTCAACAAATAGATGCCAAATTCATTGTCAAGCCTTCACTTACCTGTGAAGCAACTGAAAACATCACTTGTCTATTGCAAGAAATTGGGAAGACAGCTACCTTGTCAACTGACTGGAAGAAATCCATATTTATGCCCATTCTCAAAAAAGGTAACCCAACTAAATGCAGAAATTATTAACAAAAAAAACATTAACATCACATAAAACTTTTCTAAAGATCATTCAAAAGTGACGCAACAGTACATTAACAGGGAACTGCCAGAAATTCAAGCTGCTTTCAGAAAAGTATATGGAACTAGGGATATCATTGCTGATGTCAGATGGAGCTTGACTAAAAGTAGAGAGTACCAGAAAGATGTTTACCTGTGTTTCATTGACTATGCAAAGGCATTCAACTGTGCGGATCACAACCAATTATGGATAATATTGTGGAGAATGGGAATTTCCAAACACTTAATTGAGGAATCTGTACATGGATCAAGAGGCACTTGTGCAGACAAAACAAGGGGACACTGCATGGTTTAAAGTCAAGAAAAGTATCCATCAGAGATATATCTTTCACTGTATCTTTTTAACCTGTATGCTGATTACATTCTGCCACTATATGTGACCATGTTTCTGCTGCTATTTATAAGGCTTTCACCATACCTTTTCAATTTGCATGCTGAGAAAATAATTGAGAGGTTGGGCTACATGAAGAAGAATGAGGCACCAGGATTAGAGGAAGAATCATTATCAACCTGCGTTACAAAGATGACACAACCCTGCTTGTTGAAAACAGAAATGACTTCAAACATTTACTGATGAGAATCAAAGACTACAGCCTTCAGAATGGGTTGCATCTTAACATCAAGAAAACAAAAATCCCTACAACTAGACCAGTAAGGAACAGCATGATAAATGTAGAAACGATTGTCAAGAATTTCATTTTACTAGGTTCCACAATCAATGCCCATGGAAGCAGCAGTCAAGAAATCAAAAGACACACAGACACACAGACACACTGACACACAGACACACACACAGCATTGGGAAAATCTGCTGCAAAAAAACTTGAAATTGTTGAAAAGTTAAGATGTTATCATGAAGACTAAGCTGTGCCTGACCCAAGCTGTGGTATTTTAAATCACGTCATGTGCACGCAAAAGCCAGATGACAAATAAGGAAAACAGAAGAACTGATGCCTTTGAATTGCACTGGAGAAGTATATTGTTGTACCATGGACTGCCAAGAGAACAAACAGATCTGTAAGAAGTATAGCCAGAGTGCTGTGCTCGGAAGCAAGCAGAGTGAAACTGCATCTTCTGTACTTGGACACGTTGTCAGAAGGCATCAGTCCCTGGAGAAAAATGTCATGCTAGGTAGAGAGTCAGTGAAGAAGCAGAAGATCCTAAACAAGACGGACTAACACAGTGGCTGCAACAATGGGCTTAAGCATGAAAACAATTGTGAGCATGGTGCAAGACCAGGCAGTGTTTTATTCTGTTCACATGGTCACTGTAAATCAGAACCGACTCAGCGGCACCTAACAACAACAATAAATTCTTCTTCCATCTACCAAATTCATTGTCAAGGCTTCACTTACTTTTGAGGCGAGTGAAAACATCATGATTTGGGTCAGGTGCATTTTCGTCCTTAAAGTGATATCTTTGCTTTTTAACACCTTAAAGAGGAAGGCAGAAACCCAGATGGTGTAATGGTTAAGTACTACGACTGCTAACCAAAAGGTCGGCAGTTCAAATCAGCCAGGAGCTCCTTGAAACACAATGCAGGTAGTTCCACTCTGTTCTATCACGTCACTATGAGTTGGAATCAACAACGGTAAGTTTGGTTTGGTTTTCAAAGCACATTTCACCAACACGTCATTTGATTACTTGACTACTGCTTCCACAGGTATTCATTGTGGATCCAGAGACTGAATTGATGCTTGTACAAGGCAAGAAATGCCAAGGATTATCTAGAACCCCTGGAAACTAGGCAGAGGGAAAGATGAATCTTCTCCTCCAGCCCTGGCTACAACTTGAATATGGACTTCCAGCTTCTAGAACTGAGACAAAACATATCTGCTTTTTAAAATATCCAGTTTGTGATGGAAATCCTGGTTGCATAGTGGTTAAATGTTACATCTGCTAACTAAAATGGTCAGCAGCTCAAATCCGCCATGTGCTCCTCAGAAACTCTATGGAACAGTTGTACTCTGTCTATAGGGTTGTTATGAGTCAGCATCGACTTGGTGGCAGTGCTTTGACTTTTGGCCTAGTTTCTGTTACAGCGTCCTCAGAAACAAATAGAGGGATCGTTTACGTTTCTGTCTCCGGAAACTTTTTAAGAGTTCTATGAAAAATTGTATTCTTTGGTAGTCTAAGATCTACTAACATTCAGCATGCAAGCTCAAGTTTATCTAGTAAATACATGCATCTTATAAGTACTTTGCCAAGTATTGTCACTCTAGAACAGAAAGATGATGGAAATTGAAAAGTGTTCATTAAGTATTTGCTGCTCGGTGAAGAAAAAGACCATGAGGAGGTGGCACAAATGATTTGCACTCTGCTACTAGTCCCGGCGGTCCACTGGTTAAAGTGCTCAGCTGCAAATCAAAAGATGAGCAGTTTTGAACCTTACCAGGTGCTCTGCAGGAGAAAGAGGTCACAGTCCTCTTCCATAAAGACTACCATTCTGGGTGCTGTTGAGTCGGTTCTGACTCATTGCAACCTATGCCCAGTCCTACACTATCCTCACAACTGTTACTCTTTTTGAGCTCACAGATGTGGCCACTGTGTTAATCCATCTTGTTGATAATCTTCATCCTTTTTAATTACCCTCTACCTCACCAAGCATGCTATCAGGAGTGGTCCCTGCCGATAACATTTCCAAAGTATGTGAGATAAAGGCTTGTGATCTTTGTTCCCAGGGAGCACTCTAGTTGTATTGCTTCCAAGACAGATTTGCTAGTTCTGTTAACAACCCATGTTGTTGTTATGTGCCCTCTAGTTAGTCCTGACTCCTAGCCGCCCTGTGCACCAGGAAACCTGCACTACCCTCACAATTGTTGTCAGGCTTGAATCCATTGTTGTAGCCCCTGTATCAGTCCACCTCGTTGAGGGTCTTCCTCTTTTTCACTGACACTGTACCTAGAATGATGTCCTTCCTCAGGGACTGATCCTTCCTGACATCATGTCCAAAGTATGTAAGACCTAGTCTTGCCATCCTTGCTTCTAGGGAGCACTCTAGCTGTCCTTTTTCTAAGACAGATCTGTTTACTCTTTTGGCTGTCCATGGTACATTCAGTCTTCTTTTCCAACACTATAGTCTGCAAAGACTGCAGCCTTGAAAGCCCTGTATGTACAGCTCTGCTTGGTCCTATAAGTTTGCATGATCCAGAATTGACTCAACAACAATGGATACTAGCTTGGCCATTTGAAAGAACATACCCAGTAGCACCTCAGAAGAAAGACCTGGCAATCTGTTTCTGTACAGATTATAGCCAAGAAAACCCCATGGAGCTCAGTTCTACTCTGAATGATGTGGGGTACCATGAGTCAGAATCAAGCCTGGACCAAAAGATTCAGAGAAGCACTTGACAGACCTGCTGTTGGAGAGGCCTCACAACACTGCTGTTGGTCATTGGTCATGCCCAAATCAGAAGCCAGCAGTAGGTCTTTGGATTGCTAGTCTGATGTCCTTTCCTCCAGGTTAGCTTTTGAGCTTCCTCTCCTCAGTCCTTACTTCTTCCTTTTTGGAATTATTTTGTAAATATTTTAACTTCTTAGAAGTTCCTTTGAGATGTCAAAATGCCCCATCTCTGTGTTTACTCAACCTGATTTGGAATTCAACTTTGTATACTTTACATTTTGTATATCATTTGCTTGACTATTCTGCTTTCACTGTCCTGTAAATCCTAATATTATTGTTAAGGAATTGTAGGTTTATTTTAAACCAGTCATTCTTCCTTGAAATACAAGTCCAAGGAATCAGACTTCTTAGTATTTCAACACTGTATGTATATATTAAAAAAATCCTTGTTCTACCCCTTCCTGTCTCAACACTCACACCATTCATGAGTAATCACCTGAAGCTGATGTTTTGGAATACACCTGAAAAATTGAACACCTCAGATCCATGCTTCGAAGTCATCCATAAAATACTCACTATAAAAAGGCATGAAAGCAACACATCGTTTACAAACCCAGCACAATGAAGGCAAGCAGCAATCGACTAGCACGTCACTCCAAGAGACAGAATACGTTCAGAGACAAACCTGCTGCCTCTAGCATGTCTCCTTCTGACAGGGTGATGTATATTAGCTTTCAACCTTCTGAAATGTGGAGAAGTAGCCATTTGGAACAAGGCCCAGGAATCTTTGCATTATCAGGAAGAAATAGCTTACATGTATGTCTGAAACCAACAACCTTATCCAACTGGTATTATTCTATCTCATCATCTGGTCTGTGAGTGGAAGTAGAGGGCACATTTCTGCCCCCCGCCCCAAGTTTCTCTTCATAAGAATCTGTTTATCTTTTAAAACTGTCTTTGTTTATTAGGGCTGCTGCAACAGAAGTCCCTCAGTGGATGCTTTTAAAGAATAGAAATGTAGGTTTTCATAGTGCAGGAGGTTAGACTTCCAAATCCACAGCAGTGGCTCTAGAGGAAGACTTTCTTTCTCCATCATCTCTAGGGGAAGAGTCTTGTCTTAGATTCTGCAACCCCAGTACCCCTCGGGTCCTCAGTGAGCTCCAAACGGCATCTGTCTTTCCTCTCTGTGTGGTACTTGCTTCTGTGCCTCATTTGCTCAGTTTATGCCTCAAAAGCGATTAGATTTAAGACACATCTTATACTGATATGGGCTCTGAACCCAAAACCCAGTTGCTATGGAGTGGATTCCAACTCATAGCAACACTATGGGACAGAGTAGAACTGCACCCATGGAATTTCCAAGGAATGCTTGGTGGATTGGAACTGCCAACCTTTTGATCAGCAGCCATGGCACTTAACTGCTATGCCATCAGGGTTTCATGGTCTCTAATGCATAATGCAAAACAACAGCAACAACAAAAATTTATTCCTAAATGAGATTGCATCCACAAGTACAGAGGTTAAAATTCAAATACAAATTTTGGGGTGACACTATTCAATCCATAACAAAAAATAAAGCCAATTGGTTGCCATCATGTCAATTCCAACTCAGCAATCACATGTGTTGCTGAACAGAACT
The DNA here is from genome assembly GCA_028571685.1 of Heterohyrax brucei. Lineage (NCBI taxonomy): Eukaryota > Metazoa > Chordata > Mammalia > Hyracoidea > Procaviidae > Heterohyrax > Heterohyrax brucei. The sequence continues at coordinate 174,636,768 of CM053143.1, read as the reverse complement.
GAGCTCCAACACCTACCCAATATTAATGATTACACTCTGACAAAACTGTGTTTTCATTAATGTGCTGGGTTCCAGTTACTAGCCAAGGGTCTGGCATAGAGCAGTGACACAAAATTAACATACTAACTAATTAATTCATCAGGGATCTTTTGTTGCGAATCCTTACAACTGGACCATAAGCAACATCATGGTAAATGGGGACAAGATTGAAGCTGTCAAGGATTTCATTTTACTGGGATTCACAATGCCCACTGAAGCAGGGGTCAAGACATCAAAAGACACATTGCATTGGGAAAATCTGCTACAAAAAAAATCACTGCTGTTGGGTTGATTCTGACTCATGGTGACCCTATAGGACAGAGTAGAACTGCCCAGTAGAGTTTCCAAGGAGCACCTGGTGGACATGAACTGGCAACCTTTTGATTAGCAGCCATGGCACTTAACCACTATGCCACAAGTTTCTTCTACTGCAAAAGACTTCCCTAAAGCATTAAAAATCAAAGCTGTCACCTTGCAGACTAAGGTGCACCTGACCCAACCCATGACGTTTTCAGTTACTCATATACATGTGAAAGCTGGATGATGAATAAGGAAGACAGAAGAAAAACTGATGCCTTTGAAATATGGCATCAGTGAAGAATATTAAATATACCATACTTTGGACTGACAAAAGAATGAACAAATCTGAATTACAACCAGAATACTCCTTAGGGGTAAGCATGACGAGACTACATCTCTCCCACTTTGGATATGTTATCTGAAAGGTTGAGTCCCTGCAGAAGGACATTATACCTCGTAAATGAGGGTCAGAGAAAAAGAGAAAGGAAGACTTTCAACAAAATGCACTGGCACAGTGTCTACACCAGTGGCCTCAACACAACAAGGACCATGTGGGTGAAGCAAGGCTGGGCAGTATTTCGTTGTGTTGTGTACTGGGTCACTGTGAGTAAGAACCAACTCTGTGGCACCTCACACAACAGTTTTCATTCTAAAAGGGAGATCGTATTTTCAAGGCGAAGAAAGAATTTCTAATTGACAGTCTGGGAAAATAATAAAATGAAAGGAAATACATCACTTCCTTGTATTGCTTTGGCAACATGTGTTTGTTTCTCCTCCCTCTTAATCTATAGCAAATGAATGCTAAATATATGTTAAAAGTATACATATGGAAGTATTATGATTTGTATCAAGCACATCTACATAAAATCAGAAAACTGTACAGAAGGAAGTCTATGAAATCCTAAGTTATGTCTCATAACTTCATTAATTTTAATGCTTTATACCAACACAGCTAGCACACCAGCATAGTGTTTGCCTGGAGATGTTTACTTCTTTCAGACTTCTCATGGATATATAGCAGAAGAGTTATCAGTGAACTGACTTGCTTCTGGGGCCAGAAATGAAGCAGCTGTTCTTTCAATAGCCAGCTTCAACAGCCTTTACATTCTCATGAGACAACATGTCTTATGCTTAGTAACAAACTGTATTTTAAGTAGCGGGATTGAAACACTGAACTGGCATGTCTGGGCATAAACACAAGTTTCATGTAGCAGAGGAGGGTAGGAGATACTCTCAGCACCCTGTGGAATAGCCTAGAACACAAGCTAGAAAAATCATCACAAGACACGAATTCAGAAACCAGGAATGTGTCCACAGGAACCTGGGAAACAGTAACGTGTAATATCACCACAGGAATTCTACCTCTGGAAAGTTTTTGCTAAGACCTTAAGATTAAATTTCCTTTTCACCATGTGAGCATCTTAGCTACTTATAACTTTCATAAATAAATCACTAATCACACTGTATTGTGACTGCTTAGGTTAACTGTCTGCTTTCCTCCCAGGAGTGCTTGGTCACTGGGCAATTATCCTGTTCACTACTATTTATTTGGTGGGTACCACAGTGTCTAGCACAAAACAGATAATGCATATTTCTTTAATCAGTAGAGAATTCACCTTAATTTGTGCCAATCACATATTAACCAATCAGCTCCTAATGGTGACCCTGTGTGTGTCATACCAGAGCTCCACAGTTCTTCCAAATTGCATTTGGGTGGACTTAAGTCTCTCACCTTTCAGATATGGGCCAAGCATGCTAACCATTTGCAGTACTTAGGCATGCGAATCATACATTAGAACACTCTCAGCAAATTCTAAATTCTCTTCCTGTCATTTTAAGGAAAAGTTCATTCCTTTATTACCTGGAAGTAAAATTTGATTCCCTGAATTAATCTGGGGAAGGGGAAACTACAGATTGCATCTGGTGCTCTGTAGTGCAAAAAAATCTAGTGATACAGTAACTATTATTTCTTAAATTCATTATTCAACAGCTGTAATGTTGCAACACACACAACGGGCCACTTACAATATTTAAAATGGTAAAGTACCCTTGGTCAGTTTGCTTTGCTTTATATTAATGGCAGACAGTACACAAGCCACAATGTGGAACATAACCAACACGAATTCCAGGCCTTTCTCTCATAGTTCTTTGCTAACACGCAAGTTCAAGCTGAAAAAGAACAAAATTAGAACAAGTCAGTAAGATCAAAAGTCTGACCTTGAGCATATTCTACCTGAATTTGAAGGCAATCTCAAGAATATATTTGAAAACTAAAGACTGAAAACCAGACAAGTTGTGGAATGATGTCAAGAGACCATCCAGTAAGAAAGCTTAAGAAAGCTTAAGGTCATGTAGATGACAGGAAAGAAAGTAGAGACAAAAATAAATGTCAGAAGAGACACTGAAACTAGTAGTTAAAGCAAAGGGTAGAAATAATGAAGTAGAAGAGTTGAACAGATGTTTCAAAGGGCAGCTCAAGAAGCAAAAGGAAAGTATTATACCGACATGTGCAAAGAGCTAGAGGCAGAAAAGTAAAAGGGTAGAACACACTCAAGCTGAAGGAAGTAAAGTAGTCCTAATGTTGAAAGAATTAAAGAAAAAACTCAAACCTTGAGTTGTAATAGTGAAGTATTCTACAGAGAAAATATTAAACAACTGGAAGAGATTCATACGAGGGCCAACAATTAAGTCTGCAAACTTAATTGTTCTAAGTGCTGCATACCTCGTTGCTGAATATCACTACACTTACCTTCGAAGTATTCCACTCAGGAAGCTATGCACTGATGCCAGGGCCTAGTCTACCCTGCAAAGCAATTTTGGAACACTTTTTGGAATGGCCATTGTGCACAATGGCACAGTGGCAAGTTCGTGAACTTATGTATAGTTGTCTGTGAGGGAGTTTTTAGCCAGTAAACAAATGTATTGGAACACCCTGCCTATTCACCTGACCTGGTCCCCAGTGACTTTTTTCTTGACCCAAAGATAAAGGAAATACTGAAAGGAAGGCATTTTGACATTCAGGGCATCAAGGTTAATACAATGACAGCTCTGACTGGCCATTCTAGAAAAAGAGTTCCAAAATTCCTTTGAAGTGCGGACTAAATGCTGGCAGTGGTGTATTGATTCCCAAAGGGACTATTTTGAAGGTGACCATTCAATCAATGACATATGTAGCAGTTTTTCTAGGGTGAGTTCTTGAACTTAATTGTCAGATCTTGTATGTATGCCTAGTCCCAAGAAACAAGATCCAACCAGATGTATAAATTATCAAACAGTAGCGTTAATATCACACACAAGTAAAATTTTGCTGAAGATCATTCAAAAGCAGCTGCAGCAATATACCAACAGGGATCTTCCAGTAATCAAATCTGCTTTTAGAAGAGGACATTGAATCAGGAATGTCACTGACAACGTCAGATGGATCCTTCCTAAAAGTACAGAATATCAGAATGATATTTGCTTGTGTTTTATTGACTATGCAGAGGTATCCCACTGTGTGGTTCATAATAAATTATAGATAACATTGCAAAGAATGGGACTTCCAAAACCCTTAATTGTGCTCATGAGGAACCTATACATCAACCAAGAGACTCATTCAAACAGAACAAGGGGATGCCGCATGATTTAAAGTTAGAAAAGGTATGCTTTAGGGCTATATCTTTTCACCATACCTATTCAATCTGTATGCTCAGCAAATGATCATGTAACATGTTGTATGATATATGAAAAATAACTGGGCATCAGAAAAGGAGGAAGACTCTTTTAACAACCTACATTATGCACATGACATAGCCTTGATTACTGAAAGTGAACAGGACTTGAAGTACTTACTGATGAAGATCAAATGCCACAGGCTTCTGTATGGATTACACTTCAACATAAAGAAAACACAAATCCTCACAACTGGACCAATAAGCAACAGCATAGTAAATAGCTAAAATATGCAAGTTGTCAAGGATTTTACCTTACTTGGATTTCCAATCAACACACACAGAAGCATTAGTCCAGAAATCAAGACTCACTGCATTGGGCAAATCTGCCACAAAAGACTTCTTTAATGTTTTGAAAAGCAAAGATGTTATTTGGAAGAAAAAGGTGCTCCTGACCCAAGCCAAAGTGTTGTCAATCAGCTCAAACAAGGTCTGACAATTAAAGTCACAGGCATGTGAAAACTAGACAATGAATAAAGAAGCCCAAAGAAGAATTTATGCCTTTAAACTGTGGTAATGGCAAAGAATCCTGAATATACCACGGACTGCCAAAAGAACAAATAAATCAGCCTTGGAAGAAACATAACCAGGATGCTCACTGGAAGCAAGGATGGTAAAACTGCATCTTATATGCTTTGGGTATGTTATGAGGATCAATCCCTGGAAAAAGATACCATGTTCAGTACAGTAGAGGGGAAGTGAAAAAGAGTAAGACTCTCAATAAGATGGACTTACAGAGTGTCTGCAACAAGGAGCTCCAGCATTACAACGGTGTAAAGATAGCACAGATCAGGTATTCTTTGGTTTTGTTGTACATAGGGTCACTATGAGTCAAAATGACTCAACATCATCCAACAACAACAAAAAAAGAGGGGCAGAGAATGTGTATGTGTGTGTGTACTTGTTTCCTGTATTGGTTTGTTTACTACCTGTCCCTCCTCTAGGACAAACTCCATGAATACACTTAACTTTTCCTTTGTACTGGAGGTCTATAGCTATGTTTCATATAGTGAGTACCTAGCTCATAGGAGCTCTTCAGTAACTACTGTATAAATAATCACTGTCAATTTATATCTGGACAGAAATATTTTGGAATCTTGCTTGCCTTAGGGTTTTAGTCACATACTTTCAACCAAAGACTTCCTAATTTGCATATAGTCCATTATTTCACTATTAAAGACAGTTTTCATTTAATTTTCCAGGCTTATCATAAATTATAAAGGGATCAAGAACATATCAGTGACTACTTGGAAGAGATACTGCTGTAAATCTTTTGATCCCAGTACCTTCTTAGGGAATAAAGCTTGCTGGTAGCATATTAATATTCTGCAAGCAATTCCTATAGGCAAAACACAAACTTGTGTGACAGAATTTTACCACACCTATTCACAGTAAGACACAGTCTCTGACAGAGCCTGGGGGAACCCCCAAAACTATGGCACCCAGATGCTCTATTAAACCAGAACTAAAACCATTCGGGAAACTCACTCTTCAGACAAGGATTAGACCAGACTAGAAAATGAAATAATACTCGTGAAGAGTGTACTTCTTAATTTAGTCAGATTCATAAGACCAAATGAGTGGCTCCTGTCCAGAGGCAAGCTGAGAAGGCAGGAAAGAACAGGAACTGTTTTTTGACACAAGAAATCTGGAGTGGAAAGCAGAAGTGTGCTGTCACATTGAGAGGACTGCAACTAACGTCATATAACAAAATGTATACAAATTTGTGTATACAAAATTAACTTGAGCTGTAAGCTTTCACCTAAAATGCAATATAAAAAGAGAGCAATCTATACATATATGTATATATATATACATGTATATGTACATGTACATGCATGTGTGCACATGTGTGTATATACACACATGTAGGTACATATATACATACATACATGTATGTATACCAGGACTGCCAATTAAGTCTGCAAACTTATCCTAGAAAATGTGTTACATACCTCACTGCTGAATATCACTATAGTCACCTTTGAGGTATTCCTCTTGGGAAGCTATGCATGGAAGCCAGCACCTAGTCCACCCTTCGAAGCAACTTTTGAACTCTTTTTCTGCAATGCCCATCAGAGCTCTCATTGTAATATTCGTTCATGTCCTCAGTATCATCCAGATGTCTTTCTTTCAATATTTCCTTTACCTTTGGATGACAAAAAAAGTCACTGGGGACCAGATCAGGTACATAGGGAGGGTGTTCCAATAGAGTTCTTTAGTTTACCGGTTAAAATCTCCCTCAGAGACAACTATACAATTAAGTTTGTGAACTTGCCATTGTACCACTGTGTGCATCAGCCATTCTAGAAAGAGTTCCAAAATTGCTTTGAAGGATGTGCTAGGCACTGGCACTGGTACATAGCTTCTCAAGGGGTGTACTTCAAAGGTGACTGTAGTGATATTCAGCAGTAAAATTATATAGCACTTAGAAGAACAATTAAGTTCATGGACTTAATTGCTGGACCTCACATAAAGCCACAGGTATTATATACAATATGTATAAAACTAACTGATTGAATAAATAAGTGAATGAATGAAATATTGTTAACCTTAATACTGCTGTGAATGAAGAGAATGAAGAATTTTGAAAATAAACTTAGGGCTATGGTATATTCCACTGAAGTTGACAAGATACTTTCAAGAAACAGGAAAAACAAAAGTCTTTGCAAACTTTGCTGTTAACCAAGAAACTATATAAGATGACCATTTTATATAAAAATGAAATAGTAAGCCTGGCAAGCTAACAACATTATACTTTGAATCTTTTGTGTAACAACGGAAATATGGTATATAAACACACATGTATGCTATATGGCACAGTATGTAAGTTAAATATTATCTGGACAAAATAATGCAATTTTGCAATTTAATGTTCATTCACATCAGTTGTTTCAGAAAACTCTCCCTGAAGCTGGCATGGCTGGCATGCTTCCCATCACTAAGATATCAGCACCCCCACTGCTTGCTCTCTGTTGTCTTGAAAACTGTTGTTTTACATATTTTGCATATGTTATTTATATTTTCAGAATGGGAGGTAAATCCAGTCCCTGTGACCTTAACAAAAATATTGAGGTTTTCAAAATGGAAATGTAATCTAGAAAATGAAAAATTTAAATAAGTGTCTGTTCAGAGTCATGCAGCTACTAAATCAAAGAATGGGGATTCCAACCCAAATCTCATACACTGCACATTGTCATATCCTGCTTACTCTGAATTCTTCATTAACATTAGCCAGCTAGTGGTAGCATTCACCAGATTAGCACTTGTCTTTTTCACTAGATTATGAACTCCTTTAAGGAAAGAAGAATCTCATGTTGAGTTTAACTTTTTCGTCCCTGTAACACAGTGCCTGAAGTTTCTGCGAGGGAGGCAGTCTGGCTTAGAGATTTTAAGTTGCCTAAGGCAAACATAACTTCACTAGGGAACATAAAAACTCAAACAAAACACCTTGATGACCCTATGGGTAAAAGAGGTGTAACAGAGGTGCAGAAAACTGTCCAGTTACGTGTTCACCTGAGATTTTATTTTGACTCTGATCTGCTAGGAAATGGGCACCTCTGAATCCCACACTTCTAAGTTGGAAAGTACCACAGAGTTCACTCCATTTTTGCTCCTCCACCACCAGTAATTGATTCTGATGGATCACATCAAGTTTTTCACTGAATCATCCAAGTTTCATGACAGGTGAGAAAACCTGTTTCATTGTTGGACTATAGTAGATCATTAGAAACTTTCTTTGTAGAACAAAAACCTGAAACCAGCAACACCAACCAAAAAAAAAAAAAATACCAACCACCTTGCTGTCATGTGCATTCTCATAGGATCTCATAGTGATCCTATAGGCAAGAGTGGAAATTCCCCATAAGGTCTGCAGACAGCACTTGATAGGTAGATTCCAACTGCTGGCCTTTCAGTTAGTAGTTGTAGCTCTCAACCACTGTAACCACCAGGCTCTGTAGAACTGCTTAGCTTATTTGCATGCAAAGTGTACACATGCACACACAGAGAGAGCTATATACAAGAGATACCACAGCTCCTTGTCATAATGTTTAAAGCAAAGAAATATGCTTCCACATGGTGGGAGGTAAGGAAAAGAAGGAGGAGGAGTGAAATAAAAAGAGTTGAAAGTAAAATATTTATACAAAGTGTGGTTTGTGCCTAACGAGGTTATATTTTAGATGAGCTAGAAAGTTCTAAAAATGTTTGGACTAGAATAACACCCCGCCAATGCTATGCACACTTTCATGTGACTCTAAACTGAATACTGTTCTGATCCTCACCAAGTCTCTCACTCCTGTCATTGTAAAAGTGTATCATCTACGACAGTTCTCAAAATCCACAAAAAGTATTGTGAAGTTTACTAACTGGAAAAATTCAAACATGTGCATTACTTAAACATTTATGAAAGCAAGTCTCTGTCAACCTTTTGTATACTCCTTTAATATCCAGGATTGGAAAACCTGGTGGTGTACTGGTTAAGGGCTACGTGCACTAATCAAAAGGCTGGCAGTTCAAATCCGCCAGGTGCTCCTTGGAACCTCTATGGGGCAGTTCTACTCTGACCTCTAGGGTAGCTGTGAGTCAGAATGGACCCAACTGAGGCAGCGGGTTTGGTTTGGGTCATTTTTAATATCTAGGATATGAGTCATGGATGATTGAGTTATGTTATTCTCTATAAATTAGTATCATCTTATCGAAAAAGCAAACGTCTTATGCTCTAGAAGTGTTCAAAGGATCAGATAACAGTGTGGAACACACATGAAACTCCAGAGAAATACGGACAGATATGACAGATCTGTACCAGTACATTCCTGGGGAAGGGCAACAAGAGACCTCAGGATTAGGAATTGGCCCATACCCCTTATTCTTTATTTAATGTGTATGTGTGTATATGTAACATATGTTATGTGTTACTCTATACAGCTCTACTCTGGCCCCTAGGGTCGCCATAAGTCAGATCCAACTCAATGGCGCTTGGCTTGGCTACTTCATACAGATACGTGTACATAAGTAACATATACACTTACTACCACGTACATATAGGATTTATAGGATGTGTGTGTATGTGTCCAAAACAAACAAAAACTCATTGTCATCCAGTTGGTTCAATCGGACTCATAGAGACTCTATAGGACAGAGTACAACTGCCCTCTAGAGTTTCCAAGAAGCACCTGTAAGATTCAAACTAACAACTATTTTGGTTAGCAGTCATAGCTCTTAATGACTACACCAGGGTTCCCTATGCCTGTATATATCCACACCTCATTTGCCAGCACAGTTAGCTTCCAAAATTAGGTTATTAAATAAAAAATCAGCATTATGTGAAAAAGGGGGATGATCACATCAGATTACAAAGTGGAGGAGGATGACTACATCAAATCACAAAATGGATGAATATATCATGCATAACTGCCAAATTACATCATTACATTCCTGCCAAACCACATGTTTCTGTCAAGTTAACACGTAACTGTAACCATCATCATCAACATTAACCTCACCTTGCATCTTGGCATTTGTTATTGCCAGATAGGCATTATTAATGAGCAAAATAGTTACACAGACTTTTTGCTATTGTCATAAATGCAAAATGTTGGATGAGACAGTTGATAAGTGAGGCCAGCCAAAGCCAAGTGCCGTAAGTAAGGAGTGGGTGTATATATATTCCAATTCTTTTAATTCCAATTATGTGTATGTGTGTGTTGTATATACATACACACATTATGTATAGACACCCACACATACATATATATACTCAGAGATAGTGTATTTAGAGTAGCCATAGCTCTTAACCACTACTCTACCAGGGTATATATATTTGTATATATATGTATATGTGTGTACATATATATGTAATATGTAAATATATGTATATACATATGTATGCACTGGTATGTGTATGTGTGTATGCATGTATCTATATGTATCTGTGTATCATGTATGTTTATATTACATATAAGTATGTGTGTGTATATGTATACACATGTATGTTTATATACACACACACACAAAAAAAAAAAAACGGGCTGTCGAGTTGATTCAGACTCATAGCAACCCTACAGGACAGAGTAGAACTGCCCAGAGTTTTCAAGGAGTTGTTGGTGGATTTGAACTACTGATCTTTCGGTTAGCATGGCACCACCAGGGCTCCACATACATACACACATACATATATACATACATCACATAATAACCTTGATTATGTAACCTTGGTTTATTTCTTAGTTACACTGTGAGTTGTTCACTTACTTATGTGATTTCTTTTAAGACAGGAAAAATGGTAGAATATACTAGAAGATGAGATTGCTCTGGAAATTTACTCGTAAAAAATAGTTAATTCCATTCTATTTATAAGCTGTTCTAAATTATGTTTGAAAACATTTCCAGCACCACATTCTCTGATGAAATTATGTATAATGGGAAAATAACATAAGACATAGTAAAACAGTAGCCCTAGATTTGAACATATGAGATATTTTAAAACATACTCAATGATTATCCCTTCTCCTCTTAATTATTAAATTCACTTCCAAAGACATGAGGAAGGAACCACCAACTGGTGTATCTCTAGCTACTTCACATCTGCATTTTTATTTAATTCTGAAAATAACTCTAGGATATTTACTCTTGGCCCACAGTCAACAGAGCTATTTAATAGCAGACCAGGGTTGACCAGAAAGCTACCTCCAAAGGCCAAGCTCAGCAGTCCTCCACCCCTCCTCCTTGAAGCCTACCAACATTCATTCCTAGAGACCAGGCTCTGCCTCAGCTCCCCTCTTCTCACACCAGTACTGCTTTGGGCCTTTGGTTCTTGTCTCAGCAGTTATTACATCAATATATTCACATCTCAAGACGGGCCCAGGAGAAGGTGGGTGTCAATGCTGAAAAGTGGTTCTGCTCAGACCCTAACCTGTGAAACTAAACGGGAGAAATAAAATTGTAACACAAAGGTTTAAACTTATTCCCATTCCAAAGTACTGCACCTCTATTTCCATACGATTCCTCTTAACAAAAATATTTACAAAGTGATTTACATTAAAAATCATCTGTTTTCACGGGAAATGGTTAGTTCTCAACTGTGCCCTCTCTAACAAGACAGTTCAGCCCTCTGTTAGAGAGAGAGCTTTTCTTGGGGATTCCCAATCCTAGGGGAAATGACTGTCCCCTGTAGTCCCTGGTGGTACAAATAGTTATCATGCTTGACCAGAGGTTTGAGTCCACCCAGAGGTGCCTAGGAAAGAAAGGTTGGCAACCTAATTTAGAAAAATGCTATGGGCCACAGTTCTACTCTGCAACACATGGGATCATCATGAGTCAGAACCAATACAGTGGCAACTAGTCTACATCCTCTATACCTGCACTCTTTATAGCTTTCTTCATATTTTACTAACTAATACCATCTTACTTCACTTTCTTGTTATGATTAATAATCCTTTATACTAAACTTCTCTAGTTCAGATTACCATGTGATTTCTGTGTCTTGATTAGAACCTGTTTGGTACATACAGTGGATCAAATTTAGGAAAATCTAGAATTAATGAAGACAAACAGATAAAAGCACACACACACATTGCTTGTCTTCATTTAATCTAGATTTTCCTAAATTTGAAGTGTATGTATATATATACATATACACACATATACACCATATATACACATGTGTATACATACACACACATAAGCATGTATATGTACATGCATACATACACACATACACATATGCATACATAATACATATAAACACATACATTAATGGAGGATCTTTCAGAAAATTTAAAACATATTAATATCATTATAAATCTAAAAGAAGGATATATTGTCCACATGGAGAATTTTTCAAACAGTCACCTACCAGGCATGTGCGCGTGCATGCAAGTGCACACACACACACCATGACACAAAATTAAGAGTTTCAAGGCCATTTGGGAAAAGGGGTATGCTTTAATCTACAGAAGAGCTGAATTCTACGTGGTGAATGTTCATGGGATGTATCAAGCGTAATTTTCAAAAGTAACTGCTCATTTTTTTCCTTCGTTTTGCTAAAGGGAGCTATGGAATCATATTTTTCAGTCATTTTGTGCCTGAGTGAGAGAGCACCTGCTCATGAATAGGCATGGCAATTCCCAGTGGGGAGTGGAGAGGCTGAACAGCTCCCCACAAGGGTATAACAGTATCTTGAGAGAAGGAAACAGGCTGGGGAAGTTGTCGCTTCTTGTAGAGAATCGCTTTCATATTCTCCAACTGAGAATTTCTGATTCAGAATGTCTCAGCTTTACCATAAATGTATATGACATCCCAAGTAAGCTGCAGACATAATCAGATTTTTGACTCTTTTTTTGTTGTTGTTGGAGTCAGTATTATTTGGGAGAAGACCTCACAGAGGCCTCTGCTTTTAGAAATATATGACTTAAGTGGTAAGTGTCAGACACTATCAGAATCTGGGTCTGTGACACGATGCAGGAGGCAGCGCTGATGGAAGTTCTCATTACTTTTTATGTACATTTACCAAAATGTTGTTAAGAAAATGTAATTATCAGTGGGGAGGCTCATTTATCCAAATTATTCTGGGCTACCAAAGAAACTTGACACGTAAACAATTTAGATAAGGATTGTAATAATCTAGCTCTACCAAGCGTCTGCAATCTGTCATGGGGTGCACACTTATTCTTAGACAGAGAGCCTGTTGCTGCTGAAGTGTTATTTTAGCTGGACATAGACTTTGAAGCCAAACTTAAGTCATGTCAAAATAATGAACTTTAATCAAGCTAAAAAAGGTACAATAAAGTGGGTTATCACCTACTAGTTTCAAAGTAGAATACAGTGGCATTCCTACAATAAAGATCCCACCAACTCATTGCAATGGAAAATAAAGATGATCTACTTGCTGTATTAAAAATTACTTCCATTTATTATATTTGGTGTTTGGAGTAAAACAAAACAAGCTAATCAAACTCTCAAATGCTTTATATTCATTATTATATGATCAATACTATACTATGTGAAGAGAATAAAGCATAAGACACAATTCTTGCCTTTAATAACTTATTTCAACTGGAAGACGTAACATTTCTCAAGTGATTCAATAATTTCCCACAGAGAAAGGTATGCTAAAATTCTGAAAGTACAGCCATGTTTCCACGTGCTAAATCTTGAATGCCCATTGAGCGTGAAATGTTTCCTAGAAAAACTGGTATTCAACCACAGGAGTCAAGTCAGACTCTTAAGATTTTTCTTTTTCTTTGACAGCTGAGTACTTGCAGGTAAAGTGAGACTCATATGAGAGCAATTGTCTCAAATGAATCTTTCTTTATGAAACAAAATGAATTGCCCTTCCAAATAAGGAAGAACAGAAGAAACCATGACCTTGCTTATTGCTAAAAAATATGTTTCATTCACTTATTTTGTCAGTTGGTATTTGCTGAAGTTCTGCTGTGCTCTAAGCAGTGTTAGGTGCTAAAGAATTCAACAGTGAGACAATGTGCTTTTCCTTGAGATGCTCACAGTCCAGCAGAGAAAGCAGATGAGTAAACAAATAATCAAAATAATGTTCAATAAGAAGTTTACCAGGAACAAGAACAGAGTGTCACAGGAGTACAGACAACAGAGGGTTTCTGGAGCCACTTCTAATTTGCTTGTGACAGTTCAATGTCACGGTTGGGGAATTCTGTAAACCAGACACTGTGCCCAGCTATTGCTAAATATTAAATTAAAGTAACAATTAAATACATTAGATTAAAATCAAAAGTTATACCTGGTTTCAATTGGAGGACATTATCCTGAGTGAAAGCAGTCAGCAGCAAAAGGACAAATATTGTATGAGACCCCTGCTATAAGGGCTTAAAAATAGACTTAGGCACAGAAGAAAACACTCTTCAATGGCTACAAGGATGGAGAGGAAGGGAGAGGGTCGGGCATACATTAGATAGTTGATAGAAATTTGGTTAGGTGAAATCCGTGACAGCATACAGTAAAAGGTAGATCAACTTAACTGGGCTTCACCATCAACTGAAACCTCTAATCTCAACCCAATGTTGCTAGGATAGAATAACAGGGGCAGGGGTCTGGGGACCATGTTTTCGGGGACCATTGAGTCCAGCTGGCATAACCAGCCTATTGCTAAGAGAGCTTTCTGCACCTCATGTTGGTGAGTGGTGTCTGGGGTCTTAAAGGCCAGCAAGCTGCCATCTGAGGTACACCAAGTGGTCCCAACTCAACTGGAACAGACAATGAACAAGAACAACAAAGACACGAGGAAAAAGAGCCCAGGAGACAGAAGGATCCCTGTCAATGGGAGACTGTATCAACACGTGACCGGGAGAACCAGGTGGTGCCTGGCTACCCCAAAAACAGTTACAATGGAGCATACAATGGAGAGCCCCTGAGGCAACACAAGAAAAAGAGGAGTCCAGCTGAAGAACTCGACTAGAAGACCAGAAGTGATGGTCTGCCAGCCTGGACAGTCTCCTGGGGACATGGCCCCGGGACCTGCTGCTGGCCCTGACCAGAAAACACTACTGAGCTCAACACTTAGGACAAGAATAGACTGGCTTTGAGGGCACAGTGCGACCGTGTGGTATGTGTACTTTATGGTTCTGATTCACAGGAGGCTGTTCTGCTGCTCTCTTTCTAGATGAGAGAGAAGAGGGTGAACAGGAAGAGACAGAAGCTTGTTAGGAGGATATTAGAAGTGTAAAATGTAAAGGAGGAGTGTGCTGTCACCAGGGAGGAGAGCAGAAGGAGCTACAGATAGGCAGGCACGCAAAATCGATTTGGATTGTATACTTTCACTTAATCACAATAAAGAAAAACCTAGAAAAAAATTAAATTAAGCAAATGTCCTCTTCAAACAAACAAACAAAAAAACCCACAAAGGTTTTAAATACTTTAAACTCTGTCGTTGGTCTTACCTCTGACATCTATTCTTTTGATTTTTTTGTTTTGTTTTAATTCCTGAAAATATTTCTTTTAGTGGTCACCCCATGAAAAGGTAGACTAACCTAAGGGAAATTTCAAAACCTTGGTATAGGAAGAGACCATGAAAACTATCCAAAGCAATCTTTCAATTGCATAGATTTTTTTAAAAAATGAGATGTAACAAGATTTGGCAAAGACCACACAGCTACAAAAGGCACGGACCAAAGTAAGGATAAATTCAGATTTCTCAACAAAAAAGTAAGGGTTATTTTCCCTGGGGCAAGCAGTAGTCAGTTTTGTTATTAACTTGGCTCTTGTTGATTTGCAGCTTTGTGGCTCAGTGATGAAGTGCTTGGCTGCTAATGAGAAGGCCAGCAGTTCAAATCCACCAGTGGCTCCTTGGAAACCTTATGGAACAGTTCTATTTTGTCCTATTGGGTCACAGTGAGTTTGAATCAAATCCAAGGCAATAGGTTTTTATTGCTGCTTTATGGCTCAAGGCTCCATTATGTTGCTTAAATTAAATAATACAAGTAATATACATAAATTTTGCATACACATTTTATTTAAAAATAAATTGAAAAGGAAAAAAATATTAAGGGAAAATACTCCAGAAAACCTAAATAACTAAGCTAATAAAAAGTTTTTAAAAGGTTTAAAAAATCAAATGCAATCTATCTATTAATATTTTAAAGGGCACAAAAGAATATTAAAGGCAATTAAACGAATATAAAAAGAGGAGAGGAGGAAACCACGCTGTTAATTGAAATTAGATTTTTTAAAAATATTCCTTTAATTGACCTTTTTAATACTCCTTCTGTAACCCGTTTGCAGGGTTTTAAAAGAAAATGCCACACTACTAAAATGGCCATTTCAGAAAAAAAAAAGAAAGAAAGAAAATGGAATTCATGCTATAAGTGAAATGGAACTACCTATCTGACCATAAACTCAAGGTAACTAGAAGGAAGGATTACAATAAATATATACATTTATTTAGATGTTTTGGAAAAATAACAGACAAATTACTCATTTGATAATTTAAGCCCCCAGAAAAAAATACAAAAAAAAAAAATCATTCTTCAAAAATGAGTGCTTCAAACAGAATCTTTCATTCCTGAAAAGTTTGAATACATAGATTTAATACTATAGCTCTGTGTTTGTGCTATATTAATATTTGATAAATTAAGGTCATATCTTATCCTTACAAGTATCTTACTTTTAGCTGTATCTATGTGTGTCACATCAAGCTGGATTCAGAATAGAATGTGGAACAGGGATATCATCATTGATGTCAGGTGGATCTTGGCTGGAAGCAAAGAATATCAGCAAAGATGTTTACTTGTGTTTTGTTGACTATGCAAAAGCATTCAGCTGTGTGGATCATACTCAATTATGGCTAATGTTGCAGAGAATGGGAATTCCAGAACACCTAGTTGTGCTCTTAAGGAATCTGCACATGGATCAAGAGGCAGTCATCCGAACAGAACAGGGGGTACTATAAGGTTTAAAGTCAGGAAAGGTGTGCATCAGGTTGTATCCTTTCACCATATCTTTTTAATCTGTATGTTGAACAAATAATCCAATAAACTGGATTATACAAAGAAGAACGACGCATTAGGATTGGAGGACAACTCATTAACACCTCAACATCAGGAAAACAAAAATTCTCTCAACTGGACCAGTAAGCAACACTGTCATAAATGGAGAAAAAACTGAGATTGTCAAGAATTTAATTTTACTTGGGCCCACGATCAACACACATAGAAGCAGCAGTCAAGAAATTAAAAGATGCAGTGCATTGGGAAAATCTGCTGCAAAGGACCTCTTCAAAGACTAAAATGTGTCTGACCCAAGCCATGGTATTTTCAATCACGTCATACTCATGCGAAACCTGAACTATGAACAAAGAATACAGAAGAAGAATTGATGCCTTTGAATGTGGTGTTGGAGAAGAATGTTGAAAGTACCACAGACTTCCAAAAGAACAAACAGATCTGTTCTGGAAGAAGTACAACCAGAGTGATCCTTGGAAGCAAAGATGACAAGACTGAATCTTACATACTTAGGACATGTTATCAGGATAATTCAGTTGCTACAGAAGGACGTCATGCTTGGTAGGGTGGAGGGTCAGCGAAAACAAAGCAGACCCTCAACAAGATGGACTGACGCAGTGGCTGCAATAATGGATTTAAGCATAAAAACGATTGTTGACATGGCACAAGACCGTGTAATATTTTGTTGCATTGTTCACAGGGTCGCTATGAGTCACAACTGACTCAACGTCATCCAACAACAACATGGATGTCACAAACAATTTGTATTGTGCTATTAACCCAAGGCTGGAAGTTCAAATCCACCCAGTAGTGGCATGTAAGAAAAGTCTAGCAATCTTCTTCCATAACATTGCAGCCATTGAAACCTATGGGGTACAATTCTACTCTGAGACTCAGGGCGTCACCAAGAGTTAGAGTCTACTCAAAGGCAAAAGATTAGGGTGAAATTGGAATCCCTGGGTTGTAAAAATGGTTAGGTTCACTAGACACTGGAGATTCAAATACACCCAGAGGCAACTTGGAAGTAAGGCTTGATGCTGCTTTCAAAAGGGCTTAGCCACTGAAAACTCTGGGGAGCTCACTCTTCTCTGAATGAGTTATAATTCACTACACAGTAACCAATTTGATTTTTTTTTCTTTGAAGGTCAAGTACTTTTTTTTTTTTAAATTAATGCTATCTCTAATGTTCCATTTCTCTACTTCACTGTATTTTTGATGGGCAGCTAAATATGATATACCTGTCATAGTACTTCTCCAAATATCAGGGCTCATTCTTTTGTTAGTCTGGTGTCTCCCCATATCCTTACTTTCTTCTCTCTGTCTCTTTGTCCTCAATTTCCTTTAGCATGTCTGGTGTAGGCAGCTTATTTAAAAAATCATCTCCAGTCAATAGCATTAAGTACATGGACACATATGATGACCCATCAGTAAACTAAAAAAGAAAAGGGAGATTTTAGGGAATATAAATAGCATGTAAACTTAAGGTTACTGAACATCATTATTAAAATTTCCAAATAGTTTCATTTAGCTTTGATTAAGATCATGGTGTTGATGAAACATGTTGCCTCTATGTGGACTGCCAGAAGAACAAGCCAGTCTGTCTTGGAAGAAGTACAACCAGAATGTTCCTTAGAAGTAAAGAAGAAGAGACTTGTCTCACCTGCTTTGGACATATTATGAGGTTGTGTCAGATTCTGGAGAAGGACATCATGCTTGGTAAATCAGACAAAGGAAAGACCTTCAATGAGATGGACTGACATAGTGGCTGCAACAATGAGCTCAAGCATAACAGTAATTGTGAGAATGGTGCAGTGCTCAAGAGTGTTTTGTACTGTTGTATATAGGGTTACCATGAGTTATAAATGACTCAAAGGCATCCAATAACAACAAGATCATGGCAAAACCATAAGGCACAATTTTCAATAAGAAAAAAAATTAAGGACTAAAAGATTGTTGACTGAGATACTTTAGGCAACACAGAACTTTAAATTAGTCAATACATACTGCTCAGAAATGGAAGAAAGGTAAAAATATACATGCATACTTACTATAATATTAGAGTTAAACCCTCTCATTACAAAAAAGTTGAATATTAAATTTGTTGCCTAAAATCACAAAAGAACTTTCCTGTAAAACTAAAATGTTTGTTTCAGCAGTTATCTTCCAAAAACTGCTGATGCATAATCCTAGGAAAATGGATTTTTGTTATAGAAAAATACACTAAAATCAATATTTATTATAAATAATTGTGACAATTCACATTAAATTATATATTGTGTTTATTCTAGGACTATCACTTTGCTCACTAACTTTTGATTGTTAAAATTTTTATAATAATCTTGTTCATTATGAATACATGTAAAATCTGTACAAGTAAAATAGGAGTTTTCTTAGAATTTTAGAGAACGAAGGTAATTTAGAAACAACCAGATTAACTACTGTATCAAACATAACAATGATAATAAGTGGCAGAGTGTCAGGGGCCATGAGGAAGCCTCAGGCCCCTAACAAACAGGAAGTCTGGATAGTCCCTGAGAACGCGCGCGCGCGTTCTCAAACCACCCCCCGCGTCACTGCCTAACGTCAACTGTACAGGCATACCGTCTGCCCAATCATAGAACGCCAACTGTCTCATACCAGCTATCTTCCGGTCCTAAGCCCTTCCCCTCCCCAACTTCTATATATATTACTCTGCTACAATAAAACCTCGAGGCTTGATCAGAATTTTGTCTTGCCTCCATTTCTTCGCATCCCTTGCTCCACTTTCATTTTCACAGGCTCCCCCTGTCCCTCCGTTGATTCGCCCGTGGGTCGGGGCAGCAGAGAAAGGACTGAAACCCCTGTCTGTCAAAACCCAAAGTGGTATCCTTAATCAATATTTTATTTCTTTCACAGGTTTGTAGTGCATTTTTTAACTTGGTATTGACTTAAGAAAATTTTAGTTTTCAGTAAATCTTATTTAAAATATATATCATAGTAATAAAAATGTACATTGTTGTATTTAAAGTCAAATGTAAACCTTAAAAGCTATCCTTAAGCATTTAGGTTTTGTATTTTATTTTAAATACAACCGATGGTTCAAAAAGACAATTTTTCAAAATTATAATTCTTCTCTACACCACGTCATCTCTGTTTCTCAAAATACTGTGTTGTTATTATTAGGTACTGCTGAGTTGGTTCCAAATCATAGGAACCCTACGGACAAAAGACAGAGCACTGCCCAGTCCTGTAACATCCTCACAATTGCTGTTGTGATTGAGCCCAGTGTTGTGATCACTGTGTCAATCCTTCTCATTGAGGGTCTTTCTCTTTTTCACTAACCCTCTGCTTTACCAAGTCTTATGTTCTTCTCCAGGGATGGATCTCTCCTTAAAACAATTTGTGGAGAAAATTTTACCAAATATTTGCAATTATTTTTCAAGGAAGCATAAAGAAAACTTATATGTGGGATTTTGCTGATTGAGGGCATATACATAACTTGTAATTGTTTCAAATTAATTTCTATAGCTGGAAAATAATTTCTATAGCAGGAAATAAATATATATATATGCACAGGAAACTCACTATGCTAGTCACATAGTTTTAGTACAGGAAGAATTTCATATTTGTCACAGTAACACTGTATCCAAAAACATTTTTTCTGGTTGTCTTCGATAGCTCTTTTCAAGTAGATCTTTTATGTCACAGCCAATTTCCTGTTCCTCTCATTAAAATCTAACTACTATTATAAGAAAGGAGGAAAAACAAAATGCATCAACAAAATGTCCAAACAGAGGTATCCAATGACATGCACAGTGAAAACAAAAAATGATCATCTACACAGAATGAATTTCCTATTTATTTTGCTTTCATATTCATTCAATCATTACAGCAATTGGTTTTAATCTTTCCACTTGAGTGTAGACCAAAACTGTCTAAAAAGTACAGATGACAGTTATTCCAATGCTAAGATGGCAGAGTAGTCAGGTGATTCCTGTGATTCCCGTAATAATTTAAAAAACCACTGTCTTCTCATCAACTCCATCTCATAGTGACACTGTAGATATGAGTAGAACTGCCCTGCTGAATTTCCAAGGAGGACCTGGCTGATTTCAACTGAGAACCTTTTGGTGAGCAGATGTAACACTTAACCACTATGCCAAAAACAAATGAATGGATTAGATATGACACCCTAGGAGCCCCGAACATTAAAGGGAAAGTACACAAATTGTATTGAGTTGCAGGGAAGGGAGAGCAGGTCCAGAAGCACCTGGGACTGTCCAGCTCTGACCTAGCAGGAATCAGCATCCCACAGATGGATCAGCAGCAATGAGCTTGGTGACCATAGCAGTGGCTTTGGGAAAATGTCTTCCTCAGCAGGAGAGACCCAGTAGCAGAGACCCAACTCCCACCTCAAGAATCAGTGAGAAACAGCAATCGATTCTTCAAAAGCTAAGTAGATTGCATCTAACCTATCGTACAAGGATCTCAAGCCTTACTTCCAGATAAATCTCTTTCCCTCTTCTCATGACTTACTCATCCCTCTTTGCACTGTGCCTGACTCCAGAGTCTGATACCACTACCTGGGCTAAAAGTAAGATCTTTGATGAGCACCCTAACCCATTCTCTTCCACTCAGAGAGGGTAAAATGCAACAAACAAGGTGGAAGTAATAAGTAAATAAAATAGTCTGCTGTCTCACCTAAGCTAGGAACATAGAGCAGAACAGTTCCTTTGCCTAGGCTCAAACTTAAGGAGGGACACCTTCCTTAAACACACTCACTGATGGCTTTCAATCCTCTGCCTTTCTCAGCACCTGAGGCAAGCTACCTGTGCCCACCTTGGACTATAGGGGAGAGCCTACACCACACACTTGGTGACCAACTGCCTGGGCATGTGAGCAGAATACTACAGGCAAAGTAAACAGACATCTGGGCTGACATGCCTAGTAAAAGCTCTAACCATCTGATGACAGAATATTAGAGGCCTAAATGGGACCGATAATCAAACTGGCTGATATGGCCAGCCTATTCTGACATTTCAAAACAAAACAAGAAGCTAGGACACAGTAAGCAAGCATTAAACAAATAAATACAGCAACTTACTGACCATTTGGAGACAACAGTCAATATTATATCACTTGAAGTGGCAGACTTTAATGGCTTCAGAAGGCTCCCGAAACAAAGAATCAAGAAATTTCCCATAAGAAAAGATCTTCCTGGAACTACTGGAGGTGGAGTACAAAATATTAATATTCATTATTACTCTTCAAGAGAACAGGGAGAAATAAAACAAAATGTTGCAGAGCATAATCACAAACTAAACAGACTGCAAGAAAGTATAGGGAAATAGCATTCAGAAACTCAGAAGATTAACAATAAAACTACAGAATTAGACACCTCACTAGAAAGCCAAAGGAGCAGAACTGACACAATGAAAGGCAAGATTGGAGAGACTAAAGATAAAACACTGGACATTAATATATTTGAAGAAAAATCAAATAGAAGACTTTTTAAAAAAATGAAGAAATACTAAGAATTATCTGGGACTCTACCAAGAAGAATAATCTATGAGTGACTGAAATACCAGAACAGGGAAGGATAAGAGGAAATAGAATTGTTGAAGACATGTTGAGAGAAACCTTCCCTGATATGATGAAAAATGGGAAGATGTCAATCCAAGATGTTCATTGAACTCCATGCAAGGGAGGTCCCAAAAGAAATACACCAAGACATCTTATAATCAAACTTGCCAAAACTAAGGATAAAGAGAGATTTTAAAAGGTGGGTAGGGATAAATGAAAAATTAGTCTACAAATCAGAATCATTAAGACTGGCCCAGAGGACTTAGCAGAAACTCTGAAGGCAAGAAGGCAATGGAATGCCATATACAACACCTTGAAGGAAAAAAAAAAGTCAGCCAAGAAAGATATATCCGTAAAACTGCCTCTCAAAAATTACTGCAAAACTGGGATATTTCCAAATAAACAGAAGTTTAAATAATCTGCATAAACAAAACCAAAATTACAATCAACTTAATTCTTTAAAGTCAATATAACCCTGGTAGCAAAACTAGGTAAACATAGAACAAAAAAGGAAAATTACAGATCAGTATCTCCTATGACATTAAATGCAAAAATCCTCAACAAAATTCTAGCCAACAGTGTTCAACATATCAAAAAAAAAATTCACCATGGCTAAATGGGATTCATACCAGAGATGTAGAGATGGTTCAACATTAAAAAAAAAAAAAACAATCAGTCTAATCAAGCACATAAATAAAGCAAAAGACAGGAATCATTCAAATTTATCAAGGGATGAAGAAAAGGCATTTCACACTGTCTAGCACCAATTCATGTTAATAACTCCTAGCAAAATAAGAATAGAAGGAGAAATCTTCAGCATAATAAGGGACAATTATACAAAGACAACAGAAACCCTGGTGGCCTAGTGGGTTAAATGCTACTTCTGCTAACCAAAAAGTGGGCAATTCGAATCTACCAGGCACTCCTTAGAGACTCTATGGGCCAGTTCAACTCTCACCACTACGGTCACTATGAGACACACCTGGCTCAACAGCAATGGGTTTGTTTTTGCTTTTGCTTTTTTATACAAAGACAACAGCCGACATTAATCTAAGCAGAGAAAGTCTGAAAACATTCCCCTGAGAATGACAATGAGATCAGGATGTCTTTTATCACCACTTTTTTCCCAACTTTGTCCTGGAGGATCCAGCCAGAGCAAATTGGTAAGGAGAAGTAAAAGTACCTCTACTTGCAGATATGATCTTATACTCAGAAACCTTTAAAGAATCTACAAAAACCTACTGGAACTAATAGAGGAGTTCAGAAAAGTACTAGAATATAAGATAAACATACAAAAATCAGTTTGATTCCTTTACATCAACAAAGACAATATCAAAAAGAAACTGTCAAATTGATACCATTTATAATACCCCCAAGAAGATAAAATACTCAGGAGTAAATCTAACCAAAAACACAAAAGGTTTATACAAAGAAAACTAAAAGACACTAATGCAAGAAACCAGAAGATACACGTGCAAGTGGAGAGACCTGACTTGCTAAGGACAGAAAGACTCAAAATTGTGAAAATGACTATTCTACCAAAAGCAATCTATGGATACAACACAATTCTTATCTAAATTCCAAGGGTACTTTTTAAGGAGATGAAGAAACAAATAACCACATTCACATGGAAAGGAAAAATACGCAAAGCACTACTAAAGAAGAACAAAATGTCAAGTCTCAACTACTTGAATTTAGAATCTATTATACCCCCATTGAAGTCAAAACCATCTGGTACTGGTATCAACAATGTATAGACCCAAGGAATAGAATTGAGAATCCAATCATAAAACCATCCACCTATGAGCAGCTGATATTTGACAAAGGCTCAAAGCCCTTAAATTAAGGAAGACAGTCTCTTTAACAAATGATACTGGCACAAATATATGTCAATCTGGAAAAAAAAAAATTAAACAAGACACATATCTCACATCATGCACAAAAACTAACCTGAAGGGGATCAAAATCTACATGTAAAATCTAGAACAATAAAGATCATGATAGGAAAAAAAAAAAAAGAGACAACACTGAGAGCTCAAATATATTGCATTAATTGAATATAAGACACTACTAACAATGCACAAACACCAGAAAAGAAAAGATAACCTGAAAATTTCTAAAAGTCGAACACTTAACACTTATCCAGAGACTTCTCCAAAAGACTATAAAGACTACCTACACGCTTGGAAAAAATAATTTGGCTACAACAAATCCAACCGGCATCTAATCTCCATAATCTCCAAGATACTGCGAAATCTCAACAACGAAAAACCAAATTCCCCAACTAAGAAATGGTCAAAGGATATGAATAGGCACTTCACCAAAGATGACATTCAAATGGCTAACAGATACATGAAGAAATACTCACAGTCATTACCCATAAGAGAAATCCAAATCAAAACTACAATGACACATGACCTCACCTCAGCAAGGCTGGAATTAACACAAAAAACAGAAAATAATAAAAGCTGGAGAGAGTAGAGAGACTGGAACACTTATATACTGCTGGTGGGGATGTAAAATGGTAGAACCACATTGGAAATCTTAAAAAGCTAGAAATAGATATACTGTATGATCTAAGAATCCCACTTCTTGGAACATATACTAGAGAAAAAAGAGCTGCCACAAAAATAGATGCATGCACACACAAATGTTCATCACAGCACTGTCTACATTGGCAAAGTGATGATGCCCAACAAAGGATGAACTGATCAACAAGCAACGGTATACTCACACAGTGGAATTTTATGCAATAGTAAAGAACACTGATGAATTCAGGGAGCAAGTCACAACATGAAAGAATCGAGAAGGCATTATGCTGAGTGAAATTAGTTGCAAAAGTTCAAATAATGTATGAGATCACAACAATAAGGACTCAAGAAAAGGTTTAAACACAGGAGGAAACAGTCTTTGGTCATTACAAAGGCAGGTAGAAGGGAGAGGGGTATTTATTAATTTGATACTAAAAAAGAATTATTTTAGGTGAAGGGAGGGACAGTGCACATTAGAGGGGGAGTCAGTATAATGGGACTAAAGCAAAAGCTAAGATGTATCTAATACAACCAAACACTATGAGGGACAGAGAAACAGGGGCAGGGGTCTGCGAACATTGCTTCAGTGGACATTGAGTTCATTGGCATAACAAAGTTTCCTAAGACAATGTTCCCACTGCGACGAGTGGCATCAGGGGTTGTAAAAGCTGCAAGTGGCCATCTGAAAAGCATCAGTTAGTCTCAACACACCTGGAGCAAAAGAGAATGAAGTCAAAGATATAAAGAAAATACGAGCTGAAGAGACAGAAAGGGTCACATATACCAGAGAGCATATCAACAGGAGACCAGAGGAAGTGGGTGATACTCAGGTACCTCTACTGACTCCCCTTACAGGGAACTCAGCAAAGAGTACCTGATAGAGTCAGAGAAATGTGGGGTGCGGAACTCAAGCTCTATTAAAAAGGTCAGACTTGACGATCAGACAGATTGAAGGGTCTCTGAAAGATATGACCCCTAGACTTTGTTAGCCCAGAACTGAAACCATTCCAGAAGCCAACTTCTCAGACAAATATTGAGCTGGTATACAAATCATAAAATGATGAGTGGTGAAAAATGTGCTTCATGGCTTAAGCAGATACGAGAGACTAACTGGACAGCCATGTCCTGGAGGAGAGAGGAGAGGAAGAGGACAGGAGCCAGTTCAGCATGGAGGGGAAGAGTGTGCTGCCACAGTGTGGGGAAAGCAGCTAGGCTGACATAACAAAAAGTATGTGTAGATTTTTCTTGAGAAACTGACCTGAAGTGGAAACTTTCATTTAAAACACAGTAAAAAAAAAAAAAAAAAAAAAAAAAAAATATGGAGGGCATTGCATGCATTTGAATAGTCACTGTTAAAGAAATTGACATGCATCCAATGTTACAACAACCCATTGCCACTGAGTACATTCTGACTCACATAGGATAAAGTGGAATTGTACCATTGTGTTTCCAAGGTTTTGGAGTCTGTGTAGAGGCTTACTGTCACATAGTACTTCTGTGAAGCTGCTGATGGTTTGAATCACTGACCTTCCCATCAGCAGTCAACTGCTTAACCACTGAACCACCAGAGCTCCTCGTGAGTGCTAAAGTTTATAATGCGCGCGCACACACACACACACACAAATATGAGGACTCCCAATTCAGCTCAGGAACTCATCCTACAACAACTGCTACATACCTAATTGATGAGTATCACTATGATCACCTTCGAAGTATTCCCCTTGGGAAGCTATGCACAAATGTCAGCGCCTAGTCCACTCTTCAAAGCAGTTTGGGAACTCCTTTTCTGGAATGGCCATCAGAGCTGTTGTATTACACTTAATATCTGGAATGTCACCAAAATGTCTTCCTTCCAACATTTCCTTTATCTTCGGGGAAAGAAAAAAAAGTCACTGGGGGCCAGATCCGGTGAGTAGGATGTTCCAATATACTTAGGGGTTTACTGGCCGAAAACTCCCTCACAGACTTCCACACAATTAAGTTCACAAACTTGCCACCACGTCACTCTGCACAATGGCCATTCCAGAAAGAGTTCCCAAATTATGGTGAAGGATGGACTAGGTGCTGGCGTCAGTGCATAGCTTCCCAAAGGAAGGACTTTGAAGGTGACCATAGCGATATTCAGCAGTGAGGAACAATTACATTTGCAGACTTAATTGTCAAGCCTCATATACATTATTAGGAGTCATCAAGTTTGTTCTGACTCATAGCATCACTATGTACAACAGAACAAAACACTGCTCGGTTTTCTGCCATCCTCACAATCATTGATGTCCTTGAGGCACGGTGATAACCCTTCTCCTTGAGGCCTTCTCTTTTTCACCAATAGTCAACTTGACAAAGCAGGATATCCTTCTCCAGGAACTGATCCCTCTTGATAACAGGTCCAAAGTATGTATGAGATAGTCTTGCTATTTTCACTTCTAAGGGTAATTCTATTTGATACATATAGTGGCATAGTGTGTTAAGTGCCATGTTTGCTAACCTAAAAGTTGGCAGTGCACATCTGTCAGGCACTCCTTGGAAACTCTGAGAAGCAGTTCTACTCTGACCTCTAGGGTCGCTATGAGTTGGACCCAACTCGATGGAAGTGGGTTAATTGGGAACCCTGGCGGTGTAGTGGTTAAGAGCTACTGCTGCTAAATAAAAGGCCAGCAGATGGAATCCACAAAATGGTTCTTGGAAACTCTACTGGGAAGTTCTACTCTGTCCTATAGAGTTACTACAGCAATGGATTTTTACATCCTAATTAGTGTATATACATGCACATATATGCATACAAAAACATACACATATACAGTGACCCGTTCTAGTAACTATGTATGTACACACAAGTACAAGAAATTTACAAGTAGATTGTACTATATGGAAGAGATGCTTGAGCTACTGTCAGCGAAGCAGCATTTTCAGAGATAGACTTTTCTTTCTTTCTCTTCCCCTTCCCTTTATTTTTCTATCCATTTCTTTCTTTCCACAATTAATTATCGATCACACCATATATTCTAGAAACTAGAAGGGGAGGGTCAATGGTGAAGAATTAGAGAATAATCCTATCTTCTTCTGAAAGATGAAGATCATAGGATTTGAAATTAAATGGACAGAGATTCTATCATAATATCATCACTCATTAGTCTTTGGAAAATACTCAACTTATTTTCTTCTATTAAAAAAAGTAATGATTTTAATTTTACTGTACATCTTAAAGGGTAGATAAAAATAATGAATGTAAAGAGCCTAATGGAGAACCTAGCACCTAGTAGGTGCTTAATAAATGTTCTTTTATCTCTCCATGCACCAAATCTAAATCTATTGCTGTCAAGTCAATGCCAAGTCATAGAGACCCTACAGGACAGAATAGAATGATCCTAGCAGGTCACCAAGGCTCTAATCATTACAGAAACAGACTGCTACATCTTTTTCCTGTGGAATGACTAGTAAGTCTAAATCATCAGCCTTTTGGTTAGCAGCCAGATGCTTAACCACTGTGCTACCAGAGTTGTTCTCCCACCCCGCATGCTCTGTCAAAACTAGCAAGTTGGTGTTAAGCCAAGGCTTCACTCTCCCAAAAGTCCAAGGGTGTTACAAATATTTAGCATGCTTGGTGTTATCCAGAACGTTGGAGGTTCGTCTGCCCAGAAGTACCTTGAAATAAAAACCCTGGAAATCTATTTCCAGAAAAGCAGCCATTGAAAACCTTCTGAATCACAGTTCTGCTCTGTACAAATGGGGTTGCTACTACTCAGAACTGAATGATGGTAAATGGTGGTTCAGTGATGGAATTCTTACCTTCCATGTGGGATATCCAAATCCAGCACAGCTCATACACAGCCACTACACTTCAGTCAGTGAAGGCTAAGTGTTGTACGATATTCAGTGGAGCTCCCAGACTAAGACAGACTGGGAATAAAGTTCTGGTGATCTAATGCTGAAAAAAATCAGCCAACTGAAAACCTTACGGGTCAGCGTGGTCGTACCTACAAGTGATCATGTAGACGGTGCTGAACGAGGCAGCATTTTGGTCCCTTTGGATAAGATCGTCAGAGTCAGAGGCCAACTCCATAGCAGCTAACAGCAACATCAGTGTTACAGGCTGATATCCAGTCAAGAATATGATCAAGGGGTTACAGTACTTTAAAACATTTTTATACAGAATGGGTGCTTAATAAACACTAGTTGAAAAACCTGTTGACTGTTACTAAAGAGAGAGGAAAATTGAGAGATGATGACAGACAGACATAAAGAGACAGTGTAGAAAATGAAATAAGCCAATGTGGTGGGGTAAAGAATGACTAACAGGTCCTTTGTTATCTATATACACCATTTTGTAATCTGACTTGCAGTATTTCCAAACCAGTCTTATTTTCTGTACTTTTACATAAATTGTGCTTTAATTTGAACAGATTTAATGGCCTGATAACCTGGAGAACATGGACCCTGGACTTGCTGCTAGCCCAGAGTCAACATTTCAGACAAAAATTGGACTGGACTTAGGGACACAGGGTGATGCATGTGGTGTATGTTCTTTATGGTTTAATATATATATAAGACTGTCCTACTGGTTTCTTTTTACAGGAGAGAGGAGAGAGTGGAGAGGAGGGGACAGGTGTTGGTTGAGTGGATACTGGCAGTAAAGAATGAAAAAGAGCTTGATGTCATAGGGTGAGGGGAGCTGATAGAGTTGCAAAGAGGTGCTAATCAGGGTTTTATACGGAAAATTGACTTGGATTGTAAACTCACATAATCACAATAAAAACTTTTTTTTTTTAAATGTGCTTTAATTTGGAAACCATAGTGACTGGTAGTGATAAAGAACTATAGCTGTTCACCAACGGGTTGGCAGCTTGACTTTATCAGCTGCTCCTTGAAGATCGATGGGGGCAGTTCTACTCTGCCCTATAGGGTTGCTATCAGACAAGTTTTTTGGTTTGGTGCTTTAATTCAGTGGGAAGTCAAGTATGGTGAGTAGGCCTGCCGCCAAGACAGGCCATACACTGTAACCAAAGCCAAACGTTGCTGCTGAGTCAACTATGAATCATAGCAACACTATAGAACAGAACAGAAGTGTCCCATAGAGTTTACAAGGAGCAGCAGGTGTATTCAATCTGCCGATCTTTGGGTTAGCAGATGTAGCAACTAACCACTGACTTACCAGGAACACTATATTTGCTTAAAAGAGGCTCCTATAAGAAGGAATAGACAATCTGGAGAGGGAAGTAGGTGGGTGCATCAACAGAGCGATGGAAACTTATAACAGAATGTAAATTCTCACCAGGATATGACCTGATCCCTAGGGGCACAACGAGTGGTCCAAAGTGCAAAACATGGCCTGCTTCTAGCTTAGCTATGGGAATTCGTTGGTATTAGGATGGGTGAGACGATGCTAAGCCACATTTGAAAACTTAAGAGGACTCCAGTGAAATCAGGCAATCTATAGTCTTCATCCTCATGCCGTTACCCTCCTTACCCGATGCTGTTATCCCCCTTACCTAACTTTGTTACCTACATCTATACCTGATGCTGTTAAGTTACAGGGGATAACAGAATCAGGTAAGTAGGGCAGAGATACAGTGAGCAGCCCCCACTTCTCTGCCAGCAGAAGCTTGGTCATTGCTGTGATGCTGGAAGCTATGCCGCTGGTATTTAGGTATCAGCAAGGTCGCCTATCATAGACAGGTTTCAGCTGAGCTTGCAGACAAAGACAAAGAAGAAGGACCCAGCAGTCTACTTGTGTAAGGAATTAGCCAGGAAAAAGAGAAGAACAATATTCTTAGAGAAGAATGTTGAATGTACCACGGATCGCCAAAAGAACAAACAGATCTGTTCTGGAAGCAGTACAACCAGAGTGCTCCTTGGAAGCCAAGATGGAGACACTGTGTCTTACATCCTTTGGATATGTTGTCAGGAAGGATCAGTTCCTGGAGAAGGACATCAAGCTTAGTAGAGTGGAGAAAGAGGGAACGAGAAAGAGGAAGACTCTTGATGAGAGGGGTTGACACAGTGACTGCAAAAATGGGCTTAAGTATAAAAACAACTGTGGACATGGCATGAGACCAGGCACTGTTTCGCTCCCTTCTTCATAGGGTCACTATGAGTCAGACTTGACGGCAACCAGCAACAACAACCACCTAGTCCTCATCACCAGTTCACAGTACAGAATGCCAGAAAGTCTGCCTGAATCAGGTTACCACGCAACAATCTTCATTTTAAATGGACAGATGGATTAAAAAAAAAAAAGACAAAGGCAAGCATCAAAAGACACAGACTCATGGTTTGAAAAGCAAAGCATTTTCAAAATCCTAGAAGTTCTAAAGCAAAATCAACTTCTAGCTGTTGAGACTGATGGAGTCAAAAGGCACCTCAGAGAAAATAAATATTTGTTCTGTATAAGGAAGAAACTCAAGTGTCTTATTAAAAAGGCTGGCTTGGCTGTGTTTCATAAAAATGGCATTGAATAAAAGGCATGCTTCAAGATCATGCAAAAACAATAGCCCTAAGTGTTCTTTTTGTTTGTTTGTGTGTATGCGTAAGCATGTACCACTCAGGGAGAGGGTGTCCAAATCTAAGAATATGGATCCATCTGCCCCTCCTGGCTGAGACAGCCCTTTAGTGAAGATGGAGGCTTACTGTCCTCAAATATTCAGAATAAACCTTGATTCCATTCAAACTAATTATCTGCTTGCCGAGGAACCTTGTCAATTGATGAAGATTTAGTTATCTATGTAAATATTCTGCTGTTACTAAAGGCTACAGACTGATGGGAACTTCTGATCTACTTGACAGTTCTGTTGCTCACTGTAAAATAAGATGTTGGCATTCTCCATTCTCTCCCTCAGTATTTTATGAGTTTTCTAAATGTGAGTCAACATCTAGAAGTCCATTTACCCATAATGTTGAAAAAATGGAATCACTAAAAGATGTAAGAGTTAGGGCCAGATCCACCTGGTGGTAAATTTGCCAATTTAATTGTATTTACATGCCAATCAATAGTCACAATAGTGGACTCAAATGTTCTAATACACGTGAAGATGATGCAGGACTAGGCAATATTTCATTCTGTTATATATAAGGTCACCGTGATAGCTCCTATCAGCATATGCAAATCAGTCCTCAAGATCCTAAAAGTGAGATCAAGAAGGAAAAAGACATTTAGCCTCCCTTAAAGAGTTCTCAAGCCACATGACAAACAAGTTACATACCCAAGGAAGACAGAAAAACTGAAGGCAGTTTGAGGTCTAACAGAATAGTCAGATTTCTAAGTTATATAAACGTATGAAGAGCATAAACGTATACTCAGGATTAAAAGACTAGGAGAATATTTCTAGGTGCTAAGATACGTATTTCTTTTTTGCCCCTATTTATGTTTTCTGCAATAAGCATATATTTGCTTTTATAATACAAAATATTTAAAGTATTTTCTGTAGAGTTGAATGGGTTCCCATGGATTGTGGTAGCAAGGAAATATCTACTTTAGAATTTACTTTGGACCTTTGGAGACACAAATAGTAATTAACAATTAACGTCAAAAGTGTTTATATTAGTTTCCCATTACTGCTGTAAGAAATTGTCACAAACTTGCTGGCTTACAACAACACAATGTAGTTCTGGAGGTTACCAGTCCCAAATGAGTCTCACAGGACAAAAATCACTATACCAGAAAGGCGTACTCCTTTGGGAGGCTCTAGGAAAAAAATCCATCTTCTTGTCTTGTCTTAGAGGCTGCCATACTCCCTGGCTCCTGGCCACCTTCCATCTTAAAAGCAACAGTGGCAAATGGGATATTTTTCACACTGTATCACACTGATATTGATGTTATACAGAGAGAAAGGGTCTGGTGATCAAATTGAGCTACCCAGATAACGCAGGGTACTTCTCCTGTTTCAAGACTTGTAACTTAATCACAATAGCAAAGTCTCTTCTGCCTTGACAGGTAACATATTCACAACCTTCTAGGCTCAGGATATAAACTTTTGGGAGGGTACTTTATTCTGCAGAAACCTTGCTGGCATAGTGGTTAAGTGCTATGGTTGCTAACCAGAAGGTTGGCAGTTCACATCCACTAGGTGCTCCTTGGCAACTTCTACCGGGCAGTTCTCTGTTTTATAGGGTCGCTATAAGCAGAAATTGACTCAGGGACACTGAGTTTTGGGTATCACGGTAACATTAAGAAATGACCCCTTTCCTTGATCCAACTCCTTCTTTGAGGAAGCCACCATTATGGACTGAATGGTGTTCTCCAAAAAGATACGCTGAATCGTAAGTGAAAATAATAACAAACAGAAAGAAATGTCTTTCATGTTTCAAGACAATGTATCCTTCAGTTGAAAACATACTGCATAGAATTAACAGATTTCAGAGATCTATTGCTACTCCCTAGTTCCAGGTTCTTTGTCTTTTTAACTGTTCCTATTAAGAAACCAAAGATTTTAAAATTGAGTTTATTGTTCCATTTTGACAATGCAAGTTTTCAAAATGAAATAGTAGTTACTGAAAATATCCAATCTTAAATGGGTCACTTCAAATGAAGACAATCATACATTGGTCAGGGAATAAAAATCTTAAAGAAAATTTTATTCTATAAATTTGAAATTCACCTACTTATATGTGTCTGTATTTTCAAACTTGGAAAATAGTTATATTAAAATATAGGTCAGCATAAAACTACAAAAAAAGAAACAAACTAACAAAAGATGTATCATGTCTTGAGAAGAATCTCTAAGCTTTGAAGTACTGAGAAAAAGCACAAATGATGAATAAATGCAGAAAAATAGTAAACATGTACACTTTGTGAGCTAAAAACAGAAGGATATAAAAACGAAAAATAACCAATTTGCAATAACTGTAAGAGATAAGTGTTGTCTTTAACATAAAAACAGCTTATACAAATGCTAAGAAAAGCTCTAAAACTCTAATAAGAAAATTGGTAAGGGAAACAATTTAGAAAAGAGAAAATGTACTCTAAAAGACTCATATAACAATGTTTAACTTTGCTAGTGAGAAAGACAAAGTTAAATTAAAGGTAAAACAAAATTCTGTATTTCACTTAGCCGGCAATGGTTTGGATAGCTCCAAATTGTAAACTTAAGAGTAAGACAGGACATGAAACGCCAGCCTAACCACGCCTTGGAACATTCTAGAGTGATTAAAAAACAAACACACACAAAAAACCACTGACGCTGAGTCGATTCCGACTCACAGTGACCCTATCGACTAGAGTAGAACCACTCCATAGAGTTTCCAAAGAGCACCTGTCTGATATGAACCGCCTAGGTTTTGGTTAGCAGACATAGCTCTAACCACCACCCCACCAGGGTGATGAGCAACTTATTTTTAATCATCTACACCTGGGAACAAGGTCTTTCAGTTATCACTAGAGTTGTTTTTGCAAGAAGCCAGTTTAGATGCAATTCAGAGGCAGGCACAGTTGAGACAGAGGTGACCACTGTAAGCCTTTCCAATAGTGGTGTGAGTAGGAGGAGGGTGTGGAGAGTCGGGGTCAGGGGCGTGTGCACCAGAGAGCTACAGTAACCACGGGGAAATGTAACCAATGGAACAAGAAAGGGCGCATGCACCACACCCCATTATGAGTCCTGCTATGAGTCCCAGAAGGCCCCGTGGAAGGAAACATATCGAAGTGTGCCTGAGATTGCAGACAAAGGACAAGCAGCTGCCCACTATTTAAAAAAGGTAAACTATGGTACATATACTCAATGGAGCACTACACAATGATAAAGAATAACGATGATACCAGGAAACATTTCCTAACCTGGTTTCAACTGGAAGACATTATGTCGAGTGAAAGTAGTCAGCGACAAAGGGACAAATATTGTATTAGACCTCTACGATAAGATCTCAAAAACAGACTTGTGCCTTGAATACTCTGGGAGTCAGTTCTACCCTGGCCCCTAGGGTCGCCATGAGTCGGATCCGACTCGACGGCACTTGGTATAGAAGACTCTTTGACAGCTGCAAGGGAGGGGAGGGAGGGAGGACAAGGGTGGGGAGGGTGTAGATTAGACCGTTGCTAGAAATCTGGTTGGGTGAAATCAGTGATAGCACTCATTAGAAACAAGAACAACATTAATTGGACTTCAGCATAACTTGAATAATCCTTCCATCTTAACCCAATATTGCAAGGATAGAGTAGCTGGGCCAGGGGGCAGGGGACCATGCTCTTAGGGGAAATCAAGGCCAATTGGCACAGTAGCATTTGGCTAAGAGGGCTCTCTGCACCCCACATTGGTGAGTGGCGTCTGGGGTCTTAAAAGCTGCCAGGCTGCCATCCGAGGACACAGCAAATGGTCCCAACTCAGCAGGAAAGGATGCTCACTGAGGACCAAAGTGACACGGGGTAAAGACAACCCAGAAGATAGAGAGACCCACATGAGTGGGTGCCTACATCGACTTGGGACCGCAAGAACCAGATGGTGCCTGGCCACCGCCAGTGATAGCCGTGATGGAGCTCACTAGGTTGAGTCTCACTGGCAACACAAGAATAAAAAAGGGTGCATCCTGAGATTTCCACTAAAAGACCTCAATTGATGGTCCAGCGGATTCAGGGTTGCCCTGGGAGCATGGCCCCTGGCCCTGATGCTGCTCTTGCCCATAAATCATAATGAAGGTCCACTCTTTGGACACGAATGGATTGGACTTGGTGATGCAGAGTGACCATATGTTGGAAGCACTTTATGGTTCTGTGCATCTATAGGATATCATCCTGCTGACCTCTGGCTGGAGGAAGGAGAGTGGGTGGAGAGGAGGGGAAAGGAGGCTGTTGGGAGGATGAGACATGTATGGAGCAGAGAGGAATAGTGTGCTGTCACTGGGCAGGGAGAGCAGTGGAAGCTGCATATAGGTGGGCATGTAAATTTATACGGGAATGCACATTTTCCCTCAGTCATATTAAATAAAAAATAATAATAAATAAATAAAAATAAAAAAGGGAAAGCTTGAGATTCCCTGTCACTAACTTGTTGTCTCCAGCTATACCCTGGGCATAGAGGGGCTATAAAAACTCAATACAGAACTCACTCAGTGGCCTACCTGCAGGCGTGCTGTGCACTCTGCTGCTGCCTCACATCAAAGTGCTTTCATTTCCCAGTCAGGATTTCTCTCACAGGCCAGCCACGTCTCCCCAATTGATTCTTTCTTGCAGTTCTGACAAGGACCCTTGAGGGTCTTCAGAGACCCCTGGTAACAGTGCAATCAAGCGCCCCGCCAAAAAAGATCGGGATAAAAAACACATCTGTCAATTTAAAGGTAATGTTAATCAGCCTTCTGATTTCCCTGCTAAAATAAAAGTCATGAATGAGGTACACAGCGACAATAATGCCACATTTTACAAATACTGTCCCTTTATATGTCGGTAGCCGAACGGTGTGGTACAAAGAGAACATGAAGAACTAGAGTCAGAGGGCCTGGGAACTGGTTCCAGCTCTGTAACTTCCCACTGGGCCAAGCTACTTAACGTTGAGCAAGCCAGTTCACCTCTCCAAGTGTTCATTTAATCATCACTGGAAAAGAGATGTGTTATATATCCATCACACAGGGCTGGTGACAAGAATAAATCAGACACTGGAGGTAATCAGCACCTGATAAACGATGAAGTGGACAGAAATGCCAAATGCTGATTTTTGTTTTCTTTGTTAATAATTGATATGAAATTTCATATCTGAGGGCAATATATTGATACAAAAGAAATTTTCATAAGTGTAATTTTGGATTGTCTTTCGATTATGCAGTTTGTCTTCCCCTAAAAGGTGGGCTCACATCCCAGAGACTGACTTGCAGCCTTGATGTAAATCATTTCCCACATGGACAGGTGAATGATTCGGGGTGATTCAGAGGGGTAGCAAATGGGGTTCAGTTATTTTTAGGATTGTCGTGTTACCATTCACAATCATTTGTTACACTCTGTGCCACCTGAATTGGGCTAAAACAGTAGATAATCTTGACCATAATAATGGATGTAATAAGCTCTTCACAGCTGACATACAGTACTGTTAATCAGCCAATATTGTTAATCAGCCTTCCAATTGACCTGCTAAAGGAGAAACCATAAATGCGGTATGCAGAGACAGTAAGGAAGCTTTAACACTACTTACTGAATAATAAACAGTAAAAAAAAGAGTTAGATTCCAAACCTGCTGTTATGCATTTTCTGTCTTATTTGAAAGGAGCAGCACATGGTTACCATCATAGGCAAAAAACCAACTGCAGTTATTTAAGTAACAACCACAATTCAGTCCCGCTCTAAAAAAATCAAAACTGTAATAATCACTAAACTAAATTGCTCAGTTCTTAGAGTAACAGTTTATGTGTACTATTCAGAAGATTAAATTTGTAAGCCTTGACTGTGATGCAATAAAAATATTATTGAGACAAATTATTTCAACTACCATTTCTCATAATTGATGCTATTCAGACATGCTTTCAAAATTAAAATGAAGATGAGATCAAAGCTTCTGGTGTTTACAGTTTCTTTTCAATCAGAGAAGTAAGCAAAACTCATTCCTCTGTGCCCATTCTCAACAGGAAATTGATGGGGAACCTAGGGATTCTGATAAGAACACAGATGGAAAACTGTCTCTCCAAAGAACACTGGATCAGGGCTGGGTCATCAGTGCTAGAGTTATGACTCATTCAGGAGAGGTCCACCTTGATGAAGGTCATTTCTCGCCAGTTCTTCTCCGTGTTTAAGCACAGGACTCACGTGGCAAGGGGTAGCATCTCACTGTGCTGACCTAACAGCCCTCTCTCCACTTGACAAGCCTCCAAGATACACAGATGATGGCAGAGCAGATCTGAACTATTCCCAAATTTCCCAATCTACCCATTTTCTTCCATTCCCATCCATTAGTTCAGCCCTCGCCCAGACTTGAGTCACTGGAACACACACCCAGTGAGGTCCTTCCTTGCTTGTCCCCGTGTACCTCTGCACTCATCTCTCCCACCATGGTCCTTGACATCCGCTATACTGCCACCACATGGAGGGCTCAGGCCCTCTTCACCTTTCTGGGCCTCTCAGTCAAGAGAACAGGGAAGGCCAGGTTGTGGGACACATGTCCGGGATCCTCTCTTGACCATCCCCCAAACCCCTGCTGAGTGTCCTGATCTTCTCCTTGGCCCCCTCTGATAACAGTTCTCCTCCCTCTGTATTTACACTCTGAGATCAAGTTTCCTGAGTGGTAGGACTCTATCTCTCAGCCAGTACCCACTTCTAAACCAGCACAAAGAAAGTGCCTGAAATAGCTTTTTGATAAACCAGCCATACTAAAACCTGGATTTATTTATTTTCCCATAACTTTCACCAAGTTGCTTCCTTGCTCATTGGACACAAAATCATTGCTTAGAGTTGTTTAGGTCTAAATAATATAGTGCATATGAATGTGTTTCCTAAACTCTAATCCATTGCTGTGGAGTTGATTCCAACTCCTAGTGACTTTGTTACAGAACAAAGTAGAACTTTCCCCCAGAGTTTCCAAGGAGCCAACTGATGCATTCAAACTACTGACCTTTCGGCTAGAAGCCAAGCTCTCAACCACTGACCCACTGGGACTCATGAACAGTAGCCAAGCCAAGTAAGGAAACTTTTATTTGTAAAGTTTTCACTGGTTGTTTATTGGAATTAGATCACCAGGCCTTTCTTCCTACTGCTTCTTAGTCTGGAAATTCTGCTGAAGCCTATGCCCGTGGGCAACCCTGGTGGTAATTAAAATAGTAGCAATACAGCTTCCAACATCATAGCAACACGCAAGTCACCACAGTGCAACAGAGTGACAGTGACAAAGGAGAGACTTTGTCTGACTCAGTTCAGACACGTCATCAGGAAGGATCAATCACTACAAAAGAATATCACATTTGCTAGAGCATCAAGAAGAACAAGAAAAATCGTCACTGAAAGAGATTGAGCAACAGCCTTAGCAATGAGCTCAGATGTATCAAAAATCATGAAGATGACAGAGAACTTGGTAATGCTTTGTATGATTATACAAAAAGTCATCTTGAGTCTCACTGTACTTGGCAGCAACTAACAACAATAACAAAGTATTTTTTAAAATAAAAGGGCTATTTCATCATGTTCATTTAAAGTTATTCTGTTGACTCCTTATTGTACACTCAATGTATTGATACTGTATCAAACTGGAAACTCAGCAACCACCTGGCAGGGCAATTCTCCTAGAAGTCTGAGGTCTCATGCACACTCCAGGTTTCACAATTCAATCTAAACAGGCAATGGAAGGGAAAGAAGCAGAAACAGAGAGGATGCCATCGTGAAGAATAAGGTTCACTGTCATTTTAGAAGCCAAGGATTTTCATCGCCGTGCTCAGGGCTGCCATCAGCATTTCTGATTTCCCCCAGATGTTCATCTGCACCTTCTAGATCTAACCCTGGACTGCAGCAACAGGAGTTCAGTGGTTGAGTTGGATGATAGTTTGACAATCAAATGAGATACTGACATCGTATGTGAAAAGTGGCTAATTAGAAATGCATGCTTGACATAAATGCTGCTATTTATTTTGCTGCTGTTGTTAGCTGCCATCGAATCAAGTCCTGCGCCATGCCAAGTATTGTCATTATTCTTGAGTCCATTGGCGGACTTAACAAAACACTAACCCTCATGTTGTACATGCTTCGTTCTCATCTAATCATTCTAATGTGCTAAGATGCAAGAATCAGACCCAAACCTATGGTTATCCTGAAGAGACTAATAATCGACTGCACTTTCAAACTGCATTTTGTAAATCCCCAATACTAGTTTGAAGGAAAGCTGGTGGGCTGTACAGCAGGGCAGAGAAGGCAGATAGCTGACATCAGCCATCACTTCTCCTACATAAACCCAAAACCCCTTGCCATCGAGCCATGGATTTTTCAAAGTAGATCACCATGTTTTTCCTCCAGGACATATCCGGGTGGATGTGAACATCCAACCTATCAGTAAGAAGCCTAAAGTACATCGACGGTTTGCACCCCTCAGCAACTCCTTCTTCTACATACCAGAACTGTACCTGTTGTTGTGGAGTCAATCTGACTCATAGCTACCCTACAGGACAGAGTAGAACTGCCCCACATGGTTTACAACGAGTGCCTGACAGATTCAGATGGCTGACTTTTCTGTTAGTAGTTGAGCTCCTAACCACCATACCACCCCGCTCCACCATAAATCAATTCAGCCCTGGTCCCAAAGATATAATCCAAGCACTTATTTTTACTTTAACAATAAAGTCTTTTAGTTAGTGGCTTCACCCTCCCCTTCATTGAGCAAGACCACAGCCAACTATTGCAACACAAGACTGCACCTTTGTAGGGGGTCATAAACCCATTGCCATCAAATTGATTCCAATTCATAGCAACACTATAGGACAGAGTAGAACTGCCCCACAGAGTTTCCAAGGAATGACTGGTGGATTGTAACTGTCAGCCATCTGGTTAGCAGCCAGAGCACTTAACTACTAGACACCAGGGTTTCCAGCAAGGTTTCTAGTGGGTAGAACATCTTATTCTCTAATCCAAAATATTCCTTCAAATTGTGGTGTGTTTAGGCGGGGGGGTGGTTCTGGCAAACATTTTCCTCACATCTCTATTGCTTCTTGGAGAACTATTGAGGCCTTGTACAATAGATAGGACTCAATGTAATTGAGCCTCAATGGGGGCAGGCAGGGCAGAGTGGCAATGGTAGAGAAATGAGTTAAGAAAATATTCTGAGAAAACTCCCAGCCAAATCCAGAGTTATACAGAACAAACATTCCATTACTCAAAGAAGTCAATGGTCTGAATAAAAGACAGAGAATAAATGTTACAAAATAAAAGACATTTGCAAATAAACACAACACAATACAAGATCTGGATTCTGGATGTATGCAAACACATTTTTAAAAAGAATTCTTCAGACAACTTGGGGAATGTGAATTTGGAAATATCAACTCAGTATTGAATGTTAATAAGGAATTATTATTGTGTTAGGTGTGATTATGACATGGAGATTATGTAAAAATATGTTCTTAGCAGTTGGTCAGTTATTATGGATTGAATTGTGTCCCCCCAAAAATATGTGTAGCCTTGTGGCTGGGCCATGATTCCCAGTATCTTGTGACTATCCTCCATTTAGTGATTTTCCTATGCTGTAAGTTAAAGGATTAGGGTGGGACTGCAGATCCCTTTATAAGACCACCTCCCTGCTCCACTGTAAAAGGAGTTTCCCTGGAGTATCGCTTGTCCCACCCTTAATTCTTTCAGCCTGCAAGCGATAAAAGGAAAGAGAAGCAAGCAGAGAATTGGGAACCTCATACCATCAAGCAAGTATCACCAGGAGAAGAACACATCCTTCAGACCTGAGGTTTCTGCGCCAAGATGCTCCCTGGACAAAGCCTGATACAATTTTGGACTTTCCTCCAGAGCCGATAAGGGGGAAAGCCTTCTCCTGGAGCAGACACCCTGAACACGGACTTGTAGCCTACCAGACTATGTAAGAATAAACCTTCCTTTCTTAAAGCCATCCACTCTGTGGTATTTCTGCTAGAGCAGCCCTAGCTAAGACAGTCAGGTATACTGTAATACTGACCAAAGATAAGCATTCTAAGACACCCACTGACCCAATAAAACGAATAGATGAAACAAGATTAGCAAGCTGTTGATAACTGCTGAAAATACAGGTAAATGATGTCAATTTGTTGTTGTTGTTATTGTTGTTGTTAGGTGCCCTCTAATCAGTTCTGACTTATAGCCACACTGTGCACAACAGAAGGAAACACTGCCCGGTACTATGCTACCTTCACAACTGTTGTTATGCTTGAGCCCACTGATGCAGCCACTGCGTCAATCCATCTCATTGAGTGTCTTCTTTTTTTTCACTGACCCTCTACATTACCAAGCATGATGTCCTTGTCCAGAGATGATTTCTCCTGATAACGTGTCTAAAGTGTATGAGATGTAGTTCCACCATCCTTGTTTCTAAGGAGCATACTGGTTGTACACCTTCCAAGACAGAGTTGTTCATTTCTTTTGGTAGTCCATAGTATATTCAATATTCTTTCTTTTATTTGTTTCAGATGTTTAAATAAAAAGTTCTATGAAAAGTAAATTAACCAAATTGATACTGTTTATCTCAAAAAGAGACATGTGTACCTGCCAGATGTGTCCACTTTTTTTTTTATTATGATTGAATGAAAATGTACATTCCCATAGAAATTGCATGCACACCTATATGTAGCTCTCACTGCTCTCCCTGGCCGGTGAGAGCACACTCTTCCTCTCTACTCTATACATGTCTTATCCTCCCAAAACTCTCCTATCCCCTTCTCTCCACCCACTCCCCTTCCTCCAGTAAGAGGTCAGCAGGAGAACACGCTATAGATGCATAGAACTGTAAAGTACACACATGATATGGTCCCTCTGTGTTGCCAAGTCCAACCCATTCCTGTCCACAAGTTGACCTCCATTATGATTTATGGACAAGGGCAGCATCAGGGCCAGGGACCATGCTCCCAGGGTAACTCTGAGGCCCATGGACCATCAATGGCCATCTTTTAATGGAGCTCTCAGAGTACACCCCTTTTTATTCTTGTTGCCAGTGAGACTCAACTTGGTGACCTCCATCACGGCT
Organism: Heterohyrax brucei; assembly: GCA_028571685.1. Lineage (NCBI taxonomy): Eukaryota > Metazoa > Chordata > Mammalia > Hyracoidea > Procaviidae > Heterohyrax > Heterohyrax brucei. The sequence continues at coordinate 174,594,556 of CM053143.1, read as the reverse complement.
AACACTGGAGGTGACTAGGCACCATCCGGTTCTTCCAGTCACAAGGTGATGTAGACATCCACTCATGTGGGTCTCTCTGTCTTCTGGGTTTTCTTTCCCCCATGTCATTTTGTTCCTGGTGATCATCTGTTTGTGCTAAGTTGGGACCATTTGCTGTACCCTTGGATGGCAGCTTGGCAGGTTTTAAGAACCCAGACACTACTCACCAATGTGGGGTGCAGAGGGCTCTCTTAGAAAAATGTTAGTTGTGCCAATTGGCCTCAGTTTCCCCTGAGAGCATGTCCCCCGGCCCCCCACCCCACCTACTCTGTCCTTGTAATATTGGATTAAGATGGGAGGAGTAATCATGTCATGGTGAAGTCTAGTTAATATTGATCTTCTTTCTAATGTGTGCTGTCACCAATTTCACCCAACCAAATTTCTATCAACTATCTAATCTAAGCATTCCCCTCCTCGCCCCGCTGCTTCCCCATCCTTGTAGCCTTCAAAGAGTCTTTTCTTCTATGCACAAGTCTGTTTTTAAGTTCTTATCACAGGGGTCCATACAATATCTGTCCTTTTGTCATTGACTACTTTCGCTCAATACAATGTCCTCCAATTGAAACCAGGTTATGACATGTTTCCTAAAATCATTGTTGTTCTTAATATGTCCAAGTTTTATTAATGTAACTAGAAAGCTCTGATCTTTTTAAAGTCACTTGGAATCACAGTTGGGTTGAATGCGGGGATAGAAAAGGCAAGTAGAGCCATGAGGATGAGGAGCTATAGGGAGGACAAGCATCAACATAAAATCAAATAGAACTAGCCACTGTTACGTGGATAAGCAAAACATCAAAGATGTTTATGACTGTGAATAAGAGTTCAAGAGAAAGGATATAAAATTACTATCAATAAATAACTCCCTATGGTTCTGCAGATGGCGTTGTCCCTTCTTTCTTTCAAATTCTATCTCAAAAGTTGTAGAACACGGCCACCTATGCCACCCCTCCCCAAGGCTGTTAGAGGCTCCCTCCTCTAAAATCCCATGATGCTTTATTTATACTTCTCTGTTTTTCTCTGCTTGACAAAGGGAGGGATATAGACCACTGCTTGGAATGTGGTGCACGTCCATGCATAAAGAATATGATTTGCAAGGATAGGCCAATGAGTGGGTGACGGAAAACAGAAAAGGAAAAATGAAAGGGAGGAACAAAAGAACTACTTATTCACAGGAAGAAAAATCATCAAGGTAAGAGGATAGAAGAAAATTTAAACAAGTCCAAGCCAATGAGAATCAGATACATAACTTTTCTTAATAATCCCCTACCAGGAATTTGTTTTGTTTTGTTTCATTTTAGTTAGTCTCAATCTACACATTATCTTTGTGCAAGCAATTCATCAACTCTGCCAGGTTGGAAACAGTTGAGTCTTTTTTTAATCTCTTGCTGAGAAAAGAACCTTTTCACTGAGGGATCACATGCATAGTTATTTTTATGTGCCTCTCATTTGCAAGAAGCCTGCTGCATAGCATATTGAATACTTTATTGACCATAAAATGTGCTGCTGCAATTAGACGTTTGTATTTCTTACAGCATTTTGTCATTTTGGAGGCTTATTCTTGTTGATCAGTTTTTCAAGGACGTTTGCAGTGGAGCAAAACAGAACCTGAAATTCTATTAAATATCTGGCACCTGTGTGCATATGTTTCCATGATCTACAGTTAAACAGAACAGATTGAAAAATGCTGCGATTCTTAATAATTACACAATGCACAAAGGTTTTCACACTAGATAATATTCTAGAAAGATGTTCGTAAGTGAATCAGAAGCAAATCCACTTAACATGCTGGCTTTTAAGTCATTTAGCTTAGTCAGTCTCTGGGAGCATCAGGTGCTAAATTAATTGAAGATTTTTAGTCACTTTTGCAGTCTCAAAATGATCAAACATGCAATTAAGATGCATTGCTAATTACTGGTGATTAGATAGCAAAAATTGGAAACAAAGAAGGCTCCATAGTTGTGATAGAAAAGATGCCGGAGACCACATGATAGAATTTTCCAAAGTAAATAGTTGATTTGCTATAAACGCCATTCTTCAATAACATAAATGGTAACTATAGATGTGGACCTCACTGGTTGAGTAACATAGGAATCAATTAACAACATCTGTGGAAAGACACAAAAATTCTTATAACTAATGGAGATGTTCAATATCATTACTCAGAATAAGGCCAGAGGCCAACTGAGGGGCAAACATCAACTAATTGCTTATATCCAAGTCCAAGCATAAGTTGATGAAATTCAAAATAAGTACACCAGAGCCAAAGTACAGAATTGAGTATGTCCCATCTGAATTTAGCAACCACTTCAAGAACCGATTTGATTCACTGAATACTAATGACAGAAGACCAGGCAAGGTGTGCGATGACATAAAGGGTATCATATATGAAAAAAGTAAAAGGTCATTCAAAAGACAAGAAAGAATAGACCAAAAGAGATGTCAGAGAAAAGCTCTTGAACGTCTCCTGAATATAGAGTAGCTAAGCAAATGGAAGAAATGATGACATAAAAGAATTGAACAGAACATTTCAAAGGATGGCTAGAGAAGGCAAAGTACTACAGTGACACGTGCAAAGACTTGGGATAGAAAAACAAAAAGTCAGCAAATATTTTGCAGTTTTTCAAGCTGAAAGTCTGAAGAAAAATTCAAATCACAAGCTGCAATATTAAAAGATCCTATGGACAAAATATTGAACACAGGAAGTGTCGAAGATGGAAGGAATACACAAAATCACTCTACCAAAAAAATTAGTTGACTTTCAAACATTTCAGGAGATAGCATATGAGCCACAACAGTGGGGACTGAAGGAAGAAGTCCAAGCTGCATGGAAGGAACTGGCGAAAAAACAAGCAAGTCTCCGGGAAGTGACAATGCAAATTGAGAAGTTTCAACAGACTGATGCAGTCATGCAGATACTCACTCATCTGTGCCAAGAAATTTGAGAGACTGTTACCTAGCAAAGTGACTGAAAACCAACCACGTTTGTGCCCATTCCAAAGATCCAACAGAAAGAGGAAAATATCAAACAGCACAATTAGTATCATACACAAGTAAAATTTTGCTGAAGATCATTCAGAAATGGTTCCAGTGGTACATTGAGAGGGAACTCAAAAACAATTCCAGCCAGTTTCAGAAGAGGACAAGATGCCAAGGATGATACACAGATCTTGGCCGGACACAAAGAATACCAGAAGATGTTTACCTGTGTTTTATTGACGGTGCAAAGGCATCGGACTCTGTGGATCATAACAAATTATGGATAACATTGCAAAGAATGGAAATGTCAGAACACTTAATTGTGCTTACGAAGCAACCGTAGTCATTCAAACACAACAAGGGGATAAGTGGGTGGTTTAAAGTCAGGAAAGGTGTGTGTCAAGGTTGTATCTTTTCACCATATTTACTCAGTCTATTATGATGAGCAAATAATGAGAGAACCTGGACTATAAGAAGAAGAACTTAGCATGAGGCTTGGAGAAAGACTTGTTAAAAACCTGTGATGTATATGTGACACACCTTGCTTCCTGAAAGTAAAGAGGACTTAAGTACTTACTGATGAAGATCAAAGACTGCAGCCTTCCGTATGGACTACACCTTATCTTGAGGGAAACAAAAATCCTCACAAATGGACCAGTAAGCAGCATCATGATAAAAGGAGAAATGACTGAGATTGTCAAGGATTTCGTTTTACTTGGATCCACAATCAGCGCCTATGGAGGCCAAGTCAAGTCAGTTATTACCTAGTTGAGTCCAACCCACAGAGTCTATAGAAATGCCTCATAGGGTTTCCAAGCAGCAGCTAGTGGATTCAAACTGCCAATCTTCTGGTTTGTAGCCATAGCTCTGAACCACTGCACCAACAGAGCTATGGCAGCCAAGAAACCCAACGATGTGTTCAGCCACTGTGCTGCAAAATACCTCTTAAAAGTGTTAAAAAGCATAGATGCCTCTTTGAAGACTAAGGAATGCCTGAACCAAGCCATAGTATCTTCAATAGCTTCACATGCATGTAAAAGCTAGACAATGAATAAGGAAGACGGAAGAAGAAATGATCGTTTTGAACTGCAGTGTTGGTGAAGAATACTGAATACACCATGGGATGCTAGAAGAATGAACAAATATGTTTTTAAGGAGAAACAACCAGAATGCTCTTGATCTCGTATACTTTGAACATGTTATTAGGAGGGACTGGTCACAGGAGAAGTACATCATACATGGTAAAGCAGTGGAGCAGTATAAAAGAGGAAATGAGACTAAGCGACACAAGGGCTACAGCGATGGGCTGAAATACAGCAACAACTATGAGGATGGTGGAGGACGAGGCAGCACTTTATTCTGTTGCAGACAGGGTTGTTGTGATTTGGAATGGACTCAACAACACCAAGCAACATCAATGCCTTCAGTTGTTCTAGAAGCAAATGGCAGTATCACCAAATAAAATATCTCAGACCTCTTGGTGGTGACCACATTTAAACAACATGAAATTTCAGCTTTCATCCATGGGAACTGGGAATTGAGATCCCAGAGAACTCTGTATGCTGAAAATCAGAAAGGACTAGACCTATGCATTCACAAGTAATGATGAATTAAATCAGGAAAAGAATGGAGAACTGATTTTGTTCCCTAAGGAACAGGCCTAGCTATTCACAGAGAGCTAACAATAAACACAATGAAATGTATGAACAGTTGGAATAAGGTTTGGTGCTTACACAATTCAAACCCTGTACTCTGTAGTTCTTGCCATGAACCACTTGACAACTTATTAAGAGAGCTCAGATTCATCTTCAGGTCTTAGGGCCTTAACCTGTGAGGTTTTCTGCAAGATTTTTTTTTTTTTTTTTTTTAAAGGGTTACTGGACGTCAGATTTCTATTTAAAGGGCCCATGTCTACACAAACATTGAAATGAAATTGTTGTTAGGTGCTATTGAATCAATTCTATGTACAGAACAAAACATTGCCTGGTCCCATGTGATGCTCACAATCACTGCTATGTGTTAAAATGATACAGGGAGTGGTTTCTAATCTTCTCCAACACCACAAAGAGAAGGAGAATCAAGATCAACAGCCCAAGGCTGACTTCCATGAGGCAGAAGTCAGACAAGCAGCCTCTCTCCATCATCTCGGCCAATTCCGACACCAACCATTCCTCCCACAGTACACTCTACTTCTCTTCAGGGTTCGATAATTCTTGGCAATGGCCAGACACAGCTCACAGACCACATTCATGATAATGAAGTTTATGAGTGAAATAACAGGTTACATTTCAGGCTCAGGAACATGCAAGGATAGTTCTTTCACCAGTATATACATGCACTTGCAGGCACACCTCTCCCTGGCCCTCAGTCTCCACCACAAAGTACCCAGCTTTTTCAGTTTGTGGGCCAGAAAATCTACTGCACCATCTCCTGTGGGTCTTTCCTGCTAGTCTCCCCTTTCTTGGTGGTAGGGGTGACTCATTTCAAGGCTATGACTGTGGTAACACTGGTAAATCCCTTTGGTGGGCCACAATTATTACATCTACAAAGTCCCACCAAACCATGTGGGCTGAGGTTGCAAGCCCATGGCTAGAAAGGCCACATAAAAGTGACCCTCACACCACACAGGGTTTCAGTCCACTGCTGCAGCTCCTGTGTCAGTCTCTCCCTGAGGGTCTTCTTTGTGCTGACTCTCTACTGTATCAAGTATTATGCCCTTCTCTGAGGACTTGAAGTTCTTACAGATCAACATCAAAACCTGGAGCCTTTAGTATGGATTATATCTACTCTTAATATGTTACATAAAAACAACTAAGGTCAGTGATCCTGAGCATTTCAAGGGTACAGATAAATTCAGGTTTTCAGGAGAGTACCTGAAACTGAAGGACAATGAGCTAATGGCAATCAGAAAAAAAAAAAGGGTCTCTAACACCAAGGAACATGTTCCAAATTTTAGTTTATTTGCTGCTCATCTGTCTGATCAATTGATTAGGTTGGGGGAGAAGGTACACCAGTACCTTATTACTTGTTTAGACAGAACTGTGAAATTTCTGTGCATTGTTAGTGAAACTTCCTACTGGTCTAATATTATCCGGTTGAAAAATGGAGTTAAAAAAAGATCTTTAATAAAAGTCTTGGTAACACTTTGTACATATTCACCAAAAAGCTTGACTTTTAATTTGTATTATTATAGCTCTCAATGGGAGGAGGCAAAACAATATTCTAGTTCTGATATGGTCTTCTTGGAAATATAGCTTCTCCCAGCTTCTAGATTGCTGGTAGCACAGTAGTAACATCTGTTGCTATGCTATGATTTAATTAATACAATAAATGGCTTTTTCCCCCCGAGATTTTATTAGAACCTCTAAAAGGCACCATCACCTCTACATTGCAGAGATAATGCAACACACTGTTACTTTTATGACCTGTCTTCTTTTTCAGGTTCAGAATACTTGACAATCTAAAACTTCTAGTTTACATTAAAGGAATATCAACTGACAGATGATAGCTAGAAGAATAGATTTTTATTTATCCATTTCTTTCTCAATTCCTAAAGATACGTAGAGACATTTCCTGCTTGTATTTCTGATCGGTCTGAAATCTTTAGTTGGTTGCAGTTCATTTTTATTTGTGTATTTTCTGTTTAATACTGCTGTGTAGGAAACATTTTAAATAGTTTAACTAAGTATCATTTATAAGTAACATTCTTCAATTACAGCCTCTCTCTTTTATATGGAGGAAATCCAAATGCAAGCTTATTAGATTACCAGCTATCTGACCACTTTAATAGAGACACAAATCTGCTTTAATATTTCTGAATCACTCCTGAAATTACTCTTCATCCTGAAAGTAGATCAATGAAAACTACAGAAATGTGTCAACTGCCACTTACGGATATTGAAATGTCAATGTAAAGCTCACTTCGAGAGAAAGTTTATTATAATGAAACCAGCCAGGATACCAGTTTGTAGAGGCTTAGATGCCTAGTAAAACAGAAAATAAGCTCAAATGTGGATTTGGACTAAATAGCTATCAAAATTTATATTCAGTTATTATTTGCCATGAGAGAACCCTTCACAATGGAAACACAATGTTTGTCATCACATAAAGGCTTCCTTTCCATAAATGGCTTAAAAATTATACTTAGGAAATGCATGGTTGGTGATGTTATTTCTATTTAGTACAGGAGTTTTGTTTTGTTTTTAACAGGATAAACAAGATAAAACTACTTAAAATAAAAAATACTGTTTGGCACCAGCAATTAAAAAACAGATGAAATAGACTTAATCAAAACTGAAAACTTTTCTTTTTTTTTGCATCAAAGGGCATTATTAAAAAAGTAAAAAGCCAACCTATAGTATGGGAGAAAATATTTAGAAACCATGTATGTGATAAGGGTTTATGATCTAGAACATGTAAAGAATTCCTACAAATCTTCCACAAAAAGACAACTCAATTTTAAAATGGGCAAAGGATTTGAACAGACATTTCAACAAAGAAAATACACAAACAGGCAGTAAGAACAACAGAAAGTGCTCAACATTATCAGTCATCAGGGAAGACAAAGGCAAAACTCCCACAAGGTACCACCTCAGCCTCCCTGGGTTGTTGTTGTTGTTAGGTGCAGCTGAGCACCACACACACAGAACAAAACACTGTCCAGTTCTATGCCTTCCTCACAAACACATTTTGCAGCCACTGTATCAATCCCCCTTTTCGATGATCTTTCTCTTTTTTGCTGACCCTCCAATTTAACAAGCATGATATCTTCTCCAGGGACTAATCCCTCCTGATAAAACGTGCAAAGTACATGAGAGGAAGTCTGGCCATCATTTCTGAAGAATGTTCTGGCTGTACTTCTTCCATTTTTTTGTTGTTGCTTTTGTTCTGACAATCCATAGTATACTCACTATTCTTTTACAACACAATAATTGAAATACATCAATTCCTTTTCGCTTCCCTTGTTCACTGTCCAGCTTTCACATGCATATGAGGCAAACAAAATTACAGTGACTCATAGCAGGACATGTTAGTCCTCAAAGTGACATCTTAGCTTTTCAACACTTCCAAGAGGTCTTTTGCAGCAGATTTATTTACCCAGTGCAAACACGTCATTTGATTTTTGACTGCTGCTTCTATGAGCATTGACTGTGGGGTCACTATTCAGAATTCAGAATTTTCTTCACTTATGATGTCGCTTATGGGTCCAGTTATAAAGGTTTTTATTTTCTTCCTGTTGAGATATAATCCATAATGAAGGCTGTGGCAGCTGACCTTTATAAGTAAGTGCTTGAAGTTCTCTTCTGTTTCAGCAAGCAAGCTGTGCCATCTGCTTATGGCATGTTGTTAATGAGTCTTCCTGTGATCTTGATGCAGTGTTCTCCTTAATACAGCCCACCTTCTTTCATTTTAACTCAGCCTATAAAATGAGCAAGTGTGGTGAAAAGATACAACCCTTCTGTGACAGCTTTCCTGATTTTAAAACACAGTATCCCCTCTTTCTGTTTGAACTTCTTCTTGCTCTATTTATAGTTCCACATGACCACAATTAAGTGTTCCAATTTCCCATTCTTTGCAATGTTATCCATAGTTTATTATCCACACAGTCAAATGTCTTTGTGTTGTCTATAAAACACAAGTAAACATCTTTCTGGTATTCTCCACTTTCAGTGAAAATCTGTCTGATATCATCAGTGACACCTCATTTCACATTCTCTTGTGAATCTGGCTAGACTTTCTGGCAGTTCCCAGTCATTGTGCTTCTGCAAACATTTTTCAATTATCTTCAGCAAAAATTTACTTGCACACAATATCAGTAATATTGTTCAACAACTCCCACATTCTGCTCAATAACCATTCTTTGGAATGGGCACAAATAGGGATCTCTTCCAGTTGGTTGGCTAGTAGCTGTCTTCCAAATTTCTTGGCATAGACAAGGAGTTTGTACTAAAGGCATAGACAAATTTGTAGTAAAGCCACAGACAAACATATACCAAAGGCATAATTTGTACTAAAGGCATAGACAAATTTCTTGGCATAGACAACCACTTCTAACGCTGCATTTGTTTGCTGAAACATCTCAGCGTCTGTTTTACGACAATGCCTTCAATGTAGCTTGTATTTCTTTCTTGAATAACATTGGTTCCACTTCCCCAAATCTCTTTGGGCCACTGCCTCTGTGTATTCCTCCCATCTTCTTTTATGATTGCTGCATCATTCAATATTTTGCCATAAAACCTAAAAACCCATTGTCATTAAGTTGATTCTGACTCATAGCAACCCTATAGAACAGAGTAGAACTGCTCCATAGAGTTTCCAATGAGCATCTGGTAGATTTGAACTGCTGACCTTTTGGTTAGCAAACACAGCACTTTACCACTATGCAACTAGGGTTTCCATTTTAACCATAGAATCCTTAAGTATTGCAACTAAAGGCCTTCTTTTGTTTCTTCACTCATTCAGCTTGAGGAATACTGAATATGTTCTTCCCTTTTAGTATTTTAACTCCAGGTCTTCGAACATTTCACTACATACTATACTATTTTACTTTGTCTTCTCAAGTCTTCCTTTGAAGTATTCTGTTCAGCTCCCGTATTTCATCATTTCTTCCGTTTGCTTTACTCTCCCTTCAAGGGCAAGTTTTAGCATCTCTTTCTCCACCTTCTTTGGTCCTGTCTCCCTTCCCTGTTTATTTTAATGTCCTTTTGCTTTCTTCCAATGTGATGTTCTCGATGTCATCCCACAACTTGTCTGGTCTTAGGTCAGTAGTGTTCAGTGCATCAAATCCTTGTTGAAATGGTCTCGGAATTTAGATGGGATATACTCAAGACCATAGTTGGGCTCTCATGGACTTGTTTTAACTTTCTTCATCTTGAATTTGAAATTGAAGATGGCAACTGATGATTGATTCCTTAGCTAGTTCTGTCCTTGTTTTGACTGATGATACTAAGGTTTTCCACTGTTTCTTTCCACTGATGTAGTCAATTTGATACTTGCACATTCCATCTGGTGCGATCCATGAATATAGTCACAATTTGTGTTGGTGCAAAACGTGATTTCCAATAAATCGGTCACTGGCCTTGCAAAATCCTATCATACAATCTTCCACATCTTTTCCATCACCAAGGCAATATTTTCCAACTACTGGTTCTCCTTTCTTTGTAACTTTCATACTCCATTCACCAAGAATTATTCATATGTACCAGTTGCATGTTTGAGTAATTGCAAACTGCAGAAGTTGGGAAATATTTTCCATTTCCTCATCTTTGGCATTAGTGGTAGGTATGTAAATTTGTACTAAATTTGTTATCTAGTTTGCCTTGTAGGCATATGGATATCACTATAACCCATCCACTGCTATAGAGCTGGATCCGACTGAAGGCAACCCTAGAGGTCAGAGTAGAACTGGCCTATAGAGTGTCCAAGGAGCGCCTGGCAGATTGGAATTGCCAACCTTCTGGTTAGCAGATGTAGCATTTAACCCACTATGCCACCAGGGTTTTCTATCACTATGACAACTATTATAAAAAACAGAACACACACATACACATCAAATACAAAAACATAACAAGTTTGGTGAAGATACAGAGAAGTTAGAGCTCTTGTCCAGTGGTGACAGGAATGTTAAATGGTACAGCTACTCTGGAAAAGAGTTTGCTGGGTTCATCATTGTGAATATAATTATCATTATTAAAAGTATGATAATGATCAATGTTTTCTTTCTGTAAATCTATAGTATTGAATGGGATCCCAGTTTATTTTGCAATATATAACACGGTCCTCTTTGCTTTAACAAAGAATTGGTCCAGTTGGACATCAATCTCTAGAAGAGAGGTTTTACAGTGGAGAGCCCATTATGCTTTTCATAATTAGACATTTTTAGTTCTTTGAGTTATTTGAGTGACAGTGGTCTCATTACACAGTACTGAGCCTCAGTCATCTCACGCTTAACAATGACAAATACTATGTGTAATTTACCACAATAATTTTTAAAAGGCTCTGGGTATGAATTCAAGCATCGCCAATGACCAATAGCACAAATATCGCTTCTCTCCGAACTTCTCTACCTTCTTCTGTGAAGTGGGTCTAATGATGCTTGCCACACAATTCATAGCCCTGTTCAGTAAATACTAGCTAAATCTGAATCTTTTCCACAAAGTCGGCATGGGAATTACATAAGTGGCTTCTGTGGAAAACCAAACTTAGTAGTAGCTTGAACTGTTCAGGACTACACAGTCACAGGTGAGGTCAGTATTAGGGCCAACAGAATAGTCTCTGCAGGGAAAAAAGACATAGGTTGGTTTACTGCTACTAGGTGTATTTACTTTGACGAGTACTTTGACCCCACTATGCCTTACTGTTTTAAAAGCCCTGGTGCTGTAATGGTTAAGTACTTGACTGCTAAACAGAAGATCAGTGCTTTGAATTCACCAGCCACTCCACAGGAAAAAGACCTGCCTCTGCTCCAGTAAAAATTACAGCCTAGAAAACTCTAAAGAGAAGTTCTAGTCTACACATGGGTCAGAAGGAGTGAACAGTAGACTCAACAGCCTGTAACAACAATAACAACTATCTTATTTTCCTCATATATAAAGCATAGAAGATATAGGGCCAACTCTCTACAGCTCCTCCGAGAAATTTGGTCAGTGGAGATTTAACACAAAGCTTGGCACATGGAGAACTAGTCAATAAAAATGTGCAGCTACTGATAGTTTTTCAAAAAAAGAATAAGTAAAATTCAAGAATTCAATAAAATTTAGGATGTGCTTTGTGTTCGAGACGCTGCTCTTGGTACTGGGGATACGACGGTAACAAAACCCAGAACGTTCTCTGCTCTCATGAAACTACTTCCCGGTAAGCTATAAGACAGTGTGGACAGTGGTAGAATAATGTGAATACAGAATGGCTGTGTGCGTGTGTTGAGTGTGTGTGGGGGGGGTATATGAAGTGGTGCATGTTTGGGGGGCACTTTAAAAAGAGGATGATCACGGAAAATCTCTCTGAGGAAGTAAAACATGAGCTTTGACCTAAATGATGATGTGGAGACATTTGTCCCAGGAAACTGGTACCTGCTAATTCAAGATATATCTTTAGATTTTCTTCAATTTGTCATTTCTGTGTAAGCATCAAGTGGGATCCAAATTTATCTTATATGATGTGACACGTTTCCTTTTGGCTTACCAAGAGGAGCATCAAAAGTTACATATCAGTCTCCCAAAGGAAGGAGAATCCCTTAAATTCTTTGGAATTGGAGATTTTCAGCTACGTGACTTGTTAGCTAGGTTATAGTGGTCTCATTACCTGGCACCCAAAGCCTCAGCTGTCTCATCTACAAAACATACAAGACCACTTATGGAATAGCTCAGCAAAGCGCCTGGTGCAGGAGGCCCTCAAAAGGGCCACCGTTATCACAATCAGCAGGAGAGGGGCATCATGCTTCCAAGCTCTGCTAGACTAGTAATGCCACCATGGGTAAGGTATATAGCTTCTCCCTACCTCTGCTTCCTCATTTGTAAGACGGTGATAATAATAGTAATATTTATTAGGATTGAATGTGAAATCAAATGAGTGCATAAAATATATTGAAACCTGGCAGGGTACAAATCTCCATAAGTGCTTATTAGTAGTATTTCCCATAATATTGATAATTGCTGTATCAAGAGTAATCACACACTCATGGACTACTATGAAAGAGAGAACAACTGGTGTAGAAAATACAAACAGATGTGCAAGTCAACCTCAGGCAACACACTCATAATGGTAAGAACAGTCGCTTATGCTCTGCTTGTTTCTTACTGCCGGGAATTTTAAAATGTAAATTACATCTTTCAGGTGATCACATGGTCAGAGAATAAGAGCTTTGCTTTGGCTAATTTATCCTTTTTGTAATGTATCTTTTAATTTACACATCTCTGTAAGATTGAACACAATTATGACTACACAACACTTCAATCAACACTCATTACATTTTGCATCTGCCAGGTGCTCCTTGGAAACTCTGTGGGGAAGTTCTACTATGTCCTATAGGGTCTCTATGAGTTGGAGTCAACTTGACAGCAGTGGGTACCATGGGCTGTGATTAAATGCCTGTCCAGGGTAAATATCTTGTTGCCTTTAACTGAAAAAGGACTATCAGCCTTGAACTAATATTTTCAGTCTCACTCATGCTGAAGAACACAACTTACAAGCAACAATACTGAGGAGCCCTGGTGGTACAGTGGTTCAGTGCTCTGCTACTAACTGAAAAGGTCAGTGGTTTAAACCCACCAGTGGCACCACGGGTGAAAGATGTAGCATTCCGCTTCTGTAAAGATGCACAGCTTTGGAAACTCTATTGGGAAGTTCTATCCAGTCCTACAGCATCACTACAAAGCAGAACTGACTTGACAGCTGTGGGTTTATCAACGATATGGAGTTCCTAGGTGATGCAAATGGCTAATACACTAGCCTGCTCACCAAAAGGATAGCAGTTCAAGTCTACCCAGAGGTTCTATGGAAGAACAGCCTGGTGATCCACTTCCAAATAATAGTAATAATAATAATAATAATAATAATCAGCCACTGAAAACCCTAAGAAGCACAGTTCTGCTCGGACACACATGGGATCATCCTGAGACAGCAAATGGTGGCACCAATATTGGATACAACTATAAATGATGATGGTCTCACCCGTGATATTGTGCTATATTTTGTGGTTTACTTGGCTGAAATTCCAGCTCACCTGTATTACATCCCAAGTTTATATTATAGCCCAAACTTAACTAAAGCCAGTGATTAGAATTAAGTAGTTTAATCAACAATTATAGACATCTTTACTGCTCAATGGGTTCTAGTAATAAAACATGCCAGAATGAGAAAACTTCTGGTAGTAACTGTGCTGCCCAAATGGGTGAAAACCCACCCTCATACTAATCATTAGCAATGGGCAAGTGGGCTTAAATTCTGCCTTCAGCTAGATACATGTCTTCATTAAAGTTGATAGAAAAATAATGAACTAGACAGTCATTCCTAAGAAGCCAGTTGATGTGAAAGAGGAGATACCAGCCCTGATCTGGACTCAGGCTCTGACTTCTAAGTTGACTTGAGGGCTCTGAAGTCTCTAAGCCCTTCTTTCAAAGTATCTGTGAGTGGACACAAACCATCAGCATTTTGATTAGCAGCTGAATGTTTGTGACACCCAGTGACACAGGATAGCACGACAAAGGATAAATGAGAAGCAGGAGGCTGGTAACTTACTTCTGGCCCTTGGATCCATAATGGTTCCATGCTGCAGCTGCTAACCAAAAGGTTGGCTGTTCAAATCTACCGTCCATTCCCTGGAAACTCTATGGGGCAGTTCTACTCTGTCCCAGAGGGTCGATATGAGTTGGAATCAACTGGAAGGCAGGGTTTTTTTGTTTTGTTTTGTTTTTTGTTTTGTTTAATAACAAGATCAGTATTACAATGACTAGAAGATAACCTGATAACCTTAAGAATTCACTCATTTATTCATTGAACAAATATTCATTGACCAACTACAAAAGGTAGGTAGCATTCTAGGATAATATTTTTGGTATTCCAAGAAACAAATTATTAATATTATGAACTTCAGTAACTCTGTACAGTCATAACAATTAGGTGTAAGAGTCAGGCCACAGTGTTTTACATATTTGATGATGTACCTTGTTAAGTACACCTTCAAACTTGTCCAACAACACAACTTTCAAATTGAAGCATGGTAGTTACCAGGGAGTGATACTCAGATCCTTTTTATATAGCTTTCCTTAAATGGTCATCTGAGGCTTGTTCAGTGAGAAAATGGAAATAATCCAAAATTTGGGGGAAAGAGATAGATTATTCATAATTTTTTAAAACTAGATTTAATGTATACAGGCAACAGTAGAAGGAAATGATATGTTTACTCCATAGAACACTCTACAGCCATTCAATGACTTTTTTAAATAAGTCTGTAACTGATAAAAGAAAAAAAATGTTAAAATAAAAACTTAGTACACAATATAAGTATTAATCTGTAAAACAATAAACCCACAAAGGTAAAAACAAGAAGACTGTGAAAAAATACACCATAATATTAACAGTGAGTGTTTTGTGTAATCAAGTCTTGTTAATCATTCCTTCTAGCTTTGTCTTTTTCAAACTTACTTCAGTGATGAGTACTGGAGACACTATTGATTAAAAACTGAATCAATTTGCTATTTCAAATTCCTTACTTTGCAAATTGGAAACACCTTAACTGTCTAAACGGGGGCAGAGCAGGTCGTTGTAGTTGCATGTACAACTGGTTACCACATTGTTCGGGACTGAACTGTGTCCCTCTAAAGGACATGTGTGCATCCTAACCCTGCTACCTGTGAATGCGACCTTGTTTGGCAACAGAGCTTTTGAAGATGCTGTAAGTTAACATCAAACTCGAGTCAGGTGAGTCCTAACCCAGTCTGACCAGCGTTCTTATAAAAGAGTAGCAGAGATACAGAGACAGACACACAAAGGGAAACACACCAGGTGAAGACAGAGGCAGAGGCTGCAGCTGCAAGACAAGAAATGTCTGGGGACGGGAGAGATAAGAGAGGGTGACACCTAGTACTGTAGGGGAGCCCATGGTCCTGAATGACACCCTGCAGTCTAATTTCTACCCAGTACATTTCTCGTACTTTGTACTTTGGTACAAAGCATAGTTTGGTACTTTGTTACGGTGTCATGGGTTGAATTGTGTCCCCCCAAAAATGTGTGGTTTTGCTAAACTGCATGTTAAAGGATTAGGGTGGGCCTGTAAATTCCTGCATAGGATTACTTCCCTGCTCCGCTGTAGGGGGAGTTTCCATGGAGTATGGCTTGCCCCACCCTTACTCCTTTCAGCCTGCAAGAGATAAAAGGGAAGAGAAGCAAGGAGAATTGGGAACCTCGCACCATCAAGAAATATGCACTGGGAGAAGAGCACATCCTTCAGACCTGAGGCTCCTGTGCCAAGACACTCCCTGGACAAAGACTGATGCAATACTGGACTTTCCTCCAGAGCCAACAAGGGGGAAAGCCTTCCCCTGGAGCGGATAACCTGAATATGGACTTGCAACCTACCAGACTGTGTAAGAATAAACCTTCCTTTGTTAAAGCCATCCACTCTGTGGTATTTCTGTTACAGCAGCCCTAGCTGACTAAAACATATGGTAAGCCATAGGAAATGAACACACACGATAGAGAATTTTGATGCCATTCCATTCAAAAGTGATGCTAAGTGAAATAAAGCATTTAATGATAATAATCTCAAATGTAAGTATTTGATTATATATCTCATAGAAAATATAATCCCCAAAAGGACTGGTTGAAAGATATACTACAGCAACACTGTCCAAGAAGGATATATTATGTGCAAGATACGTAATCTTAATTTGTATACTAGTCACATTTGACAAAGTAAAAAGAAACAGGTGAACTTAATAATAGTAATGCATTTTTGTGGACAATGAAACAGGAAAAGCGAAAAAGAACTAATGCATGTGGATTGTGATGTTGGCAAAGAATGTGGACTATGCCACGGAGTTCCAGAAGAACAAACAAATCAGCCTCGGAGGGAGTACAGCCAGAATGTTCTTTAAAAGCAAGGATAGTGAGCGCCTGTCTCTCTAGTTCGGGCAGACCATCCTCAGGGACCAATAGATGCAGAAACACAGCATGGGCAATAAAGTAGAGGGTCAATGAAAAACAGGTAGACTCACAGAGATGGACAGACACAGTGGCTGTCCCAGTGGTCTGAACCATACCAGTGACGGTGAGAAAGCAGAGGACCAGGTAATGTTTCATCCTGTTACACATACACGGAGTTGCCAGGAGCTGGAACCACGTCAACAGTAACTAACATCAATATGCTTTACTTAACCCAATATATACAAAATATTGTTTTAACAAGTTATCACTTAAAAAAAAGTATAATATTTTTTAAGTACTAGGTATTTGAATTCCTATGAGTTATTAACATTTTCCAAAACCAAAACCAAACCCACTGCCATTGAGTCATTTCTGACTCATAGTAACCCAAAATAGATTTGAAATAGATGGAGACAGAATTAGAAGGGAAGGACTTGAAGAGTTCCCAGATTCCATCTAACACCTGTGACCACTGGGTATACGTCTTCTAGTCTGGAACAGGGCTTTATACACACCGAAAGATCAATATTGTCTCTAGAATGGATGGCTGATGTACAGTTGATCTAATTCCCTTGTCAGGACCTTCAGGAATGCATCTCCAAACAAGAAGCAAAGTTTCACTGGTTAACAAACCAGGAGTTGAGACTGAGTTCACACAAGCACAAGGAAACAAACGTTGCCCAAGTGATCTGTTTCCATTGACGTTCGGGCTGTCACCATGGACTGTATGTCAGAATAAACAAAGCTCACTCCATGAGCTCCTCTAACACAGTAACACATGCCATCCAGTCCCTGTCAGCCACATGGCACTGATGATCACAGTCACATAGAAACAAAATGAAACACTGGGTCAGACTAACTGTAACGAACAAATACACTTAACTTTGCTCTCTTTCTAGAATGAAGATGTATAATTATTATTATGATTACTTTTACTGAATAAAAATAACTGGCTTAAATTTTGAACTCCCATCATTGAAGATTCTTCCATCAACTAGTAAAAACACAAAAACCTTCTATCTGTTCAGAAGTCAACTCAGACTCATGGGGACCGAAGTGTGTCAGAGGAGAACTGTGCTCCCTAGAGTTTTTAATGCTGATCTTTTGGGAGTAGAACACCAGGTTTTTCTTCCAAGGCACTGCTGTGTGGGCTCCAGTCTCCAACCTTTTCATCAGCATCCGCACAGCACATTCATCATCTGGACCACCCAGTGACTCTTCAGCTAGTACTAAGGAGTAAACTAACCCTCCTTTGAGGTCTTCTCACAAGAATGTCTTCTGTCCCCTGAGTTGTCAAACTTTGGGCAAGTGATTTCTCTCCTGCGAGCCTCCCTATTGTCCATAAAAGGGAATACTACAACTCAGCTTACGCAGTTGGTTATTCTGAAATGGAATAACATAACCAGAGTGTTTTATTTCTACAGTAGCTGCTAAATTCTTCATTTCAGTCCTGGTGTATACATACATTCTCATATTTGTTGAAAAAGAAAAGTGCCAAAGAAGAAGAAAATCTCTGATTTATCTCCAATTGTAAAAATCTTCAAGTTTGTTTTTGATGATTTGAAAAAAGAACCCTCAGCCAACACACAGAATTTGGAAGCAGCCTGTGACTTATAATAGGTTTGCTAGGAAACAGCTCCAGAGCCAGGAACTCCAGATCCAAAGAAAATTTATGCAATTAGATCATTTGCTCTAAATGTGATTATGCATTTGAGTAACGAACAGCATGATTCTGTAGGTAAAGCCAGGGTAATAAGGGGAAAATAGTAAGAAGAAACTCAATTTATTACAGAAGCTTCACAGAGCTGCAGAAATGGAAATCCTATATGCATAATAAGCAGGCACTTTCCATAACGGCCGAAGATAACAAGGAGATTATTCCAGATGATTATGTGCAGAACAGAGAGGGTAGACTGACAATTCTGGGAAGCCTGGCTCTAACACCAGCCAGGAAAATAAATTCAGAAGCTCATGGGAAGAGAAGAAGCAGAGATGTGAAAGGTTGCGACACTGAGTGCCAGTCAGTGGGTTGTTGCCAACCTAGCAGAGAATTAAAAAAAAAAAAAAAAAAAAAAATCCAAAGAGAAGGTTCATAAATGAGCCAGTCTGATTTAGAGGAAAAAAGGGGCTTGTTGTCAGAGATTTATGTGTGGAAAAAAATCAAGTAAAGTGCACCATAGTTGTACCTGTAATTTAAAAACAAAAAAAATACTGTTGATTCTGACTCACAGTGACCCTATAGTACACAGCTGAACTGCCCTATAGCATTTCCAAGGAGTACGTGGTGGATTTGAACTGCCGACCTTTTGCCTACCAGTCAAACACTTACAAGGACTGCCAATTAAGTTTTCAAACTCATCCTAGAAAAACTGCTACATAGCTCATTGCTGAATATCACTACAGTCACCTTTGAAGTACTTCCCTTGGGAAGCTAAGCACCAATGCCAGTGCCTAGTCCACCCTTCAAACACTTTCTGGAATGTTCACCAGAGCTGTCGTCATATTATCCTTGATGTCCTGCATGTCATCAAAATATCTTCCTTTCAATATTTTCTTCATATTTCAATAAAGAAAAAAGTCACTGGGGGCCAGATCAAGGGAGTAGAGAGGATGCTCCGATACAGCTATTTGTTTACTGGCTAAAAACTCCCTCACAGACAACTTTACAATTAAGTTTGCAAACTTGCTGCTGTGCCACCATGAGAAATGGCCATTCTAGAAAGAGTTGCAAAATTGCTTTGATGGGAAGAATAGGCACTGGCACTAGTGCACAGCTTCCCAAGTGGGGTACTTTGAAGGTGACCACAGTGATATTCAGCAATGAGTTATGTAGCACTTAGAACAATTCTGTTCGCAGACTTAATTTTCAAACCCTGTATGTCTGACAAGGATCAGAACCTCGAATATATAAATCAGTGATGGTTAACGCCTGAATTCCAGAACACACTTGAGGCAGTGAATTTGCCCTGTAATTCTAATGAAGGAACTAAGAAGAGACACCTGGAGGTAGGTTAGGAAAACCAGCCAGTGAACACCTTATGAATCACAAAGGCCTGATGGGCAGAGTGAGGATGTGGCAGGACCAGGCAGTGCTTTATTCCCTTGTACACCGGGTCCCAGGAGTCAAGGCTGTCTTAACAGCAGCTTGCAGGCTTTTATTTTACACCCCTGAATGAACTGGACCTCAGGGAAGCCTTAGAAACCTCCTACACTCCTTCCACAGAAGGCGTAGAGGAAAAGGTCGCCTTCCCATCTCTGGCTTTCCTGCCGCCCCTCAGTCTCCTTCGGACTAGGAAATAATTCCATGCATTCTCTAACCAGCTGGCCAAGCTGAAAGGCCAAGTGCAGGAAGCACAGACACGGGAGAGAGACATCTGCGAGAGGCTGGGGAAAAAGAGAGTCTGTGCTGGAGGTTCAATTCATGATGTCTTTGATCCTGTCACTAAAAACTTCAAGCTGAAGAGGCAGCTAAGATCTGCGTCACCACTGTGTCTATTGTGATGGAGTCTAGTGTTCCCCTAAAATGAAGCTGAGCTACGGGGTGTCTACGCTGTGACTACAACAGTCAAAACAACAATCATCTTGAGGGGAATTTAGGATGAGGTGTACTTGCGGGGGGGGGGCGGTGCTAGTTTTTATATAAAAATTTTATTTTGTCTTCTGAGGTCACTTGAGTGGCTTCTACATTATGCAAAGGGTACCCATTGCTCTGAGAGGAAGCTAAAATAAATGCCTGTGTGTGAGTGTGTATGTGTGAATGTGTGAGAGACTTTGGATGCGTCTGCATGTGTGTGACTAGGTAATTGTGTGAGTGGGTGACTCTGTGTGTGCAGATACACGTGTAGTGTGTAAAAAAATGTTTCACCACCTCAGCCTCTGTGCAAACCAAACCAAACCAAACCAAACTTAATGCCGTCAAGTCGATTCTGACTCAGAGCGACCCTACAGGACAGAGTAGAACTGCCTCATAGGGTTTCCAAGAAGCACCTGGTGGATTCGAACTGCCGACTTCCTGAGTAGCAGATAGCTCTTAACTATTAGGCCTCCAGGATTTCAGGCTCCTGTGGAGACAGCCAGCAATTGCTAAGCAAGGGATGGCTAGGGAAAGAGGAAGAGCTCCTCGGAGAAGCTGCAGGGTCAAGACTAAAGCATGCTCAGAGACAGCCTCGGGTCATGGAGGAAGGTGGAAAGGCCCCCAGAAACTGGAAACCTGGGCTATGCAATGTGAGAAAAATGACCGGAGATGTGGGTGTGAGGACAGAAAGCTGGAACCCCAGAACCCAAGCACTGCAGCTCTTCTGCTGCTGGTTAGAAAGGGCAGAAAAGCAGCAAGCGGCCTTTGGAAGGTCAAGGAGCCACTACACAGCGCCACCATGTGGTCATGACACGTAATAGCAACAAAAGGCTATGACTCCAGTTTCTGTTCTTTTTAGCTACTCTTGCCCTACAGGGTCGCTGTGAGTCAGAATCGACTCCACGGCGGTGGGTTTGGGTTTTTGTTGGCTGGCTTTCTACATGGACCTTGGAACGTGGGCCACTTTGAGTCAGAATCGACAGGACTGCAGTGGTTTGCTTTTTGGTTTTGGAAGGTGGGCAGTTCAAATTGGTCAGGTGCTGCTTGGAAACTATAGAATGGTTTCACTCTGTTCTACAGGGTCATTGTGAGTTGGAAATGACTGGAAGGCAGGGTTTTTTTTTTTTTTTTGGTTTTGGAAACCCTCCTTGCATAGTGGTTAAGTGCTAAGGCTGCTAACCAAAAGGCTGGCAGTTCAAATCCACCAGGTGTTCCTGGGAAGCTATGGGGCAGTTCTACTTTGTCCTACTGGGTCACTATTATTTAGAATTGACCCAACAGCAATAGGTTTTAGACTTATTACTGAGTCTTCATCGTGCCGTAGTTAAACGCTCAACTGCTGATTGGAAGGTGGGCAGTTCAAATCCACCAGTCACTCCTTGGAAACACATAGGGCTGTTACAGCATGTTTTATAGGATGACTATGAGACTGAGTCAACTGGTTCGCAACAGATTTGGTTTTGGGTTTCGTATTGCTGAGTCTTCTGTCTAGATGGCAACAGGTTAAGCCTCTGTGAGAGAAACCTGGTGGTACAGTGGTTAAACTCCCAGCTATGAACAAACCCACCAGCTGCACCACGGAAGAAAGATGTGGCAGCCTGCCACCATAAAGATCACTTCCATAAACATGAAGGGCCTTCGAAACCTCATGAGGAAGTTCTGCTCTGTCCTGTGGAGACACTACAAATTGATTCAACATTAACAGGTTGGGTGAAGCAAACTGTTAAGACTGTTTGCCTAATGGTTAGAGGTTCGAGTCTACCTAGAGGTACCTTGGAAGCCACAGTGGCAAATTAGTTAATACTATAGGTGCTAACCAAGAGGTCAGCAGTTGGAATCCACCAAGCACTCCTTGGAAACTATGGGGCAGCTCTTCTCTGTTCTGTACAGCTGCTATGAGTCAGAAATTCATTGGACGACAATCGGTTTGGGTGTATCTTTTTTTTTTTTTTTTTTCCCTTTCAGCTTAGAAGTGTCTTGGAAGAAAAGCTGGGTGATACTTCAGAAAAATCAGCTCTATGACTATGGAGGAAACCCTGGTGATACAGTAGTTACATTCTGTGGCTGCTAATCAAATGGTCAGCAGTTTGAATCCACCAGGTGCTCCTTGGAAACTCTATTGGACAGTCCTACTCAGTCCCGTAGGGTCGCTATGAGTCAGAATTGACTCAGTGGCCATGGGTTTGGTACTTATGAAGCACAGTTCTACTCTAATCCATGTTGGGTCACCATGAGTAGGAAACAATTCAATGGCAACTGTTTTTTTTCAACCCTTTTTGGAGTAGTTGTTCTTGGATTGTACAAGTGGGAGGGGAGGTAGAAGGATAGGACATCTCAGATATCTTCCTGCTAACAAGGTCAGTAATAGTTTGAACAATACACTGAAGAGAAAAGAGACAGACAGGCTGACCCCCCAGTGTGCTCCCTGCTTCACACCTGCCATCCTACTGGCAATAAAACTAGTAAAGCATCCATCTCACTTACTGCCTCACCTACGACCCTCTGAGTTATTTCTGTTATGTTATTTTATACACAGGACAACTGAGCCCAGAGAATTCAAATAGCTTGCTCAAAGTCACTTAGGTAATACGAGATCAGCATGGACTAGTATGCAGACTCATTTGTCAGCAGCATCCCAGGCCACCAGTGTCTCTTCTCGCCATCCCCACAGTTTGAAAACAAATCTCCCCAGGCTTGACTTTGCTATTGCCACTACTAATATAAAGCAAATTTGCCCAGTGGGTCCGTCTAAAACTCTCCAATAACAATTGCTCCTTTGAGCAACTACTTATTGTTCAGTAAGTTCTGAGAAAAACATTCTCCTTCTAAATATACACTCCATGAGAGCAGGGCCCAAGTCAACGAGCCATGTAAAACCTGAACACATGCCTCTATGCACCTCTATCTGCTCTCCTCGCCCTGTGACAGTACACTCCCCCTTTCCACCTTGCACTTGTGGGGTCCTTTCAACCTACACTTGTCCCCTCCTCTCCACCTTGTCTATCCCTTCTAGAGAGGAACCAGTAAGACAACCTCATTTGTTTTTTCTTTTTTGATCTTCCTATACTTAATAATTCTACACTTAAAGGTAAATAATACTATAACCTTTTACAAGTGAGAAACTGAGAGGCAAGTGGCCTGACCCATGGGAACCCTACAGACAAGAGAACGTAACACTGCCAGGTCCTGTGCCATCGTCACAAACACTGCTACGTTTGAGTTCATCGTTGCAGCCAGGGTGTCAGTCCACTCCCCTGAGGGCCCTCCTCTTCTTCAGTGACTGTGTGCTTTACCAAGCATGATGTCCTTCTCCAGAGATCAGTCCTTCCTGATAACACGCCCATAGCACAAGAAACAAAATTTCGCCACACTGGCTTCCCAAGAGCACTGACTGTACTTCTTCTACAGCAGATTGGTTCATTCTTCTGGTAGTCCATGGTATATTCAGTATTCTTCACCAATGGCATAATTCCAAAGTGTCAGTTCTTCTCAAATCTTCCATACTCATTGTCCAATTTCTACATGCATCAATTACTGCCTGCAGACCTTCAAATAAGAAGTCTTTCGATGCCCTAACCACAAGCATGTAATCACTGACTGAACCAATAGTGGAGGATAATGTAATAGAAATTCTGCATGAAATTGTACATGTGTTTGTTTGTCTGTGTGTCCCTGTGGTTATGTATTTTATAGTTCTTGCTAAAAGTCTGGGATTTAAAAAAACTGTTTTAGGTCCAAATTTTGTGATTCCAGAATTAAAAGAATACTTTAAAAAAAAAAAAAAACAACAATGAGGCATATTAAAAAAAAGAAAAAAAAAAACAAAACAGTGCCATCGAGTCAGATCCGACTCATGGTGACCCCAGAGGCCAGAGTAGAACTGCCTCCTAGAGTATCCAAGCAGCGTCTGGTGGATTTGAAATGAGTTATATTTAGGGAGCTTTAAAGACCTAGGAAATCCTGATGGCATAGTGGTTACGTACTACAGCTGCTAACCAAAGGACCAGCAGTTTGAATCCACCAAATGATTCTTGGAAACTCTATGGGGCAGTTCTACACTACCCTATAGGATTGCTATGAGTTGGAATTAACTCAACGGCAATAGGTCCCGGTGGTGTGATGATTAACAACTCAGCCGCTAACCAAAACGCCGGCAGCTCAAACCCACCATCCACTCTTTGGGAACCCTGTGGGGGCAGTTCCACACTGTCCTGCGGAGTTGTTGTGAATCAGAACTGACTCAGTGGGAATGAGTTTCAGACCTAAAGTTCTGGATTTTATTTTTCAGACAAAAACAATTTATTCAAATTGATGAATAAATAATAGGAAAATAAGCATAAAGGAATGTCAAGTACAGATTCTGCTTTTCCTCTGCACAGCACCAGATGCTGCTAAGGATGCTTTGTGTGGTCCTTTTGATCTCTGAATACATCTATCTTTAAAGGTAAATTCTGATTTAAGGATAATCGTAAAACAGAACATTTCCCTGGCATTGTGACAATTTTTCACAAGGAGGAAAAAGGAGAAACATTTTGCTCCCAAGTCTTGCTCCAAATTTCTACAATGCTGATTTGGTAGCGCCACCTGCTGGTAAGCATCAAAATTCGCTTTGAAAAATCGAAACACCCTTGGCTTCATTTATTTTACGCTGCTACATAGGGCCACTATTGTAAACCCTGGTGGTGTAGTCGTTGAAAGTTTGACTGCTAACCAAAAGGTTGGCAGCTCAAATCCAACTCCACGGAAACCCAGAGGGTAGTTCTACCCTGTCTTGTAGGGCCACTGTGCATCAGAGTTGATTCAACAGCAGCAATTTCTTACTATGTGGCCATTCAGAGTTGGAGTTGGTGGCAAGTTTTTTTTTAAAAAAAAACATATTTTCAGAGGTTTTAGGAAAGTTTATTGCACATTTAAAATTAATAAGTAGCATTATTTCTCATCAAATTTACATAGTTATTAAAACACAGACACAAATAAGAATAATTTCTATATTTTTGTCACCAAGAATGCAGTCTGCAAAACCATAGTCTTATAATTTGATATTTTATATCTAAACTATATTTATCTTTTTAAAAAATACATTATATAATGCTCTTGAAGAGGCTTTTAATGGTTACATTGTGTTTAATCACGAGATATGAAACCTTTAAGTTTTTTTTCCAATTTTCTTTCTTTATTCAATATTTGGATATTACAACATCCTGACATAAGAACTGTGAGTGAGCTCTGATATTTATAAGATTACTAGAACTAAAACTTCTTAGTCAAAGCAATTCAAAATGTGAATACGGTCAAGTTCACTTCCAGAAGACTCTACCATTTCCCTTTTCTGTAAAGGTGCTAGTTTGTCCACAGTCTTACCAGCTCTTCCTTTCATATACTTTTAAAATTACCCTAAATCTGACTCGACGGCACTTGGCTTTGGCAATAGCACCATAAAGAAAAATAATTTTTTAGCATCCATACTAATTTAATAAACAGTGAACCTTCTCCTATATTCTACTGCTCATTTCTATTTCTTCATTTCAAAATTTTTCTAATGCTGAGTTGCTCAATTTTCTTTTTTGGTGTTTGTCTCTTAACACCTTTTCATGTTTGTTCCTCATATTTTCCCCCGTCATTTACCTTTCTCTTATCCTTATGGTGTGTTTCAACATGGGGACATTTTCTATTTTGATTCCGTCAAATATATCAAAAAATCCACTGCTGTTGAGTCAATTCTAACTCATAGAAATCCTAGAGGATGCAACAGAACTGCCCCACAGGTTATATGTCTTCTCTTTTGTGTCTTTTTTTTTCCCCCTTTATTTTTCTTATGGGGTTTATTATGCTTAGAAATTATTTCCTCACTCTCAAAATTTGTCATTAGTTTACTTTGAAGGTTGTTATTTATATTTTTAAATCTTCTTTTCCATGCAAGAGAATTTTATCTAGATGTTTTGTACGTGTGTGTGTGTGGAAGGTCACTAAATTCGCCACCGTGAGAGGAAAGGCTAATCTATAAAACATTATTACATAATGGTACTTGGCTTTTCTGCACCTGCAGGAATATGTGACAGCTGATGTGCAAAATATTTTGAGGACATTGTAAGGAGTCCTTTATTACGTTATCAGTGGGCTAGCCAGCTCTGGTCTATAATATGTCCATATTTATACCCTTAAACCCTGCTCAATTACCAACATGCAATGAAAACTGCTTTATAAAAATTCCTTTCATGAACAGCTGGCTTTTTCATGAACAGCAGACCATATACAGCCCGCCTATATTTCCCGCCTCTCAGGCTTTTTAGTAAGGTACTACACCACTGATAGCACATGCTGCTGAGAGGTAAGACTCTGTATAATTGTTTGAAATGAAAGTAATGGTATGTATGGCAAATTACTGTTTTTACAGGGTGTTCTATGAAGTGAGGGTGCATTGGTTTTTTGGGGGGGGAGGTAAGTATGGATTTTGAAAAAATATTTATGTGGGATAAATATATCCCTTTGGATTCTGAGGGTAGGATTTGGGGTATGAGGCTAGGAAAAAAAATCCATACCACCTACCAAAAATTCAGACATAAAGATTTAACACGTATTCCATTAATGAAAAAAAAAACCAAAAAGAAAGATTAATTTGTTCACAAAGTGATAAAATAAAAGCAAAGAAGTGAAGAGTTTATTTTTTGAATACATCCTAGAAAAATAAGGGCTGTCATATGAACAGATATATATGCACACCAAGGTTTATTGCAACACTGTCCACAATAGCAAAAAGACGGAACCAACCTATGTGCCCATCAACAGATGAATTGATACACAAATTATAGTATATTTACACAATGGAACAGTATGCAATGATAAAGAACAATGATGATTCTGGGAAACATAACATGGAATCATTAGGAAGACATTCTGCTGAGTGAAGTCTGCCAGTTGCAAAAGGGCAAACGTTATATGAGACCATTATCATAAGGACTCAGGAAAAGGTTTTCACACAGAAGAAAATAATCTTTGATGGTTATGAGGGAGGGGAAGGAGGGACGGGGTATATTCACTGATTAGATAGTAGATGAGAATTGAATTACATGAGGGTAGTAACAGCACACAGCAGAAGGGAGGTCAGCACAACTGGACAATACCAAAAGCTAAGAGGTTTCCTGAAGATAACCCAACATTTTGAAAGACAGATTAGCAGGAACATGTGCCTGGAGAACAGGGTTTCAGGAGACATCTAGGTCAATTGGCATAGTAGCTATTTTTTTTTAAGAAAATATTCTCCAACCCACTTTGCTGAGCTGCATCTGGAGTCTTAAAAGTTAGCAGGTGACCATCTAAGTAGCATGAATTGGTCCCAACCCACCTGGAAGAGAGGAAGATGAAGGTCATCAAAGACATGAAGAAAATATGATCCCAAGAGAAAGAAGGGGCCATTTAATACGGAGATTACATCCGTGTGAGACCAGAAGAACTAAATGGTTAGCCATCACCAGTGACTGCCCTGACAGGAAATACAACACAGGGTCCCTGATGTAGTGGAAGAAAAATGGGTGTGCAGAACTAGAACTCTATTAAAAGACCAGACCTGATGGTCCTGACGACTTGAGGGTCCCCCTGAGGACATGGTTCCCAGACTCTCTGTTATTCCAGAGCTGAAACCAGTCCCAAAGCCAACCCTTCAAAGACTGGAGTAGACTCTAAGACATAGAGCGATATGGGCAAAGAATATTCTTCTTATGTTAAAAACATACATGAAGCTGTGTGAGCACCTCTCATCCAGCCATGAAATAAGACGGTGGAGGAAAACAGGAGTTGGTTGAATGGATACCGGAAGTACAGGATGGAAGGGAGGAATCTGCTATCACCAGGTGGGGAGAGCAGCTAGAGTTGCATAGCAGCATGGGTGTGGGGTTTTATATGGCAAATTGACTTGGATTGTAAATTTCCACTTAAAGTGTAATAAAATATTTAAAAAAGAAATGCTAAGTTTAGCACTGTGAGGTTCTTGGAACTACAAGGATAGCTGGGCAGAGGACAGGAGTCAAGTGCTAATCATTTCACATCCGACTTTGCTTTAACAGGGGTCTTGTGGGGTATTACAGAATTTATAGGATGAAGTTGAAAGTGTGGTGAACAGGTCAAGAATTTATATTTCCCTGACACACTTATAACTTCTATAAAAGACAGCATAATTAATTATCACTGTAACAACACAAGGATCAATGAAGTACCCTCATGCTCCAAGAACACACCATTTTGAAGCAACAGAATTAAAAATGGAAAATATTAGGTATAATATGATGTAAGGAAACTAACTCTACTTTTTCTACAACAGAAAGCAGTGGTGTAGGAATTAAACCACTGAACACACTAATGACCAGGACTGAAATATCTGTCATCTCTGGTATTTGTTACATGCATATACATGCAAAAAAATCTCATGTAATTCAAGAGATACGACTGTGCAAATTACTAATGATTTATAGGCAAGGAATTATATACCCTGTTACTCAGCCCATCACCAATATAAACATTTATAGGCTTACTTTTTTAATATTTAAGTTATGTATGTTTTGGGTAATGATATCATAAGTTATACTTTTTATACTATTACTCTTTCATATGCCCATTGACAAAAGTTAAAATTTTACTTAAAATACCCAAGCCTAGAGAAAAATTGCTATGAAATTTAAAACAATCAGAAAGAATGGGTCACAACTCATAGTGACCCTACATAACAGAAAAGAACTGCCCTACAGGGTTTCCAAGTAATGGCTGGCAGATTCAGCTGCCCACATTTGGGTTAGCAGCTGAGTTCTTAATCACTGTGCAAGGGTCACTAGGAGTCAGAATTGATGCAACGGCAACAAGATTGGTTTGACTGCAAACTCTCACGTAGGAGACAGAAATAAGGTGAATTATTATGAATCACTAAATAAATCATAGTCCTTTTAAGATAAATGTTAGATGACTTCCCTGTCTTTATCAAGAAGAGTTGCCTGTTTTCCCTCTGCGATGGCACACAAAAACCACCCAACAACAATAATGAATGCCACTCAGCAAGACACCGCCAAACATCGACATGAACACTGCTGTGAGACATTGATATACCACGGTTATGAATCCTTACCAAGTTGTCTATACAACGCTGCCAATGTAAGTGCACAGTGGCAAGTTTGTGAACTTAAATGTCAGCCCTCATATGTGTGCCTGTGTGTATAAATGTGTGTGTCAGAGACCCTGCTGTTATGTACAGCAGATTCTTGTCTCTTTCTATTTAATAGCTTATTAGTATCTCCACAATAAGTGGTTCCTCCATGACACAGAAAGGGGCTTCAAATGGGTTTGGTCCAGCTGGAACTCCTCCTGAGAAGCTGTACTTCCACCCCAGATATACTAAATCAGAATCTACAGTTTAACAAGATTCCCAGGTGATTGTTTATCTACAATGAATTTGAATACACTGTTTTAAGAGCAGTTTTCATAACTGGTTCCTGACAAGTAGCATTAGCATCACTTAGCAACTTGCCAGAAATGCAAATAAGTTAGAATGAACCAGTTCAAAGCTGTGAAAAACCAATAAAATTGGTGTGCCACCTAAAAGCCATTAAGATGTAAACAAATGTTCTGCTTACACGGTTAAATTTCTAGTAATTCTAAGACTATTATAAACTTTCAGTCATACTACTGAAGTATAATATATATCTAAAGTTACAAATCACAAGTAAAGAAAGATAGTAACCCTATTACCCTTTGGAAACTAAAAACATCATTAAGCACAAGTTTTTCTTGCTACAGCATGTGTCATGCCTGAAGTTAAGACTATGAAAAAAACAGAAGAGTATTACTGAAAAGTAACATCTGCAAGAAAGGGAAGGTCCCAACTGCTGGAGGATAGAGCAATTTAAGACGGAGATGCAGAGGATTAGCAAATAGCTTGAAAGCCACTCGGAGGCTCTGTTTAAAGATAATTTGCTGAACATACACATTCTCTCCAAAAGGCAGAGTAAAATGAAACACAGAAGTCTTTTAAAAGCATGCGACAGAGCATGTCAAAAGAAGCAGGACAAGAAAACAAAATACTGGAAGCTAAGAAAGCATGAGGATGTGTAGAAAGGGATTTGCTCCCATGACGAAATGAAAACTAGGCAAGCAGTGCAAAATGGAGAAGCAACACGATTTGCCTGCATAACTCCCAAAGGACTTAAGGATTTTCTGCCCCACATGGCATTGAGGGTGAAAGACACTAAAAATAAACAAGATGGTTGAGATCCTTTTAAAGAATCAGGCAGATTTCCCCAAATTCTACTCCCACTCATGTTAGCCAGGCAATAGATCAGCCAAAGACTAGTGATTTGTTCTTCTGTTTTAAAGAGAATAACATTGAGCAGTTCAGGATTATAAGAAACCATGTGCACGAAAAGTAGAGGGGGTGAGCACCAATGCTAAACACAGGGATATTGAGAAGAAACTGTTTCACCAAATATGGAAAATGTTTGGTCTCCTCCACCACCCACCCACACCAGCCTCAGCTCACAGAAGACTAGCTGCCACAAGAATGGATGATGTTTCATTCAGAAACATACCAACTCTAAGAAAAAAAGTCCACAAATAGAGCTATTACAGTTTTCCACTCAAACAACACAGCTAGCTTCTCCTACATTGAGACCCAGAGTCATACTTCTCCTCCTCTTCTCTCTCCAACAGGCTCAGAGATTCTATTGTGTTAGCTGATGACCCATTTTTTAATAGAAGTAGACAATACACTTATGTCAGATTCTTAGGAAACTCTGCAACATGAAAGATGAAATAAAAGTAAGGGGGGGGGAACAACCTGGAGAAAGAACAGAGAATATACAGTGATGAAATGTGAAAAAGACTCAAGGAAGAACCAAAGGAATACAACCACCACAGCCTCCACCAGACTGACTCCAGCACAACTAGATGGTGCCTGGCTCAGGTGCTCAAGCACGGATTACAATAGAGGGTCCCACGTAGGGCTGCAGAAAAAATGTAGGGAAAAAAATCAAACACACACATGAAAAGGCAAGGCTCACTGGTCTGACACAGAATGGAGAAGCCCTGAGATTATGGTCCCCATATACCCTTGGAACTCAAGACTAAAGTCACTTCCAGGGTTTATGCTTCAGTCAGTGATTAGACAGGCCAATAAAACAAATAAGAATACACAAGGTCAGTCACGTATATGAAACTAAAGGGGCACATCGGCTCAGGTAAAAAGGCAAAAAGGCAGGAGAGGATATGAAAGCTAAATAAATGGAAATGGGGAACCAAAGGCCAAGAAGGCTAGAGTGTCAACATGTCATGGTGTTGACAACCAATGTTACAAAATATGTACTACTTAATGAACAAACTAAACTTCTCAATAAACTTTAATCTAAGGCTCAATAAAACAGAAAAATTAAAAAAGGAAGCAAACCAAAAACTAAACAAAGCTCATAAAATAAAACATTAGAGTTATGAAACAAGAACAGAATACTACTAAAAGGGATCTTCAGAAGTAAAATTAAATTAATACTGTGATAGAAGAAAAAACACTTAATAGAAGTTTTGAAACAGAGTTGAAGAAATCTCTTAAGAAGAAAACAGCAGAAAGAGAAATAATGAGAAGAAAAAGAAAGATAAGAAAGTACAGGATCAGACCTGAGGTTCAATATTTGAATAATAGGAAAATGCTTTCTGTTTTGAGGGGGAAAAGTTTATATTTTAAGTGAAATCCTGATCAAGGAGTCCCTCAAGTGACCAGTATGGTCTCAAAGGGCTGCGCCTCTAACCTTGGAACTCAGAAACACACTTATGCCAAGGGGAAGTAAATCTAAGAAGCTAGAGTTCAGGCAATACACACAGAGGTGGTGTACACATTGCTTTGCTTGCCATGTAAAAATTCAACCTCAGCTATCACAACTCTCACCTCATCTCCACAGCTCAAGCCTTACCCAATGACTACCCCAATAAAACCAAAAAAAAAAAAAAAAAAAAAAAAAAAAACCCTGTTAACAAATCTGTTCTGATTTAGCAACACTACAAATAGAGTAGAACTGCCCCATAGAGTTTCCAAGTAACACCTGTCAGATTTGAATTGCCAATCTTCTGGTTAGAAGGCATAGCACTTAACCATTACGCCACCAGGGTTTCTGCCGCAATAAGGAAATGCTCATTGATGCCACTTTATATGTGTATAAATTGGTTCTTCTCCCTGGACTGTGTTCCTCTCCACCACTTCCAATCCAGTTTATCAAATGACAACCAAAACATCTCTACAAAACTAGTCTCTCCAACTAGACCCAAATGCTTTCATTATGCTCTCATGGGGGAAACAAGTGTGTGTCAAATACTATACTAAATACTCTACATTTTCTGTGTCACTTAATTCTCACACCACCCTACAAAGAAGGCATAATATTCCCATTTTACATATGAGAAGACTAAAAAGATAGCCTGCGCAAGGTTTTTAAACATGGCAGAACTAAGATTTATTCCCCAGATTATTTGATTCCCAGACTTCCAATATTGCCATTAATTTTCTTACTTTATTATTGTAACACTTTGCAAGAAGTTGAAACTATATTGGTATATTGGGAGGATCTGCTACTTTAAAATCCGAACAAACTGAAAAAAAATGCATTTTTTTCCTCCACCACTGAGTTCTTGTTTCTTTCTTTACGTGTCCATTAATTTAACATTTGACATTGAATCCATACCAGGCACTGTACAAAATACTGGAAATAGGATTGTATCCTTGCCTTCTAGAGCTTATATTCTGGTGGAGGAGGCAAATATTAAACAGTCAAGCCAATATAAATTCATAATTACAATGTCTGATAAGGAGAGAGGTACAATGTTAATTAGAGCATGCAGGGTTTCTAATTTTGGTGGGCATTTGCCTGCGTATTATCATTTCTTTTGGGAACTGTTCCTCCCCTACCCAGTGAAGTTCTGGGAAGGGCATACTAATCATAGCACTGCCAATTTAGCAAGGTGCTAGTAGCCCAGCTGAGCCTGATTCTCACAGTACTCCACCTTCCTGGCTACAAACAGTAAGCCATTAAATCCTGAGCCAAATGCATCAGTATTCTTTCTTGATTTTCAGACTAAGTTAGACTGGGGTAACAGTCAACCAGAAAATGCCACTAACTTAAAACAACAAAGCCTAGTTCTGCCATATGTGACAATTCCACCGCAGGCCAGCTAGAGGCTCTGCTCGTCATAGACACTTGAGGGCTCTGCTAATAGAGATTTCACCTCTCAGTAGCTTTCCTGATCACAGAATAGGCTGAAAAGAGCATGGTGAGCCACATACTGGTTGAGAAGTGACACATTTTACTTCTTTGGCTAAAAAAAGTCATATGGCTGTGGTGTAGTCTCTCAAATTTCCTTTTTTGTTTTGATATCCTTCTGTCCTTCTGCAAATGAGTTTCTCTATGTGACAAACATAAAGACATGGTGACAGACAGCTCAAAGTTTCCATCATTTCAATTTACAAAGCTGAATGGAAATCCCAGAAAACTTTGGTTTCTCTCCATGTCAGAAGATTTACATGGCCTCCCTTTTGAACATTCTAGTCCTGATAATTAAGTTCGCAAACTTACCATCATGCACTTACATTGGTAGCACTGTACAAACAACTGAGTGAGATTTCATAACCTTGGTGTATCAGTGTCTCAAAGCCATGCTCGTGTTGACACGTGGTGGTGTCTTACTCAGCAGCATTTATTATTGTTGAATGTTTTTTTGTGCTGTCATGAGAGTGTCAGAGCTTGAATTAAAACAACAAACAAACATTAAACTTCTTGTTAAACTTGGCAAGAATGGAAGTAAAATCAGGGATATATTAGGAAAAGTTTATGGGGATAATGCCACGAAGAAAACGGCAGTGTACAAATGGACTAAATGTTTTCTGAGGGAAGAGAAAATGCCACTGATGAAGACAGGTCAGGGTGGCCAGTAACAAGCAAAACTGATGAAAACATTGCAAAAACTTGTCAAATTCTGCACCAAAATTGTTGGCTAACTGTGAGAAGCATAATAGACCAAATAAACACTGAAAGAGAAACAGTTAGGAAAATCTTAACTGAAAATCTTAGCATGAGAAAAGGTATGTGCTAGAACAGTCCTAAAGGAACTCATCAATGAACAAAAGGAAAGGAGAGCTGAAGTTTGCCAAAACCTTTCAGAGAGGCAAGACAATATTCTTAGCTATGTTATCACTGGTTCTGAAACACGGATATTCCAATACAACCTGGAAACAAAGCATCAAAGTGTACAATGGAAGTCACCCAGTTCTCCATGACCAAAAAAGTTCTGTCAGCACAAATCTAGAGTTACAGTGACGTTGCCAGCCTTTTCTGATATCAGAGAGATTTTTAATTATGAATTTGTACCAACTGACAAACAGTTAACCAAGTTTACTATTTGAAATTGCTGAAAAGGCTGCATGAAAAAGTTAGATGAAAATGACTTCAATTTTTTTGCCAACAATTCATGGTCCTTGCTTGCATCATGACAATGCACCAGCTCACACGGCACTGGCTATGGGGCAGTTTTTAGCCAGTAAACAAATAACTATATCGGAAAACTGTCCTTACTCACTTGATCTGGCCCCCAATGACTTTTCTCTTTACCCAAAGATAAAGGAAATATTGAAAGGGAGACATTTTGATGACATTCAGGACATGACGGGTAACACGACAATAGCTCTGATGGCCATTCCAGATAAAGAGTTCCCAAACTGCTTTGAAGGGTAGAATTGGTGCTGGCATTGATTCATAGCTTCCCAAGGTGAGTAATTCACAGGTAACCAAAGTGATATTCAGCAACAGTATATGTAGCACCTTTTCTAGGATGAGTTTGTGAACCTAATTGACAGACCCTTGTACAATGACAGCTCTGATGGCCATTTCAGAAAGAGTTCCCAAATTGCTTTGAAGGGTAGACTAGGCAGTGGCGTGCGTGTATAGCTTCCCAAGTAGAATACTTTGAAGGTGATCATAGTGATATTCAGCAATGAGGTATGTCATACTTTCCCTAGGATGAGTTCACAATCTTAACTGACACATCTTGTAAGACTGACAAGGATCTTCCTTCAGAGCAAGCACAGAAAACATTCCCTTGGAGCTGACACCTGGAATTTGGACTTACAATCTATGGACTGTGACAAAATAAAATTTCTCTTTTTATAGCCATCCATTTGTGGTATTTCAGTCATAGCAGCACTAGATGACTAAGACAGTTGGATTTCTTTTACTTATAATCAACAGTGCCCAGACAAAACTTAACTTGACAGTCAGGATTGGCTTCTCTGAGGAAGTAACACTGTAAGCTGAGACATCAAAGAAGTTAGCAAATAGACAGTGTTTGGATCCAGCACAATAGCATTCATTTTTATTTTCCATAGTGGAACAAAAAGATTACTCTATCTACTTTATAGGCTTAAAAACAGAAGAAAAGTTCATATATTAAGCAATCCAACTCTGTCCCTTTCATTTTACTCTTATTCCTTCTCTTTTTATTTCCTTGAGACTGAGAACCATGCAGTATTTCATTTTTAGGTAAGTATCATCCAACAAACGTTTACCAGATTTCCAAATGAAAAATGAAATAAATGAATGAGGGATGATTAGGGCAGAGAATGTCTGAGAGCAGAAGGAAAACCCAAGATAACTGAAACTTTGCCTCTGGAGCTTGAGTTCTGACTGAGTATATCACCCACAAGGTCTGTTCACTGGACTAGGAATCAGACTTCTACCCTGTGGTTCAGCTACACTACCAACTTGCTTGATCATAACATCAGACGCTGGGTAATTCATGAGTCAGATTCAACTCGATGGCACTTGGCTGGCTGTAAAATATTTCCATTTGTTCAAGGGTATTATATTACTCATGATAAAAGTAGATTCTAATTTAGAGAATCCAGTATTCATTTTTTTTCTTCTTTGTTTTTACTTTCCAAATGAACTGTAAAGTATAAAACCCAATTCAGAGCAGAAGCTACCCAGCTATTATTAGCTCCATCCTCCCACAGCTTGAGAGACTGAATCCCAGAAAAGATCGACAGCGGACATATTTGGTCAGAATTAAAAAGAAAATAAAGAACACTAAAGACTTCCTTTACAAAAAGTGAGTGCTATTTCTACTGGCTTTTAAATAATATATACACAAACTTCTATACTCATTTTGAAGTATCTCAGCTATTAGTAAGTTCTTTAACTTTAAAAAGATTAAATCAGAGACCTTTACAAAGAGAACTACAAACCTTTACTACAAAAAGTAAGAGAGAATTACATAAATGGAGAAACCTACCCTGCTCATGGAAGACTTAACATTGTGAAAATGTCTATTTTAACCAAAGCAATCTACTTATATAATGCAATCCCAATACACGTTTCAGTGACATTTTTTAATGAGATGGAGGAACAAATTACCAATTTTGTTTGGAAACGGGAAGCCCCAGATAAGCAAAGCATTGCTAAAGAAGAAGAGTATACTGGGAGGCCTCTCATTACCTGACCTTAGAATCTATTACACTGCCACAGTAGTCAAAACAGCCTGGTACTAGTATGAAAACAGACAGACAGATCCATGGAACAGAATTGAGACTCCAGAGATGACATCATCTGCCTATGAACAGCTGATATTCGACAAAGGCCCTAAGACATTAAACTGGGGTAAAAACAATCTCTTCAACAAATGGTGCTGGCAAAATTGGATGTCCATCTGCACAATTAAAACAAGACACACATCTTACACCTTATACAAAAACCAACTCAAACTGGACAAAAGACCTAAATATCAAATCTAAAACGATAAAGCTCATCCAAGAAAAACTAGGAACAATAACAGAAGGTTTAATACACAACGTAGACACTTCAAAATCTGTCAAACAAACCACAATCATCAGAAGAAAAAATAGATAAATCGAACTACTAAGAATCAATCACTTTTGCTCATCCAAAGACTTTATTAATAGAATTAAAAGGCCACCTACAGAATGGGAAAAAAATATTTGGCAACTCTATGTCAGACTGACACCTGATCTCCATAATCAATAAGGTACTACAAAATATAAACCAGAAAAAGATAAATCATCCAATTAAGCGAAGGGCAAAGGAGATGGACAGACACTTCTCTAAAGAGGAGATCCAGGCAGCTAAAAAACACATGCAGACATGTTCACGATCTTTAGTTATTAAAGAAATTCAAATCAAGACAACAATGAGATACCACCTCACCCCAACAAGATTGGCCATGATCCAAAAAACACAAAACAACAAATGCTGGAGAGGCTGTGGAGAAATTGGAACCCTCCTACACTGTTGGTGGGGTTGCAAAATGGTCCAGCCTCTTTGGAAGGCAATCTGGCGCTTCCTTAAAACAATGGATATTGATATACCATTTGACCCAGTAATTCCACTACTTGGAATATATCCTACAGATTCAAGGCCTTTCACACCAATGGACACATGCACCAGAATGTTTATCGCAGCACAGTCCACAATAGCAAAAAGATGGAATCAACCCAGATGCCCAACAATAGAAGAATGGATAGGTAAACTGTGGTACATATACTCAATGGAGCACTACGCAATGATAAAGAATAACGATGATTCCAGGAAACATCTCCTAACCTGGTTTCAACTGGAAGACATTATGTTGAGTGAAAGTAGTCAGCGACAAAAGGACAAATACTGTATGAGACCTCTACGATAAGATCTCAAAAACAGACTTGTGTATAGAAGAAAAGACTCTTTGACAGCTGCAAAGGATGGGAGGGAGGGAGGGTGATGGGGGGAGGGTTTACTTTAGATAGTTACTAGAAATCTAGTTGGAAGAAAGAGGTGATAGCACACATTAGGAACAAGAACAACATTAAGTGGACTTCAGCATAACTTGAGTACTCCTTCCATCTTAACTCATTACTGCAAGGACAGAGTAGCTGGGGTGGGGGGCGGGGGACCATGCTCTTAGGTGAATTCCAGGCCAATTGGCACAACTAGCGTTTTCCTAAGAGAGCTCTCTGCACCCTACATTGGTGAGTGGTGTCTGGGGTCTTAAAAGCTGCCAAGCTGCCATCCGAGGACACAGCAAATGGTCCCAACTCAGCAGGAATGGATGCTCACTGAGGACCAAAATGGCATGCAGTAAGGACAACCGAAAAGACAGAGAGACCCACAAGAGTGGGTGCCTACATCGACTTGGGACCAGAAGAACCGGATGGTGCCCAGCCACCACCAGCGATAGCCATGATGGAGCTCGCAGAGAGGAGTCTCACTGGCAACACAAGAATAAAAAGGGCTGTATCATGAGATCTCCACTAAAAGACCTCAATTAATGGTCCAGCGGTTTTGGGGTTCCTCTGAGAGCATGGCCCCCGGCCCTGATGCTGCCCTTTCCCATAAATTATAACAAAGGTCCACTCTTTGGACAGGAATGGATTGGACTTGGCAATGCAGAGTGACCATATATTGGAAGCACTTTATGGTTCTATAAATCTATAGGCTATCATCTTGTTGACCTCTGGAGGAAGGGGAGTGGATGGAGAGGAGGGGAAAGGAGGCTGTTGGGAGGATGAGACATGTATGGAGCAGAGAGGAATAGTGTGCAGTCACCAGACAGGGAGAGCAGTGGAAGCTGCATATAGGTGGGCACGTAAATTTATACGTGAATGTATATTTTCACTCAGTCATGTTAAATAAAAATTTTAAAAATAATCCAAAAAAAAAGATTAAACCAGACTTATGCACTTGACCCCCACTGACGCTTAAACCATGAAAGGGGAGTCTATTTTTATTACTTATTTATTTGTTTATTAATTTACTTACTAGTGAAGGGTTGTAGGAATCATGGTTAATAATACTCTATAATGTATTTGTTTTTATGTATATTGCACTGGTCTACACAATAAGCAAAGCTGAATCATAAAAGTAATTAACCATCATGCTTTCCATAGAGCCTTACAAGCTTACAAAGAACATGATAGAAATTATTACTTTTTTTATAGAAAGTATCTATAGAGCATAAAATTAGTAAGGTCACTGAGATGGCTAAGTTTGTGCATTATCTTGGCTGGGCCATGATTCTCAGTGTTTTGGCAGTGGTGTAATGCTCTCTGTTGAAATTTGATAGGTGATCACCCCATGATGGTATCTGCTGAGTGGTACTGGGGGCGGGGTCTGAGGTGACTCACCACCCCTTTGACCTTCAACTCTGCCCTCTGCCACCTACTTCCTTCCTGCTCAACTTGCCAAAGCTTTCATCTATTTCTGGATCCTCCAACTCCTTCTGGTTCATCTTACCTCCAGTTCTTGTGAGTTGAGTTAGCAGCTTACTTGCTGATCTTGGGATTCATCCACCTCCCCAGGCTACGAGCAAGTGTCCTGCTCCCTGACCTGCCAATCTTGAAATATTTCAGCTTCTACAATCATACGAGCTCCTTGATATAAATTTCACTAAAGACACACACACACACACACACACACACACATACACACCACACACACACATGTGCACTTTACTGGTTTTGCTTCTCTAGAGAACCCAGCCTAAGATAGCCTGTAACTTGCTCTTGAGGAAACTGAGACCTAGTGATATCAATGAGTTGACTGGTAACTGCCCTAGAAAGTGACTTTGCCAAGACAGGAGCCCAGATCTCTTG
Source organism: Heterohyrax brucei (assembly GCA_028571685.1). Classification (NCBI taxonomy): domain Eukaryota; kingdom Metazoa; phylum Chordata; class Mammalia; order Hyracoidea; family Procaviidae; genus Heterohyrax; species Heterohyrax brucei. The sequence continues at coordinate 174,554,675 of CM053143.1, read as the reverse complement.
ACATTGTCATTACCGTTGTGTAGATTCTAGAGCCAGACTGGTCTCAAAGCTCAGTTCCACTACTCAATAGCCATGTGTCCTGGGGCAAGCTGCTGAATCCCTCTTTGTCTTTAGTTCCTCCCCCATAACAGCATCACCTCCAGAGCTTCTATGAGCTTTCAGAGTTACTAGATTCCATAGGTACACAATAGCACCTGGAACACAGCAAACCTTCAATAGCATTTGTTCTTACTGTGCGTGCCCAGTACTCTTTGTAGTAGGTCATATAGCTGCATGAACAAGGTAACTTAAACTTCAAGTATGTTGTAAGTTTAAGATATAAGGAACCTTGGATTTTAGTGCTGTTTCTTATATGTATGATTTGTGGGCATTTGAGCAAGTTAGATGAGCTCTCTGAGCCCATTGCCTCATGATTAAAATGGGGAGGGGGAGATCATTACTTTACATGAATGTTGTCTTGGTTAAATGAGGTAAGACATAAATCACTTACTATGTGATCAACATGGCATAAGTACATTATAAATGGCAGTTATTGTTATGTAAGACATATAAACAATATTTCTCTAGGTAGAGCTCTCATCAGCAGTTATAATCCCTCTAAACTCATATACTGAATATACCATAGACTACCAGAAGAACCTACATCTTACATACCTTGTACGTGTTGTCAGGAGGGATCAGTCCCTGGAGAAGGACATCATGCTTGGTAACACAGAGGGTCAGCGAAAAAGAGGAAAATTCTCAATAACCTGGACTGCCAAGGTGGCTGCAACAACGGGCTTAAGCATGGAAAAGACTGGAGGCAGGGTACAGGACCAGGCAGTGTTTCATTCTATTGTGCATCAGGTCCCTATGAGTCAGAATTGACTGGATGACACCTAACAACAACAGCCAGGAAAGCAAATAAGTTTGCCTTGGAAGAAGGACAGTTAGAAGTGCAGCTAGACGCAAGGATGGTAAGGCTACAGCTCTCATACTTGGCATGTGTCATCAAGAGGCATCAGTCCCTGGAAAAAGACATCATGCTTGGTAAACTGGAGGCTCAGTGTAAATGAGGAAGGCCCTTAATAACGAGTTAGACTGACACAGTGCCTGCAACAACGGGCTCAAGCACAACAGTTGTGAGGATGGTACAACACTGGACAGTGTTTTTTGTTTTGTTTTGTTTTTCCTGTTGTACACAGGGTTGAGTCAGAACTGACTCAATAGCCCTGAAGCATCGCAATCAAGTCATGCAAGTTCAGTCCTAAAAAGTTTGTTGGAATTTCCAAAACTCATTGTCACTGAGTTACTACTGATTCATAGCAACCCTGCAGGAGAAAGTAGAACTGTCCCATAGCGTTTCTAGGCTGCAACCTTTCATGGAAACAACCTGCCACATATTTCTCCTGCACAGGTGATAGGTTCAAGTCCCTGATCTTTCACTGTTCGCAGCCAAGCACTTAACCACTGAGCCTCCAGGAGTCCTGGGAGTTCCCAAGGGGATGTCTGAGACAGCAAGTTCTCTCAGCACCACCATGGCGTCTCCAGTGGCAGCCCTCTTTGGCAAGAAAGAAATCGAGAGAGAGATTCTTCAGATCATGTCATGGCACACTTGATGTATATCAAAGCAATTATGACTGAAACACTCTAAGGAAAGAAGCTTCTGATGATCATTACTGATACTAATGCTGACATCAGTGCTGACTCGCAGTCATTGATAATGCTGATATGAATACAAGCAAGAATAGTAATGTTAATGCTATTAATAACAGTATAAAACAAACCCATTGCCTTCAAGGTGATTCCAACTCATAGTGACCCTACAGGACAGGGTAGAATTACCCACAGAGTTTCCAAGAAGTAGCTCGTGGCTTTGAGCTGTCAACCTTTTGGTTGCCAGCTTAGCTTTTAACCTCTGCCCCACCACAGCTCCCAATAACTATATTTGACACTAAGAAAAAGAAAACAATGCCATTAAGTTGACCCCAAATCACGGCAATTCTATGTGTGTCAGGTTAGAACCACGATCCGCAGGGTTTTTCAGTAGCTGCTTTTCATAAGCAGATCATCAGGTCTTTCTTCTAAGGCACCTCTGGGTAGTCTCGTATTTCCAGCCTTCTGGTTAGCAGCCAAGCACATGAACCGCTTGTACCACCCATGTACTATCCATGATACTTAGTAACATTTATTGAACACCTAAGAGCCTAGTTGTCTTATAAGGGAATAGAAAGTATAGAATCCAGAAACTATCATCACTCCACAAAATGAAGCGGAAAGAAGAGAGGCAGTGTGCCCCAGCTGGAGAGCTGCAGTGCTGGAATCTGAATCTAGAGAACCGGCTCCAGCACCTGCAAACTGAAAGTTTAACTTGACTTCTGCAGTACCATTAACATGTGGAATCTCAAATTCTTTATGACGACTACGTAAAACTACTGTGAGACTTCAGAAAATGTGATTCCAAGATACTCTTCTTTGGTGAGAGGATGCAATTTTAGTTGTCACTTGAATCCTGCATCTCCACAGTGCCTGATATTCCAAAGCCTTTACAAAAGAAACACCTGTCAAAAATACCACAGGCAGGGCTTTCTGAGTTTCTAGTATCCATCTCCCACAGAATCTGTAAATAAACAGAAGTAAACGTGGGAATTCCGAGGAATCTCTGAAATGTTTGTCCTTCAAAGTGACAAAGAAAGGATGAGTAATGATGAAGTGTCCCTATGAAACAATATCACGGCTGTCCAGCACAACACAGTAGGTCAGTCCCCTGAACTGGGCAACAAACATCTACACAATTCTCAGTCCTATTCCTTTTTATATTTAGCCTGAGAATAAATGAGTCACTGCAAAGGACAGAGTGGAGCTCACTCATCAACTGGAAATTTCCTTCTGATCATCCATCTCCTGCTACAGATAGGACAGCGCAAGACTAAGGACACCAAAAAGGCTATGGATTAGAAGGTAGACCACTTGACAGATTTCCCAGAAGAAAAATAAAATACAGTCCCAGAAGTCACCTGTAGATTTTGTGAATTCTGCCACAGTCAGGAGATATCCACCTTTCTGCAGATATACCATGCTGGATATTTCAAAACTTTGAGAACTTAAAAAAAATGCATAGCCTTTTTCAACAATACATTTTGGATCAACTGAAAACCAGGGCTAATGATGATGATTAAAGCAATCAACAATACCAATTAGGAGTTCTTATTTCTATAGGAAGTAGAGAATGAAAAAGAAGGGAAACCAGGACTGCCTCACTTGAAAGATGCACTAGTGGAGATCTCAGGGTACACCTCTTTTTACTCTTGTGTTGCCAGTGAGAGTCAACTTAGTGAGCTCCATCGTCCAGCAGCTTCGGGGTTCCCCTGGCAGCGTGACCCCAGGCCCCGATGCGGTCCTTTCCTGTGAATCATAATGAAGGTCTACTCTTTGGCCATGAATGGATTAGACTTGGCAATGCTTATGTATTATGACCATATATTGGAAGCATTTATGGTTCTATGCATCTACAGGATATCATCCTGCTGACCTCTGGCTGGAGGAAGAAGAGTGGGTGGAGCGGAGGAGAAAGGAGACTGTTGGGAGGATGAGACATGTATGGAGCAGAGAGGAATAGTGTGCCGTCCCTGGGCAGGGAGAGCAGTGGAAGCTGCATATAGGTGCGCATGTAAATTTATACGGGAATGTACATTTTCACTCAGTCATAACTAAAAAAAAAAAAAAGAAGAAAAAAGGGAAGATGCATTAGTTCTTGGCAGAATGACAAACTGGATATTGCTTAATATTTAGGCCATCAATCAAAGATTCATCCTTAATAAGCTGACCATCCAATTGCTGTAAACTCTGTACTATGAATTATGAAGAACACAAACAAGTCCCATTCCCATTCCTTAATCTCATGAAACTATAGCCTGGCTTGCAAGATGGAATGAGGCCATTTAGATGTATTCACTCTACAAACATTTATTATGTGCCAGGCATGTCACCAGACGCATAAGGAAGTTCCTGCCGTCACAGAATTCACAGTAGATTCGGTCAAAAATCTCTCCAGACTGATGTTTCAGTTCTTTGACAAGGGCAATACAGAAAACCAGTTGCCCTTGAGTTCATTCTGACTTATGGTGACTCCATGTGCATCACTGTGGAACTATCCTGAAAACAATTTTCAGTGGCTGATTTTTCAGAATCAGGTAGCCAGGCCTTTCTTCTGAGGTGCTTCTGAGTGGACTCAAACCATCATCCTTTTCGTTAGCAGCAAGCAAGTTAACTGCTTGCACCATCCAGAAACTGCCTTAATGCAGGGATGCCACAAATGCAGTTCCCACTCACCGATCCCCTCTTGTGTCCCCCAATGGCCCCTGCTATGCTTGCCTATTAAAATAGATACGGATGGTGCTGGGTCTCCAACAGAGACAGCCCTGACAGGCAACACAATGTAGAGTCCCTGATGTAGCATGAGATAAAGCATTGTGTGGATCAAGAACTCCATTAAAAGACCTGTATTGAAGGTCTGATGGCCTGCGGGGTCCCCTGGGAAACTGGCCCCCAGACTTGCTGCTGGCCTAGACCTGAAACCATTACTGAGGACAACACTTCAGACAAAGAATGGACTGGACTCAGGAACACAGAGTGAGCATGTGGTATGTGTACCTTATGGTTTTATACATATATAGCTGGCTGTCTTACTGATTTCTTTCTAGAGAGCAGAGGAGAGGGTGAAGGGGAAGACAGGTGGTTGCTAAGTGGATACAAGAAGTGAACAGGAGGAGCGTGCTGCCACAGGGTAAGAAAAGCAGAAAGAGGTGCAGAGAGGTGGGCAGGCAAAATTGACTTGGACTGTCTATTTTTACTTAATCATAATAAAAATTTCCAAAAAAAATTAGATATGGTTATTGTCACAGTAAAACTAGAGAAGATGATCTTCAAAGACATTCTGCCCCTTCTTTGGTCACACAGCTAACACAAGGACTGCAACCCAGATGTGTCTGATTCCCAAGTTCAGCACTTCCTCTCCAGAAGGCTGCTCCCACAAAAAGATCACATACGATGTCAGCAGAGAGTAGAAATGACTGACTGTGCTGGACAAGAATCAGGGAAGACTTCACAGAGAGGGTGACACACCGAAAAAACCAACTACTGGGGGCATGGTCTGTTTCGACATCTCCCATGCAGGCTGCCTATGTAAAGGCTTTGGGTCCAGAATGTTGTCTCATAAGGAGGCCGTTACCTTCCCTCTTTCAGTGTCGTCTCCTTAGCAGGGAAGGCTTCCCCCAATGCTGGGCACACAGTATCTTTCTCAGTATCTTTCTAAGCTGACCTAACTTCTATATGGGTTCTTGCTGAGGACAGAATGGGGATTTGGGACCAGGGCACAAGAAGGGTGGAATGCAGAACATCTGTGCTGCAGCGGCTATCTGGCTCACAAGCCTGCTGGCCAGGGACGATGGGTGGTCCAGTGGTCAGGCTGATCTCACTCTGCCTCTTCTCTATACGAGTAAAGCATTTCTCACGCACTGGTAGAGCCTGCGTGTAGGTTCTGGCTGGCAATCGTGAGCCCTGACATGACACCAACGATACAACAATAAAATGGAATGCTATCAGAGGGAAGGCAGCCCTGGGAACACAGCTCAGTGCTCAGGTGCAAACGGAAAGGTCAGTGTTCCAAACCTTCCAGTTCTTCCACGAGAGGCAGTGTGAGAGAGACAGCGTGGCAATTTGCATCCTTAAAGATCCAGCCTCAGGAGCCGTAGGGGGCTGTTCTACCGGGTCCACAGGGTCACTGTGAGTCAGAACTAACCCTCTGAGAATGGGTTATTAGAGAGACGTTTTCAATTTCTGAAATTTCCATCTTGGCCTGTGAAAAGTGTCACTTATTTCCAAAATAACTGTAACCTTTCACCTTTAATTTAAAAATTAATTAAATGTCAATACTTCATCTCAACCAACAATTTATCTGAAAAGAATGAGGGTGAGCCACTTCTAAGCCGACTATAGAAACCGCCTGTGATTGTCTTCCTGCACATGAGCCACTAGATGGCGACAGTTACACACTCATTCTTAGGGACGATTCACTAGCAGCCTCGCCTGGGAAAAAACGGTCACCCTTTCCAGCTCTGCAGAAGGTACTTCTTCTAAAGATGTGTTTACATTATTTTCAAGTACGGCAAGTGGGCCCCAGAGGAATGGCTGTGTATGACTGGGGAGTGCCTTTGCCAAGTCTGTGTTCTCCCTTTCATAGTGATGAGTTACATCTCTCTGACTTAAAAATTTTTGTATATTGTTTCCTAAAAAATGAGTGAGCCAAAAAAGGGTTTTGTTTCTCTCAGTGTAGATCACGGCTTTTCTGCAGCAAAGAACACATCATATCTGTGTTTGCTTTTAAATTTATTTATTTACCGTTTAATTCGGGGAAGAGCAGGAGGTAGGAGTCCTACGTCATTCCTTCCACTTAAATCAGTATCCACTCTAAGGCAGTCGGCCACATTTGGCTTTTCAACAATTACTGATGAAAATGAACATCAGATTCAGTTTGTGTTCAGTTTCAAGTAAACTGATTTGAATGTGAGCCCAGAACTGAAATTCGGTTTCTTTGCATTTTCAAATCTAGACATCCATTTTCATACAGTGCAAGAGGCGTGGAGATGTTCTTTTGGTTATGAAACTGCCATGAAAAGCCATTTCAGCATGTCACTTAATGGGAAAGGCTCCAGGCAAAGCTATTATGTGGTCAGGCAAATGAAGGGAGCCTGGGAAGAAACCGCATCCGGCCTGTGTGGGCACAGTTTCAGCCAGAGAAAGAGGCGACAAGAGGCTGGAACGAGAAATGAAAATGATTCTAAGTAAATCCTCTGCTCGTGCTCAGAGGTATTAGCATTAGACTGTTGAACAGCCACATCCTGATGAGTGCATACAACCCTAAAACTTTTTCAAAACTACTTACAGATCCAAAACATACTTCATCACTGTTTGAAATACAAGAAAACATTTTAATAATAAGACACTCTACGCACTCTCCTGTTTTCCTATTTTGAGAGCATTTTACAGAGGACTCTCAAATTTCATACATATCAGAAGTTTGGGGATAAAGCATCTGGTAACTTTATCATCCACTGCTCAAACTGTAATAATTAAAAAAAAATTTTTTTGATTGTCAGGACAGGTTTTGTATTATACTTCTACGTGAATATAAAATAGAAAACATATTGGGAAACACCTTTAATCACCAGAAGAGGGCTCTATTTTCAAACCTAAAGGTCCCATAGCTCAGTGACAAACTACTATTCTGTGATTCTTCAGCATCAACCAGTTTATCATTGCATTAGGATCTAAATAGGACTCAAATCAGATCTTAAAAGTATGGAAGTACAGCTTTGCAGGATGTCAATGATAGCATAGGTGATGTGTGACAATGATAATAATTGTTAAAGTTGTCCTAAGTAACTGAAGTTTGAAACCCACCAGATGAAGAATTAATACAGTAGGACAGCTAGATCAAAAGAGGCAACTTAGGACCTGGTTTTACATCCAGACAGTTCAGAGCAAGTGGAGGCCAACAGACAGAATAAAGACTTCCTTCTGAGGGAGTCCAGTTGTGACTCAGTAGGTCTGCAGTGTCAAAAGTTTTAACTTCCACTCTAAGTTTATGGAAGAAAATTGATAATTGCACAAGGCCATGCCTGGTAAATTTATCCATTAGATTTCATCCTGTGACGAGAAGCATCCACTGTTTCTGATTCTGTTATGTGTAGCAAACCGAAAAAAATGGAGATGACAGTAAAAGGTATTTTTATAAATGCTAAGAGTACACGAACATTCTGTTAGCTCAACAGATGAGAAAAGAAAACCTACTATGTGACGCAACTGGGGATAGAAGTTTTCTATTACTGAGAAGTCAAGAGAAAGCAGGATGGCCCGAAGACAACATGCAATTCCAGTTTTTGCTTCACCTTTAAAGATAGCAAAGCATAAAATGGATTTCTAGAAAAAAAAATGCACCAAATATAAACAGAAGTTTGTAAATCCAGTCAATAACATATTATCAGTTCTTCTGCTGGCAGTGTTATGGGTATTATTCACTGTTGTTCTGGTTTCTTTAAAAAGACAGGTAGTTATTCAATAACAGAAAAACAAGCAGACAAAAGAAATGAAAGCAGTACCTTATAAGCCAAGAGACAGAGGTTAGGAGAAGAAAAAAACAAATGTCACCTGAATATTTCCCTCAAGTGGAGGTATTTAATACCTTTAATCACCCAAATCTCCCTCTATAAACTATCACCCAGGCCTGGGCCAGATCTGCACTTGAGATAAAAACAGGAAAACCAAATAGGAAGATAGCCATCAACGCCATCATTTCAGGTTTTCTTTAATTTTCTTCTGATGCCAAGAGCCACATACTCTTACATTACTTAACTGAATGGTTCATTTTTCAAGCAATTGCTAGTGGTCACGAAAACACATGCTGGGTGGACAGAATGAACACTGACAATTTCTTGATGGTTCCTGACTAAGCACTAATTACAAAACCACAGAAGCTGGAACATGAGAGGCAGCTCACCTCTGTAGAGGCTTTCAACCTTGAACCATGGGAGGTTCACAAAGTAGGTGACTCAGGCTTAAAAAGCCCTAAGACCTGAAGCATCTTCCTCTCTCCATTCAAACTCATGTTTACCTTCAGGTCACTGAATGGTGCAGACGGCCAACGCGCTTAGCTACTATCCAAAATACTGGAGGTACAAATCCACTGAGGCACTCCAGAAGAAAAGCCCGATGATCTAATTCCCCAAAACTTAGCCTACGAAAAGCCTTTGGAGCACAGTTCTACTCTGACAGTCATAGGTAGAAATGAGTGGAAGAAGGCTGGATGCCAACAGTTTTTAATTTTTTTTTTTTATTCTTTCCTTCATTACTCATCTATCTACGTAACTCTCTGTGTATCTGTCTATCTATGTATCGACCTTAAGGAAATTTGAATTCCAAGGGACCCCTTCTGTACAACATCCATGAAGTGAAATGATGCTGATGGAGTTTTCAGGAAGAGAAACTTCTGCAACACCCAAGTTACTGAAGATTTGACCAAAATAAAGGAAAATTCTAGATCAGCTTTACCCTCCACACGTCGATTGTTGAAAGTTATTTCTGCACGACGTTTCTATGAGTACATCTTATCAATACATTTCTCTGCCACCTTTGCCTCTGTTTCCTTTAAAAATCAATTAGTAGAAAGGGATGTAAGAATATACACTACGCAGTCTCTGGTAAATTCTGCAACTGGAAAGCACTCTCTCCTTAAAAGATATCTCTTGTAGTTTGTGCTGTCAATTCCAACTGTGTCCCTATAGGATACAGCAGAACTGCCCATAGGGATTCCTGGGTAGCAATCTTCGCAAGAGCAGGTGGTCAGATCTTTTCTCACATGGAGTCGACAGTGAGTTTGAACCACCAACCTTTCTGTTAATAGCTAAGCATTTAACAACTGTGTCACCAGCACTCCTTAACACACACACACACACACACACACACACATCACAAAATCTAGGACTCTTCTTTGTGTACAGCTGTGTGTGGGAAAGATCCGCGAGAAGAACAAGGTCCATTTTGTCCCTGAGGAGTGCACACTTAATGATAATACACCGTTTGTAAAAGGAAATAATCATCTCTAAGCAATCAACTATATATGTGTTTTATGCTCCCCTCTTTAAAAAAAAATAGTAATACATCTATACATTATTTGATGACAGTGAGAGATACTATGGGTTGGGAATTTGATGTGGTGTAAATAACAAACAGTGGAGTGTGAATATGATCCTGATGTACTGATCACTTACTTACTTCCGTGATCTGCAACCGCTAACACAGTCACATTATTCTGAAAAATTCCACAGCCTGTGTATATGTTACCCTGTGTGTGTTTGATGTCCTACAATAACATGGTAGACACAGAAAACTTTTGCATCAATAGTTTATACTCATTATATTTTCTTTATATTTTAATTCTTTTGACATTAGTGAAACTTGCACATACTCTGAGCAAGATGCTTCCTTTTTACTGTGCATGAATGCGTGGAATTTATTCTCCACTGTCGTCACTCAGAGACACCTTACTGAGTCTCCCTGCCCCTCCTTTGATGGAGATTAGCCAGAATTTCATTACTGGACCATCTTTGACTGCCTGGCTGCTTCCCCCATATTTTCAAAAATATCTTTCTCATTTATGTGTGTGTCTTATACAAAATTTGAATTCTATGCTTTTGTATTTCTTATAAAGCAGTCTCAGTTATTGCTAGAGGTTTCCACCTTTGGATTTTTATAGCTTATATTTTCTTTCTAACTTTCTAGATCAGCAGTTCACTGTCATAATGTATTTTACCTTAATTTAGATGCTATTGGGTTATTTTTTTATTACTACAATCATCTGCCCCAGGGGTAGATGAATTTTACCTGGCATTCAACTGTTACACTGAGAGAAATATACAATATTAAGACAAGATCTGTATTGATTTCTGATGCCTAGAGACTGAACCAAGATTCTGAAGAAACTAGTCAATAGCACTTGGTTGGGGGGTGTTAGTTTTACATGATAAGACCCTGGTAGGGCTCCTAATTGCATTTGTAATATCACTGGTATCTGTATGAGACCAAAGAAAATGAAGGAAGAGGGAATGAGAAAAGTGGCACCAAGATATAAAGCAGAGTTTTATGATGTACAAAAAAGCATGTAGTTAGAGGGATCTTTACAGATTTCTTCCCTCTTCTAGCCAACCAAAAATATGATGTAGCTACAATTCATATTTCCTTATTGCTCTCCCTTTAAAACACTACACTTGAATGCATACCATACAAACACACACACTCACATGCACACACAATATATTAATTTATAAATCTAAGCATCTAAAGTACATATTCACTTCTATGTACATATGGATATAGGAATACATGTATACACTGAAGATTAGAAATGTATAGAGCCATTCTTTTAAGGTATTATCCTAACAGTGAGAGAAAAATATCCTTAGCCTTTGGGAGGCATTACACGGAGCCCAGGTAGCCCAGTGGTTAACGTCTATGACTGCTGACCAGAAACTCCGCAGTTTGAATCCACTTGCTGCTACTTGGAAACCCTGTGGGGCAATTCTACTCTCCTAAACCCTGGTGGTATAGTGATTAAGTGCTACGGCTGCTAACCAAAAATTTGGCAGTTCAAATCCAGTGCTCCTTGGAACCCCTGTGGGACAGTTCTGCTGTATCCTATAGGATCATTATGAGTCAGAATTGACTCAATGGCAATAGGTTTGTGATTTTTTTGTTTATAGATTAGAACTAAAGAAAATAGAATTAATGGTCACAAATTTTATAATTTACACTAAATTTCAGTTTATGTTTATAAACCCTTGTAAAACCAATCAACTATCTTAGCACTGAATGCTCAGAATGGGTGTGAAATGAAAGAACAAAATCAGGATGGACAAAAGGCATCACTTCTTTAAGTAACTTAAAAACTGATAATATGTTGACTTAAATAAGTTATTTGGCTTTTAAAACTTTTCACCACTTGGTTAAAAAAATCTTTTGTTCTGATCTTTGACTACATGGTTAATATTCAAGGAATTCTAAATTACAAAAGGTAAGAACTGCAAAATGAGATATTCTACAAGGTCTTTAGATCTTATTTTATGTCACAGGAAATTTTACCTGTTTCTGACTTTGTATTGCAGAAGTAACGAGAGAAAGTTTTCTTATTCCTCCAAACGACAACAGAGTATAGATTGTTAACTCTGACAATCACACGACTATAGAATAGATGAAAGAAGAGGTGACCTCGGCAGAGGAAAGCAGGGACCCAGTCACGTCCACGGAGCTTAACTGTGGACAAACTTTTCTCTCATTTCATCTTCTGAGGCAGATGTCAGCAAACCACAATGCATGGGCCTAATTCAGTCTAAGACCTGAGAGATACAGACCCTGAGGCAGGGCTGTTCTTGACACTGTTAAAGGACTGTAAGGGAAAACAGGAAGAAGCCCCGGTCACTCAGTTGGTTAGGTGCTCAGCTGCTAACCAAAAGGTCAGCAGTTGGAACCCACTAACCACTCCATGGAAAAAAGACACAGCAGTTGCTTTTGTAAAGATTACAGCCTTGGAAAACCTATAGGGCAATTCTTTTCTGTCCTGTAGGGTCACTATAGGTTAGAAAAGCCTCAGTGGCTGCTTTGTCATAAAGGAAAACAAAAAAAAAGAATGTGTATATCTAATGCCCAACATATTTTCTATCTAGCTCTTCACATAAAAAAGTTTACAAGTATGAGTGCTCGGGCAATTTAGATTTTTGAAATAATTTAGGAAAAAAAATCCTAATCATACAATGACTGAAAACAAATTGCAGGCAGTAACATAATATTATTTGTTTAAGCAGAAAACAAAAGGGAATTTTTGAAAATCCTTTCTGACATATCTAGCTCCTCTAATTCAGAATCTTCTGCTCACTGTATCATAATCAACTGTTTAATTTAGGACACAGCAAGGGCAGGAAAGTCCCCAGGTTGCTTCAAATACTGACATTCTATTTAAATGGACACAGGTTAGATATTCTTACTGTGGGGAGACGGTCTCCTACAGCCTCTCCAACTCCCATCCCAGGACGCCCAAGTAAAAGCCTTTCTCTGAAGGAGGCCGGCAATTGGGTGGCTCCCTCCCTCCAATCCCTTCGTCTTTATCAGGGAAGCCTGTTCTGTACACACAGTAAATTTCTTTGTCTTTCACTCATACACCAGGACCATATGGCATCTGGCCAACCCCACATCTGTATTTGTTCTTGGTAAGGAAGAAATGGGATCACTCATATTATGGCACAAGACAGCTGAAAATAAAACATCTGGTCTGCACTGGTCAAACACAGGATGAGCTTTCTGGCCACAGAAGACTGATGCCCCCTGGGGAAACTGATCTTACTGTCGCCTCCTTACATACGTAAAGTGGTTCTCACACAGTCTTTGTGTGTGGCCTTTAGCTGGTGAACTTGAAGCCTGTCGTGACACTTACTTTATCCTTTCTATTTTTAATCCCTATTTCATGATGTCCATTCTCTTGTCTCTGTGTGCTATGAATCAAAAAAATTGTTCCCATGTAGTCAATTCCAACTACAGTATGTATAATTTCCTCTTTTTATCATCTCATTTGTTAATATTCTCTTTTGGCTGGCTTGGCTTACCCTTATCTAATCTATAGTTTAAATCCACTTTTATGTTTTGTATTGTTTTTTTTTTTTTTATTTCAAACATGATATATTTTATCTCTATAAGTTCTAACTTTTCACTCATTTAGAAATTGCTTGTTGAGTACCGTCTGTGTACTGGGACTGTTCTAGGCACCAGAGGCAAGTGGTGAAGGAAAGACAAAATACATTCCCCTCATGAAGATAGATTGAAGTAGGGGCAATGAACTAATATAAAGTAAAATATACACCAGATGATAAGTGCTGTGGGGAAAAATAAAACAGAGAAGGACAGAGTGTTGCAGTAGAAGCAACCCACTCCCCATGGAGCCTACTATTCAAGTGAAATGACTTGGGACACCTGGGTTGCTTAAGAGATTAGTTTATATGGGGATAAAGAGTATGATGGTACTTGGGCAAATGATCTCAAGTCAGTAGTGATGCTAGGGGAGAAATGGTGCAAGTTTTTCCAGGGTCACACAAGTATCTTGGACCTCCTTAACTATATTACCAGTGCCAATTTGAACACAGGGAAGGAGCACATGGACACATGAAACTACTGAGCTTTCTCTTGGTTGATGATTGCCTGCTTCTGTAACCATCCTGGAGATACCTTTAAAATAAACTTTACACAAGGTTTTTTTTTTGTTGTTGTTGCTGTTGTTGTTTTTTTGGAACTTATATACATAATGGAGAAAGGATTGAGGTTGTCAAGGATTTCATTTTACTTGGGTCCACCAATCAATTCCTTTGGAAGCAGCAGTCAAGAAATTAAAAGATGCATTGCCTTGGGAAAATACTCTTCAAAGTATTCAAAAGTAAGGATGTTACCTTGAAGACTAAAATGGACCTGACTCAAGCCGTGGTATTTTCAATCGCATTATAAGCATGCAAAAACTGGACTATGAACAAAGAAGACAGAAGAGGAGTTGATGCCTTTCAATTGCAGTGTTAGAGAAGACAGTTGAGTACACCATGGATGGCCAAAAGAACAAATAGATCTGTTCTGGAAGAAGTACACCCAGAGGGCTCCTTGGAATCGAAGATGGGAAGACTGTGTCTTACATACTTTGGACATGTTTTCAGGAAAGATAAGTCCCTGTAGAAGGACATCATGCTTGGCAGAGTGGAGGGTCAGTGAAATAGATGAAGACCCTTGACGAGACAGATTGACACAGTGGCCACAACAATGGGCTTAAAAGTATAAAAACTAATGTGGACATGGTGCAAGACTGGGCATTGTTTCATTCTGTTGTTCATAGGGTCGCTATGAGTTGGAACTTACTCAACGGTACCTAACAACAACATAGTCACATACATGAGAACTGCTAATCGAACAGGAGGGCTTGTGGTGACTATAAATTTCAGTAGGAAATGTTACCTTTCCATTCATCCATTGCCAAGTTTTAAGATGGACAATTACCCTTATGCACTTCGGGTGTCCTAGGTTTATGCAAGGGGAAGGGTTACAAGAGACTTTAATCTTTCATTTCTGTCCTCCATATTCCTATTGCATCAAAACTGTAGTTCACAGATACTAGTGACCAGGAGAATTACAAGCACTCAGCAACTCCAACACTACTCTCTTACACGTCTAGATTTATGCTTCCTTTCATTTTTGGTCTCTGGGGATCTCCCCTACATACTTGCCAGTTCGACGATGATTTTGGGGGGAAAAAAAGCTTTACATGTTATCCAGTGTTTACAACTGATTTGTATTAGAAATTTTTCATGGATTACAACATACTATGGTCTTTCCTCTACTCATTTTGTACCAAAACTCCCCTTAAGGAAAATCTCTACACAGAGTACAATTATTTTTATTGTTTTAAAGATACAGATGATATAACATTTTCCAGTTCAACATTTTTCACATCTACAGTTCAATGAGATCAGTTACATCAGTCACATTGTGTTATCATCAACAGGACACAAGTTTTTGACAGTTAAGTTTCCAGAAAGGTACTGAACTCTTCCAGTGTTCTGCTTCTAAGTGAGCTACTTTTCATTCTACCAGCATGTCAATAAAATTAAGTTCCCAGTGACAAAAGTATTTGAACCTGGTGGTTACTACATTAACTCAAGACCACAGATGCTAGGAGTTGGAATCAACTCAATGGATATAGGTTTTTTATGTGTTTGTTTAGGAGGGTCTGTAACTGGCAGATTACATTGTTTTCAACTATACTCTTGGAAGATAGTGAAAGTTGCCAGTAATGTCAATGCTTTGTCTATCTTTACATTAAGATTATTAGATTTGGTTTAATAATCTTCAGCAAAAGGATCACTACCATCAGTTTGTTCCTTCTTGGGGCAAAGCTAGAACTGTAAAAATGGACCAGGTCAGAACAAGTTATACATTGAAGTTATCATTATTATTTCTAAAAGGAAATAAAAAAAGTCAAATGTAACAAAGTGATTCCCAAGACACAATACTTTCCAACAAACTGGAAGCTTAAAATCAAAAGAAGTAAACAAACCATTTGCCTTGAGCCTGTAACAGCCCACACCCTAAACATCTGCCCCTGCAGTTTTCAGTGAGTGTTTCCACTTCCATCACTGTTCACATGACAAGCTGAACAGAATAAGTCAGCTGGTAATAAAACAGGCCGTGCAGGAACTAGAAGACAAATACAAGACAACTTGCTTTAATCTAGAATTCCTCTTACAAACTTTCCCCAAATAAATTACAGCTATAAAGGAACACAATACTTGCAAAACATAACATGCAACACTGTGATAGAGAACACAAATTTCCTCCTAATGCCTCAGGTAATCAAGAATTTTACAGCTTTTAAAAGACAGTCTAGTAAAAACACTGCCAACACTGTTCCTACGAAATCTCTCCAGCTTTATTTGGTCAACGTGGAACAAATGCTTTCATTGCATTAATACTCAAGGTCAAGGACTTTGCACTGTGCAAGATCCTTCTGGGGACATCCTCCCATTTACTACATGCAAAATTCAAAAAAATGTAAAAAAACAGTTGCCATCAGTTAATTCTTACTCCTGATGACCCCACACATGTCACAGTAGAACTGAGCTCTGTATCATTTTCCATGGCTAATTTTTCAGAAGTGGACAGGTCTTTATAAGAGTACTTTAATGTTTGGTGTTTTAATATTCAGCATGATTAGTATTTTTTTACTTAGCAGATTAGTATTTAATATAACTTACTGGTCTTATTTATTCATCTTGAAAATCTTAGGCACTCAGTACTATTATCCTCATTTTACAAGAACTTGAAGCTCAGAAGGTCAAGTAACTCATTCAAGGTTTCAATGGGTATCTCTTCTCCTGACTCCCTAATACTGCCTCTTTGCTTTGGGATACTTTTTTTTCATGACTCTGTTTTCCCTAAGAATGGCTGATTCCTGTGAGTTAATCAAGATATACATTTTTCTATTCCTCTGTTTGAGGTAAAGTAACACAGGCAAAGAAAGACTAAATTATTTTAAGAAATATGCTTAGAAACAGAACTCGGTTTCCTGATCTTGAGCCAGCTCATTTTCTATTGTATCACAGTTACTTGTTATTTGTGTTTAGCGTCTCAGAGAGAACATGGAAGTTAATCATAATCTGAAAACTTTTTGAATAAAAATAATCACTGAGTAGACAGATGGAAGGATGATCCATCTACTGACCAACAGAGGAAAGCTTGGTCCTAAGGAAGTCTAAGAGAAAAGGAGTTTTCACACGTACAGTCACATTCACTTAACCTCATTTTCCTTTCTCCAAAATCCCACCACCCCACCCCCACTCCCAGAAAACACCGTTCTGTTTATGATATTCAAGGACAGTCATCTTTAGAATGATTGATCTTGGAATTAATGATGCCCAATTATTACAATATGATGTTACATTTCGGAACTTGGGTCTCTGATTTCTGCACTGCAATTTCTGAGCCTGTTTTCCTGAAATCTCTCACCATCATATTTTCCCTTGTCACTTGTTTTATGTTGGAAACAAATGCTGGTTGTAAAAAGGAAGAGACACTGGTCCAAGAAGGCAGGAGATGTGACTTTTAGCTGCAGTACTTAAGAGTTTTATGAAGTGAGTCAAGTCAATCCAGGCAGCATCTCTCAAGCCACTGAGTGACAACACTGTCTATTCAGTTGCACATGCCAGAAAACCTCCCTTCTCTCTCATTACTGTGCCCCTAGTCCATTATTTAGTTCTATGCATGCTGACACAAAATATATCCAAAACAAGTTTACATCTCTTCATCTCTAATTCCTCATCCTTCATCCAAGCTTTAATCATTTCTGCTGAATAAATGAAATAGCCTTCTGACCAGTTTCCCTGCATCCAGTGAATTCTCCCAAAATGTCCTTCGCACATGAAAAATCTGTACACTGTATACTGTAATCTGATAATATCATCATCCTCCTTAAAAGTCCCTAATAGTTTCCTTCTATGCTTTGGGGAAGAAACAAACACACACAATTTTTAACATTCACAACCCCTGAAATCCTGTCTCACAACCTCAACTCTCTCTCTACCCTCTACGTCTACCACTCTCCCAGTTTCTCTAACCCACCACTTTCTCCAGTCTCAGGTCCTGTCTTTATCCTCTCCATTCTTCCCATGGTTTATCCACCTCACCTCTCACCTTTCAGCTCAAGACGTATGTCCTCAGTGAAGCTTCCAGACTCCTCTTCTACACCCTTACGGAACCAGATCTCTTTCTTGGGAGCAATGGTTTCATAGACAATGACACATTAACAGTGAATTATTTTTTTGTGTGTCTAATTTCTCTCACCACAGTGAAAGGGCTACAGAAGCTGAGTTGCTGAGTCCTGGTGCTGCAAAAGTGATGCACTCAGCCTCTAATCTGAAGGTCGGCAGTTCAAACCTACCAGTAGCTCTGTAGATCTACTCTTGTAGAGATGACAGCTTGGGAAACCACAGGGTCAGAGCTACTCTGTCACATGGGGTCTCTTGAGTCACAATCAACTCCACAGCACACAACAACATACTAATGGCAGTAATACCCTCCAGCCAGAGACGATCAGGAACAGATCAGCCTCAAACAAATTGGGATTTCTTGTCTCACAGCAACAAGAAAGACAGCAACTGTGGGGAAGGGTGGTTGTTTAGGAGGAGGGTTGTTATAGGATCTGGGCTTGTCTGATGAGATTTGCGGGGAAGGTCAAGAAAACATGGCGTTGACCTGGGCTGACTGCAGTTAGAGAGCACAAGTAATTCTCTCATTGGGTATCTTAGTAACTGGTATCTAGAAAGTGAGAATGATGGGAGGCTAAGAAAGTTTGTAATAAGGAAGCAGCAGTCACACACGTCAGCTGAGCAAAGAACACATTTGGTATTTTCTCTGGGGCGGGGGGGGGGCGACCCTGCCCCTATTTTGACTGTGAAAACACATGATTATGGAGCAGTTTTGTTTTTAATCTCAGAACATCATCATCACACAGCAACCTTGTGTACTGTAGGCATTCTGTGAAACTGCTTACATTCATTGGGCAACGAGCTTGAGCTAGCTATTACAGCCAGGCTAGCCAAGCTGACAGCAGCCAGCAGTTACTTTTTAAAAAAAAAAAAAAAAATCACTAACAACCATCCAGGCAGCTTGGCTGTGTAAGTAATTCAACCAATAAGTGGTAAAAATATGAGTGAATAAATTTAGCCTCTCTGAGCTTCAAGCAGACTCATGTTTATGGAAATAATATTTCACACACTCCAAAATAGACCAGATGATTACTTTAGACCTCTGTCACACTAAAAACCTACGACTCTAAAGATGTTTTAAAACTCATTTTCATTTCCTTCTGACAATGTACATAGATACAAAACCACCCAGGTTTGTTATAAAAGGAAACTAAACTCTAGAGATGTGTGACTTGATAAAGACTTCAGTGTCTCTCACCATGCAGGCATTTCCTTTCCTAGACACACAATGTCTTCCTTTCTTACTTCATCCCCTTTCCACACATAAATATATACTAAAACCAGAAATGTAGATTAGAATAGATTCACAATGTTATATCTGACAAGAAAGTAATGAATAAAATTCAGTACAGAAGATAAAACAGCACCAATTAAAAATACAAAACCATTCATTGGCTAAAACACTTGATTGTAATCACACTTGGAGGAACTCCCTACCCCAGTACAGTGGACTTCAGAAGGAGAAAAGCTGAGATATCCATGTAACTTGTGTCATGAGTCTAAGATAATTTTCAAAGCCACGACAGCAGCTGTTAAGGGCATTTCAGACCCAAAAGAGAAGTGACAGGTGTGTGACCAAGTGTCTCCACATTCTGAGGTGATAATACAGAATTTTCCTTTGTTATTTATATAAACCAAAAACCAAACCTACTCATGTTGAGTTGATTCCAATTCATAGCAATCCTCTAGGGTTGCCATGAGTCAGCTCCGATTCGACGGCACTTGGTTGGCTAAGACAGAGTAGAACTATCCCACAGAGTTTCCAAGGAGTCTCTGGTGGATTTAAACTGCCGACCTTTTGGTTAGCAGACATAACACATAACCACCATGGTTTCCTACCTTCTTCTACAGTAGATAATTATTAATATTTCCATCACTGATGTTGGTAAGGTTGTTCAAAGAGAAAGAAAATCACACTGGTGGGCAGGTAGGTTCAGGATTCCAGGTAGACCTTGGATATTCAGACTCTGGAAGGAGGTTCATGATCGGGAAGATGTACCTTTGAGACACAAAGGCCTTGAAGGGAAGGTGCTTGTTAAACCATGTGGCTTAAGAGCAACTTTAATTTTTTTTTTTTAATTTATTTTACTTCACATTTCAACATCTCTCAATAGTGGTCTTCAACCAGTAGTGCTCTCTCCCATTGTCCCTGAAGTCTTTAAATATCAAATTCCAAACACAGAGGCATGGCACTGGTGGTAACAAGTGACAGAATGTAAGATAGACTTGTCATTCAGTGGGGCAAGGGAAACACAATTTGTGACATCAAATTACATTATGAGAAAGTAATTCCCTTTTCAAAATGTTGTTAATGACTTCTCATTAGAACAAAAAGGAAATCTCAGTTTCATTTTTATCTACCCTGAGCCAAGCCAAGCCAAGCCACTGCTGTTGAGTCAATTCCGTCTCATAGAAACCCTACAGGTCAGACTAGAAATCCCCCGCAGTTTCCAAGAAGCACCTGGCAGATTCCAACCGCCGACCTTTTGGTTAGAAGGTGTAGCACTTAATCATCAGGCAACCAAGGTTTTCATCTACATTAAAGAACTCTCTAATTCCTGCTAATTTCCATCATATTTAATGGTTTCAATAGCCCTAGAAGCTAATTAAAATGTAATAAGAATTTTTCAGGTACTGATGAGGTTTGTACAACATGCCATAGGCTCTGTTTTAAATGCTTCATATTTATTCACTTAAATCCTCACAACAACTCCATGAATGAAAGACTATCATCATCCCCCTTTTGAAGGAAAGAAGTGACGCACAGATTACACAGTTTACACCAAGTCACGCACCTAATAAGCGGCAGATATTAGATCTGAACCTAGGAATCCTGGCTCCAGAAGCTGCACTCTTAATAACTATATCATGAAGCCTTTTTCCACATTGACATTGTTAGCTGCTATAAAGCTGGCACCAGCCTCCTGGAAATCCCATCCACAAGAGAATCCATAAGGTTTTCATTGGCTGATGGGGGGGGGGGAGAGGAGGAGTAGGTCACCAGGCCTTTGCTCCTAGTCTTTCGTAATCTGAAAGTTCCACTGCCAGCTGTTCATCATCGGCAACATTGAAGCCTCCACTGACAGCAGTGGCGGCTACACGTGGGGTGCGCTGGCCAGGGTCCTGAACTCAGGTCTCCCACAAGACAGGTGAGACTTTCTTCTTCTCAGCACCATTGGTCATCTGTCTCTATAGCACTGGTTTATTATGGTTGATTTCATTTTTCAATAAAAACTAGATTTGTGTTTACAATGGTAATACAAAACTTTCTTTAAAGAATAAATGTGTTTACTTTTTTTATAAGAGTTCCTTCCAAGATTAACAATGGAACACATGATAAAACCAAAAAAATGAAGAAACGATTACAATTTGAGAAACAATGCAATAGTCCAAACTCTCCATTATTCAGCTGAGTTCCCTAAATATCTTACTCATAATCACACAAAAAACAAGCAACAGAACTAAATAACCGGAAATGGCAAATCTGCAGAGACAGAAAATAGATCATAGGTTGCTTTGACCTGGGCGTGGGAGGAAGAATTGACTGCAAATGAGACATTTTGGGAGTAACAGAAATGTTCTAAAACCAGATTGTTATGATGATTTTACTCCTTCATAAGCCTACTGAAGTTAATTTAATAGCATCCTTAAAAACAAACAAAATTAAACTGCTGCCTTTGAGTGGATCCCAATTCAGAGTGACTTTACAGGGAAGAGTGGAACTGCCCCAACAGCATTTCCAAGGAGCGGTTGGTGGATTCTAGTGCTGACCTTTTGGTAAGTGGCTATTGTTCTTAATCACTGTGCCATCAGTACTCTTACAGTGAGTGACTTTCATGACATGTAAATTATACCTTAATAAAGCTATTAACAAACATAGATGTAGAGTTATGGCTTAACTTGAGGTCCATCTAATCTGGATATAGACCTTTCTATTGGAAGAAGAAAAGAGAGTCAGAGAGAAATAAAGAGGAAGGAAGGAAGGAAAGACAGAAGGGAGAAAGAAAGAGAGGGAGGGAGAGAGGAAGAAACTTTCACCTCTAACATCTTTACAGAATCTGCTCCATCCCTAGCCTTCCTCTTTTATGGGAAATTTTTCCCAGGAATGGAAGACAGGACCCTTTCAGGCACACTCACCCCAATGCCTGGCCAGTCAGCAAGCACATCCAATACCAGTCACCAAGACAGCAGATTGGCTGTTCAAAGGACCAGGGTTTGGATTGCATCTCAGACAAACACTACCAGGTGCTGATTCCTCAGCTTATCTAATATTCACCTACGCAGTGACAGCTAGACTGCAGGCATCTTACTCAGTACTAAGGCTACTTTTGTGAATAAATGCACAGTGGTACCTACCTTCTTGAAGTTCAAGATCTATTGAATGAGACAGGTATTAAACAATAAATTATTCCATTTTTTTTAAAAAAAAAATGGGTATGGAAGTGGAGAGGGAAAAACATGAGAATCATCAAATATCTGTGACTGAAACATTTTCCTCTGTAGAGGACTCTATAGACTCTATAGACATGAAAAGTCTAATATTTTCCTAAAGGTGGTAACCTATACACTTCTTTGAAAGCTAAGCTATCTGAGACATGCTGGTCTGTGACCACCTGATCTGCGAGTCCGTGGTAAGGATGAGGGGTCACTAATTCAATTCCTCACAGGTCAGTGTGTTATGCCTATCATTAAATCCTATTAGTGACTTAATATCATTAATACATGTTGATTGCTACTAATCCGCTTGTCAACAACATTTTCTTTCAAACTCTAAAGAATACAGGGGAGAGTTCTAGAAAACATACTAATAGATTATATGGCTCCAGGCTGATGAGGACATTAGATGTGTATCATACTGTTATAATCCACCCGTTGCCATCCAGTCGCTGCCAACTCACAGTGACCCTACAGGATGGAAAGTAATTGCTCCATAGATTTTCCCAGGATTACCTGGCAGATTCAGACTACCAACTACCAGTCACAATACTTAACCACTATGCAACCAGGGTTTCCATTGTTATAATATTAGGTCCAATGACTCGACGGCACTTGGCCTGGCATTCTTCCCTTTGCCAACTAGGGTTAAAATTCTCTATTATTCAGTGGTTCATTTCATGGGAAAAAAATCCTGACCTTTCTAATCCTCATTACCCATAGAGCTAATTATATCCATGAGTTACACACTGAAATGAAAATTGGCTCCTGGAGCATCCTTAATCAAGGACAGGTAGAGCAAATTGGAGTCTTGCTTCCACATTACTTTTATAACTATGATATTTGCATATAGAACTTTACATACAACTTTAGAATAAAACAGAAGGAATAAAATGTAACATTGTCCTTAAAGCTAAGTTTAGATTCATTGTAATTGTTCAAAGTATTTAGTAAGAGAAAAAATTTAAAAAATAAAAATTATAATAAAGTGTGCATCTATGTACAAGTATACCTCATTTTATTGTTCTCTCCTTTATTGCACTTCACAGATTTTACAAGTTTTACAAATTGAAGGTTGTGGCAACACTGCTTAGTTACTTAACTTTGCATACTAAGCATTACTGTGAATGCTACTTTAATTATCTGCACCTTCATTCATGGATCTAACAACCACTGGGTGTCTGATGGGTCAGTCACTGTTACACTTATAAAATTAGAAGGAATCTAGAGATTCATTTCCTGACCATTTAGATGACAGTCCAGAGGAAGTCAGACATTACTCTGATACGTGTGCATAATATCTAAGTGCCTACTATGTTTAGATATCTTTTTGTTTGTTCATTTTTAATACAGATGCAGGAATGTTTTATAATTAGATGGAGCACTCAAGGCTCTTCTCCCATAATTCACTGGAAAGGGCTCAAATTAGAGGACTGAGTGAACAGAGAAAGATGCCATCAAGGGCAACGCTGAAGGGAGCAACACAAATGGGATCGTGGAGCCCAGACAAAGCCACACGAGAAAGAAAGGTCAGGACACTAAGAGAAAAATAAGTTAATACAACTACCATTTATTTAGCTCCAAATGCATGTAGGATTATCTCACGATCTCATGTCATCCTCATAGGTATAGAACACACAGAATCCTCAGTTTTACCAATGAGAAAAGATGTCGAAAGTGGTTTACACTGCACAAAATTACAAAGTTATGAAGCGACACAGCAGGTGTCAGAATTCCAAAGAGTGTGCTCTCTATGCTGGAAGTTTATTCCTTCTCTCTCAACCTTCTCTTCAAGCAAACCTCATACAATTCAGAGAAAATTCTCTCTCATATCTACAATGATTTAAAAAGAGAGAAGGAATATTACTGAAGATACTTGGCCATTAACTACTCCAGTGGATTGTGAAAAGAGAAAGAATGAATTCCACTGCACTTCAAAAACCAAGCAGAAACCCCTGAATAAGGGAGAGTGAATAGTGGTCATATCAGAAAGGGGAAGGAAAATGAAGCTTTGTCATCATTCAGTTAATGAGTGTGTGTGCGCACGTGCATGCGTGCATTACCCCCAACATACTCCTTCCCTACTTTACTCGTAAGATATGGGCCAGGCTACACTAATAAGGAATAGGTGGTATTTGTACCATTTGTAGTAAACAGAGCTCAAAAACAGATGAACAAAAGACAGAATGGGAAAAGGAGGATTATTTAATGATTATCAACAAATACAAGCCTAAAATCATTTTGAAAATAACCAAGCCATCGAGTAGGATCGGACTCATGGCAAAAATAACCAAAATGATATTCAATCCTTCTCAGATAACTTGCCTCAGTTTCCAAAGACAGAGAAAGACAGATAAGTGCAAAACTCACCATGTGACTATTGGTTTAACCCTTTCACCCTCCATTCACCACAAGGTACAGGATGCTGTGTAAGAATTTGAGTTGCAATAATGAAGGAACTTTTCAAATTTTAATTGAGCTAGAAAGAAAAAGCTTCTAAACCAACAAAATTAAAAGGATAATAGTGAGTGCTTGAAGTGAAATAATGGTCTCCATGAGTTTTTTAGTAAAGCCCATCTTCCTATGAACCCACTGAAAATCTCTGTAATTACATCCACGTGGCAGGACTCAGGAGGAGGGGCAGATCCACGGGGTCTTACATTACCAATGTGGTGGCAGTCACTAGTATTGGCCACTGGAGTCCAAAAAGACAAGTTGCATCAGCAGCTGCAGAAAGAAGAAATAAAACAGCTTCTGGGACAGAACCGAATGGGACTATTTTTATCTTTTCTTTCCTCTAAAACTGAATCAACATAGCATGTTTGAGCTGACCCAGAAGATGAGCGTGGATCCAATAAGCATAGTGTTTTCACAAGTTTGAAATAAGGTGTTTCCAGGTGCGAAAGTGTCCTCAGCTGACATGGGCAAGACTTCAGGAGTAGCCCTTGTTACGGCTGCAAGTGATACAAACTGCCAACTAACAGTGGAGATTCTTGAGAAATTCTCAACATCTGTAAATATTCTGACATGAGTTATACAAATTGTTTAGTTAAGTAACTGTTAGAGAATAAAGTTAGGCTGGAATGTTTTGCAAGCCGTGGTGTGGTACCTGGATGAATAGATAGTGTCTGCCTCCTTAAAGTCAATGCCTCTATGTTGCAATGCCAAACAGATCAGTATATTCATAATAAAATCCGGACGTCCTCTGTGGCTTACTTAACATAGAATCTATGCAGCTGCCAACTGATTCAAAATCATTCTTATTCTTTCCTGGGGTGAAGGGAACACATGAATTCAGTTCTAGCAAAAACGATCCTGCTTCATTTAAGATCATCCCCATGGTTTGTTTCTTAATTATTTTTGCAGTCAGAATGAGTACTGGCAACTGGCCATACAACTGTGGGATTCTAGAAAAATAAGTATTATATCGATGATAAATATTGCTTTTTTTTCTATCATATTCTCCAGAATAAATAGAATGCAGATACTCAAGCCAGAGAAAAGTAAAGTGATCTACTAGGTATCATAGACAATGCAAAAATTATATGCAAGGTCTTCATATTCAAGGGACTCTCATTCTAGCATGGTAAAAAAAAACAATAAAAAATTTAAAACACTGTAAGACAACATCATGAGCAGTTGATAGGTTGGACTAATTACTGAGTATCAAAATTTATAAGAGTTATTTGGGTAAATATTGCAGTAGTCCATACAAGAAAATTTAGGGAAATTAGTATTAGTCCAGAAATCCATACTGTAAAAAAAATTCTATTTATTTTTTTAGTCCCAACTCTTTGCTAACACCATACAATGCATAAAAAATCAAATACTGTATTATGAAACACCATACAAATCCATTAACAAGGTACAAGTCCATTCAACAAGAGAAGTTATCACAGCCCAGTGGATCGAGTTGAAATTCAAGGAGAGTATCTTAGCACAGGAACTTCAGGTCCCAAGGACATGTTCTACTCTTGGCGCTGCTCTCTTGGGGGCATGAGGTTCTCAGCTTCCTCTGTTTGCTTCTCTCCCTTATATCCCACAAGCTAGTAGCTTGAATCCTGCCTCACCAACACAGCTACTGCCCATTCTCCACCATCAACAGCATGGAGGCAGGATTCACAACACATGGGAAAAATGGCACCATATTGGGACTCAGCTGAGTCAAATCAACGCATACATTTTGGGGGGACACAGTTCATTTCATGACACTGCACTAGTCCATACAAGAAAATATAGTGCAATCAGTACTGGTCTACAAACCTATACTGTAAAAGTATTCTACTTTTTATTTTTTAGTCCAACTCTTTACTAACACCACACAATGCAGAGAAAAATCAAACATTGTGTCATGAAAACATCATACAAATATTCCAGACTTTTACATAATGGTGGGAGAACAGGGTCTCTTTCAGAAAAGTCATTGGTCCAATCCTTGGTTTACCTATCATCACAACCAGCAGAGACTCTTCTCATTCAGAAGCTCTGATGCTTCTGCATCATACTCGGGATATGAAATGCCTGGACCTAGAGTAAGTCTTTTCCATCAAGTTTACGATACAGGAATCTATGTCAAGATGTACTGTCATGCTAGGAATACAGCATTCTCATGTCTGTGTAGAGTCTCCCTACATGCCTCAAGGGGCTATAGCCTTTGGTGTTTTAACACCTCCTCTAATGTGCCCATAAGCTGCAAACTTTGCTGATACATGCTTCTTGTCTATTACCACCAAATCAGTTTCAATTCATATCAACTTGATGCATAACACAACAAAACATTTCTTGACCCTGTGCCATTTCCATAATCATTGACTGGTATGTTTCATGTTTTTTACAGCTATTGTGTTAATTCATTTTACTGAGAGTCTCCCTTATTTTTGTTGACCCTAGGCTTTACTAAATACGATGTCCTTTTCTAGCAGTTGCCTTTCCTGATGCCATGTCCAAAGTGAGTCGAAATCTCACAACGCTGTCCTCTAAGGATCTTTCTGGTTCTAAGACTAATGGCATTGGTTTTCTGGAAGTCCATAGTACAGTCAGTATTCTTTGCCAACACAATTTAAATGCATCAATTCCTTTTCTGCCTTCTATTTTTCATTTTCCAGTTTTGAGATGCATATGAGGCAAGTGAAAATACAATGCCTTGGGTCAGGAGCATCTTAGTCATCAGAGACATCTTTGCTTTTTAAAAACTTTAAAGAGGTCCTTTGCAGCAGACTTAGCCAACGTAATACACTTTGTCTTCACTTATCAACTATCTTGTTACCCAACATCATAGAATCACAACAATAATAAAATACATACATATATACTATCTGTGTATATATATATATCTTTATTTACTATTGTTGTGTTGTGACGGCACTTGGCTTTGGCATTGTTGTGATTGTATAATGTTGGATAACTATATAAGTATATATATATACATATATATATACATATACAGCATCTGTTCAAGTCCACCAGTTGCTCCTTGAGTACTCTAGAGGGCAGTTCTGCTCTGGCCTGTAGGGTTGCCATGAGTCGGATCCAACTCAACGGCACTTGGCTATATAATATCTGACTGTTTTGTACAGTGACATCATACCATCTGGCAGTAAAGAAAATCGATGTTCAAGGCCAAAGTAACACTGGTTTTGATGGCTATGTCTCACTTGCACTGGATCATGATTCTCAGTGGTTTGGCAGTTATGCAACAATGTAACTTGGTAGCTATGCAAACATATAATCTGGTAGTTAGGTAATGGTCATCCTCCGTTTTCACATACACTGTTTTCACACAACGACCTGGTCTTCGGAATCTAGCCATGTTGGCAAGTGAGGAGAGGGTGCACATTATGCGGATTATTGACAGTTCAGGTGCAAGGCAAGAGTCATACTGGCTTTGATGGTTAAGGTTATGCATCAGCTTGAATGGGCCCTGATTTTCAGTGGTTTGCTATCTATGTACATATATATTAAATTCATCAGTTATATAATGACAGAATATGGTCATTATGTATTACGGTCATTATATAAAGAACATATTCTGTCATTATGGAACTTGGAAGTCATGTAATGATGTAGTCATTCTCCATTTTTGTAGAACACCAATTTTGCACAGTGATCTGTACATGTCAGTGAGAAGAGGGTGTGTGTTTTTTGAATTTTTCACTGTTGCCCCCATGGGCATTCAATGTTGATCAGCAGAATGAAATCATCGAAAACTGTAATAATCTGTGAATTTTCCCACACTAGAAAGAAAAATATATAGATATATATTTTTTCCCCTTCTTGACAGCACTTGGCTGGCACTTTTTCTTCTTTTTCCTTCCCAGGTAATTCATATCCCCTTACAGCAAACACAAGTCTTTACAGCAGAAAGAAATGCTTTCCTGCTTCTCCCTTCTGTCTTTCACAATCCCCAAGGGAAAAGTCTAGCTATCTGATTAAAATAGGAGAAGAATGCACCATAAGGAGTACAGACAGAAACTAAAAATTATTGTGCATTTTTCTGCCACAAAAAAAATAATACATTTACAGTCTCTTTGAAATTGCACGGGTCAATTCTACTCTGTCTTGTAGAGTTGCTAGGTGTCAGAATCAACTTGATGGCAATGCATTTTTTATTTTAGTCTAAGGCCCTAAGAAATGCCATGAACCCTTAATCAAAAGGCTCCTTGAGTAGAAATACAAATTTAAAATTTTAAAAAAATCTGACATTTTTTCAGCCTCAAATGAAAACACCGGGCTCTAAGAACAATACAAGACTAATCAGCAGCTTTTTCAGTCTCAGACTATTGTTAAGGAAAGGAGGGCAATTAAGTTTCACTTACCCAGAGCTTCAACCTTCCTATCCTCTGATCTCCAACCAAGATTGTAGGTGACATTTCTTCCAGGGTTATAGTGTCCTTAGTGTTCAGTCCTATGCACAGTATGTACTGCTGCAATAAAGACACCTGGAACTGACATGGATTTGAAGCCATCAAGTCAAGGAGTGCATCAGCCTCACCATTTTTTACCTGTGTGATTTTGGCCAAGTCACATGCACGTTCTTAAATCCATTTTTCACTAGCTTTATGGAACTGTGGAGAGTCAGATTTGTAAGACAATACCTGATGAACTAGAAAACACTACACAAATTGCATCTGCTGTTGATCTATTCAATCACTCACTAGAAAGGCCACGTTACAGTAAAGACTGTGTTAAGAAGGAACTTTAGAACAATTCTGTTTGGTTGAATTTCTCTTACTACTTACTAGCCGTATGATCTAAGGCAAGTTTCTTATTATTTCAGCAACCTAATCTTCTTTTTGGAAACCTTGGCAGCATAGTGGTTGAGTGCTACAGCTGCCAAAAGAAAGGTCAGCAGTTCAAATCTGCCAGGCACTCCTTGGAAAGTCTCATGGGGCAGTTCTATTCTGTTCTATAGTATCTCTGTGGGTCGCAGTCTACTCCAAGGCAGTGGATTTGATTTTTGGTTTTAATCTTCTTTTCTGTAAAGTGAGGATCATAATAGACTTTTGTGAGAATTAAATATGTTAATGCAAAATGAGACTAGCAATAATAACTGCTATGAGGAATAAATGCCTTAATATATGAAAAAAACTTGAGTCACAATATAATAATATAAGAAGCTATAGACCATTGTTAGTTAACATCATTATCACCACCCCCATCACTGTCACTGTCACCATTATTAGCCAGAAAAATGATCACTGAAGTCAGTGGATCTCCTGAGACTTCAAAGAAGATGAAGGGGGGACAGGGAGGCCATCAAACTCTATCTTAATAGCAATTATTTTATGTGGGTCTGTTGACTTACATTTGCATGTACACACTGGGCCAGGAAAGAATCGCTATGTTTTGTTACCATTTGGAGCCAATTGGATGAAAATTATCATGTTTATGAAGCAGTCACCATTCTCACGAAAGCACTGCTTGTGAAAATATTATGGAATATTTTTAAAATGAAAATCAGAGTTCATGAAATCTCTTATTCAGATCTCTCCAAGCCCACACATTATACTTCCTCCATTAAAGTGTTAACAACATCTGTCCCAGCTAGTCTATCAGCTGATACAGTCTCCAGAAATGTCTCTTCAATTTTGGACACTAACGAGGTTTCTCCATATGAATAAATTGTAGATTTACTGTATTTACAAATGACATTTTTAAAATAAAGTTTGTTCTTTGTGTGAGGTGATGATTTCAATAATGAGGATGAATGTCATCATCAGGTTCTCTGGGAGGTTAGAATGTTTCTGCTATTAAAGCTGTTGCCAGTGGCAACAATGGGATGTTTCTGCTTTCATCCAAAATCAAACCTAGAATTATTATCTCAGGGAAAACAGCAGTTGTAACAGAACCAGCTGTGAGATCATAAGTTAGGGTGGAATCGCCAGATACACGGGCACTATGAAAATAAACTGCAGCATAATTTGCATGACCATGATTAATAGAACACATCTCTTCAAGAGGCCATAACCATTTCTAGCTAGTAATGGACCCAACTCTTGGTATCCATGGATATTTAATTAAAATTAAACCATCTTTATTCGACAGTTAAGCTGTAACACAACCTATCTTTGTGAGGGAAAGAGAGTCAAAGAGAAGAGCAAGTTACCAGAAGACTAAAATGCAGACGAATCCACTTCAAATGAAACATCCATAGAAGCATAAGGTTTGAGGTGGAAAGAAAAAAGCTCAAAGTCTGAGACAAAGCCTTTTATACTCTCAGCGGTCCTTGGTGCTAGCTGATCTCATTTCTCCATGACTTTCTCTTCTACCATGTCTCCCAGTACACTTACCCTCTCTGTTGGCTCCTTAATCCAAAAGATTCTTTATTGTTTCCTCTCAGTTCCTCATTGCCTCTGCTTATCTCTTCTCTACATCCTATCTCTTTAAGTGTCACTGGATCCCAAATCCTCCCTTAGGGACACTTTGCCTTCCTCTCAGTTCTAGAAATAGTATAGCTTCGGATCTGGCTCGATGGCACTTGGCTTGGCTGGCTCATGGTTGAAGCTCTCTAATCTGAAATCACATTTCCTCTCTGCTCTGTTACTTACCAGTTTGACCTTAGGAGATTTGTTTGACTTTTTTGATCTCACTTATCTGCAATTTGGGTATAATTATAGTAGCATTTAACCTTAGTTGTGAAAATTCGAAGTTGTTACATGTAAAGCTTTTAGAAAAATGCCTCAGTCATTATAAATACTTGACAGACACCAGCACTCATGATTGCTATTACTGTTTTCTTATGTCTTTAAAGCTGACCCCTTGTTCTCCTCTCACGTTGGTTCCTTTGATCTAAATGTCCTTCATTACAATTCCACATGCTAACAAACTTGCCCCTGCTACAAAGCCCAAAGTCATTGCCAGTTCTTTCCCTTGGTTCTTCACTCAATAGGAATTAGCCCTTCCTCTAAGACTCAGCAGTTAATAGAAAATAGCACCATAGGCTTCTCACCTTGAAGTCTATGTGCCTGGGAGAGGCACGTGCATCTTAGCTTGTGTGGGCATCTGTACCCTCCTGAAGCACAGGTATGTGCCTGCTATTTCTCAGCGACATGCCCTAATTGGTAACCCATGATAGGTATACAACATCTGAGCAGTTTAATTGGCCACATATGGCTATTTAAATTTCAATTAAAATAAAATTAAGAATTCCATTCCTCGATCACAGCAGTCAAATGGTAAATACTCAGTAGCCACAGGTGGGTAGTGCCTACTGTATGGATATAGTGGAGAGTATATATAAATACAATTGATACTGTAGAGACATGGAACATTTTCATCATTACATCTTCAGTGTTTACTATATTCAGTGTCTTTAAATGTTGGAGCAATGCCAAGATAGAAAGTGGCAAGGTATTTAAAGATTGATGTTCTACCTAAATGCCCTTTGAATTTTTTTTTTTTTAAAGACTTTCCATTAAAAGTAATGAATGTTCACTCTATTAGTTTGGTTGGATTAGAAAGTTTAAAATAAAAAAAATAACAAAGGCAGATACATTAAGAAAATATCTGGCAAGTATAAAAAATTAAAGAGCTATCCCTTCAGGCTTACTTTTTCCTCTTCTGTAACTCACATCAAATATCTACAGACTAAATGGTATATAGTCCATAAAACATTTTAAATGACACTAGATTACACTATATGCACACACACACACTCATACACAATAAGCACTGTAACCTTGATTTCCTACATATGTTGAACCACATGCAGATCTAGTTCATCTCACCCAGACAAGACTTTTTGTAAATTGGACAACTGGATCTATTCATATTTGAACAGAGATAGGTAAGGCTATGTAAAGTCATCAGAACCATGGGAATTGAATTCATCTCATTAAGATAAATCCCTACCACCACAGTAACCAGTTCTACTATCTTTCTTTGTGGTTTTAATTCATAAAGTTACAATCTTAATGTAATACCATTTTAGAACTCAATAGGGCTTCAGAAAGACTCAGTGTTGTTTTGCTGTGATCATCTTGTATTTGCTTTATAATTGAATTTTCCTAAGGTTGCTGACCTCTCAATCAACTTCCATGATCACTAAAGTTTTGTTGTTGTAGTCTTTTCAGTTTGGATTGTGCTCACAGGAATGCAGCTGTGCAAATGCACCTGCCAGAAAACAGGTAGTCTCCACATTATAGAGCCCTTCTGTTCTAAGATTCTCAGGTTGTAAAGTCACTGTCAATGTTACCTGAATACTATCACACAGTGGTAACTGAACATCAGTATTACTGATAACCAAACATTAGGCATATTCACGGTGGGAAAAGACACTGAAATACATATTCATCAGTGTTCAGTAATTTGTTCTGAGGATCATATTGATTATTTGAAGTAAAGATAATCTTAATTTATAACTTCTAATCATGAAATCAAAGTATCAGTGTAGGTCTCCCTGGATATTGCAATGGTTAACACAATCAGCTATTAATCCAAGGGTGGAGGTTCAAGTCCACCCAGTGGTTCCTTACAAGGAAGGCTTAGTGATCCACTTCTGAAAATTTCACCATAAACTCCATGGAGCACAGATCTATGCGGAGTCAGAACCAACTCCATGGCAACTGTTTTGTTGTTGTTTTAATCAATGTTAGCACCTGGATGGGCTGGGAAAACCTGCTGTTCTTTGAATGTCCATCTCACATGGATAAACCTCACTGGCATTCAGGTGGACAGACAAAGTGAATAACCAGGGCTTCTGGCAATTGTTTCATGGGTTTGATCTACCTGTGATTATAAGCCTAAAGTAGAAACAATTGAAAGCCCATTTCAGTTCTAATCTCTGACTCTAAATAAGACCTCAGCGTTCTCCTAAAGACATCACTGAGGCCTGAATGATCGCCATGAACTCTACTTTTAAGGTCACTGAATTCTTCACCAGATATTAAGTACAGATGCCACTGGGGACCAGGAATTCAAAACCACTCTAAAAATAAATAAAATCTTATTAAAATTGTACTTCCACTGCAAACAGGAAAGGAGAATTTTTAAACTTTAAATAGTGGCTGGAATTAAATATTATGTTGGATCTTAACACGATTTAGGGAAGTCAGCAAACACAAAAATAAACCAAATAAAATGTTTTAATTGTCTGAATAAATCCTTAAATGTGGAATGCCGTATGTGATTATATAGATGGAAATGTCAGCAGTTCAGGATTTCTTGCACATCAGCACATCCCTTCTAGTCCCTTTTCATATTGTTCTCTATTTTTAGTAATCATTACTACTTTTTATCAAACTTCTTATTTTAAAAATTCACAGTGGAGCAATATCACTTAAGTAGTAGAGACTAGTACTTTTCCCTTAGATTCTGGATGACTTGATAGTTAACAAATAAGCAATTCATGATACCTGTCTTCACTCACGACTTACAACAATTTTCCAGAATGGAAACACATCCATCTAGAAATACATAACAACAACAAAGCTGAAAGTACAGCTGTGAAGCCTATGCCTGAAGAATAAAGCATGAAAGTAAAGAAGAGATCCCTCCACTTTCTCCAGAAGCAAACCCTCTCAGCAGTGAAATGAAGTGGACACTGACTTTGCATCAGGATTTTAAATGCATTTATCAGAATTTCTAACCTGTTAGTGATACTTTCATGACAGGACACGAAACAGAACAAGCCATTTTCAATTTTCATTATGCTTTTTGAAATTGAAATAGCCAACAGCAGACTGGATATCTTTTATCAGCTGATTATAAAACTGTTTAGTCAGTCTTCAGAGGCAGATCCACCCTCCAGAAATCTTTCTGGCACTTTATTCGAGTAGGTACAACAAAAAGACCTTCTTTCCTCTGGAATCTTGTTAAGGACAAATCTAAATAGAGTTTCAGCCCAACAGTCAACAAGTAGATGCAGTTATGGGCTACTAATCCCAAAGGCACCATCGATAACTCCTTGATAACTTTATGCAGAAACAAATGTAACTCCACATTA
Organism: Heterohyrax brucei; assembly: GCA_028571685.1. Lineage (NCBI taxonomy): Eukaryota > Metazoa > Chordata > Mammalia > Hyracoidea > Procaviidae > Heterohyrax > Heterohyrax brucei. The sequence goes on along the minus strand of CM053143.1, from coordinate 174,519,923 downwards.
TTTTTGCACCAAAATTTGTTTCTTGCTTTCTAACCATAATTTCATCTAATATTTGTTTTATGGTAAATTATGTTATTTTTCATAGTGTTTCCATACACTTTGACCAAAGGGACATTAGCAAATCCAACAGAAGCACAGATGTGACAAATGTTTGTGCAAAGGGTATTCCCAGTCTTACTGTTTTACAAATTTAGCGACCATGTGAAAAAGCCTATGCTAGCCTATGCTATTGGGACAATTGGTCCAGTTGTCACTATCACTGCAGCCAACAACAGATATATACAGGAGATCATCTAGGACCAATCTGACCACAACCGATCTATCAGATCACTACAGCTGTGGGAAGGAGCCTAGAAGACCCCAGAATAAGAATGCACAACTGGACGCAGGCCCAATTTCCAATCCACAGAATTTCAAGCTAATAAATGATAATTGTGGGTGGCTTGTTATACAGCTAAATGGATGCATTGCTTATCACAACAATGAAAATAAAACCTAGATGAAGAACTTTCCAAGTTAATCATAATAATATTCAAGCTTTGTTACACTTTCAGATTACTCCACATTTTTCACTGAAGGACTTGATGTAATAGACAAACATATCTGTATAAGCTGAGATAGATTCAAGAAGCTATCCTACCTGACTATGAGGTCTGACAATTAAGTCTGCAAACTTAACTGTTACAAGTGCTACACAGCTCATTGCTGAATATCACTATGGCCACCTTCGAGGTACTCTCATTGGGAAGCTGTGCAGCAACAGCAACTAGTCTACCCTTCAAAGCAATTTTGGAACTCTTTCTGGAATGGCCATTGTGCATGGCGGCATGTTGGAAGGTTCACAAACTTAACTGCGCAGTTGTCTGTGCGGGAATGTTTTAGCCAGTAAACAAATAACTGTATGGGAGCATCCTCCCTACCCACCTGATTTCGCCCCCAGTGACTTTTTTCTTTAGTCAAAGATAAAGAAAATATTGAAAGGAAAACATTTTGATGACATTCAGCATATCAAGAGTAATACAACAAAAGCTGTGATGGCCATTCCAAAATTGCTTTGAAGGGTAGACTACACGCTGTCATCAGGGCACAGCTTTCCAAAGGGAGTACTTCCAAGGGACTCTTGTGATGTTCAGCAATGAGGTATGTAGCATTTTTTTCTAGGATGAGTTCGCAAACATAGTTGTCAGACCTCGTAAGTGCCATTGAGAGAAACAACTTCTTCAGAAAGAAGAAAAAAAAAAGTGAACAAAACAACTCCTAAAAATAAACATGGAAAAAAAATACAACCACAAAAGTCAGGCGTGATATTTTATTTCCTTTCGACTTTTAAAAGGAAATTCACTTACATTATTGAGACTCTAAGTTCAAGGAACCTTCATGGCATGGTGGTTAAAATGCTCGATTGTTAACAGAAAGGCTAGTGGTTTGAAACCACCATCAGCTTCCTGGAAGAAAGATGCAGCAGTCTGCTTCTGTGAAGACACACAGCCTTGGAAACCCTATGGTGTCACTCTGAGTTGGAATCGATTCTACAACGGTGGGTTTACATACTTAATTATTTTCTTAATTTCATTGTAACTGGTTCTTCACTCATTACTTCTATTCCAAAAGGTATTTGTAGAGAAAAAAGTGAACAGTGCTAAACACAAACATTTCTATCATGATTTGATTTGATAAGAAATATTGAAGGTCCTCGCATCGAGCTCCTTACAGGTACCTGTTTCTTTATTTACACATAATAAATAATTATAATGGTTCCCACAAGATTTACAATTATGACATAAAGTATATGAATCAGTTTTGAAAACTAAGTGTGAAAATTACATACTGTGATTATAATAATATTAATTAAAGAGACATCCATTATCTAGATTTATTCACTCATTATTTAGCAAAGGTTACAAACAAAGTTTATAAGCAGATAGTAGGGCCTGAATGAAGCAAATGCCTGAGTGCTCAGCTGTAACTGAAAGACTGTTGACTGGAATCTACTCAAAGGTGCTGTGAACGAAAGCCCTATTTATCTACTTCCAAAAGATTACAGCCATTCAAAACTCACTGGAACATACGTCTACTATATACAGGACTGCCATGTGTCAGAATTGACTTAGTAGCACTGATTTAAATTCCCCAAGTACTGCAAACATGTAAGTACTCAACTGCTAACTAAAAGATTAGTGGTTCAAACTCTGTTAGAGGTACCTTGGAAGAAAGGCCTGGTGATATGCTTCCAAAAGGTCACAGCCTTGAAACCTACAGAGCACGCTTCTACTCCGAAACACAAGGCAACCAGTTTGCCTTTTCTTTCCCCCAAATATGGGCAGCTGCTCTGTCAGACACATGGCTAAGTGCTTGGATTACTGAATTTAGAAAGACAGACAAGTCCCTGCTCTCATGGAAATGATAACATGGTAGGAAGAAGAATACAAATCTAGGTATTTGTAAGCACTGTAGGAAAATTAATAATAATTAAAAAAAGGATAATGTGAAAGAGCATATAAAATAATTTCAAAGAGAGAGGTGGGTCAGGAAACTCTCAGGGAGCTGGCATTTAAGACGAGAGCTGGATGAAAAGAAAGCAAATTTTAAGAAACATAACATCTCAAGAAGGGAGGCTGGCAAGTGCAAAGAAACAAAAGTGAGAAGTGAATTGGCTTTTGGAGATTCCACCAGTCATCCAGCATCGCCAGTACCTGGTGAGCCCAAAGGGAAGTGCAGAGAAAAGTTAGAAAGGTACATAGTGGCCAGAGCATGAAGTCATGTAAGCCATCTAAAGGCATTGAGATCTTAAACTATACATCTAACACGTATTTGAAGTCTACAGAATTATTTGGAGTAGAGGTTCTATTAGTATCCTAGGCTTGTCATAGCAAATTATTGCCACTAGCTTGCTCACTTAAAAACAAGACAAATTAATTATCTATCAGTTTTGAAGCTTAGAAGATGTCATCAGGGAATGTAACCCCTGATTATTCCTTTTTTTTCTCCCCCTGTCTTCTTGGTTATCAGCAATCCTTAGAGTTCCTTGGCTCGTAGACGTAATACCTCAGTTTCTGCTCCCATCATCACATGGCATTCTCTATGCGTGTCTCTCTGTGTCTAAAGATAGCTTTCTCATAAGGACCCATTGTGTTCTCCATGTGTATCTCTGTGTCTTCACATAGCCTTCTTATAAGGACACATGTTATGCTCCACATGTGTCTCTCTGTGTCTTCACACAGCCTTCTTATAAGAACATCAGTTACTGGATTAAGGGTTCAAACTAATCCAGTATGGAGGACTCTATTTCCAAATAAAGTCATATTCTGAGCTCTTGATGGACATAAATGAGGTAGGGAGATGCATTATTCAACCCAACGCAGAATTATACGGAGATTTTGTTCATCAATGAAACTACCAATTTGGAAAGTTCACTGTAAGTATACCAGAAACACGGATTGTTAACTGAAGTGATGTGGTAGGTTTATAACTGTTTACTGAATGAGTAGGAATCTAAAACTATTTGGAAAGCTAGAATTGTCCACAAAAAGCTTTCCTACATAGTTAGACACAATCAGTTATTCACTAGGCTTGTCCCACTCAGACATACTTACAACTTCAGGTATAAGCAGAGGAAGAAACAACAATAACACACAAAATATACAACTAGTCAATGAAGTGTTTTTAATGTACTTATTCAAGCTAGTATAGAAGGAAAGCCATAGAAATTACTTGAATTTAAGAGAATGTTCACTAAAATAGGACTGTATTAGTAAATTAGTGTTATGCATCATTTAGAAAAAATTAACAAATAATTTGCAGCAGATCAAAATTGCAATTATTCTCATAAAAACCAAGTCATTGTAAATTGGAAAAAAATAACTGGTACTATATATATGCACACACACAAACACACACACATTATATTAATATATACTATATGTTATAGTAACATATATTTATATTGTTATACTAATATATTTTACATATGTAATTTATTTCCTTTAAATTAACTGCATAAATCAGCTCATCTACAAATGCTGAAAACTGTGTGAACATAGGGAAATAAATGGTCACATTTGGGCCGAAAAGACCTCAAAGCTCAAGGCACATTCTGAAAAGCAAGAATGAAAAGCAGCAAGATTCCTGAAAGAATTTTCTGAGGCATTTTGTGCTAAAATAAAAAGTCATTTAAAGAATAAAGAAAAGAATAAGGCAAAAAAAATAAATAAATAAATTGCCATGGAAATGAATATGAGTAAATTGGTGCATAGAGATATGGCTTCTTCACATGCATCATTTTAGTCATATAATGGATCCCCTCACAGAAGTAACTTAGAACTGTCTTTAAAAATAATAATAAAATTAGTCGACTATGAATTTGTATGACTAATGATATTTTAAACCACAAAATTTCACATGTGCAAATATTAACACTAAGCAGGTGCTCAATGATAAAACCTACAGTATACTGAGAGAAAAATACAGTATGTTTACCTCAAATCCCTTCATAGCAAAAATTCATAAAACTAAACACCTATAAACAACTAAAAATTAAAACAAGAAGAATCTATTGCCATCAAGTCAATTCTGACTCACAGCAACCCTACAGACAGAATAGAACTGCTCCATAGAGTTTCCAGGGAGCACTTGGCAGATTCAAACTGCTGACCTTTCGTTTAGCAGTTACAGCACTTAACCACTACACCACCTGGTCCTCCATAAGAAGTAAATACTCAGGAAGTAACATAACAGGAGGGACAAAGCAAAAGAAGTACAATTTAAAAATATATATGTATATATATATTTTTAGGAGACTGTAAGGCACCATCACACAGAAGAAAAACTCACAATGCTTATTAAAATAATGAAAAAAATCTCTCATTGCACTTTTTTAATTATTATTATGATTGAGTGAAAATGTACATTCCCATATAAATTTGCATGCCCACCTATATGCAGCTTCCACTGATCTCCCTGCCTGATGACAGCACACCCCTCCTCTCTGCTCCATACATATCCCATCTTCCCATCAGTCTCCCTTCTCCTCTTCTCCACCCACTCTCCTTCCTCCAGTTAGAGGTCAGCAGGGTGATATCCTATAGACTCACAGAACCATAACCTTCACCCAAGATATGGTCACTCTGTGTCACCACGTCCAATCAACTCCTGTCCAAAGAGTGGACTTTCATTATGATTTATGGGCAGGGGCAGCATCAGGGTCAGGAACTATGCTACCAGGAGAACCCTGAAGCCCCTGGACCATCAATTGTGGTCTTTAGTGAAGATCTCATGGTGCAGTGTATGCCCTTTTATTCTTGTGTTGCCAGTGAGACTCCACTTTGTGAGCTCCATTGTGGCTAATACTGTTGGTGGCCAGATGCCATACAGTTCTTCCGGTCATGAGTTGATTTAGACACTCTTTCCATCCTCTGGATTCTCTTTCCCCCAAGTTGTTTTGGTCCTCAGTGATCATCTGTTCCTGCTGAGTTGGGACCTTCTGCTGTGCCCTCAGATGGCAGCTTGGCAGCTTTTAAGACCCAGACGCCACTCAACAATGTAGGATGCAGAGACCCCTTTTAGCAAAATGCTAGTTGTGCCAATTGGCCTCGATTTGACGTGTCTCTCACTGCAGTTAAGAGTTAAATCAAAAGGAATAATTTCAGAGAGGCCAAAACAAAATGAAAGCAAGAATCAGTTGGCTATCAAGCACCAAAGTTTGCTTTCATCCTAAAGGTTTCTGCCAAATCTGGGAACTTTATGATTCTTCTTTGAATGATGTCCAGAGGATAGAAGACAGGAAACTATGATATAAAAATAGGACCACGATGTTAAAGAAAAAATAATCATACTATGTAAAAGCGAATAACAAGCAAACTTGACTATTCTGAACTTAGCACCAGGTCAAGGGGAAAAAGTAAAATAATCCCTTCAGAGAACTCATAACAATAAGCTGGACCTCATATGGATTCACAGTCTAAATTTACTCTACTCTATTGTTAGAGAAGTAAGACAGATAGCCACCAAGGATTTAATTTAAAGTGTTCCAGGTGCGCTAGTACTTCCTGAAGTCCACAGTAAAAAATAAATGCATAAATGGAAGCACTTTCAACCCAGGACTCAAAGACTCCTCACACAAAGTTTTTAAATAAGCACCTCCAAGTTAAAAACTTAACTGGAGGAACCTGAACATAGATCAAGAGACAGTCATTCAAACAGAGCAGAGACCTGCTGTATGGTTTAAAATCAGGAAAGGTAGACATCAAGGCATATCCATTCACTGTACTTATTCAATCTGTGTGCTAAGGAAATAATCTAAGAAGCTGGACCATATGAAGAAGAATGCAACATCAGGATTACAGAAGGTTTCATGAATGGCACAATCTTGCTTGTTGCAAGTGAAGAGAACTTAAAGCACTTACTGATGAAGACCAAAGATCGCAGGCTTCAGTACGGATTACTCCGCAATACCAACAGAACAAAAACTCTTACAACTGAACCAACCATGAAAACATCATGATAAATGGAGAACAGCACCGTCAAGGACTTCATTTTACAATCAACATCCATGGAAACAGTAGCTAACAAATCAAAAACCAAACCATTCCAAAAGGCAAATACCTATCAAAAGATCGCTTTAAAGTGTTAAAAAGCAGAAACGTCACTTTAAGGACAAAGACTCTTCTGACTCAAGCCATGGTATATTCAATCATCTCATATGCATTCAAAAACTGAACAATGAATCAGAACGACCAAAGAATAATTGACATCTTTAAATTATGATGTTGTTGAAGAATACTGAATCGACCATGGGCTTCCAAAACAAAAACGAATTCGTCTTGGAAGAAGTATAGCCAGAAAGCTCTTTAGAAGCAAGGTGTGCTAGTGACTTTGTGTCACATACATAAGACATGTTACAAAGAGGGATCAGTCCCCAGAGAAGGACACTGTGTTTGATAAAGCAGAAGGTCAGTACAAAGGGGGAAGGGCCTTCAATGAAATGTGTTGACATAGGCGCTGCAACAACAGGCTCAAGCAAAATAGTAATTCTGAGGACAGCACAGGACTGGAGAGAATTTCATTTAATTGTGCATGAGGTTGCTATGAGTTGGAACCAACATCACACCACCTAACAACAAGATAAAACAAGGAAAAGCACTGTTAATGAGAGTCAAAGGGCCAAAAAAGAGGCCTACGGACTCACAGGCCCACAGTGACGTCCCCTGTGGAACCATCTGCACATGATGTGGAAGTCTCTGAGAATCTCAGACAGCAAACGGCTTTATTGCTAGCTGAAAGCCTAGTAGTTCAGACTTACCGAGAGGAATCTTAGAAGACAGGCCTAATGACTTGCTTCCAAAAGGTCACTGTCATGAGAAACCAATGGAGCAGTTTTACTCTGTACCCCTGAGTTGTCATCAGAAACTGATTTGACAGCAATTAACCTAAGAAAGCCTGTGATATTGACAATATATATTTTTAAAAAATAAAATCTTCAACTGTAAATTAGAAATAAAAAACTATAAAAAAGTGAGTGCATTTAAAAAATGTAATAGAATTACTGGAAGTAATACATACTAATTGGAATTAATGCTAAGCTGGGTGACTAAACAGGCTAGACAGAGAATATTAAAACTGGTGAACAGAAAAATAGATCCAAAGAATTCACCCTAATTGAAGCACAGAAAAACAAAGAGGAGAGAAATATGAAAAACGTTTCAGATATACCAGGTAATATAAGAAGGTCTAACATGCATATAATCTAATTTTCAGAGGATACAGTAGAGAAAGTAGAAAAGTGGCAACAGAAATTTCCTAAACTATTGAAAGATATGAACTCACTGTTCTGGAAAGACAAATACATTGAAAATAATGTAATTTAAAAAAAATGTAGACACATCATGGTGAGCCTATAGAATATTAAAGGTAAAGATAAGGTCTTATATTTAAGTACAACAGGAAAAAATTAAATACTGATCACTCTGAACTGAATAGCAAATAGGATAATAGCTGATTCCTAAATAATAGTAGTAAAAGGCAGCTTGAAAAAAAAGGTCTCACAAGTGCTAAGAAGAACAAAATTTATCCAAATAAAATTGTACATCCAACTGTATTGGTCAAAACCAAAGGTGAACCAATGAAATATCAAATAACACAACAGAGAGTTTACCATGAATGTACACTAAGTAAAATCATCACAAAGGCACTTAAAAGGCTAAAGGTAAATAATCTTAGATGGGGTCTTTGAAATGCAATAACAAATAATGAGAAATACATTGGTTAATATTTTGATCACTGCACAAATGTGAATAAGAAAAAACACAATTACACTGAAATAGAGGCAAAAACAGCCCTAAAGCTGCATGAAGTTTATGGCCATTTACTATGTCCTTAGATCTTTGTATAATTAAAAAAGATGAGTATACATACATTAATCTTAGATTTTATTAATTATGAATGCTAAGTATAAACATCCCCACTGGAAAAACGGTCAATGAGTGTGGAACTTCCAAACAGGTAGAGGGGAAATATGGAATGGAAAAAAATTAAAAGAAAGAACACACATACATATATACAAAAAAGACAGAGAACAAATAATATAAGAGAAAAAAGCCAAAATATTTCAAACATTAAAGCTATACAGAAGAAATCATCCCAAGTGTATGCTTTCTACATGATAGCATCAGAAACAATCATAACCAAAAACAAAACAAAACTAAACTAAAAAGGTTGGAAGTGAATATTGAGAAAAAAAATTGTTAGGCAAAACATAAATCAAAAGAAAACTGAAAAAGCTGCGTTACCAGTAAACAAATTAGACTTTAAGATACAAAAAAACACTGGCAGAGATTAAACATTGTATAAAAATAAACTGTTCAATTTACCAGGAAAAAATTAAAAAGTGCTAAATATGTATGCACACTAGTAACACAACCCCACAACACATAAATCAAAAATTGATATCTTAACACTGACAAATACTTATAATTTTAGAAATTTTCTAGATCAAGCCAACAGAAATTGTTGTAGTTATATTTTAAGTAAAACAATGAATAAGCTTGATCTGATACATATACATAGAAAAATACATTCAACAATTAGAAATTTTTTTTCCCATTGACCATTTATGCATGTACACACACAGAGAGACCAATAGTCTTAATAAGTTATAAAGGATTGGTATCAAAGAGCATATACTATAGTCTATAATCACAAAGAAACTAAATTAGTAATCAATAACAACGAAACCAAAAAAATCACTAGACACACTGCATGCATCTAGAAATCCTAAAACATGCTACTAACTTACTCACTGGTCCAAAAGGAATTATTTGAAATTCAGATGATCCATAAAATTTAACACTATGTATCAAACTTGGGGGATACAGCAAATATAGCCAAGCCAGCAAACATAGTATGTACAAAAGACTGCAAAAAGTTCAAAATCAGTGAGTCAAGAGGTTAGAAAAAGAAAAATAAACTAAGCTTACAAAATATTAAAAGCAAGAAAAGGGAAAACAAAAATGAAGAGTAAAAATCAACAAAACTGAAAACAAAATGTAACTAAGAGGTCCAAAACAGCAAAATTATAAAAATAACAAATCTCAGTAAGTTAGGAATAGAACAGACTTTATTAAACTGATACAGGGCATCTACAGAGAACCTGTAGTGAATATCCTACCTAATGGTGAAATAAGAGAAGTTAAAAATGTTCCTTTTAAAATCAGGGGAAAACCAATGTTTGACTGTTACCCCCACTTTTCCTTTTTGTTGTACTGGAGGTCCTAGCCAGGACACAAAGACAAGAAAACACAACAAAACTGTAAAACCTGAAAGCTTTAGAGAGGAAGAAAAAGTCATTATTGGCAGATCATTCTATTGTCCACATAGAACGCACAGGCAAAAATATATAGATACATAATAAAAATTAATGAGACAAATTTGGTTAAGTTAGATTTAATTTGGTTACTCTGATTAGATAACTGGATAAAAAACAATGTGAAAGTTTAATTACCTTTCTATAAACCATACAACAACAAAAAATATGAGAAAAAATTTATATTAAAAGATAACCTATAGGTTAGCAAGAAAAACATCAGGAATAAATATTGAAACATAACGAAATGAGCCATTTCTGAGGAAAATTATAAAACTTTCTTTAAAGCATTAAAAGCCTAAATAAATGAAGATTCAATGTTTATATACCGGGAGATTCAATAAATCTCAGTAGTAGTGTTTTAATACCTACATGGACAGGAAAAGGCAAGACTAGTCAAGACACGTTTGATAAAGAACAAAGTAGGGAAAATCATCCTGCCTTAAATAAAGATTTCTTATAAGTCTTTATCATGAATTGAGTTGTGTCCCTCCAAAAAATGTGTGTAGCAGTTTGGCTAAATCTTCATTCTGGGTTTTACGTGACATTCCCACATGTTGTAAATCCTGCCTCTATGCTGTTAATGAGGGAGGATGAACAGTGGTTGTGTTAGAGGGGCAGGGCTAAATCTGTCAGAGTGTATTGGGCCTTGAGGCAGTCTCCTGGGATATAAAGGAAAGGGAAAGCAAGCACAGAGTTACCCAAACCCACTGCTGGCTAGTTGGTCTGACTCATAGTGACCCTAGAGGTCAGAGGACAGTTAGGGACTTCATAACACCAGGAGAGAACACAGAGCAGAGAACCGAGTGCATCCCTTGCAAAGGACCCAGTGTCCCTGCACCTCAAAAGCTCTGGTGCAGACTGATGACAAGGACCTTCCTCCAGAACCAACAGAAAAAGCCTCCCCCTGAAGCTGATGCCCTGAATTAGGACTCTCAGCCCCCTTTATAGTGGGTTTTTAATTTCTCTTTGTTAAACCACTCAGATGACTAAGGCAATCTATATATTAAGATATTGTGACATTAGCACAAGGGGAGACAGAATGGCAAAGACAGAGACAGCGTTTCAAGGTGGGGAAACAGTTAACCCTCTTTCTGCTGGACAAAATATTGGAGGTTCAAGTCTACCCAGAGGTACCTGTGAAGAAAGGACTGAGAAATACTTCGGAATAATTAGCCCTTGTAAGCCTTCGGAGCACACTTCCACTCTGACACCTAAGTTATCACGAGTTGGGATCAACTCAATGGCAAACATCTTCTGAACTACAAAAATAAAATGGTCTTTGGAGACTGCAGAAGATACGATAGTCCTGGGTCAACTAATTACATCAGCTAATTAATTAGCATGTTTTAGCCGATAGTGGCAGCCACTGTGTCAATCTATTTCACAGACTTTCTACTTTGTCAAATGTGTTGTTTTTCTCCAGGGACAATCCCTCCTGATAGCATGTCCCAAGCACATGTGATAAAGTCTCACCATCCTTGCTTCTGGGACCACTTTGGCTTTATTAGTTCCAAGGCAGGTGTGTTTCTTCTTCCACAGTCTATGATATATTCACTATTCCTCATCAGCACCATAATTCAAAGGAATCAATTCTTTGGCCTTCCTTATTCGTTGTCCAGCTTTCCCATAAATATGAGATGACTGAAAATATCATGAGTCAGGACCACCTCAGTCCTCAAAGTGACATCTTTGCTTTTTAATACTTTAAATAGGTCTTTTGCAGCAGATTTGCCCAATGTAATATGGGGGTCAGTTCTACCCTGGCCCCTAGGGTCGCCATGAGTCGGATCCAACTCAACAGCACTTGGCTTGGCTAATATGTTATGTGATTTCTCGACTGCTGCTTAAATGAGTGTTAATTGTGGTTCTAAGAAAAATGAAATTCTTGACAACTTCAATCTTTACTCCATTTATCCTGCTGTTGTTTACTGGCTCCATTACAGGGATTTTTGTTTCCTTTATGTTGAGGTGCAATCCACATAGAAGGTTATGATTTTAGATCTTCATCAGGAAGTGCTTCCTCTTCACTTTCAGCAAGCAAGGTTACATTACCTAGAAATTGCAGGTTGTTAATGAGTTTTCCTCTAATCCTGATGTCGCATTCTTCATATCATCATGCAGCTTCTTCAGTGATGTGCTCAGCACACGGATTGAATAAATACAGTGAAAGGATGCATTCCTGATGCACATCCTTCCTGATTTTAAACCATGCGGTATGCCCCTGTTGTGTTCAAATGACTGCCTCTTGGTCTGTGAACAGGTTCTGTATGAGCACAACTAAGTGCTCTGGAATTCCCATTATTTATACTTACCCACAAATTATGAGGATCCACACAGTCAAATGTCTCTGCATAGTCAAAAAAACACAGGTAAATCTCTTTCTGGTAGTGTCTGTTTTCACTCAAGATCTACTGGACATCAGCAATGACACCCCTGGTTCCACATACTCTTCTGAATCTGGCATAAATTACTGGCAGCTCCCTGTCTATGTACTGTTACAACCATTTTCTAATTAAATTCAGTAAAATTATACTTGTGTGTGATAATGATCTTGTTCAACAATTTCTCCATTCTGTCAGATCAATATTATTTGGAATGGGCACAAATATGGATCTTTCTCAGTCAGCTAGCCTGAAATTACCTGGCATAGATTACGGAGCATCTCCCAGGCAGAATCCATTTGTCGCGACATCTCAGTTGGTATTCCGTCAATTCCTGGAGCTCTGTTTCTTCCTTGAATTCAGCGCAGCTAGAACTTTTTTTTTTTTAATCTTTTTTTTTTTTTTTTTATTTAACATAACTGAGTGAAAATGTACATTCACATGAAAATTTACATGCCCCCCTATATGCAGCTTCCACTGCTCTCCCTGTCCGGTGACTGCACACTATTCATCTCTGCTCCATACATGTCTCATCCTCCCAACAGTCTCCTTTCCCCTCCTCTCTGTCCACTCCCCTTCCTCCAGCCAGAGGTCAGCAAGATGATATCCTATAGATGTATAGAACCATAAAGTGCTTCCAACATATGGTTACTCTGCATTGCCAAGTCCATTCCATTCCTGTCCAAAGAGTGGACCTTTGTTATAATTGATGGGAACGGGCAGCATCAGGGCCGGGGGCCATGCTCTCAGAGGAACCCCAAAACCGCTGGACCATCAATTGAGGTCTTTTAGTGGAGATCTCATGATGCACCTCTTTTTATTCTTGTGTTGCCAGTGAGGCTCCTCTCTGTGAGCTCCGTCATGGCTATCACTGGTGGTGGCCGGGCACCATCCGGTTCTTCCGGTCCCAGGTCGATGTAGGCACCCACTCTTGTGGGTCTCTCTGTCTTCTCGGTTGTCTTTACCGCATGCCATTTTGGCCCTTGGTGAGCATCCGTGCAGCTTGAACTTTTTCCTTCAGTACCACTGATTCTTGATATATGCTGCCTCCTGAACATCAACCAGTTCTTTTTGGCATGGTGATTCTGTATTCCTTCCATTTGTTCCTGCAACGTTCAATATTTTGTCCATAGAATCCTCTACTTCCAGCAACTTGATGCTTGGATTTTTGATTCAGTTCTTCCAGACTGAGTAATGCTGAGTGTATTCTATTTTGATTTTCCAACTCCAGGTTTTTGCACATTTCATTACAATATTTTAGAGTGTCTTCTCAAGCCACCCTCTGCAATCTTCTATTCAGCTGTTTGATGTCATCTTTTCTGCCATTTGTTTTAGCCACTCTGTGTTCAACAGCAAGTTTCAGAGTCTCTTGTGCAATCCCTTTTGGTCTGTTGTTTCTTTTCTGTTTTTTCAATGACCTTTTGCTTTCTTCAAGTGTGATGTGCTTGATGTTCATCCCACAACTCCCACGGTCTTTAGTCATTAGCATTCAGTGTGTCAAATCTATTCTTGAAGTGGTTTCCAAATACAGATAGAATTTACCCAAGGTCATATTTTGGTTCTTGTGGACTTCTTTTAATTTTCTTCAGCTTCAACTTGAACTTGCATAAGAACAACTGCTGATCTGTTCTAAAGTCAGCCTCTGGCCTTGTTCTTACTGCTGACATCAATCTTCCCCATAGTTCCTTTCCACAGATGTCGTCAACTTGGTTCTTGTGTATCCTAACAGGCCATGCTCACACGGATAGTTGCCACTTATGCTTTTGAAAAAAAAAAATGTATTTGCAATGAAGAAGGAGATAGTCTTGCAAAATTGTATCATTCAATCTCTGGTATCCTTTCTATCACCATAGCTGTATTTTCCAACTATCAATCCTTCTTCTTTGTTTCCAATTTTTACATTCCAATCACCAGTAACTACTAATGCATCTATATTGCATGTTTGATCTATTTTAGACTGCAGTGGTTGGTAAAAACCTTCAGTTTCCTCATCTTTGGCATTAGTGTTCGGTGCCTAAATTTGACTCACAGTCTTATTAACTGTCCTTTCTTGCAGGTGTATTGATATTATCCTGTCACGGACAGTGTTGTACTTCAGGATAGACCTTGAAACGCTCTTCTTAACAATATATGCAAACCCATTCCTTTGTAAGTTCTCATTCCCAGCCTACTAGACCACATGATCATCTGTTTCAAAATACTCAGTACCAGTCCATTTCAGCACACTCATGCCTAGGGTATCAATCTTTACACATTCCATTTCATTTTTGATAACCTCCAATTTTCTCAGATTCATGATTCATACATTCCACCTCCCAATTATTAATGTATGTCTGCATTTTTTTCCTCTCATTTTCAGGTGTGTCACATGGACAAATGAAGGTCCTGAGAGCATGACTCCACCCACATCATTAACGTCAACTCTACTTTGAGGAAATGGTTCTTGCCCAGTCATATTTTGAGCACCTACCAACTTGAGGGGCTAGTCCTCCAGCTATTAGACAATGTTTTGCTGGTGTTCATGATGTTTTCACTGGCCAGTTTTCTCAGAAGTTAAACCACCAGGTTTTTCTTCCTAGTCTTTCTTAATCTGGAAGTTCTGCTGAAATCTGCTCACCAAGTTTGACTGCTGGTATTTGAAATTATCAGCGGTACGGCTTCCAGAATCACAGCAGCATAAAAGCCGCCACAGGATGACAAACTGACAAATATATGGGGATAATAAAGACTGCAGCTGGGGAACATTCTCAGGAAGTTCTCCCCCATCATGGTAGGTCACTGTCAACAAAAAGGCATTCAGTAATAACAACAAGCATAGCAACTGATATGAGTTAAGTTGTTGCTCTTGTTATGTGTCACTGAGTTGTTTCCTACTTGCAGTGAATCATTATGGAAGAGATTGCCAGGTTTTTTGTTTTTTTTTTTTTTCCTCCTGTGGAGAAGCCAACAGATTTGAGCTACTAAACTTTCAGTAAGCAGCTGAGCACCTGGACTCCTTGAATCAATTTAAACTTTCAACAGTCATCAGTGAGAGCTAAAATGATGCCACAACTTTGGAAAACATTTTTGGATTACAAATTAAGTTTAACATTTTTATACCCTACAACTCAGAAACTCCTCTCTACAGAAATATGTGTTCATATGCATCAGGAGACATATACAAGAACGATTTCTTTGTAATAAAAATGACTAGGAAAATAATCAAACACCAATAAAAAATAGGATGAATAAATCAAAGGACATATATTTATTCTGTTCATTAAAGTAGAATTCTGAAAATAAATGAACCACGCATAATAGCTTCAGTATGCATTAAATTTAAAAAAAAAACATAACAGCAAATAGTCACAAAAGAATACATCAGTCATAATTCTATTTTATAAACCTCCTTTGTAAGCAAAACCGAGAATAGTTTGTTTAAGGATACAGACATTTATAGTGGTATCATAGGGAAAGCAGGGAACGATAAAAACAAAATTTGGCATGGTAATTATCTTTTGGGATTGAAAACACTGTAAAATAAGTGAGGATTATACAGATGGCCCCTCAATTACTGGCTATGGTTTACATTTTCAGGTGGGAAGTCAGAACATGGGTTTTCACTTGGTAATCTTCAAGTTATACAACCATTCATTGTATGTATTCCATTTTAATTATGGTGAGAAATGAATATGATGATTGAACTACACTTTTCGATAACTTACTTTTTCTTCTTTAGATAACCTGGGAGAACTCAATTATTGCACATCAGCAAATTTTGCCTAAAAGTAGAAAGACTAGAGGAAAGATAATTGCCTTTACAGCTACTATGAAAGGGTAGCTATAGGCTGCTGGGAAAATGTGGGTGTCAGTAATGATGAGAGAGGGCCTATTTTTCCATGTTGTAACCCAAGAGAATGATATTTACATTTGTCTCATTCTATTTTACTTCATTGTACTTTCCAGAAAGAAATAAGAGGAAATCCATGTTGTACAATTTTTTAAATATACATATATATATGTATATATATATGCATATATGTATATATATATATATACCTTTAAAGATTTTTGCAAAAAATCATGACACACAGCTGTTGGTAAATTTGTAATTAACTAGAACTCTGAGACCCCACTCATGGAACATGACACCAGGCTGCATTCTGCAAGAGGTGTTCTCTGAAGGAAAGGGAATGTTAGAGGAAGAAGAAATGGAAAGTCCCTTCTCTTATAAAAGCAAAGGCGTTTCTTCCCAAATTATCAGCCAATATAGCCTAGTTTTGAACTAGTTCCAAGGCCCTGGAATTGTGGGAAAAAGTACCAGCACTGTGGCAAAAAGACTGAAGTGTATTGATGGCCTGAAGGGTCATTGTGAGTAAAAATTGACTCGAGGCAATGGGATTGATTTTTTTTTTTTTTTTTGGATGGCTGTCATGGATTGAGCTACTACGTCCTCCAAAAAAATGTATGTACCAATTTGGCTGGGCCATGATTCCCACTATTGTGTGGCTGTGCTCCGTTTTGTGATTGTAATTTTATGTTCAAGAGGATTAGGGTTGGATTGTAACACTCCTATAAGGTCACATCCTTGACCCAGTGTAAAGGCAGTTTCTCTGGGGTGTGGCCAGCTCTACCTCTTATCTTTTGGGAGATAAAAGAAAGGGAAAGCAGAGAGGTGGGAAATTCACACCACCAGGAAACAAGCACCAGAGACAAAGCACATCCTTTGGACCAAGGGTTCCTGCACCTGAGATGCTTCTCAGCCAGGGGAAGATAGACAGGAAAGATAGTCTTTCAGAGTCAACAGGGAGAGAAAGCCTTCCCTTGGAGTTGACACTCTGAATTTGGACTTGTAGCAGACTAGACTACTAGGGAATACATTTCTGTTTGTTACACTTGTGGTATTTCTATTATAGCAGCACTAGGAGACTAAAACAATGGCCTTAATCTAGGAACTGGAAGAATTAATTTTCGCCAAAGGTACTGAAATACCAGAGGGAAGATACAGACGCTCAAATACAAGCTGGAATAAAATTACCAAGAGGAAGGGGCAACGACTGCTGGCTAGACCACAAATAAATAAATAAATAAAAGAGAAAAGAGAAAAAAAGCTTGACAACTATCCATTTTGAAGGTCTCCATAGATTTCCCATAATTCTTCCATACCCTGCAAGTATAGCTACGTTATTAAATTACAGTATGTTCATAGATGTTGTTCAAAATATGTTTCCACAATTTTGATTCTTTTCTTTGAGATGACCAAAAGACAGACAGGAAGTCTTATAAACTGAAATTTTGGACCTTCAACAATTCAAAGTTGATTTCATCTGTCATTGTTACTGAATAGACTTTTCTTAGAAACTCAACTGATATTTCTATGTAAACAATATCTTAAATTCTTTGTGGCAGCACTGGGCCAATTATCTTCTGGCATGTTTTCTTTCTCCTTGGCCTGTCATTTCCTGAAATTATATTAAGTATTGTTAAAAGAATTCCATAAATAATGAATTAGGACAAAAATAATTTATTACTTGCTTAAGAGCCATCAAATTTAAGTACAAAATTTAAGGACGAAAAAGCCATTTCTAATTCATATCTCTTACAGGATAATATGGCCTCCATTTTTTTGTTCTACTGTGAAAAGTAAAATATTCCACTTGGTTACCTCTTTGCAGGATCCAAAGGACGAACAGAGGAGAGAAAATTCTTTTTGTCCATAAACTTTATGGACCATCAGTAACTGAGAGCAACTCATGGAAGTCACATAAAGAAAAGGTGGGAAACCAGGGTGCCTGCAACGGATTGAACCGTGTCCCCCCTCCCCAGAAATGTGTGAAACCATTTGGCTAGGCCATGACTCTCAGTACTTTGTGACTGTCCTCCATTCTGTGATTTCCCCATGCTGTAAATCCTAACCTCTGCCTGTGGTTATCAGATAGGATTACATTAAAAGAGGTGGGATTGCAACATCATTATTAAGGGTGTTGCCCTGGAGTGTAGTTTGTACCATACTTTCTCCTAAAACTGAACCTGTGTCATCAAGTCAATTCTGACTGCAAGAGAACCCTATAAGGCAAATCAGAATTGCACCATAGAGTTTCCAAAGAGCTCCTGGCAGAGTCAAACTGATGACCTTTGGGTTAGCAGATGCAGCACTTAACCACTATGCTATCAGCGTTTCCACCTACAAGAGATAAAAAAGGAAAGGGAAGCAAGCAGAGAATGGGGCCCCTCATGCCACCAAGAAAGGAAGTCTAAGAGCACAGCGTGTCCTCTGGACCTGAGGTTCCTGCACTGAGATGCTTTTAGACCAAAGAAAGACTCATGGAGCACCGAGGTCTTCCTCCAGAGCCTACAGAGGGTGTTGCCCTGGAGCTGGCACCCTGAATTCAGACTCATGCAGCACTGAGATCTTCCTCCAGAGCCTACAGAGGGTGTTGCCCTGGAGCTGGCACCCTGAATTCAGACTTCTAGCCTACAGACTGTGTGAGAATACACGGTTCTTTGTTAAAGCCATCCACCTGTGGCATTTCTGTGAGAGTGGTACCAGATAACTAAAACAGTGCCACAGCATCTGGCAAGCTAATTATGTCCACGGCCTTGAAAACTCAAACTTTACGGTTCTATGCATCTATAGGATGTGGTCCTGCTGATCTCTTACTGGAGGCAGGGGAGAGGGTGGAGAGGAGGAGATAAAAGATTGTTAGGAGGATATAACATGTATAGAATGAAGAGGAAGAGTGTGCTGCCACTGGGCAGGGAGAGCAGTGGGAGCTGCATGTAGGTGGGCATGCAAATTTATATGGGAATGCACATTTTCATTCAATCATTAAAAAAAAAAGAAAATTGTATCTTTAAAAAAAATCAAACTTTCTCAGTCACTGCCTCCTCTTCTGTACAAGCTGGTCTAATACATTATGTATCTAAGTATCTGAGGTCCCTTCCTATATTAACACCACTTGGCACTGTGTTATTGTCTAACTTGGAGAAGGATTTTAAGGTGTAGTCTCATGAAGTTCCTTCCCATTTCCATACAATAAAGAGTGAAATTCCTTCTTTAATGAATGTGTTCTATGTATTCCTGGTTCTCTCTTCCTGGTTGTCTAACTTGGAGAAAGATTTCAAGGTGTAGTCTCATGAAGTTCCTTCCCATTTCCATACAATAAAGAGTGAAATTCCTTCTTTAATGAATGTCTTCTATGTATTCCTGGCTATTATCATGTTATAGCTACCACAGGTGTTACTGTGTTGGAACAACCCTTCTATGAAGCTATACTAGATTATATTTTAAATGTTCCTATCACTTGAAGGCAGTCCAGCCATCAGTACCAAATTCTGTACTGAACCCTCACTGTTTCATTTCAGAACAGTGAGGAAGACATATGTTTATATCTACAAGGATGTAAATGTAATTTTAAGCTGTTTGCTGCTAACTAAAAGCAATAAAAAGCCCCTCTTAATATACTACAAAATTTGGCTACCTATATTACATGTAGCCTGTCAAAACGGTAAAGAAATTACTCTTGAATATCTCATTTTCCTATCATTCATAATATTTACTGCTTTATATAAATGACATTCACAGAGTTGCTTGAAATATAATAAATAAGAGAAAAGGGCATTTTTGAGGACACAACTGAGTTCCTTGAATTCTACTAAAACTGTCTTTAGAGGACAGTATGCCTCTAAGATTTTGGAAACTTGTATTCTCTCAACACTGAATTTTATTACTTTTAAAACAATCATTTAGCATACGTAAATACTAAATACCTTCACATAGAAAAATGGAATTAAATAAGTAATAAAGCATGATTACTTTCCTAATAAGTAACTGTCCTGTCACAATTTGAAAGCAACTATTTAAGTTAAACAATAAAAGTTATTTGTATTAAAATTTCATGTGGTAAACCGGACTATAATGAAAAACTGAAGCATGATGTCTGTAAGTCTTCCAGAGGAATTTAAGAAAAAACATCAAAGGGGTATTTGAGGAATGTGTCATCATACAGCTAAGATGACCCACTTACTTTCCCATCTTTCCTATAAGAGAATACCTACACTTTTTCACAAGTAGCTATGAGTGGGAATCAACGTGATAGCAATGAGTTTGGATCTGGATTCTTTTCAAAGAGTAGGAAGCAGTTCTGAGCAGAGAATCGTGTTTGGCATGAGAAAGAACAATAGCTATCAGGACAAAGAACTGGCATATGGGTTACTAAGAATTATGATTTGAATCTCATCTCCCATAACATAGAATCCCTCTCCCCACCACCCTGCATCATCCTACTCTTACAGTTTTCCCAGTTAAAGGCTTAATTCCCAACAACTCTTCATGGTTTTTACGGAGGTCTTTCTGTTATCATCACTTCATCCCACACTGATCCTTCACCATTCCAAAATACTACAAACGTAGGGTCATTACACAAAGCAGATTTCTAGGGAAGGACTGGGGTAATAAAGAGGAATTAGGTCATGGCATTGTACAAGCAACAACTTAAAACAGAACCAGAGAAGCAATGGTCCTAAAATTGTGCCAGCTAACCCAACCATGAGGAGTTCCTTGCTGACTACTGTCCTCCACAGTACCCAAGCATTCCATTGTATTAATGGAGTTCCTCTACGTTTCTTCCCTGCCGACCGCTTTGCTCAAGGCCCCTTCCCCTACCTTCAATGCTAGGAGCACACCAGTTTCCAGCTCTCTCTGACTCTGTTTGTTATCACATCTCTTCCTCCACGTCTGACTTTCCTAACTCCCTCTCTGCCTTAAGAATCTTAATGAATAGACAGGGCCCACCTGGACAATCCAGTAAAATCTCCCTCTCAAGATCCTTAACTCAATCATATTTGTAAAGAACATTTTTTCATGTTCTGGGGACTAAGGCATGGACATTTTGGGGAAGTCATTATTCTTCCTACCACAGAGGGGTTAAGAAATTACACCTCAAATCCAAATGGTTCACTATGGTAGGCATCTCGTCTGTGCTTTCTCTGATCAGTTTACATTGCCTCTTCTTCCAAGAATGGCACCAAGTTTTGCTTTGGGAAAGTATCCTGCTCCCAAAGATAGCATGATGATGGAACTTAATTAGTGTGTTTTCTTACACTGCTCAAGGGCTGAACATGTAACCCAAACTACACTAATCCAATACCTTCTCCCCAAATTGGAATCTTGAATTCATCCCCCCAGTGGCATATTGATGACGCGTGCACTAGCTTCTAATATTTGAGTTAAGAGTTTGACTGTTAACCAAAAGTTTGATGGTTCACATCTACCTGTTGCTCCTTGGAAGCTCTACAAGAAAGTTCTACTCTGTGCTACAGTGTAGCCATGAGTCAGAAATAACCTCATGGCAAGGGTTTATTTTATTTTATTGTCATTGCTGTTTGTTTGTTTTAATCCAAGTCCTTACAGAGACACCGGTTTACATCTTTCGAAGTCGGTGTTTCAGGATTTCCTCCAATTCTGTGAACTACCCTGTATCCTTCGAATAAATATACCTTTCTTGTTTACACCATGTAGCATCAGTTTCTGTTATTTACAACCAAATAACAAACACCTGATATCAATGAAGTATTTTCCTAAAGAAGAGACTTCTGCTCTGAGACTGTTACCCCTTCCTAGTAATGGAAAAGAAAGGACAGTCTATTACAAATTTTCTTTCTCATTTTCTGGGCACTTGTTAAATAAAGTTTATATTTTAAATAATGATGAAAACTATGTTTTCTGCTAATGTTATTCTTGAAAATTTTTGAGAAATGCTCTAAGGTATGTGAGAACAGCAAAATAATTTTGTGAACTCATCCTAGGAAAAGTGCTACCTACCTCACTGCTGAATGTCACTACAGTCACCTTTGAAGTACTCCCCTTGGGAAGCTCTGCACTGACGCTGGCACCTTGTCCAGCCTTCAAAGCAATTTTGGAAATCTTTTTCTGGAATGGCCACCAGAGCTATCATCACATTACCATTCATGTCCTGAATGTTATCCAAATGTCTTCCTTTCAATATTTCCTTTGTGATTGGGTAAAGAAAAAAGCCATTGGGGGCTTTTTTCAGTTGCGTATGGAGAGTGTTCCAATACAGTGACTCAAGTTTGCAAACGTGCCAACATGCCACTGTGTTCAATGGCCATTCCAGAAAGAGTTGCAAAATTGCTTTGAAAGGTGGACTAGACCCTGGCGTTAGTGTATAGCTTCCCAAAGGGAGTACTTCAAGGGTGACCATAGTGATACTCAGCAATGAGGTATGTAGCACTTAGAACAATTAGTGTTGCAGACTTAATTGTCAGACCTCATAGTTTCCTAAATTCTTATAATGATAATCATGAAAGCAGTGATTCTCAACTTCATAAAACTGGAAAATTCTATCATTTTACTTTCTTAGATCATTTCAGTTTAAAAGGTCCGTAAAGACAGATGGTTTACTTCAAGCTTATCAACCCAGAAGGTATTATTTCCTTGTCATTCCTAATATTACTATTATTGTCAAGAAGCTGCAGTTCCTTCCGTTAGCTATTCCATTTTTATGGTGCCTAACCTTTCCCCACATAGACACCCAGAAACTTATGTCTACAGATTCTGTTTCTGCAGGAACTATGACTTCCATCTGGACACTCAGTAGCTGTTAGGACAAAGAGCTGACATATGGCTTATTATGGATTATGATGTGAATATCCATCTCACATAACACAGAAACTACCCTCTCCACCCTGCATCACCATATTCTTACATCTACTAAGCAGAAGGCCAGCAGTTGGAACCCATCAACCATGCCATGAGAGAAGAATATGGCAATCTCCTCCCATAAGGATCACAGCCTTGGGAACGTTATGAGGCAATCACCCTCCGTGCAACAGGGTCATATAAGTCAGAATCAACTTGATGGCCATGGCTTAGCTAATTTCATTGAACATATCCCTGAGCTCCTAAGAGCACTTCATGCACATGACTGAACCACATGAAATCTGTCAGAAACTGCTTTAATTTTTTCTTAAGAGCACTTAAAGTAAATAGATACCTACAGTGTCAAAAATCTATGACAGAGATTTTGGAAATAATAAGTTACGATCAATTGCACCTAAAATATTATAGTGGTTCCCTAAAAAAAAAAAAAAAAAAAGAGTCCATTTTTGCTATACTTGAGGTTATCTGAAAACAAAGTATTGTGACAACTTTTGGTTGCCAAAAAGAGTAAATTTTTTGGCCAGAAGCATACTGAAGATGTCTGTCTTAAGCAGAGCTTCCATTATTGGAAACTTGTCCCCTCTTTAGGAATCCTTGGAAAGTTGACAGAAATCACAACAAACCACTTAAACATTGATAGGATCTGCTTGCACTGAGCAAGTAAAATGCTTTGAAAATTTTCAGGGATAAGCTATTCATCCATAAGATGACTGATTTAATAATGCAGACCCCAAAATAATTTTGCATCCCTTGATAACCTTCAAAAGCATAGACAGACATTTGATTCAAAGTTAGCTAAGATATTTTTAAATGCCTACCATGTACGTGTCGTTCCCTGACACGATTTTTCTCAAATATTATCTGATTACAAATTTGACCTACATTTTACTTACAAATATTTTTACAGGAGACATCGAAAGCTCCCTGGAGATATTTTTACTTTGTAATTCCCATCTGGCATGTAATTTCACCTGATATATATTTCTAAGAAATATTTGTCTCTAAGTATGCCTTATTACTCCCAGAAAGTAGTCTCTTCTAGGTGCTAGCCTAACAGCTGCAAGTTCAAATCTACCCAGAAGTGCCTCAGGAGAAAGGCCTAGAGATCTGCCTTCAAAAAGCCAGACTCTGAAAACCCTTTGGAGCACCGTTTGATACACGTGGATTCACTAAGAGCTGGAATGATCTTGGCTGCAGATGATAAAAATATTTATGTGACATTATAAGGTAATCATACATGCAGTGTTGGGAGTAAGACCACTTAGAATTCCACCCCAGCTCCGCCACTTCTCTTCTCTGTACTTCAATTTCCTCACCTGGAAGTAAAGAAAGTCACCACATCAATTTCAAAGTATTTTGTGGGAATTTAGAAATAATTGATTATGAAACACTTAAAACAGTGCTTGACACATAACGAGTGCTCATATCCTTTCCTCAAGGGCAACAAACATGTTTTATCAAAATAAATATTTTTTTTGCTTTTACATTAAGATGTTACACAAATGCTTATAAAAGACAGCTAATGCACACACACAAAAAACCTTACAGAGTATGTGCTTTGTCCTGACTCATTATCCCTACATTCAGATCAACTAATATTATAAAATAATATTCACCTTGTCAATCAGTGTGTTGTGAAAGAGGAATTACCACTTAGTAACAGGCACTGCGGAAACCCCAGATGCACAGTGGTTAAGTGCTATGACTGCTGACCAAAAAGGTCATCAGTTTGAATCTACCAGCTGCTCCTTGGAAACTCTATGGGGCAGTTCTACTTACAGGGTGTTACAGGGTCACTATGAGTCAGGATCAACTCAGTAGCGATGAGTTTGGTTTGGGGTTTTGGTAATAGTTGTGAGTAAAGAAGCCACGGTGGCATAATGATTAGGTGCTCAGCAGCTAACTGAAAGGTTAGCTGTTGGAACCCACCAGCTGCTCTATGGGAGAAAGAGGGGCAGTCAGCTGCTCTAAAGATTATAGCCTTTGAATCCCTGTGGGACAGTTCTACTCTATCCCTGAGGGTTACTATGAGTCAGGATCAATTCTAGGACAATGGGTTTGGCTTCCTAATACATATCGCTGTTTGTTGTGACAAAGTGAATAATAAAACCCAACTAGTAATAGCAGAGCTTAACTCTACTTGCTGAAAGTGAGAAGGACTTGAAGCACTGATGAAATGCAGACCACAGTCTGCATTATACTGCAACATCAAAATAAAACAAAAATCCTAACAATGAGACCAATAAGTGACATTGTGAGGAATAGAGACAGAAGCTGAAGTCAAGAAATCAGTTGCATTGTGCAAATCTGCTACAAAAGGCCTCTTTTGAGTATAGAAAAACAGAGATGTCACTTTGATGACTAAGGTACATCTGACCCAAACCATGGTCACTGATGAGTCCATACTGGGCATGTGCCCATCTCTTTTGCTTGAGGCTAGGTATCTGTGATCAAGAAAATGAAGAGGGTAATACACATAGGATTAACTCATACATGCTAGGTAGAAGGAACAACAGATGATCACTGCTATTCATTAACTGCTTCTCAGAGCTCTCCCTTAGACATGTTGCCAGTAGGTTAGTTTGGTTTCTTGTCTCTATTTCAAACATCACAAGTCATAGGTTTCCATGTCACCTCTGTCACTGCCCGAGATGCAGTAATAAGGATATTATCTTTTCTACCACAGTTGATCCTTATTCTATAATGAGTGTGACCTGTCCGGGTCAGTAAAATGTAACAGCTGAAAAACATTCAGCACTGTGTTATTTATATCCATTTATCCCTAAGGAAGGAATCCCTGCGGCGCAAATGGTTAAACACTTGGCTGCTAACCTAAAGACTGACTGTTCAAACACACTCAGTGACTCCATAGGAGAAAGAGCTAGCAATTTGGTTCCATAAAGATTACGACGAACAAAACTCTCTATGGACGTTCTGTCACGCAGCAACCCTGAGTCAAAATTGACCCTACAACACCTAATAATAACAATGGCATATTCTATGGCTTGTTTCAAACTATGAAGACCATACTCGTGCAGTAACTAAGCACCCCAAGCATCTGTGACAAATCCAACCTGTGGTAGACGTGCTCCCACCTCCACAATACGATGGCCAGCAGTTCACAATGCAAAAGTACTATGTGGGACCAGCTCACACATTTGCTTGTTTCAATTCCACCACTTATTCTAGAAAGGAGATAAGTCTTCTAATGCTTCTGAGACCAGGCTTCCAAGCTTCTAAAATTAAACCAGTTCCCTTTGAATGGGCTCCAACTGACAGCAATCCCATGTATGTCACAGTAGAACTCTGCTCCCTAAGGTCTTTAGTGGCAGATTTTTCTCGATAGACAGACCTTTCTTCTCAGCCATCTGTGGGTGGACTTGAACCTGCAACCTTTAGCAGCCCAGAGCCTTAACCAGTGGCACCACCTAGGGACTGCTTTTTTAAAATAGAGATTGAAATGTCCTCCTAAAGTGTTGCATAAGGCAGCTGTGAGGATTAAATAAAATATCCCATATGACTTGTTAAATAAATATAATAAAAAGCATTATCAGTATTATTCCTTATTAGTAAATTGTACAGTGTTCTCTAGTCCCTCTCTTAAGTATAAATGATTTCTTCCCTTCATGGACAATTTCTTTTTTGCTGTTAAGAATTACAACTACTTGATTACCTGCTGACACTTCTTATAAAAGGACTTCACCTGCTGTTACATTTTCTGGCACTCTGCCAGCTGCTCTTTTTCTGCTATTTATGATGCTTGCTTCCCTATTTTTCCTCTCTTGACTGTTCTTCACTCCTTTGACTCTCTTTACCCAATTGTGTATTTATTTTTTAATGGTTCATTATCTTTTTCCCAACGACAAAATCTCACCTGTCCTTTCTTGTCCCAGCTGAACCACACAGCCTGATGGTTGGAAGGCTCAGATCTTGACTTGTCTCTGCTGCATTACTTGATTCTGTCTATTGAAAGTCATTGAGGAGGAGGTTTCCTTCTGTTTCATTTTTGAGTTTGGCATCACTGGGAAGGTTTAACAGTGTTGGAAATTTCACTCCAGACAATTAAGAATGATGAACCATCCCAGTAGCTCAGGTATTTGAGTAATCTCTCAATTTCCCCTTAAAGAATTACGTCTGTGTCATGGATTGAATTGTGTAGCCCTAAAAACTGTGTGTAGCAATTTGTCTAGACCATGATTCCCAGTATTGTGTGATGTTCTTATGTGTCATAAATCCTGATGCCATGATGTTAGTGATGGAAGATGAACAGCAGTTGTGTTGGTGGGGCAGGACTTAATGTGTAAGATTGTATCATGACTTGAGGCCATCTCTTGGGCTATAAGGAAAAGAAAGGAGCCGTACCAGGAGCAGAGTGCCTCCTTTGGACCCAGGGTCCCTGTGCCTCAGAAGTTCCCAGTCCAGGGAAAGGCAGACAACAAGGACATTTCTCCAGAGCCAACAGAGAAAGTCTTCCCCAAAAGTCCCTGAATTTGGACATTAGCCTACTTCACTGTGAGAAAATAAATTAATCTTTGTTAAAACCATCCAGTTTGGGAATTTCTGTCATGGCAACACTAGATGACGTAGACTGTGTATTTTAAAGGAACATGAATGAAAGAATGAATAAATGAAGCAATGACCATAAATGAGAAGCCCATGACAGCATCTAACCTCAGAAAAACGATATGACATGGGTGTTTCACAACAGCTGACAGGACTAACACTGGAATTGGAAATCAGAACCCGACAGGGATGAGTTTAAATTTTTACCCCCTGTGTGCTCTCCAATCATTTTAGTGTTCTGAGGATTGGACGATTCATTCATTTTATGAATGAATGAATTTACACCTTTCTTATAAGAATTTGTAAACACAAAGTATTCACCAAGCAGAATCCATGACCTTCCTCATTATTTTTATCGTTAGAGGACAACTGCTTGAAAATATACATAAAGGTTAGACTCCTCCAATAAAGTTCTCGATAATATTTAAAAAAAAAAAGTTTTAGTTGAGCAGACTTCGACCCACAGCAATCCCATGTGACAGAATAGAACTGTGCTCCATCGAGTGTTCAACAGCTGTGACCTTTCAGAGTAGACCACCATGGCTTTCTTCTGAGGCACCCCTAAACGGATGCAAATCATCAAGCTTTCTGTTAGCAGCTGACCATGTTAACTTGGCCACCCAGAGACTCCTGAATGGAAATAAATGTGGTACTTGCACTTAAACAGCACCCTCAAAATGAGCATCTTTGTCGTACTTAATCCTGAGACTCAGTTTGACCGATATTAATGTTCCCCAGAACATAGACCTACGTTGCGCTGGGAAAATATTTCACTCTGATAGCAAATATTTCCAAGTGACAAGAACACATGTGAGTCCTAAAAAAAGGGAGAGACATCTGAAGGAATAAAACCTCAAGAAAGGATTGTTACTTTGAGGAACCTACAGATGCTTTCCTTTAAAAATATGGTAATTGAAATCACTGATTGGCACATGCCAAACCTTTGTTGAGTTTTCACCATACATTGAAATCATCCTTCTGGGAGGATCAAAATAAGAGACTAGTTCTGTCTACCTGCCAGTATCAGTTCTTTTTCAATAAAAGCATCCATTTCTAGTGACTGGGATATTTTATAAAGTAGAACAGGAAGAATTCTGTCTATAATCTTGGGTTTTTATTTTCCATTCAAATTGGTTCTATTCCCCTAGCTATGCAAAAAGAACAGGATCTCTTAAGATGACATCAATTATGCACATTCTCAAAAGGTGTACCATAAGGTGATAGCATTAAAGTGAGTACTTTGTTAGCATATAATTTGTTATATAACTTTTTTTCCCCTAACCTGTTTTCTTTCTAAGCATCTACCCTCCCCATCTGACTATAAATCAGTTTGAAGATCCAAGAAGAAAGACACCTCAAATCAAAACAGTTACTGTAATTGGGCCTCACAGAGTCTGATCATCAATAAAATACATCTCTAATGAATGTACACTCAAAACATTCCAGCTTAAAGAGATTGATCAGAAGCATTGATCGACCAGGTCTTATTTTATTGTCAGAGACAAATTAACCAGTGCCACACCTGACTGTATTTACAGAAAATGACTTCTGTGCTAACCTGAATTTACATCCACTGTAGATCACTAAGGAAATTATTTTAACAGCTTAAAAAAGAATACTACATGTGAAAAATTCCAAGAAGCTGGAAACTGTTCATTAATAATCATTAGATAAAGCAAGTCAATTCAGTAGTTTTCAAAATACTTAATTACATATTATCATATTCACCATGCTGTATGGGTGTGTGTGTGTGTGTGTGTGTGTGTGTGTGTGTGTGTGTTGGAAGAGGAGAAAGCATTATGACAAGTTTTCATGCATACTAAACATATAAAACTGTGACCCAAAAAAGATAAGCAACTTTATGATGAGAAACTCATTCACGCCATCAGTGGGTCTAGAACCTATCTATATAGTCTGAATCCTAATGAAAGATACCAATCCAGCCCACTGCTAGCAACTTAACTTTAACTCATAGCAGTCCTACAGTCCAGAGAAGGACTGCCCTATAAGGTTTCCAAGGCTGTAAATCTTTCAGGACGCAGACCTCCACATCTTTCTCCCATGGAATGGTTGGTGGACAACTTCTGGTTATCAGTCAAGTACTTTAACCACTGTGCCACCTGGGATCCTAATCCAATATTTGACAGTTAAAACAGAAAAAAAAAAAGGAAAGCCAAATGACTGTAACTGAATCAGTTATTTTGTGAAATATACATCCAAATCTACAAATTTCAAATGTCTTCAAAATCTCAATGAAAAAAAAATTGTTTCACAGCCATTTTAGAACTCTTTTTATTGGTCTGCTATCTAACGTAGTCAGTTAGATGGAATCAATGAATTAGATATCACCCAACAATAAGGTGCAGAGCTCGTAGGATCCACTCACTCCAGCAACTCAGAGAACACTTTTCCAAAGTTATTTAATTGGTACTAATCTGGCAGCATATGGCATTGGGAAGATGTATTCCAAAATACCTCTTTAAAGTGTCAGAAAGCAAAGATGTCACTATGAGGACCACAATACTCCTGACCTAAGCTGTGGTATGTTTGATCACATAGAATGTATGTAAAAGCTGGACAATGAACAGGGAGAATAAAAGAAGAATTGATGCCTTTGAATTGTGGTGTTGGTGAAGAATATTGAATATATCATGGACTACCAGAAGAACAAACAAATCTATCTTGGAAAAAGTACAAGAAGAATGTTCCTTAGAAGCAAGGATGGCAACACTTCTTTTCATGAACTTGTGACATGTTATCAGGAGAGAGAGCCTTTAATGATGTCCATCATGCTTGATAAAGTACAGGAAGATCCTTGATGAGATGGAGTGACACACTGGCTAGCTGCAACAATGAACTCAAACGTAACATCAGTTGTGAGGGTGGTGGATGACCACACAGTGTGTTATTCTGTTAGGCATCGGGTAGCTGTGTCTAGGCACCAGTGCAATGGAACCTAACAAGAGCAACACCTGCGTGACACAATGGCGTTGTTGTAAGTCTCTCCATTTCAATTTGATCCCAGTAAGATGACCTTGAAATGGGATATTTTCATTCACTTTCACTCTCTGATTGCAAGGCTCTGGCTCTCACTATTTTTTAGCCCAAACTCTGCTTATTTTTAATTAATTGTATGGGCCACATGTGTGCAAAATTCAAATCTGACATGCATATATGAATAAAGCAGATAAAGTAAATAAAGTCCCTGTCATCATGAATATACAGTTTTGCAGAGCAGATAATAAGCCTGCAGAAACATACACACATAAATGCATCCAAAATTCTGTGAAAATAAAGCACAGGCGACACCCTAGGTGGGTGCAGGGATAAGGGATACACACGTTTTGAGAAAAACTCCAAGAAGATAGAAATTAGAGTGAAACTAGCTAATGTGAACTTTACTTCTTGTCAAAAAGAGGGAGAGAGGAGCAACAGCCTAGTGGACATGGAGTACCTGGAAAGCAAGCAAGGGTCAGTCAAGGTCGGGGGGGGGGGGTCTTACGGGAAGATATGCAAATTATAGCTACAGAGATGAGTAAACTAACACCCAGAAATGTTTCCCAAATCTCACACTCAGGACTCAAAGTCAGGTCTGTGAAATTTCAATGCCAATTCCATTACCCTAATGTGGTACCCAGAAGATCACCATGAATCAAAGTCTACTCAACAATAACCAATAACATGGTCTCAATTCTTTGGTTGTTTTCCTCTGAAGCATTCGGTGTCTTTGATTGCTATTATACAAAGCAGAGTTTCTCTGCCCATGTTTAGCTGATTCCATGGATGTGAAAATGGTATTTCACACGATCCTGAAAGATGCTTCTAAGTTAAGGCTTCCTTCTTCAGTATAAGACAATAAGCAGTCTACAAAGTACTTTCTCCTTCTTTCTACAGGGTTCCTATGAGTTAGCATTGATTTGAAGGCAGTAGGTTTGGTTTGGGATTTTAAATACAAATGACCATTCTAAGTCCCAGGTTTCTCACCTGTGAAATGGGAACAATCATAGTTCCTATACATAAGGCTGAAAATGTGATGAATAAATGAGGTGTCCAGGGAAATTGTTCAAGATGTCCTGAGCAGAGTGAGTGCTCAATAAATGATGGTTGCTATTAGTTTAGTAACCATGAGAAAGATGTTATGGTAGATTTCAAAGGTGAGAAAACTAGAGGATGCTTCCTGAAGAATATTGAGTATCTTCAACACTGAATCTAGTCAATTTTGCCTAAGGCCAAAAACTGAATTGATTTCAGAGCTTTAAGATCACACTAACTGATCCGATTCCTGACTGTGTGTTTCTCATTATAAATTTTACATACATTGAAGAAAAAATGAAGACAGATGTAATAGCCTCTGCATTTACATTCAGCATTACTTAATACTTC
Source organism: Heterohyrax brucei (assembly GCA_028571685.1). Taxonomy (NCBI): domain Eukaryota; kingdom Metazoa; phylum Chordata; class Mammalia; order Hyracoidea; family Procaviidae; genus Heterohyrax; species Heterohyrax brucei. The sequence goes on along the minus strand of CM053143.1, from coordinate 174,488,077 downwards.
CTCTATATTATTTTGTTCCGTTGCCTTCAAGTTGATCATGACTCGTGAAACGCTAGTGGTACAGGAGATGAGAGCTTCTGTATCTACCAAAGCACTGGCAGTTGGAATTAACCATTCACCCCTCTGAAACCCTAAGGGCCAATTTTATCCTGTCTTATGAGGTCTGAGAATTAGTTCGTGAACTCATCTTAGAAAAAGTGCTACATACATCTTTGCTGAGCATCACTGTGGTCACCTTCAAAGTCCTCCCCTTGGGAAGCTATGTACCAAAACCAGCACCTAGTTCACCTTTCAAAGCAATTTTGGAACTCTTTTCCTGGAATGGCCATCAGAACTGTTGTCTTATTACCCATGATGTCCTGAATGTCATCAAAATGTCTCCCTTGCAATATTTCTTTTGCCTTCAGGTAAGGAAAAAAGCTGTTGGGGGACAGATCAGGTGAGTAGGGAGGGTGCTCCAATACAGTTATTTGTTTACTGGCTAAAAACTGCCCCCCAGCCAACTAGACAATTAGTTTTGTGAACTTGCCATGGTGCCACCATGCACAGTGGCCATTCTAGAAACAGTTGCAAAATTACTTTGAAGCGTGCACTAGGCACTGGTGTCAGTGAATAACTTCCCAAGGGGTGTACTTTGAAGTTAACTGTAGTTAATACTCAGCAATGAGGTATATAGCACTTTAGAACAATTCAGTTCATGGACTTAATTATCATACCTCATGTAGGACACTTTCAGTCAGAATAGAGTTGATGGTAATAGTTATGTTTATAGGGCAACAGTGGCTCAGTGGTAGATTTCTAACCTTCGATGCAGCAGATTCAGGTTTGATTTCCAGCCAGTGTACCTCCTGTCTGACAGTGAGGCTAGCATGTTGCTATGATGCTGAACAGCTTCTAACAGAATTTCTGGGCTAAAAGAAACTAGGAAAAAAGGCCTAGCTGTCTACTTCCAAAGTATCAGCCAATGAAAACCTTATGGATCACAACAGTCTGATCTTGTTAGGCATGGTGTTGCCATGAGTTGGAGGCTGTCCCACAGCAGCTAACAATGGCACTATATATCATATCATAATTTATTATGTTGTTGTTAGGTGCCATCAAGTTGGTTACTACTCATAATTATCCTCTGCAAAACAGAAGGAGATACTGCCTGGCTTTATGCCATCCTCAAAATTGTTTTTATGCTTCAGAATACTGTTACAGCCACGACGTCACTTCATTTCACTGAGGGTCATCTTTTTCACTGACTCTCTACTTTACCCAGCATGACGTCCTTGTCTAGAGATCGATGTTTCCTGAAAACATGTCCAAAGTATATGAGATGTAGTCTCAGCATCCTTTCTTCTACCAGGCATTCTGGTTGTACTTCTTCCAGGACAGATTTGTTTATTCTTTTGGCAGTCCAGGGTATATTTAATATTCTTCACCAGTATCACAACTCAAAGGCATTAATTCTTCTTCAGTCTTTTCTATTTATTGTCCAGCTTTTGCGGGCACATAAGGCAACTGACAATACTGTTGTTTAGGTCAGGTGCACCTTAGTCCTCAAGGTGACATCTTTCTCTTTTCTTTTTTTTTTAACACTTTAAAGAGATCTCTTGCAGCCAATTTTCCAAATGCAATGCTTTTTTGTTGTTGTTGTTTATTTCTTGACTGCTGCTTCCATGAGTGTTGCTTATGCGTTCCAGGAAAATAAAGTCATTGACAACCTCAAACTTTTCTCCATTTATCAAGATACTGCTTATCTGTCCAGTTGTGAGGATTTTTGTTTTCTTTATGTTGAAGGTGTAATCCATACTGAAGGCTGTTATATATAAATACATAGCATGTTATGTATTTACGTACTGTTTACTATATCTGTGTATATACATATTACATAGACAGAGAGAGAACTAGTATGCAAAGACAATGCTTTATGGCTCAAGCAAAAGCATTCACTTTTTAAAAAATTATCAGATTTAATCTTCATGGTTTAGGAGGAAAACAGTACCAAGAACTCATTCCTTTAGCGTTTTATTCAACAAATATGCATTTAATATCACTGGACAATAATACAGAGGCAATGAAGATTCAAAAATAACAAAATAAGTAAATAAAATGGTCCCTGCTATCAAGGAGATGATTATCTGAATTTGCAGGTGGGCAGACATGTAATCAATTAATTATAACCCAATAATGTCATTGCCAAGATAAGTACGTGTGGTCTTCAAAGCAGCCCCTCCACCTCGATAAGGAAATCGAGAAGGTTTGCCCCCAGAAGGCTTTGAGATGATAACTTACCAGCTTATTTCTCCTCTGTTTACTAAGTACTACTTATCAACTTTGGTCTTGTTAAGATTCTAGAACTAAAATATCATTAACAAAGCATATCCCTTCCTTCCATGATGCAGCTCACAGTTATCCACTAGAAAGAGTTGTTCAGCTATTAGTGAAGGTTCTGCACGAACCAAGAATGTTTACCTTTTCTGCTCACACTCTTCTCTCACTCACATTTAATTTAATCAGAATTAGTCTAAATTGAATTTCAGCAGAGCAAAGCAACAAAGCGACCTGAGAAACACTATTTGTTAACAAGATAGATTTAGGTTGATGTTTTCCTGCACAGTAAACAGAAGCCTAAATGTTTTCTAACTAGAAACAGTGTAAAGCTGACAGAGAATACCAAGTTCTCCTTGAAGTGCTGTGGGACTTCCTACCTCTGGATGTTCAAATGAAGCCACAGGAGTGATTGCACCCTATGCCTGAAGCTCGCGAGCTCCCTCTGTTGGTAGCCAATTGGTAGATTTTTGTCTTTATGCGCTATTCTGTTTATACCTGTTAGGGATTTAAACACTTGGCTTGGCTCAGAAATATTTGGAGAATCTAATCCCTAAACCTGTGGCTATTATCCCATCTGGAAATAGGGCTTTACTGTTATGTTAATGATGCCACACCAGTAGAGGCTGTCTTAAAACTAATTATTCTGGAGATATTTGAAAAATATCTGAAAAAAATATTTGAAAAAAAAATAGACGAGAAAGAAGCACAACTGGGACAGTTGCCACATGCAGATCTCTAAGGAACACAGAGAAGAAACCTAAAAAAGCTGAGACAGAATTTTTCCCCAGAGTGCACAGACAGCATCTTCCCCTAAAGCTGGCACTCTGAATTTCCACTTCTAGCCTCACAAATTGTGAGGAAATAGGTTTCTATTGGTTAAAACCACTTACCTGCAGTATTTCTGTTATAGCAGCATTTAGAAACTGAGCCAAAATCTTAAAGGTTTGATCAATACACCTTCAAGTTTTATCATATACTTTTCCCTTAGCCCGCTCAGCAGTACATGATTCCAAAATTCTTCACTTTTCCGGCTAAAACAACAAAGAACTATGACTTTCTTCCAGTAACAATTACCCACAAGACAGCATTACTAATCAACTGGGCAGTAGGAACACGGTGATATCTGGACAAAGATATCAGTCTGGGGTATCTCTGCCTGTCAACCTTCTCATTAACCTTCACCCAGATTAGGAACTTCTCCACACAGGGACCTCAGGTCCAAATGACACACTGTTTCTGGCACTACTTTCATTTTCTTTTCTTTCTTTCTTTCTTTTTTTTTTCACTATGATTAAGTGAAAGTATACAATCTATATCAATTTTGCATGCTCATTTATCTGCAACTCCATCTGTTCTCCTCACCTTGTGATAGCACACTCCTCCTTTTCACTCTTCTAATATCCTCTTAACAACATCTGTCCCCTCCTCTCCACCCTTTTCTCTCTCATCTAGAAAGAAACCAGTAGGACAGCCTCCTATAAATGCATAAAACCATAAAGTATACACACCACATTCTCACACTGTGTCCCTGAGTCCAGTCCATCCTTGTCTGAAGCGTTGACCTCAATACTGGTTTGGGGTCAGGGCCAGCAGCAAATCTAGGGGCCATATTTCCAGGGGATACCCCAGGCTGTTGGACCATCGATTCTAGTCTTCTAGTGGAGTTCTTGAACTGCATTGCATGTTGATGCAGTCTCCCATTCACATGAGTCCTTCTGTCTCCTGAGCTCATTTGCCTCTGTGTCTTTGATGTTCCCAGTTGTCTTCTGTTTCAGAAGTGTTAGGACCATTTGGTGTTTCTCAGATGGCAGCTTACAACCTTTAAAGACTTCCGATGCTACTCCCCAATATGGGGGCTCTGTTTTCTTGATAATATGAGTTCCCCAACTCTACTTGCTTCCCTTTTATCTCTTACAAGACAAAAGATGGTACAAGCCACACCCTAAGGATGTCTTTACATTGGATCAGGGATGTGACCTTAGGAAGGCTGTTACAAACCCACTCTAATCCTCTTTAACTTAAAATTGCAATCATAAAGTGGAGAACAATCACACAACACTGGAAATCATGACCTACCCAAGTTAACAGAAACATGGGGGGTGGTGCCTAATTGAATCAATGACAGTGGTCAAGAGATCCCTGTGGTCCTTTCTGTGGCATCTAAAGTAGTCACTGAAGGCTACTCACTCTGTACAAAGCCTCGAGGAAGGAAAATCATCATGTGACCCAGTTAGGTTAACCACACAGCAGGAGATGCCTAGGACAGTCCCATTTATGCCTGTTTTCCTTCAGTAATGATCAACAGCACCAAACGCCTGTTCCAGTTTCCCTCCCCAAAGTGTTCCGATTTAGAAGACCACTTATAACCAACATTCTGATAGTCAGGCATATAATACTACAGCTGACAAAGCAAGATAATAAAATAGTGTCAAAGAAAGGACAGAGATGACTATGTTAGGACCTCAGAGGAGTTAACAACCAGTTTCTTCAATTAGCTAAAGACTTCATGGAGGAGTTGGGGGTGGGAATTTAAATCTCGTGATGGATAGCACTAGGATTCAAGTCTAGTGATGATACAGCAGACGGCAGGGACTGAGTACAATCTACGGGACATTGGTGAACTGCAAATTGCTTCCCAGGTCTTTCCCATATTCTAACTACACTGTGGTATCTGGACCTCTTTGGCCACGTATACCATCTTTAAGCCCATAATTCCCACTGAACCTTCTCCTTTAAATACCTTTCAAAGTAGATGATAAAGGTATTGCTATCCTGTGTAGATTGAGTAAATCTGTGCTTAAAACTGACTGCTGTTGAGTCAGTTCTGACTCACAGCAACCCTATAAGTCAGAATAGAACTGCCCAACAGAGTTTCCAAGGAGTGCCTGGTGGATATGAACTACTAATTTGTTGGCTAACACAGTACTCAATCACTACCCCAGCAGGGTTTCCATAAATCTCTGCTTAGCAGACTTTAAGAATCTTCTTCTGGACACCACCCTTCTTGGTATGCCATCTTTGTGTTTTACAGTTTCTCTTTGGGGGATGTGAGGCATCACAGTTTAAGTCAATTTCCTCAGATTGACTCAAAACCATTGCTCCAGAACATCACTTTTTTGAAATCCAGGCCCTTCTCTCCAACAAATGGACTAGGCTATTTTTTTTTAATCTGAAAACCTCTCTGAAGTAGCTAACAGAATATTTGTTAAGTCCTACTGCCATTTTGGGTGCCCAGTTGCTCAGTGGTTAAGAGCACGGCTGCTAACAGCAGTTCAAATCCGCTAGCTGCTCCTGGGAAGTCCTATTAAGCAGTCCTACTCTGACATACAGTTTCTGTGTGTCAGAACTGACTGGGTGCCAACGTATTTGATTTTGTATCGCCACTAGTTATGTAAATATTTATCTATCTGGAGAGCTTGGATTATAACTTATTCAGTACTGGATCATCAAAGCCTTATCTTGCCCCTGATAATGTCCAATGAATACAGCTGAATTGATGCTGCTATTGATTTTCATTCCCTGCTGTAGGTTTGTTCCCAGTCAACTCTTCTTATTTTTGTTTCTGAAGAGAGATGACAGATATCCCCAAGACTTCAAAGGTAATTTAAACTCTGTCTTTAAGCAACAGATAGAACATTCACTCTACAGAGAGCTCAATAGGAAACCCTCAGTTCTATTTTCAGGATCAAGTGAAGTTAGGATGGGGACAATCACAGCTGCGTCTTCCTTTTCCTGTCTGCTAGCATCACTGTCTACATTAGAGTTTTCAGCCCTTGACTTCCCCCCCTCAGGATTCTCTCCTGCCAGGGACTGCAAGACTGACCTCCGGTTTGCTCTTCCCCCATCTGTTCTCCAAAATTACTCCGACATTCTATTTTCATCTTAGCTTTCCAGTGTCTCAGCCACTGAAGCTGTGACCTTTCCAGCAACTGTAGCACTGGTTATCAGCACATCCTCTGATTGAAAAATCAAAACTGAGTCCATACACGGTATAATTATTCTGTGTGCGCAAGAGCCGTGTCTGCACTTGAGGAAGACAGATAATTGGATTTCAGATTACTGTTAAAAATACATGCATTCCACCTGAGCCCCACTGGTTTCTTGTTCCCAGGACCTCAGAAAAACATGAAACTCCAGTTCTTCCTCAGGCTTCATCCATAGACCATTGGCTGCCAGGTCTCACCATTCTGTCTCCTCAAGGCGTCTAGCCTATACTTTTATTCCTTTTCCAGAGCTCTTGGAACTTTTCCAGCGTGGACAACCATTACTTTTCATCTGGCCAATGAGTCCTTAACCTGACCCATAGCAACCTCATAGGAAAGAGTAACACCACCCTATAAAGTTTCCAAGGAGCGTCTACTGCATTTGAACTGCCAACCTTTTGGTTAGTGGCCATAGTTTTTAACCACTATGCCACCAGTGTTTCTAGCAGTGACCCTGCTATAGTGATCCTGTACCTTTTCAGCCTCCGGGGCCTACTGGGAAGCTTCTGTACCATGGGCAGTGTGTACTACTGCAAGGCAAGGGACTATATGACCATCTGAAATCAAAGAATCAGGTGTATGCCACAAATTACTGTTTTTATGGGATATCATATAAAAGGTCTGAGTGTTGGATAAAAGAAATAGAAATTTTGATTTTCTTTATGTTACCCCTATACACTAGAAGAATGAGATGAGGACTCTGGAGAAGAATTAATGGTACTCGATGGCACTTGGTGTGGCATATATACCAAGAGACACTGAAGGTAGGTTTGTGTGAGGGGACAAGACAAAAAGAATCTACAATACCTACAAAAAATTCAGAAATACTCAATGATTCAAGATACATCAACGAAAACACATGGTATCAGTAAAAAATTCAAAACAAAACATAACTGGATCACTAAAGGGTTAACCACTTCCTGACTCCTGTATTATACATCTTTCCACATGTAGAGACACTAGAATTATAGGGATTAATTACTAGCCACTTAGAGCTATGTTGGATGGGCTTCCTCCAAATAGCCTTAAATTCACTTTGAGGTTCTTACAGAAGCATATAAAGTTACAAGTGGCTGTCTTTATGGCCATGTTAGTTAACATCTCATCCAGTTTTGTCAGGGTGTCACTTGTATAACTGGATATTTGGAGTGTAAGGGAGAACAAGGAAGAAAAATAGATGGGAAAACTTTATTTCCTTGATAACTCTGAGAAGCACTTCTCTCATCACTTTTTGGACTGGTGATTAGTACTTGGGAGAAAACAAAAGAGCCTCAGAGTTCTCCGAAATGGAATATAACTTAAACCTCTAGTGGTCCAATATCTTCCTCATTTCATTCCAGAACTGTTCATAGAATTTAACTATAAATTATGGTTATGCAGTAAAGGACTTAATTCAAAGAGCTGGCTATAACATTTTAAAAACTACTTTTTGAAGCACAATGTCACTTTTAGAATACTTGACAGTCAAGTAATAGAGGCCTGGTGGGGCAATGGCTAAGCGCTTGGCTATGAACCAATAAGTGGGTCAATGGTTCAAGCCCAGCAGTCAAGTTGTGGGAAGAAAAAAAAAATGTGGCAGTCTGCTTCCATAAAGACTTAGAGCCTTGGAAACCCCATAGGGCAGTTCGACTCTGTTCTATAGGGTTGTGAGGAGCTTGAATTGACTTGATGGTAATAGGTATATTTAAGAGACATAGTCAATGAAGTTAGTAGCAAGTTAACTATTAATTGTGTATACTTTTGCTATTAACATTATTTTTAAGCAAGTTTTGACTACATTTCAAAAATTTTATCGTAAATCATAATTAAATAACATTACTTCTTATAGTAAGAGTTGCCAAATTCTACTGATGGTACTTGTAGAACAACAAATTTGCCTAAATTAGTGTAGCTAATAATCAAACCTGAATATTCTAAACCATGTCCTTGTAAGGTATCAGTTGCTTATAGCTACTAGGCCAATTTTCAGAATACTGGAAGTTTGGAGAAGCAAATATTATGCTTTAAAAATGCATTATATAAAAATGGTTACATGGAATTTTCCAGTTTCTTATAACAAACCTTCAAAGCAAGATCAGATGAGGGAATATTCTGGAAACCACTGTTCACATATAAGAAGCCATATCAGACATGAGACATTATACCAAAAATAGTATATATGAAACAGGGTAACAGGTTCCAGCCAAACATAAATAATTTTATGAGATTATCATCACTGAACAAAGAGCCGGAAACTTCAGTCAAAACAGCTGAGACAAAGAATTTGATACATCTTCACCATTGGTCTGTCATCCCATTAAAAACTGTTTTCCCACATTTAATTTGGGAAACTGTCTATTAAGAATACTGCTCTAGTTTACACAGAGCACATCTCAAGAATTTTCCTTCTGAGATTAAAGAGTACAGTTATCACTCTGTTGCTAAAAGAAGTTTTAGAAATTATTTTATAAATTAATTCAAAAGGTATTGCATCAAACATCAGAATGAAAATTCATCTATTTAAGATCAAGACAGAGCTTCATCAAGAATTTAAAAGGGTTTTACTAAATACACAATACAGAAATGGTAACTTTGGTGAAGGTAAGAGAATACACAATACTGGGGAAGCCAGCACAGTTTGTACAGAACAGTCATGAAAGCATCATGGGAGAAACACTCCAGTTCCCTGAGGAACAGAACTGCTGTGCTGAGAGCTGTGGAGATCATGGCCTCTGGGAAAATCTAGATCAGCTGGCACAACACAGTTTATAAAGAAAATGTTCTACATTCTGCTATGGTGAGTAGCATCTGGGGACTTAAACGCCAGCAAGCAGCCATGTAAGCTACTCCACTGGTCTCACCACTTCAATGAAGAAAACCAAAGATACAAGTCCAGAGAATTAACGGAACACAACTACCACGGCCTCCACCAGGCTGAGTTCAACACAACTAGATGGTACCCAGCTACCATCACTGGCTGCTCTGACTGGGATCACAGTATAGGATACTGGACAGAGCCAGATTTAAAAAAAAAAAAAAAAAAAAAAAAAAAAACAGAATAAAACTTAAGTTCACAAAAAAAGATCAGACTTACTGCAATCACAGAGATTGGAGAAACCCCAAGATTATGGCCCCAGGCACCCATACAGCTCAGTAAGGACATCACTCCTGAAGTTCAACTTTCAGCCAAAGATTAGACAGGCCCATAAAAGAAACGAGACTAAAGGGGTGCACCAGCCTAGGGGCAAAGACTAGAAGGCAGGAGAGAACAGAAAAGCTGGTAATAGGTAACCTAAGACCAAGATAGGAAAGCATGGAACTATTGTAGGATGGTTAACCAATGTCACAAAACAGTACATGAACTACTTAATAAGAAGCTAGTTTGTTCTGTAAATCTTCACCTGAAGTACCATAGCTAGATAGATAGATACATAGATACAAACATACACAGATGGATACACAGATAAAAAGAATCTATGAGGGTTCAAAATGTTTCAGAATTCAGATAGCTATAATTTTAAATGTTACTAAACTTTTTTTCACTCTATTCTTTGTTAAAAAAGGTAGATATACTACTTCACCTACACATGTTTAAAGAAGAATTTGGAACTTAAAAACAGCAGGATTTGAATTCTGTCAAGATCTCCCAGCTACACTTTAAATAATTGGCTTGTTATATATAATATCAGATTCCTAATCACAATCAAAAACTAATCAGATACAGTCTTTTGTTCTAAAAGAAAGTTCAAAATTCAGACCTAAATATAGATGCTAACATGCCCAATTACAAATACATACACACTGCACGAAAATACGGAGATGTAGACATGGCTCCAGAATCAACTAATGTAATAGTCTATATCTTAGCACTGATTGATAGATACCCAGAGAACAGTGATATTCTATCTTCTTACTCCCAAAGTTGCCCATTCCTCTCCTCCAGGCAAGTGTCACCTCATTCCATATCTCTTGGCGTTACAGACAACTATACTTTCCAACGTAGAGCAATGTTCAAGGACCTAAAAATGAAGGAATGTGTCAGATACACACAGTCAGATATTAGCTTATTTTCTCATCACTTTAACTATGTTTCTTTCATACATTTCAAATATTATAAACTATGACTGTTTCTCAAAGATTTTTTTTCCAAGTATTCAACACAATTCAACAGTTTAGAAGATTACCAGCCTTTGGATAATTTCATTAACAATTCAAATGGAAAAAGTCAAATTCAACCTCAGAGTCATGTTCCACTCTCTATCACCTCACGTTGAGTCCAACAGTAAATTACTTCAACTCAACTTTTGAAATACATGACCCAAAAATTAAGTCCATGGACTTAATTGTTCTAAGTGCTGAGTATCACTACAGTCATCTTCAAAGTACCCCTTTTGGTAAGCTATGCACTGATGACAGCATCTAGCCCCTCAAAGCAATTTTGGAACTCCTGGAATACCCACTGCATACAGTGGCATGTTGGCAAGTTCACAAACTTAAACATATAGTTGCCTGTGAAAGAGTTTTTAGCCAGTAAACAAAAAATTGTATTGGAGCACGCTCCCTCCTCACCTGATCCTGCCCCAGGGACCTTTATCTTTACCAAAGATAAAGGAAATATTGAAAGGAAGACATCTGGATGACATTCAGGACATCTACAGTAATACAACAACAGCTCTGATGGCCATTCTAGAAAAAGAGATCCAAAGGTGATTTGAGGGGTGGACTAGTCACTTGGGATCAGTGCCTCACTTCCCAAAGGGAATACTTTGAAGGTAATGGTAGTGATATTCAGCAATGAGGTATGTAGTACTTTTTCTATGATCAGTTTGCAAACTTAATTGTCAGACCTCCTATATTAGGAATTGATTTTTGCCCTCTGCACCACTATCACCAAATCCAAAGTGTCCTACCCTCTGCACCACTATCACCTAATCCAAAGTGCCCATCTCCCACCTGGACTCTTACAGCGGCTTCCCACTGGTCTCCTTTCAAGCACTTAAGCTGTCTTTTCAAATAGGTCAGTTCATGTCACTCTCTGCTCAAAAGCCCTCTAATCACTTCTTACCTCACTGAGAATACAATCTAGTCCCAGTCATAATGTGTTGGACCTGTCCCTCCCTGAGTCATTCCCTCTTCTGCTTTCTCTTTTATCCCACCATCACCAGCTTCATACAGGCTTCAGTGGTCATCTTGCTAGTTGTTGACTATGGTCAGACATAACCCCAGCCTAGAGTTCTCTGCTTCTGCTCCCTCTTCTGGAAAAACTCTCCCCCAGATTTTGGTCTGGCTGTGCCCTCATGTCATTCATGTCTAAATATGACCTCATTTCCAAAATCTCTCTGGCCTCTTGACCCAAAGTAATAGGTCCACCATTACCTTCTGTTAATAAATGTGGTTTTATTGTGCTTTTTCTAAAGACTTCAGCTTCTATATTAATATAGCAAGCATCTTAGTCATCTAGTGCTGCTATAACAGAAATACCACAATGGCTGGTTTTAACAAGCAGAAAGTTACTTTCTCACAATCCGGTATGTTACAAGTCTGAATTCAGGATACCAGCTGCAGGGGAAGGCCTTCCCTCTCTGTCAGTTCTGGAGGAAGGTTCTTGTATTGGCTCAATCTTCCTTTGGTCCAGGAGCGTCTACATGCACGAACCTCACATCGGAAGGGCACACTCTGCTACCAGCACTGTTTTCCTAATAGCAGGATGTCCCCAACTTTCAGGTTACTTCTTTTTCATCTCTTGTAGAATAAAAGATGGTGCAAGCCACACTCCAGGGAATTAGCCCTACCTTCATCTTCTTTAACATTGACAAAATTCTTTGGTTTAGAAAGCTACTTAGCCTTTGGACAACGTACTTAATAATTCAAGTAAAAAGGTGATATTAAACCTTGGAGTCATGTTCCACTTTCTCTTTATCACTTCCCAACAAGTCCTATTAACCACAGGCAGAGATTAGGATTTACAATATAGGAAAATCATAGAATAGAGGGCAACCACACAACAGTAGGAATCATGACCCAGTCAACTTGATGCACACGTGGGGTTGGGAACACAATTCAATCCATGACACCAATTATCTCTATGTAGGAAGCGGAGGGAGTCTTCATCTGTCCACTCAATAGATACTTACTGAGTTCTTCCTTCGTGCCATAAGAAGTCCTAGGAAGCAACAATACAACTAATAACATAATAAATCAAAATCCTTGACTACACGGAATTTAAATTCTAATCACGGAAGATAGATTTAAAAAAAATAATACACAGCACCTAGTTAAATGGTAAGAAGTGCTACTGGAGACAAAGCAAAAAAAGCAGCGAAAGGGAATAGGAAATGTTGGTAGGGTAAAAACAGAGCAGAAGGGTTATACTTTTAGCATTGCAGACAGAGAGGGCTTCATTGAGAAGGGACCATTTGAGTAATGGCTGTATCCATTTGATCATGTCCCCAATTCTCGGGTTGCTTCTTTTTCATCTCTTGTAGGATAAAAGGTGGTGCAAGCCACACTCCAGGGAATTAGCCCTGCCTTCATCTTCTTTAACACTGACAAAATTCATTGGTTTAGAAAGTTACTTAGCTGTTGGAAAACTTAGTTATGAAATATATGAAACTGATGGTAGACGCCCAATAGATACTTGCTGAATAAATGGATAAACAAAAGTAAGGCAGAATTCTGAGGCATACACCTTAAGTATTTTAGTTTGTTTGTTTCCCACTTGGGCGTTATTAATGCTACTATCATCACATAAACACCATGAATAGCAGTAAGAACGCCAAATGATTTAGATTGCTATTTTTAATGTTCTTATGGGTTGTACTGTATCTCCTAAAAATATTCATTGAAATGTTAACTCCTGTATATATAAGTATATATATACGACCCTATTTAGAAGTAAAGGGCAACTCTGGTGATATAGTAGTTAAGCGCTACGTCAGGTAACCCAAAGATCAGCTGTTTGAATCCACCAGATGCTCCTTGGAAACTCTATTATAGAGTAGCTCTTCTCTGTCTTACAGGATTGCTATGGGTCAGAATTGACTCAGTGGTAGTGAAGTGTTTTGTTTGTTTGCTTGTTTAGAAATAAGGGTTTTCTCTTGTTATCAGGCCACACTAGTATAGGGGAGATTCTAAACCTAACCACTTCTGAGTTATTAAAAAGAAAAATACTACAATAGACAGACACACACACATAGGGGAAGGAGGAAGGCAGACAATGGAGACAGATGCATCTAGAAGCCAACAACCACCCAGGATTATGGACAGCTACTAGAAGCTAAAATAGACAAGGAAAGACCTCTCCCTAGACCCATGCCTTGGATTTAGACTTCTAGTTACCTAAATGGTCAGAAAATAAACCCCAGTCCTTTCAAGTCACCTCCTGTGGCATTTCTGTTAAAGCTACACTAGGTAACTAAGACTGTATCACACACACACAGACAGACAGACAGATACACACACACACACACACACACATACATTAGTATTCTACAGCAAAAACTTATCATTCTTAAGCAAAGGGAACCCAGAGTCAATTTCATATCATTTCTAAGCAGCTTTCAGTAAGTGTGTTATACATAATACATATGTGAGGAACCTTGCAAATTGAATATTTCTAGTTTTGCAAATGGATATCTTGGAGCCTAATGGGAAAACTATTTTAAATATTTCTAGATGCCACAGATGCCAACAGCATTTTACTTTCTGTATACATGTAAGTGCACGTAACTTATACCTGAATAATCAAACGGACATCACTCTCTCTCAATTTGCATTTGTCCATAAAATATGGGTTTGTTACAGAAGCAAGGATAAACACTGTTATATTATTATATTTGGCATACAGATGGAGAAGGAAAATGTCACTTTTCCTTTTTGAACAAGGAAGAGAAAATTAGATAAACTGAAAATTGCTGGAATTCATCTTATCCAAAATGTGAAGAGACCACATCTGAGACAAAAAGAACAAGGTCAATTTCAATGAGAAGCAGAAGCACGCAGGACTGACAGCAGAGGAAAAGAAAAGAGGGTACAGAAGGGCAGGAATGAAAGAGAAACAAGAACATTAATGATTTTATTTGATCTCCTAAATCCAAGCATACCTGGACACACACATTTCCCCTTCTTTTTACCTATGGAAGCTGGAATTGTTCTTTAAGGTTTAGAGCTTTTTCGACTCAAATAGTCCTAAGAATACATTTACAAATTACTCTTTTTTTATTACACTTATTCAAGGTAAAAAGGACTCAGTTTTGCTCATCAGATGCAAATATGCAAAATATAATTATAGATTCCTTTAAATGTAAACATGATGAGTCTTTGATTTTGCTGTAATATACTAATGCAGACTTGAAATAGTATACAAGTTTTTCCACTGCTACAAATGTGAAAATTCTGTGAAACTCTGACAAACAGTGGATTAGATACATGACTCACATGAGATGAATATTTACATACTCCCATGGATTCACACTGCAGGCAAAAATCCGAAGATGGGTTACAGTCTTGAGCACGCTTCCTAACTATCAGGTATGATTAAGCTGTTTCAATTTCATTTCTGCTGTTTCTTATTTAATTTCCATGAAGAATACTGCAATCTATCCTATGCGAATCCAAATTGTTCTCACATATTCCTAAGCAAGATGTATACGATATGCGCTAAATAATGTTTTTAATATCTTGTATATTCAAAAATGCTCATTCCACTTTATTTCTAACAGAGCAACACCATTTCTCCATAGCAATCAAATTTTCTAGAATAATCTGATGTGCATGTTTTAAGAAATACTACTATGGAAATTGTGATACATGTTTGTAATATAGTGATCTTGTCATTTATGTGTGAAATACGTAGTGTGTGACTTGATCTTTATTTAATATAAGTTGTAAGTAACCTAAACTGACAATTTCTCTGGGAATAAATAACTTCTAACCTTAGACTTGGCCAACCTTATTAGGATCCGACTCGATGGCACTTGGCTTGGCTAGCTAACCTTATTAGCCACTACTTTGTAGTAGACATCTGCTTTACTGTAATATGGTCTGACGTGGCCCTTAGATTACCTATACTAAGAAATCTAAGATGTGTATCGCAGTTTATGAGCCTATGGCATGAGTTACTCCAATGTAAAGTAAACTGGATATCTCCCAGTAAGACTTTTATCTTGGAAGACCAGAGGGATTCATTGTTGTGTTGTTGGGTGCCATCAAGTCCACTCCAATTCATAGTCACCCTGTGTACAACAGAACAAAACACTCTCCAGTCCTATGCCATACACACAATGGTTGCTATTTATGCTTGTGCCCATTCTGCCACCATGGTGTAAATTCATCTCATTAAGGATCCTTTACCTTTTTCCCTGACCCTCTACTTTACCAACCATGATGTCCTTTCTCCAGAAAATTGGTTCCTCCTGATCACATGACCAAAGTACTAGACACAAAGTCCCACTATCCTTGCTTCTAGAGGAGAACAGTTTTCCAAGATAAATTTGTTCATTCTTTTGACAGTCCATGGTATATTTAATATTCTTCACCAACGTAACAATTCAAAGGTATCAATTCTTCTTTAGTCTTATTCATTATCCCCATGAGGTGATTGAAAACACTATGGGTTGGGACAGGCACACTAGTCTTCAAGGTGACACTGTTGGTTTTCAATATTCAAAGGGGCCCATTGCAGCAGATTTGCCCAATACAAGGGGTGGCTGGCTTCTTGATCGCTGCTTCCATGGACATTGACTGTGAACCCAAGTAAAGTGAAATCTTTGACAACCTCAATCTTTTCTCTGTTTACCTTCATGTTGCTTATTGGCCCAGTTGTGCAGATTTTTTTTTTTTTTTTTTTTTTTTTTTATGTTGAGGTGTAATGCATGCTGAAGGCTATGGTCTTTAATCTTCATTAGTGTTTTAAGTTCTCTTCAGTTTCAACAAGCAAGACTGTGTCATCTGCACAGTGCGCCTTGTTAAACTTGTCTTCCTCCAATCATGATGCCAGGGTCATCTTCACATAGTCCAGCTTCATGGATTACTTGTTTAGCATTCAGACTAAGTAAGTGTAGTGAAAGGATACAACATTGATGCACACCTTTCCTAAATTTAAACCTCACAGTATCCCCTTTTTCTACTTAAATCATTGCCTCTTGATCTATGCACACACTTCCCATTTGCACAATTAAGTGTTCTGGAATTCCCATTGTTTGCAACTTTATCCAACATATATTAAAATCCACACAGTCAGATGCCTCTGCATGGTCAATAAAACACAGGTAAACATCTTTCTAGTATTCTCTGCTTTCAGCCAGGACCCATCTGATACCAGCAATGATATACCTCTTCCTTATCTGGCTTAAATTTCTGGCAGCTCTGTGTCTATATAATGCTGAAACCACTTTTGAAAGATCTTCAGCAAAATTTTACATGCCTATGAATTTAATGATACTGTTTAATAATTTAATAAATCGATGTAATTTTGATTACCTTCCCGTATTAAACAACAAAGAGAAAAAGGACTGGCTGTCCTACCTTCAGCTGGATCATCTTTCTTGGAAATTAGGTATAAATATGTATTCCTTGCAGTCAGTTGACTAGGTAGCTGACTTCTAAACTTCCTGGCATAGAGAAGTGTGCATATGCCATGCTGCATTTGTTTCTTGGAACACATCAACTGGTATTCTGTCAATTCCCGAAGTCTTGTTTTTTACCAGTGTCTTCTGAGTAGCTTGGATTTTTTCCTTCAGTATTACCATTTCTTGATTGTATGCTACCTGCTGAAAAGTTTCAACATTGACCAATTCTTTCTTATATAGTAATTCTGTGTTCTTTCCATCTTCTTTTGATATTTCCTACATCATTTAATATTTTCCCCATAGAATCTTTCAATATTGCTATTCAAGGTTTGAATTTTTTTCTCTTGTTCTTTCAGCTTGAGAAATTCCAAGTATATTCCTCCTTTTTGGTTTGCTATTTCCAGGTCTTTGTACATGTCACAATAATTCTTTACTTTGTCTTCTCAAACTAAATCATATGAAAACTCTGGGCCTTTGCTGTTCCAGTGAGAGTGAGAGAAAGAGGTGACTCTGTCAATCAAATTTCTAACTTTCTCCAAAGACTGTGATTCTGCCACAGGCTGTGATGGAGATTCAATCCACCACTAGTGAACTTGGCTCCCAGCTACAATGGGCCTTCCAAAAAGACAAGTCATTGGTCATGACTTCTTTCTGAGGCAATTCATTACAGATAAACATCTGAAGACTGAATGTTTGGACTTCAATTATTGGACAAGCAATACCCTTCTCTAATTTTCCATGTCTAAGTGAATGTCTTAGAGTCTCATCTGTGTACTGTGCCATGACTATCTTGCAATAAACTAAACAAGTTTATGTGTGAGAAATACGACCATTTCTCTACTTATTTTAAAAGAGCATCCCACAAGGCAGATGTGATAATGGTCCTTAGAACAACCAATTAGAAGAGATGTTCATTTATGTGTCTTATACCAACACTCCCAGATTGGAAATCACAAGATGTCCTCAGTTGCTATATGTCTGTCACATATGCTCCTGGCTGGGTTGTCTGAAAACAGAGATATTAGAAAGGGCTGTAATGTGTATTTTGATAAAGAGTAGAGATTTCCTTCCATTCCCCTGCCTCTAGTTCTACCCGTATATCTGGGGATGAGGACAGGATGCTACAACTACTCTTGACACTTGGCCAAGAGGGCTCCTAGGACACTTGAGGTGAGCACTCAGCCTTTACAGCAAAGACTTAAAGCCACCTAAAAGACAGAGTAAAATCAGTGAAATGTTGATTACCTTTCAGTGGCAAACAACAAAGAGTTAAAAAGACTGGCTAGTCGACATAATTTCGGAAAACTGTTCTAAATGGCTGTTGTTGTTTTCAGACACTGTCAAGTCAGTTCCGACTCCTAGTGACCCCACGCCCAAGAGAACAAAACACTGCCTGGTCCTGCACCAGGCCCAGGATGGTTTTTATGCTTGAGCCCAGTGTTGCGGCCACTGTATCAATTCATGGGGTTCTATACTAGATGTACAGAAACCCTGGTAGCACAGTAGTTAAGAGTTACGGCTGCCAGTCATAATGTTGGCAGTTCAAATCCACCACCCCCTCCTTGGAAGCCCTACGTGACAGTTCTACTCTGTCCCACAGGGTCGCTGAGTTGGAATCAACTGGTTGGCAATGGTTTGATTTGGGTTTTTACTAGATGTATGTGATGATGTAGGAAGCTACCAAAGTGACACCAGAAGAAGCCAACAGGAAATTGGAATAAAGTTTAGTTAAAAAAAAAAAAGAAAGAAACCCACTGCAAGGAACAACGTATGTTATCTCAAGGAGATATAGAAATAACTTCTCTGTTTTATTCTCCAGTCTGACTTCTCAATAGTTTAAGTCATATGTTAAAAAGGCACTCGTTCATAACAAAAGAGGAAAAAACCTAAACAATTAGTGAATGTCTTTTGGAAATAACTCATGCTTTTGACTTCTAAAACATGGATTCCCATAAGGAAAAAAAAATGGATCATTCAACCATTTATTAACCTACTGTACCCTAATCACTCACTAGTCATAATCATTTTATAACTAATAAATATGAAAAAGAGACAAAGAAAAAAAATAAAGTGAGGGAGGGAGGTAAACAGGGAAGGCAGCGAATAAGAGAAGGGGAAGCTACCTCTCTCATCCTCAGTGCAATGCACCCAAAGGGGGCATTAACAGAAGGGGGAGGGAATAAGAGAAGAGGAGAGGAATAAGAGAAAGGAGAAGAGAATAAGAGAAGGGAGAGGGAATAAAAGAAGAAGGAAAGGAATAAGAAAAAGGAAAAGAGAATGAGAAGGAAGAAGAGAATAAGAGAAGGGGAAGGGGAAGGAAAGGGAAAAAGGGACGCAAGAAGGAGGGGAGGGAAAAGGAGTAGAAGGGAAAGAAAAGAAATTTTCAAAGGAAAAAGATACCAGCCTCAAACTTTAAACCTGATATGTTGGTCTCTGAATTTCACTTTTGGATACAACCATGGGATTTTTAAAAAACTAGTTGAAAGTATCCAGTCACAAACCCACCCCAAAAACATTGGTGAGCATGTATCTACAAAGTGGCTTGGAGAAACAATAAAAACAAGTCTCCACCTAAAAATAAATGCTGCAGAATAAGAACAGTTGCTTCTTTAGTGGTTGTCCCAGTGGCCTTGTGGTCTTAAATAGAGCTCACGAAGTTACATTCCTGAGGTTGGGTGATTGAAATAATTTGTTTTCCTACAGGTATAAATATATACAGTTAGTTAGCAGCTCACGTTAAAATTGATGGAAATCCCATGAACTGAGACTTTGTTTGCAAATCATCTCTGAAGTCAAGCAATTCACAGTAAGTCTTCCACATCAGCCGCAACTAACTGAAAACTGTTATATAAAATTGCATGCTCCCTAATTCCTGAAGGAGGACCACAGTCCAGCCGTGTGCTAGGATCAGCCAGGCTGTCAGTACTCGGAGAAGTAGAGACAGGAAATAATTGCCCCACCACCATAACCAAGCTACCTCTCCCATCCTCAGTACAATGCACTCAAAGGAGGCATTTCTGATGGTGGGACCAAGAAAGACATCCATCTCCTCAGTTCAGACACTTACAGTTAAAGCGTAAGAAGGGCCACATGCATAACGCTTAGAGTTCTAGAAAGAAGACACAGAGAAACCAGAGGAAAAGAAGATATAAATTGTGTTGTTCCTTCTCATGTATAACAATAACCCCAACAAATGACGCTGTTTGTCATGCAGTTCAAAGGAAATTTCTACTTCAAAAAAAAAAGTAAAATTTCTGTTTTAGTCAGCTAGTGCTGCTCTAACAGAAATACCACACAGAGTAGATGGCTTTAACAAAGGAAGGCTTATTCTTACACTGACCGGTAAACTACAAGTCCAAATTCAGGATGTCCACTCCAGGGGAAGGCTTTCTTCCTTGTCGGCTCTGGAGGAAAGTCCGGTATTGCATCAGTCTTTGTCCAGAGCGCATCATGGCACAGGAACCTCAGGTCTGAAGGATGCCCTCTTTTCCTGGTGCTGCTTTCTTGATGGTAAGAGGTTCTCAATTCTCTGGCAGCTTCTCTGTCCTTTTATCTCTCTTAAGATGAAAAGATTAAGAGTGGTGCAAACTCTACTCCAGGGAAACTCCCTTTACAGTGGAGCAGGGAGGTGATCCTATGAAGGGATTTACAGTCCTACCCTAGTCTTTAACCTACAGTGCAAGAAAAAGACAAAATGGAAGACAGTCACAAAATATTGGGAATCATGGCCCAGCCACATGGCTACACATATTTTGGGGGGGGACACAATTCAATCCATGACAATCTCCAATCCACCCTTATACCCATTTACAGTGAATCCTATAGTCGGCCTGTAATTCTTCATGACAGAGCTTTTCACTTTACTGTAATGCTAACTTGTATTAGAATTATTTATGGATGTGGTTTTCTTCCACATGAGACTGTATTAAGAACTCTAATCTAAACCTAAGGCCTTGAGTGGTTCAAATGCTTAGGACACTGGATTGATAATGAAAGGTTAAAGGTTCAAGTCCACCCAGAAGCACCTCAGAAGAAAGGCCTGACAATTTAGGAAAACCCAGCCATGGAAAACCCTATGACACACAGTACTGCTCTGACACACTTGCGGTCACCATGAATCAAAACCAACTTGACAGCAGCTTTGTTGCTCTTTGTCATTATTCTAAATCACAAAGCTTCACAGTAGATGACAAATGGCAGAGGTGCAGTAAACTGCTAAATTAAGTATTATTAATTCAATGCCACAAATTGAGGAGAGTGACATTTAAGTAATCCATCCAGTGTTTAAGTAGAACCAGGTCTCATCTTTCACAAAAAAATTTACCAGGAGTTGGATGTCATGGAGAGTAGGCAGCCCAATTTCTATCTTCTAAATTCTTGATAGAAATTATTAGAGGCAGAGTTAATTTACAAATTTCCTATCACTCTGGGTGTTCTCTGCTATTACTTCTAGTATCAAATACATCTAAAATGCTGTATACCACTTCAATAGCAAGCTGGCGCTGTTTTACTTTCGTCCACATCAGACCATGCCACTAGCTAGGCTACAGTTGGCCACTGCAAGGTGACAGAGACAGTTGATGCAGGTGACAGCTGAGACAAAGCAGAGTCATAAAGCACAACCTGAAACTGGCCTCTGACATCTCCAAAATCAGAGTGGCTTCCACCAAATCAACTAGAAGAGTTAAGAATTCATTTAACTACAGACACCACAGTTACATGACTAGCTCAAACGAGATAATACAGTCCTTCTGAAATGAATATTCTGACCCAAATTAATCTTAAATTTAGAATTCAGAGCCACTGTTTTTCACAGTGAGTCAAAAAAACAAAAAGGACACACCCCAACAAGATTGGCCATGATCCAGAAAACACAAAACAACAAATGCTGGAGAGGCTGTGGAGAAAGTGGAACCCTCCTACACTGTTGGTGGGGTTGCAAAATGGTCCAGTCTCTTTGGAAAGCAATCTGGTGCTTCCTTAAAAAAATGGACATCGATATACCATTTGACCCAGTAATTCCACTATTTGGGATATATCCTACAGAATCAAGGCCTTTCACACCAACGGACACGTGCATGAAAATGTTTATCGCAGCACAGTCCACGATAGCAAAAAGATGGAATCAACCCAGATGCCCAACAACAGAAGAATGGATAGGTAAACTATGGTACATATACTCAATGGAGCACTATGCAATGATAAAGAATAACGATGATTCCAGGAAACATTTCCTAACCTGGTTTCAACTGGAAGACATTATGTTGAGTGAAAGTAGTCAGTGACAAAGGGACAAATACTGTATGAGACCTCTACGATAAGATCTCAAAAACAGACTTGTGTATAGAAGAAAAGACTCTTTGACAACTGCAAGGTAGGGGAGGGAGGGAGGGTGGGGGGGAGGGTTTAGTTTAGATAGTTACTAGAAATCTAGTTGGGAGAAAGCGGTGATAGCACACATTAGAAACAAGAACAACATTAAGTGGACTTCAGCATAACTTGAGTACTCCTTCCATCTTAACCCAATATTGCAAGGATAGAGTAGCTGGGGCCGGGGGCAGGGGACCATGCTCTTAGGCGAAATCGAGGACAATTGGCACAACTAGCATTTTGCTAAGAGAGCTCTCTGCACCCCACATTGGTGAGTGGCATCTGGGGTCTTAAAAGCTGCCAAGCTGCCAACCGAGGACACAGCAAATGGGCCCAACTCAGCAGGAACGGATGCCCACCGAGGATCAAAATGACATGGGGGAAAGACAACCTAGAAGACAGAGAGACCCACAAGAGTGGGTACCTTCATTGACTTGGGACCGGAAGAACCGGATGGTGCCCGGCCACCACCAGTGATAGCCACGATGGAGCTCACTAGGTTGAGTCTCACTGGCAACACAAGAATAAAAAGGTGTGCATCCTAAGATCTCCACTAAAAGACCTCAATTGATGGTCCAGCAGTTTCAGGGTTCCCCTGAGAGCATGGCCCCTGGCCCTGATGCTGCCCTTACCCATAAACTATAACAAAGTTCCACTCTTTGGACAGGAATGGATTGGACTTAGCAATGCAGAGTGACCATATATTGGTTGCACTTTATGGTTCTATACATCTATAGGATATCATCCTGCTGACCTCTGGCTGGAGTAAGCAGAGTGGTTGGAAAGGAGGGGAAAGGAGGCTGTTGGGAGGATAAGACATGTATGGAGCAGAGAGGAAAAGTGTGCTCTCACCAGACAGGGAGAGCAGTGGAAGCTGCATATAGGTGGGCATGTAAATTTATACGGGAATGTAAATTTTCACTCAGTCATGTTAAATAAAAATGAAAATTAAAAAAAAA